>OY998175.1:273176389-274376389 GCA_963921935.1 Galeruca laticollis | reverse complement strand
CTTAGGGCAAAAGTCATTTTAAGCCATCGCCCCGCATCGGAACATTCATCTTTGTATGCCGATATTGAACCAATTTGCTGAATTTTTCTATACCATGCCTGCAAAAGATAAAATCGACATCCGATTATTTGAGCTAATGGCCAAACTTGTTCTAGAGCCTTATGGATACCTTTTTCAAAATCGATTACAATTTCAGAAGTATCTAATCTAACACTATTTTTGATGCAGATCTCTGTTACAATATTAAATAATTTTTGGTACGTTTCACTACGTTTGTTGGGTAATAGAGAAAAAATCAGAGGAATATAGTGGCCGTTAAAATACCCGTGTATCGTAAAAAACTGACAAAAAAATTGTGGGCAGTAATTAAATGCTCCATCTAAATATATTCGTCTGACTTTTCCGATAAATTGAATATTTGATTTACAAGAAAAGACGGCGATTTGATCAGCTGCATCATTAAAAAGTAAAAAATGTTCACCTCTGGATCTTTCAATGTTGATCTTCGCCAGAGTGTCGAGAGTTTGTTGAATACTTGTTGGCAATTGTGGAAGCAGTTTTAGACGAGCATTGTACAAATTCTTCCTTACTAACGCAACGTCTGACGTATTGATCGTTGATGGCAGATTTTCTTGAAGCTCCCGGCGGAAGATTTTTGCAGGCTTCTCCGATAAATCATCAATAGCCTTTCTTTTACAAGAGTTTCTTACAATTTGTCGGTTCAACTGTTCTACATTTGCATTATGGCAATGATCCTTCACATGCTTTGTAACAGTTACATTGTCCACTTCACCCATACTAAGCAAATAAGATCTACACTTTCTATTTTTACACGTACACCGCTTTTCACCACTTTTTAAAATTTATTGAAAACTATACTTATAGTTATTTATAACTACTATACGCTTTCCTTCTTCACTCAAAATAATGTTAAGATCCATGGTGCCAGACTACAAAAAATACTTGAATCGACTAATATGTAAACTGGGGAAACATACGCAACTAAACGGTACATATTTCAATCCATTTCATGTATTAATATTATTCATTTACCTACTAATTGCTACTTTTTTCGGAAAAGCCCATACTTACCATAATTACTTCATTCTACGAAATAGATTTAGCTCCTCAGTATCGTAAAACTCTGGTTAAGCGGGAATTAACCTACCAATAAAAGGGTATAAATTTTTTAATTTAATCTGCTACCTGCTGGGTCCGTATTTACCATGCCTCGTTGGCACATCCAGAGGTTTTTTCTAGTGTTTGACTTGTGGAATAACATCCACAAGTTGTTTTCAAACGTTTGCCTTGTTTGGATACATCCAGAGAATATTTTCAAATGTTTGACTTGTTCGAACACATCCTGGGCTTGTTATTCAAATATTCGACTTATCACATATCCAGAAGTTTTTCTGATGTTTCACTTGCTGGAACACATACTGAAGATGTTAACAAGCGTTTGACTCGTTTGCATATATCCAGAGTTTAAGTTTTCAACTTGTTTTAACACATCCATAGCTTGTTATCAAGTATTTGATTTGTTTGCACACGCCCCATATCTTGTTTTCGTACACTGTTACGTGTCCAAAGACAACGGTTAAAATTCAAATGAAATAACTAATTCATTGTTAAATACATAAAAACTCTATTGAAGATAGTCTCGACCCTTACTTCGTGGAATATGCTCATATTAGTGTTTTGAAATGAAACTCACGGTTTCTAGTTAATTCCACAATATAATACAAGTTATTGAAAATTCTAAAAAATTTACAATTGTTCCGATAAATCAATATCATCGTCAGAATGACAGAAGTTACATTTCATTTTATGCCTACCTGATGTTTAGTAGTTATTTTTGGCTCGACCAAGAAGTAACCTAACTTGTGATTGGCTTAATATATGTTTATAGAAGGAAGGAGAAGATGTGATATTACAAATATTGAAGCTTAGATATTATTAGCCCTATGGTGATATCCTGGATATCATTTTTCCAATTAAGATCAGTATAACTGTGCAATGATATTGAAAACCAGGATAATTATATCTGCTGATCTTTACAATTATCACTTAAGAAGACAGTTTATTAGTGGAGAATTACCTAGATTTAACTGTTCATTGACAACTTCATATTGTGGGTTTCTTGAATGTCTTCTAATTTCCAGTTCTTCAAGTAAATCCAGTTCTTGTTTCTTTTCACAAATATGCCGCACTTCTAGTTCTGTGGTAGTTGTCAATGAATGATTGGTGTCAAATAGATGTTTTGCGTAGTGGGATTTATCTGGTTGTTTTAATCTGTATGCTCGTAAGTGCTCACTGTATCGTATTTCAAAATTCCTAAGGGTCTGACCCAAATAGACAGCACTACATTCACAGCATTACATTCTGGACATTTGAGTTTATATATACCTGACTTCTTTAATAGTGGTATTTTTGTTTTTATATTTAACAATTTTCTGCTAACGTTACTTTCTGTTTTAAAATATATTGTTATATTCGTTGCTGAAGATATTATCTTTGAAATATTATTAGTGATATTTCCTGCATATGTGATGGTTTTATAAGTTTTAATTTCATCAGCTTGTTTAGGATATATTAGTTGTAATGCCACTTTTTCCTCTTTTTTACTAATTAGCTTATTTATCATATCTAATGGATAACCGTTAGATGTTGCTATTTGTCTTATTGTATTAATCTCTCTATCAAAATTACATTTGTTCATAGGAACTGAAAAAGCTCTATGTATCATTGAATTATATGCCAATTTAATCGAGAATATTGAACCTTCAAAAGTTAAACGTCAAACAAAAAATGACATTACAGTTTCAAATGCAATAAAAAAGAAGATAGAGAATAATAACCTAACAGTTACAATATCTGATAAGGGGAACGCTACTGTCATTTTGACGACTGAAAATTACAATTCCAAAGTATATAACTTTATAGAATCCAGTGATGTGAAAGTTCTTAAAGCAGACCCAACAAAGAAGTTTTCTAATAATGTAAGGGATATTGTTAATAATTCTAATTATCTTTTAAATGATTACGAAAAGAGGTCTATCATACATAAGAACCCTCATTGTCCACAATTATATGGAACAGTTAAATTACAGAAAATAACGAAACCAATTAGACCTGTAGTCTCTTATGCTAATGATCCTAATAATATATTGGCAAAGAAGCTACAACAATATACTTACTCAATACTTACGGATATGAATATCAGTACTCAATTAGAAATTCAATAGAACTAATCAAAAAGTTGAAAGCAATCCACTTGTAAGATAACTATAAACTCATTTCGTTCGATGTTTCTAATATGTTTACTAAAATTCCTCCTAAAGGATGTCTAATACTTGTAAGAAAAGAAAATTACTAGAAGATAAAAATATTAATCCAGGAATAATATCAGATATACATAATTTATTTGATGTATGCATTAATCAGAATTATTTCACTTTTGACAATAAGATATATATTCAAAATGACGGTTTACCAATGGGAAGCCCTATAACACCTATTTTAGCAAACATTTCTATGGACAATTTAGGAAGAAAGATCTCTGAAAGTAATATTTCGAAAAATATTTTATTTTGGTATAGATATGTAGATGACATATTAGCTTGTTTTATGAGTAGTGAACGACAATTAGATGTATTTTTCAACCACATCAATAATTTACACCCAAAAATTAAACTTGAATTAGAAATTGAAGAAAATAGCTCAATAAATTTTCTTGATTTAAAAATTCAAAGAGTTAATAATGTACTTGATTATTCAATTTACCGAAAACCAACACAGACTGATGTGACAATTCCATTCAATTCTAACCACCCTGTGTCACACAGACTAGCAGCATATAATTCAATGATACATAGAGCTTTTTCAGTTCCTATGAACAAATGTAATTTTGATAGAGAGATTAATACAATTAGACAAATAGCAACATCTAACGGTTATCCATTAGATATGATAAATAAGCTAATTAATAAAAAAGAGGAAAAAGTGGCATTACAACTAATATATCCTAAACAATCTGATGGAATTAAAACTTATAAATCCATCACATATGCAGGAAATATTTCTAATAATATTTCAAAGATAATATCTTCAGCAACGAAAACAACAATTTCTGTTAAAACAGAAAGTAACGTTAGTACAAAATTGTTAAATGTAGAAACAAAAATACCACTATTAAATAAGTCAGGTATATATAAACTCAAATATCTGGAATGTAATGCTGTCTATTTGGGCAGACCCTTAGGAATTTTGAAATACGATACAGTGAGCACTTACGAGCATACAGATTAGAACAACCAGATAAATCCCACTACGCAAAACATCTACTTGACACCAATCATTCATTGACACCTACCACAGAACTAGAAGTGCTGCATGTTTGTGAAAAGAAACAAGAACTGGATTTCCTTGAAGAACTGGAAATTAGAAGACATTTAAGAAACCCACAATATGAAGTTGTCAATGAACAGTTAAATCTAGGGAATTCTCCACTAATAAACTGTCTTCTTAAGTGATAATTGTAAAGATCAGCAGATATAGTTTTCCTGGTTTTCTATATCATTGCACAGTTATACTGATCTTAATTGGAAAAATGATATCCAGGATATCACCATAGGGCTAATAATATCTAAGCTTCAATATTTGTAATATCACATCTTCTTCTTTTTTCTATAAACATATATTAAGCCAATCACAAGTTAGGTTACTTCTTGGTCTAGCCAAAAATAACTACTAAACATCAGGTAGGCATCAAATAAAATGTAACTTCTGTCATTCTGACGATGATATTGATTCATCGAAACAATTGTCAATTTTTTAGAATTTTCAATAACTTGTTTTATATTGTGGAATTAACTAGAGACCCGTGAGTTTCATTTAAAAACACTAATAAAATTAAAAATTAATGATAAATAATATTATTGCTCCGCCACTGGTAGGAACATAAAATTAGTAAATCTTAGATCGGCTTCAGCACTGCTATTGGAATTGTGAGAAGACTATAGTGAATTTCAATAGAAAGTTATCGATAAAAATGTTCGGTGACAAAATTTGTCTATGGATCTGACCAACTAAATAATTTGATATAGGCCAAATATTTCTTCTTTATCTGGAAGACATTAGCTATTGACAATTCACTCTTTCACTGGTTTTTATGGGAGGAGATTGGATTTGTAGAGTTTTGTAAACTTACGGCCAACGCCGGATAATTTGATCCATCCTTAACCATAGCGAATTTAGATTAATTCTTTTATTATGTCAGGATGACATACTCTCGTAGTTAGAGAATATTTTTGGGAGAATCTAAATTAGGTTTACGAAGAAAATCATATAGACAATAAAGCCACATCACATCAAAGGTATGCATTTCAGTATTTATTAAAAATAAATTAGTCCTAATAGAATATTTTCGATTTTAGGCCTTCTTCTCCTTCTTTATCTGTTCCTTGCTTGCTGTTTCTCACTGCATGATTTCCTGTTGCTAATTTTTTTATTTTGCTTTTGCTTGTCAGAGAGTAGAAATTTGTGATTAACAAAAACTGTAGTTTTGAGGGCTTGCCTTAACTTGGTTTTCGTAGCTCTACATCCAGTGACACTATACGATAAACCGAGAACACCTCAAAGTTGAACTCTCTGCAGCATCTGAGCAGGTAGGACTTTTCTATATTTTATTTCTTCATGTCTGCTTACGACACTCAAAGGAAACTGCTGGACTCACGACCCTCATATTCATCTATTTTGAGTTAATATTGTATTATAATATAAGTATTGTACATTCTGTTAATTTTCATTTTATGAAGTACTACTTGTAAATATTCTTTTAAGCATATGTTCAACAAATAGTACGTACTAGCCGTTCATTTGCACTAAAATATTCATACATTTTAAAGAGATTATCAGTTATAAATATATTTCGAAGTAAATAAAACTGATTATATCATCCATTTTTTTTATATTAAGGTCAACGAGTAAATGGGGGAGAATTCTAACAAATTCCTTCCCTATAACCCCACACAAGAGGGTTTATAACATTTTATAATATAATTTAAGTAACAACATCTTGAGTTTATTTTCAAGTGTTTGACTTGATTGCATAAAACCAGACAGACTTTTTCCACACATCCATAGCTTGTTTTCTCAATTATTTGATTTGTTATTACAATTCCAGAGGTTTTTTCAAGCATTTGGTTTATTTGCATACATTTACAGCTGGTTATTGAGTGTTTATTTTCCAGATTCTGTACCAAATTACAATGTCTTCTATTGAAACTTACTGTCTCGACCCTTACTTTGTGGAATCTACTCATAATACTGTTTCATTCAAAACAGTCATGTCTTTAATTTTTGTTTGGTTTTTGATCCGTTAATGAAAATCATTACTATAAACAGAAATAGATAAATCGGATTGTTTTTTCGAATTTTAATGAATACCGCTCTTGACTTGCTACTATTACAATATAAATTTGACGATCTGCCATTAACGGAACTGTAGACGGTATCCCATGCCACAATAAATTATACGTTGGAGATTATCTTGAGAATATATTTGGTGGTGAATTGATTCATAGATATTCAGTGTGAGAATTATTTCAGTAATTATATGAAATATATTACGAAAGTTTGGCATACGCACGATTAAATGTTTAGAATGAGTATTTACGTCAAGGCATTGGTGGAGTGATTCAATCGAAATGTTATACTTGTCTACAGGTTTACATTGTTCATGGATTTTCATCTATGAAATAGATCATTGTTATGAATTCGATACTTATTATGATTAGAAAATTGTTGTCAAGTAATAATGAATTGTGAATTTATAATGTTATGTATAAATCTTGAGTATTGAATTCTTTGAAATATGTTTTAAATGCTGTCCACTAAAATGAATACGTAGAAGAGTTTTTAAAAATAATGGAAGTACATTTCTAATTCCTTATGAATATAAATCTGTATGTACCTTCCGATTCTGAACAAAGTTGTCTCAACAATTGATATTGTCAAAAAAGGGACATTTGATATAGTTATGAAAATAGTTCCACAGGTTTCAGATCATGCAGTATAATTTGTTTCTGAAGTTATCAATAAAAAGTGATCCAATCTAACTGGAAACACTGTATATAATGGAATTTGTACCATATAAACAATAATAGCAAATTTAACTCGAAGAAAGACAAATAAAATGTTGGTATCTATCAAATCCACATAAGGAAAACAAATAGAATAATACAACTGCAGCAAGCACATTGTGATGAATTTTTAGCGTTTATGGGATAAGGGGTTCGAGCCCGCTATATTGGAAATTCGAATCCAAGTTTTTGATATACACTCCAAAAATATTCGAGTACAAATTTTCAAATTGATTTACCTAGTAGAAAAATGTCTATCTCAGAAAGTTCGATGCAAACGATGACGATATATCTCCTAAATTCAAATCCTTGTAACTTGTAGAAGAAAAATCGTAATTATTTCTTGCCACTTGAACATCGAAGAGAGAATCTGGAAGAATTCCATAGTTTCTGCATGTAACCTCAAACGAAGAAGGAAAACGTCATTTTCTAAGTGATAAATCTCAATTTTCCACTCCAGATTTCACGTGGATGATAACACTTCACTTTTTAAAATAGAATCTTGATGACCTGTTAGTTTGGTTTCTTATTTCCCACAATTAACATGGCTAGTAAAGGAAATTTAAAAGGAAGGGTAACGAAACTAACAAATAATCATTATTATTATGCTAGTTGCTCGAAACTTGGTTCGGTAATTATTTAAGATTTTGTGACGGGCCAAGTCACATCCTATTTCCATTGCAAAAAGTTCTTACTATTGAGGTTGTCTGTAGTATACCGGCTTTTTATATGTTTGTGTGAAGGTTTATTGTTTTTAAATGTTGTGCTAATGATTTAGTTGTTATACCTGTAACTGACAAAACTATTGAAACTATTGAAATTTTATCCTGTTTCGAAACTTCTTTAATTTGGTATTGCGATATCTATGAAATATGTATGGTTTTTATCCTTGTCTATTAGGGTTATGTCCGGTCTATTGCGAATAATTGTTCTGTCTGTGTGTATGGTTATGTCCCAATATAATTTTAAGTTGTCATTTTCAAGAACTTTTTCCGGTGTGTATTTGTTGTATGGTATTTCAGTTTGGGTTGATTTATGTTTCAGAGCCAGAAGTTTTTGGTGAATTATTTTTGCTGTTGTGTTATGTCTCCCAGTATACTGTGTTCCTGCAAAAAGTTTGCACCCTCCTGTGATGTGTTCTATTGATTCTGGAAATTGATGACATTTTCTACATAGGTCAGACTTTATGTTTTCCCCAATTATGTATTTTCGATAGTTTTCAGTAGCTATAACTTTATCTTGTATGGCAATGGCAAGGTCTCCTCAGTCTCTGGAAATAGTAGTCCGGTTTGTAACCATTTATATGAGAGTTTTGTGTCAATGTCTGGATTTTGCATCAAGGTGTAGTGTTGTACATGTAAAGTTTTACCTGCCCATGTATCTTTTTTACGTTGTGCGATGTTTAATGGTTCCTCGTGTACTACATTTCTGCCTAGATTTAATGGTGTATATTCATTGTCTGCTTTGACTATTGCTTGGTGTAGCGAGTTGTTTTTGTTTAGAAAGTACGATATTAATTTATCATTTTGAGTGCGATGTACCATTTGTATGTCCGTAAGTCCCCTCCCACCTTCCTTTCTATTCATTGTTATTCTCTCGATAGAGGGTATATAATTTCCGTTGTTTTGTGAGTTCAGTCAGTGTAGTGTACACATCCAGCGAAAAAGGTCACCTGCAAGAAGAAGTCGAAACGGAAATCTTGGTCACTGATTCAAACCAGGTATTTCCAGAAGCTCTTGCCGCCGGACTCGCCTACCAACTGAGATTCTAATCTCAATTTGTCCTTTATAGGACATTCTTATTTGTGAAAAATCTGCTTTTACTAGAGTATTTTAATTTATGAAAATTCGCTCTTTATAGAGCGATTTTATTTATGAAAATTGCTTGAAGCAACAAATGGTGACAAATAGTGTACAAGTTCAACGAGAAGTGCCATTGCCATCCAGCCAACGGAGGACGAAACTTACTCAGGTGAATATAAACACTAACCTGCAGACAAAAGGGTCAGGAAACCTTCAACCGGGGAAGAAACTCCCTCCGGCAGTGAGTCCGCTGCCGGCTTTTGTGCGCTTCCCCGAGAACTAACAATGGAGCAACCTTCTGCTTCGTCCTCTCCCACTCCACCAACAAAATGTCTTCTTCAACGCGCTCACCCATCCAAACTTGGATAGTATTTACACCAGTTCCCGACTATGCATCCTTGTATGCCGAACAACTTAAAGAGATGGCCGCACTCCGGGCCCAAAACCAAGCCCTCTTGGACAAAATCGACAAAATGATGGAAAGAGGCAACCGACTCGAATCCCTATTCATCTCCCAAAACCCACAACCATTTCAAAATCACCAACCAACCCTCCTAAATCGCCAACCCACTCTCGATGCTCCTCCAGGTCCCGCTCCGTCCATTCCGCTCGAACTCACCAATCCGTCCTCTCAATTCATTCATCTCCACGCACCAACCAGCAACCTACCAACCGTCAAGAACAAGAAGGGGACTTCACTCTCTTGGGAACCAAACGCAAGAGAGACCGAAGACTCCCCACGCCACCACCCCCAACTACCCAACAACAGCAACCGACTCGACAACAGCAAACACGACGACCATTACCATCTCAGACCCAACAATCTAGACAACCTCGACAGCCGCAAACAGACCCAACCCTACAAACACTCAACAAACCTCCCCGCCAAATACGTCTCTCAGCGAGAGCTTCACAACTCGCTCAACACCAATGAGCTGCTGAGAGGCAAAATCTATTACTTAAAGGCCAACTCAAACAGGACCGCGCTTCTGAAAATCAGGTCCAACATCCCTCATTAAGAATTTGCGAAAAGGCTTCGCAACACCCTCGGTGACGACCAAGTCACCATCATCCGCCTCAACCCCATCCGCCAAGACCGTCTTCGCCCCAGGTCACGCAAACCCACGTTCTCCTTGGTCTGCAGAAATGTGGACACCACCATCTCCGATAAAGAATTCGAGGACATCCTCGCAGACATCAAGTTCCCGCCACCATGTCCTGGCGCATCATGTCCCGCCGCCATGGCCAAATAACTTCCATGTTTCGGATTCTTACCGAATCCGAACCAGCCTACCACATGGCCCTTACGAGGGGCCTCCGCTTCCACGGCCTCTCTCATCAATGCGAGGCCTCCAACCGCTCCGACCCTCTACCCGCAGTATCCTATTACTGCAATAGGTGCTCCAGCACCGGCCACCTCGCAGAATCCTGCAGATCCAAGCCGGTCTGCCCCTCTTGCGGAGCAACCGACCACAAATCGAACAATTGCCCAAAGTCAAACAACCCGTCATGCAAAAATTGCGGTGGTCCACGCCCCGCTTTCCACCCTCGGTGCCCCAAGCGGCTGGAAGCACCGAAATCCGCACAAGAGATCTCGCCCGTGACTCTTGAAAAACCACACGCCCCCTACGATTTGACCACCGACTCCAAGATCTTAATCGAGATCTCGGCCACGACCATTATAAACGCCGTCCCGACTAGCCGTGGCCTAGTCGCCGAAACGCTCACGCATCCCGTCTCCTCCTTCTACGGGTACAATTGTACCGTAACAAGTGGCGCTGGCAACCGCGTCCACTTTACATTCACAACCAAGAGACAAAATTAAGTCATGGACTTTACAATCGGGACCGTGAATTGCCAAGGTCTAGCCAGGAAGCGACATCTACTTAAACACCTTCTGCACTCCCGAAACAATACAAGTACTTTCCACTACAGACACTCTTTTAAAAAACCCTCCTCGCTTCACTGGCTACACCACTTTCCACCTAGACAGGAACTTCTAATGTCACGACAACGGACTTCTTGTCCGAACCGGACTCCCCGCGTCACCACATCCACTCCCTGCACTTCTGTCTCAACAGAACTTGGACTGCATAGCCATCGACATATCATGGAATAATATCACGACGACATTCTTCTCCTACTACAAACATCCCAATCAACCACTATCAATCGACCTTCTCGAATATGCATCCTCTCTAGCACGAGCCATAATAATGGGTGACTTAAACTCACGCAATACACTTTTCGGTGACACATTCACCAACCCCAACGGCAGACAACTCGCCGACCAACTTGTCTCACTTCTTCTCTCGCGGAATAGTAACAATAATCCAACACTAATAAGTCACCTCGGCTCTTCCATAGTCGACCATATAATCTGCACTGACAGATTACTCAACCACATAGACGATGAATGCTCTATAGGCGACCCCATCTCCTCCGACCATGTTCCGCTACTGGTCAAAACCGCACTACACAACCCAATACCACCACCATCAACAAACTTCACCTTTCGCGATTTCAAAAAAGCCGATTGGAATTCCTTCGCAAACCACGTCACAACTAACTTACCACAACCCATCATTCATCAGAGCACTGACGACATAGATAATCACGCAGAAGAATTCCAATCCCTCTTAATCGATGCACAAGACATCGCCGTTCCTCTCACCACCGTAAACACCAATTACCACGCCCTTCCGCGAAGAATTCTGCAAAAAATTCGTCAGAAAAGACAGTTATACAGGTTATACGTCCGCACTCGAGACCCCGCCGTCAAAACACAATGGAACCGTCTCAACGCCCAGGTTCGGCAAGAAATCAATGCTGAAAAGCAGAGAAAATGGAAGGCCGAAACAGCCGGACTGGACTTCAGACAAGGACGCGTGTTTTGGCAAAAATTCAACCGCCTCGTCGGCCTCAAGAGAAAGGTTGAATCACATCTCGAAGTGCAAGGACAGAAGATCTACACACCCGAAGACAAAGCCAACGCTTTCAAAGATAAACTACAAACTGTCTTTTCACCCCCTGACAATCCAAGATTTATTTGGGGCTTTGCCATCGAAACAGACCACCTTACCCGTAATATAACACGTAGCCCACATGTACATATTCCCCTAAATGAGAACTCTCCACTTCTAGCACCCTTCACAATCGAGGGAGTTCAGCTGGCGTGCCGAGCGGGGAAAAACAGTGCCCCAGGGCACGACGGAATCTCGAGACAGGCACTTAAAAACCTGCCTGAGGAGATTTTTTCACCGCTCTGCGCCCTGCTGAACGCCTGCCTGGCATTTTCTTACTTTCCTCGTTGTTGGAAATCAGCCAACGTAGTTCTCATCCCCAAACCCGGCAAAGACCCCACAAAGCCTGAATCTTACCGCCCTATCTCATTAATCAGTGTCCTAGGTAAAGTCTTTGAACGCTTGTTGAAAGAACGAATCTGGGACTTCTGTACTGAAAATAATATAATTTCGGCATTTCAATTCGGATTCAGGGCGGGCCATTCTTGTCAGAACGCCACCACCAACCTTCAAACAATCGTCACCCGAGCTTTAAATCAACGACGCTGTTCTGCCGCCATCCTCATGGACGTTCAGAAGGCTTTCGATCAAGTCTGGCATGCCAGACTAGTGAGAAAACTACTGAGCATCCGACTGCCAAACCAAATCGTCAAATTAATATATTCCTATCTCACCGACCGATCGATCAGCATCAACGTTGGTTATAGCATATCCGATTCTTTTACACCCCTAACTGGCGTTCCGCAGGGCTCGTTACTCGCTCCCCTACTATATATAATTTATACGTATGACACACCAATTCCACGACACCCCCGTGACAACATTCAACTATATGCGGACGATACCTCACTGATCATTTCCGCCACAGATATTCGCTCTCTCAACAATCGATCCCAAAATCTACTGACCCAATTTTCTAATTGGTGCAGGAAATGGCGGGTGACTCTCAACCCTCAAAAAACCCAAGCCATCGTTTTCCAACACCCTGACACCATGAGCGAAAGACGCAGGGAAGGCGTCTATTTGGGAGTGAAATTCACTTACAGTCTCAACTGGATGCCTGACCTAATTGACACTTTAAACAAGGTCCGACGGAGAGTTAATCTTATCAAGGCGCTGGGCGGCAGCTTTGGACGTACTCACCCTACCACCCTATTTCATGCGTATGAAACATACATCCGTCCAATAGTCGACTATAGAGCTAACGTCTATTGCACCCTCTCCAACCATCTTGCCAAAAGACTCCGAACTTGTGAGCAGTTAATCCTAAGATACTGCCAATACAAGGCTCCATACTCTCCCACCAACACACTATATGTCAATAACGACATCGAGCCCCTTCTACCACGCCTAAATAATTTACAAACCCGATACGTTAGTCGTACTATCGAATCGGGCAGTGAAATCGCCAGAAACACTCTTCTCACACCGTTGGTCGCCAATAGACGACCCCTCGGTAGGTACCCCCAGAGGAAGCTCCCATTTCCTCCGTTACGCCTGCTAGCCCGACGAATACATCGACTACCTCGACAACTCCCCAATCTCCATACGATAATCGTTAAAAATTCACTATTTCTTACACCATTCTAGGTCAATAATTCTTTACTCAACAAACTCCGCAACAAGTCCAAAACCATCATAATAAAAATCTATAACAAATTCTAAAATCTCTCATTCCCAGCTATTATTTGCTCAACACTTTGGAATAACCCTATACTTTATCGCCGCCCCCATACCAACCACGTCGGTGTTGCATGTTTTTGCGGTTTTCCTGTACACTCTGTGAATTTATTTACTAGCCAAATGGACCGACGATCGACGCACCCGCATTTTTAGATTTGAAATTATTATTATACCACTGACCACCGCAAACAGTCCCAAACCACCGAAGGCACGTCACCGCAACTTTCCATCAAATTCCAACAAAATACCAAATTCCATACACTTTTGAAACATTCCTCATATACACTTTTTCACATAACAAAAAAACCAAAAATTATAAATCTTCAGTATTCGTAATACATCGCTCTTAAAATATCGGAGACATTTCAAAACCAGTAAATAACATTCAATTTTCATAATTTCTGACACCTAGCCACTTACATTCCCATCCTAGACACTTTTTGTCAAATCATTTTCACACACTTCTGAGCTTCGCTGCTTCCAGAGATAAACCCCCGATACACCCCAACACAGCACAACCCTCCAGTCACTCTCTGGCGAAAAGCCCACTCAATAACTCTCATTATTATATACTACTAAACAAATTTTCCTAGTCACTTTTAAAAATTTGTCTTCCTAGACACTTTTAACCCCCAACTTAGTTTATCGGTCAAAGCGCACACCAAACCACCTCACACACCCCCAACACAGCCCTGAAGAGGAAACCTATCTTATACCAGGGCATCAACAAGGAAAGGACATTCAAGCAAGAAAACTCCAATCCACCCCAAACTCATTTACGAATCTCTCTCTCTCTCTTTTTGTGAGTTCAGTTCTACAGAGGCGATTGAGGTCTCCAAAATTCGTATCGGACCATTTAATAATGCCAAATGAGTAGGTCAATACAGGGATCGCGTAGCTATTGATGGCTTTGGTGATATTTTTAGAATTAAGTTTTGATTGGAGAATAATTTTCAATCTGTGTTTAAACTTTCCTTTGAGTTGTTGTTTAATTTGAGTGTGGTTAATATTTACGTTTTGTTCAAACCCTAGGTAATGGTATGTATCTTCTGGGTCCATGTTTTGGAGTATCTTATTATTAAGTGTTTCTGTTGTGTTTTTTTGTTTGTGTTTTCCTCTGTACGTATGTAGCATATTACACTTATCGATGCCAAAATCCATTTGTGTGTCCTGTGTGAATTTTTCCGTTGTGCGTAACAGTGATTTCATTTGTTGTTCGTATTTTGCAAATATTTTAATATCGTCCATATATAGCAGATGGTTAATTGTGTGTTATACAGACTTTTGATGTTTGATTTTAAATCCATATGGCGTGTTGTTCAGAGTACTAGAAAGAGGGTTGAGACTGAGACAGAACCATAAGGCACTAAGTAAGTCACCTTGGAATATTCCGGTTCTAATCTTTATATCTTTTATTTCTATTTGTTCTTCATCAGTGTTCAAATGTATTGTTGTTGTCCACATCAGCATAATTACCTTCAATAAGGCACGAATATAAGGGTCTATTTCATATATTCCCAGAACTTTTTGGAGCCAACTATGAGGACTGGAATCAAACGCTTTTTTGTAATCTATATAGCAGGTGATAGCGTTCCTCTGCTGTTTTTCTGCTTGTTTCATAATTATGCTGTCAATTATTAAGTGTTCTTTACATCCATGGCTATTTTTTCTGCAGCCCTTTTGTTCCACTACGAGGATGTTGTTCTCAGTTAAATGTTTGTCAATTTTGAATGTAATTATTGCTGTGATTATTTTGTACAGGGTTGGTAAACATGTAATAGGTCTATAATTTTCTGGGTTTTCGGTGTCATCGTTTTTAGGAATAATAAAGGTTTTTCCTTGAGTGAGAAACTTCGGCATTTTGTGCGGTTCCTTTATGACACTATTAATTTGTATTGTCAACTGTTGAAGTATGGATGTGAATTGCTTGTACAAAAAGTTATGAATGTGATCATTACCAGGGGCCTTCCAATTGTGTGCTTTCTTCAAAGTTGGTATTAATTCTTCTATTGTTATTTCATGATCTGTTTGTGTAGGCGTGTTTATGTGTTTTTGTTCCTCGTCCTTGATGCACTCAGCTTATTCATTGTGTTGTTTCGGTTGTGACCATGGGTTCTCCCAAAAATGTTTTATTTCGTCTGTCTCTGTTGGTACTATTTGGGTTTCTTTATGTCTTCCTAATTGTTTGTAGGAAGATTTTTCGTTTCTATTGAATTGCGAGTTCTGTGTTTTCCTCGTATAGGATTCATGGTATCGCTTAAGTCGTGTAGAATAAACTGTCAATTTCTGTTTTAGTGTGTCTAATATTTCAGTGGTTGTTTCCTTCCTTTCCTTATTATTAATCAGATGTTGAATGTTTTTTAGAATTTGGTCTGTCTTGTTTCCTCTGCATTATTGCGTTAGTCGTCCAATGTCCTTTCTTACATTACTTATTTTTCTTTCAAGTCATATTTGCCAATTCGGTTTACGCTTTGAATATTTTTGGTTTGCTTTTGATAGTTGTTTGTTTTGCTCTAGAACTGTAGTAGCTGCTGCATATGTTGACAAGTGTAGATCTTCAAGTGTACTTGCCTCATTGACAAAGTTGATCAGTTAGGCCCTAATTTTTGTAAATGTATCTTTTTTGAAGATGAGTTTTGGTGATGGGTGTTTGTCTATTGGGTTAGTTTAAATACATTTGTTAATGTTTGTTTGTAGTTAATCTCTCATATCATTATTGCTGTTTAGGTTGGTCTATGTGGGGTCTGTAGCATACTGTGATTGTTTCTGGTTTGATGGCTTTGTAGTAGCAACGCATGATAGATATATCCATCTCTCGAGTCCAAGTCATACGTTGTCTGGGTTTTACGTTCAGAAGGGTTTTGTGAAACATATGTGTGGGTGCTATTGCTCTCCGCTCCGGAAGTAGGACCGAAGTTACTTTGGTCAACTTCCACATCGATTAATAGAATAGCGTTTGTATTGTTCATCTCAATTCAGTTTCAACAAGTAGCTAGGGATATCAAAGGACCACCACAGAAGAGCCTCGCTTACCATGGCTAGCCTACTTACTCGGGGGGGGGGGGGGACGGCTGGTACTCCAGAGGCTCCGTTCGAGACACCTGATTACCCCCAGGTGTCATACATCTCTCACCACGGGTCGCATTACAGCTTGGATTAGGGAAGGTAGGGTCCGCGTGTTTACCAGACACGTAGGTTGTCCAGAGCGGAAGGAGAGCCTCCCTATTATTATTATTATTATTATTATTATTATGAAGCAACAAGATTGAGTAGCTGCCTGAGAGAAGTTATATGGAAAAACAAATCCATGGCAACTGGAAGCTAGGTGGGGGTATACAAAACAGCGGCTACACCTAAAATAGAGAAAACAAAAAAATAATAACGGGATAATGAAAGTATTAAGATCGATAAGTAGTATAACATTTAAGAAGAGTAGAATACGAGAGCAATGTATAAAACATAAACAATTGAACAAAAGTCAGAAAGAGGAAATTGAAGGATTACGTACACAAAATGAGATAAGATAATCTTACAAACATATGCAAATATAACAAACCTTACAACAGAACCCTAAATGGATGACCACCAAAACGATATATGGATAACTCACAATCAGAACAACAGAAGACGAGTAAAAATAAAAGGATATTGTAATGACGTTTCTCGGGATGTAAATAGTGATCGTTCAATGATTTCCATTTTTTAACTCTTGAAATGATAGAAATAATATCGGTAATAGTGTGATACCTCTTAAAAGCTTATTCAAAGTGATTAGAACGCATAATAACGTATTTTTATAATGTAGTACGTACTATGAAAAACAAGAGAAAACAAAATATTTCACTCAGCTCAATGTTCTCGCTGAAGCACTTAGTGCATCTCTTCTTTGTGCTATGCGACGTCCATATTCTATTATAAATTTATTTGAACATAAACAAATGCTGGCACCGACAGTCTAATATCTAGAGGTAAGTTAGGGAGGCATTTAAGGTATATTTTAGTAGTAAATCCCATTACTCTGTTCAAAGACTTTCATGAAATAGAGCTTTAGAGAATTTCCACCAATTTCTATAAACTTTAATTCAGTATAAACACTTAATGCATTTATATTAAAAGGTAGTGAAGGTGCTTGTCTGAACTGTTATCTCCAAATATTATTAGAAATAAATTCGTTGAATAAGATTCGATTTCTCGTATTTGAATTTATAAATTTCATATAGGCTTCCTCCGAAAATTTGTTACTTCTATGAAAATCTATCAATTCAATGGATCGTAATAAATAAATTTCATGAATTCTCTGGAAATATACAGACTCTGTATTTTCCTTTGTCCTTTACACACCATTCTGACATGGAAATACTATAATACGCCTCAGTTGAAATTGAATCTTCTCCCACATACAAATTTCAAGAATTTTTACTGGTATGTCAAGGAGCTACTCAGAAGCAGATATTGAAACGAAAACCATACATTAGCTATGCAAATTATTCGTCACTTCCGCTAGTGAAGATTCCATTCATCAAAATATTATCGAACGGATTATCCCTTTCTTTGGCTCGTTTCCCTATAAAAGGTTAGTACTCATTACGCAATCGTAGCGGTATTGACGGTATTGTGCCATTCAGATCTATCTTGTGCTAAATTAACTGTTTAATGTAGCACTTGACTAAGCAAGTCATTGGTTCGTTCAATCCACCTCTTTGGTGAACTTCTTCGGGGACGTCTTCCCTCTACCTTTTTCTCAACTATCAGCAGTTGCAGTTAATCTGTTCCTCTTCCAATGTCACCAATATTGGTTAACCTTAGAACGGTCCGGCTAGGTTCTTGAAACCCACTAGATTTGTTTTGCCGAATTCTTGTATTAATAGTTGCTAATTTGACTCCAGTACTCTGGTAGTTTTCTAAAACGTCCAAGAGAGTGTTTTGCCATTCTAAATGATGGCGATAAATGTTTAGTTCTCATTTTACTGTCGACTAAATAGCTTGTGGGCCAGTCAAACCATGCCCGACCGTTTACGTTAGAATTTTTTGCTAGTGTAGTCAACAGCTTATTTCATTTCATCATATGAATATTTTAAAAGCTTCTTGCATATTTATATATGATAAAATTAGACTCAAAACTTCAATTCACTTCAATCTTTCGAGCTAGCAGGTCATTGCAGATATTTATATATTTGACTCGGTGTATCAGGTTTGACAACGTCTGTACAGAGAGGATAACCAACGATAATCTTGCTGCTCTAAGATCTATTCTCGATATTTTTGTCCCCAACTGCAACAAATGTTATGCTCAATCAGAAAATGTGACACTAGAAGTAATGCAAACAGGCGCAGATGCAGGTTTGGGATGTACAATTCAAATTAACCTACGCAAAACGGAATCAATGTGTTTACATTCTGTGATGATCCCAAAAAGACATTATACAAAAAGACATTATCAAAAGAAAAGGCATTGTTAGATTTGAGTAAATAATAATTTCAATGTGGATAGCGGCCAGTGAACTAATAAGGACAAGTGAAATAGATAACAGAACACGTCCGTTTTGTAAATATCGTATTCGCACGACCTTCAAGGTCAAGAATACGGGGCACTGACTGCGTTAGCTTTAATACTTCCTATAAATAGCAAAGTTCAACCCTTCGAGGGATGATTCAATATTATTATTTTTAATAGTACAAACGTATGTATTGTGTGTCAATAATCTGTGTTGGTAGTTTATAAGTATATGTTATCCCAGTGAGTTCTAAACGATGTTATTTATTCAACCCTAAAGAATGGTTCACGAGGTAAGTGTTTCTCAAAGATAAATGGTTCTATGATTATAGAAGTCTATACGAGGGGCACTTGCTAAGTAACCACCACAATTCTAGCTTATTACATTTCGTAACGTTAGGGGCATTCAAATGATATAAATATCGCGCTAACTGCTCCAGGAGTCAGTTGAGTTCGCTCCGTCGACTGAGAACGTTCTTGTATCGTTAAGTCGTTTTATTTCTCAGAACTATATGAGAAGTGATGTATTTCAGGGATAGCGATGACAACCTAAGCCCTTTTAAAGGATTGGGTGATAGACATCGGATTCCGGCAAGTCCCTATGGCACAAGACTCCATCCAACTAGCGGCTTTTTCAACACCAGACGGGTCAGCTTACGAATTTGTGATAATGCTGTTAGGACTGGAGAATGCCCCCACGATGCTTCAAAAGCTAGACAACCAAGTCCTGGCTGGCTATATGAATATTTTCTTCAAGATGTATATGAGCGATATAATCATGTCCGTGCCTCGGAATGCTATGTTCCAGAGGCAGGACTTTGCTCAGCCCAAATCTGTCATATGGGTTTCCGAGGGGGGCGCCCCACCCAACACGGCGCGTCCCAATGGCTCATAGGGTGTCTCCAGGGAGAGTGGGTGGTCGTGGGTCCTACGCTCTTTTAAGAGCTGTGAGGGACGCAGGACCAACCAACTTCCGGGATAGGCGATGAATAAGAACGACACAGTTCCGAATAATCGCCCGCGGATCAAAGGGGATAGAGGAGTAAACCTGACCAAAAATCACTGTCGTTATCCTCCCTGCCTCCGCTGATCATCTATCAGTAAAGGGGAGGAGAAATATTTTCAAGACTATCAGGTCTAACATGCTCTCCCAAACCCACATTTCGCCATTTTCTTTGTTTTTTTTACTATTCTACTTTCTCGCCTTATTCTCTTTTGAATCTCTTCTTAACCCACGATGCACTATTTTCTTCTTAGTCATCTACTACCTTTTTTTCTTCTCATTTGTATCTCTTTTTTGAGGCATCTACCATTCCTGAACGCCAACCATTTTCCACACTTTCTTCTCTTCCCTTTCCAGTTTACCATTTCTACTACTTCTTACTTCTTTTATTCTTAATTCCCTCTAGCCTTCACTATATTTGGTCGTGTTTGGGCCAAAAAATTTCCCATCAACTAGGCATAGGGGACGCAGCTATGCCTAGCTATATTTACTTGTTGGCAAGAACTGCGACCTACCCACACCCCACACAAAAAAAAGTGGAAAAAAAACCTGGCGGAAGGTATAAAATGGAAGATAAAACAAAAGGAATATTACCCCAGGTGGGTTCCGGCACGGCCGGGGAATCCCACTCCTGTTTACAGGACAGTCCCGCGGATTCTGGGGGGGACAATCTACCATTGAGCACCTATGAAATAGAACTGTTATATAAACATAATAGAAGATCAAGCGTTACTCCTAGATCACCGACGCAGCGAAGTCTTTCATGGAGTTTTCCAGCAAGTGATAACTTAGAGAACCCAAAGGAATCAGAGCGCATCACATCCAAGAATGGCAGCCTAGTAGACGCGCAAGAAAATCCGTCGAAGCGGAAAAGAAAAGAATCGCCACTTTTAAAAAGAGAAGATGCATATGATATATGTAAATGGATCCTAAAAGCCAAAGCTGAGATGGCAAATTTAGCGAAAATAGCGAAGGAAAACCACAACACTGGAAGAGATTTGGTCGCCAGCATCCAAAAGCTTCAATTTTTGTTTAGAGAAATGGACGTTGAAAAAGTTAGCGCCCAAACATGCAGCTGTAAAAATACGGAAACCAAACATAAAGAAACCCAAATAATATTGACAACAGAACCTAAGATAATTAGATCACTAGGGACAGTTTTAGACTTCTCGGAGTGCAAGAACATAATCAATATGGACTGGAGTGATGAGGCATACAGTACCACAGAAGTGATTGTTGGCGATCCCCTGGAGGCAAAGACGATGGTAACCAAGGTGGTAATAGTAGAACCCAGTGATCCAAATATGACTGTAGGAATACAAAACCGGTACAAATATAGGTTTCCAGGCATTGTTGACACCAATGAAAAATATACGGTGATTGAGCAAGTCACAAAACTCAGGACTGACCATGGACAAGACACAATCACTCAGAAAATCATAAAATTGTCACAAATTTCCAGTGAATAAGACCTATGGAATTCCCTAAGGACTGTCAGAGATAACACAATAGAAGATGGTCAGGTTGCACTGCAGCATGTTGACAATATGACCCTGGGGAAGTTCAGGAAACTCGTTGAGTGTGTCTTTCATGGTTCGGGTATAGAGGTTTTCATCTATACCACCAAAAAAAACAGGAAACGGAAAGTGTTCAGCCAGTGACAAGCAAACGACAACCAACATCATACGCCCTTATAGTCAGCAAGCACAATAATACGTACCTGGAAGCTCTGGAGACCATAAAGGAAGCTGTTCAAAATGCGAAAGATGCTAACAGCATAAGGCAAATCAGAGAAACCAAAGACGGCAAAGTTCTAATAACCATGGACAAGAACCAGGAAGCAATGAATTCCTTAAAAGCAGCAGTGGAATCCACCAACATGAAAGTGAGCACGAGAGGTACCTATTGGCCTAAAAAGAAAACATTCTACATTCGTGGGATTGATACAACAGCCACAGTAGAAGATGTGACTGGAGCAATAGAGCGAAAGGTCGGGGAGCAGATTAAGGAAAACTGCTCTATTGGAAATCTCAGGCCAAATGCTGGCAGCACTTTGGCAGTTACAATATCTATATCGGAAGACAAGGCCCGTGAATTAACCCAGAACCCGTATATTCGTATCGGGCTTTCGAATTGCAGGATCGAACCCAGAGTGAGGGTCGATCGTTGCAAAAGATGCTGGTTATACAACCACCAGACTGAAGAGTGTAAGGGTCCGGATCGCAGAAATTGCTGCTATAATTGTGGACAGGAAGGACATCTGTCAAAAGAATGCAAAGATAAACCATTCTGCCCAGTTTGCAAAGAGACGCATAAGTCAAATACCGGAAAATGTATTAGCTTCCGTAGAGCTCTGAGTACGACTAAAAGAATGAAACGTCAAAAACTTTACTCCAGTAATGAAAATATTACAAATTAACGCCAATCGTAGTGTCCCAGTCCATGACATTGCTGCACTTACTGCTTCTAACAAGAAATGTGATGTTATTTGCATCAGCGAGCCCAATATCAAAAAGTGTGAAGCTGGGAATAGAAATGTATACGTAAACCCTACCAAAGACGCTTTAATTGTTAATGTAAATAGCTCCATGCCTGTTTTAAATGTGTTTAGTGGGAACTGTTTTATGTGTGTCCAGTATACGAACTTGTTTGTAATGTCAGTGTATATATCCCCAAATATCCCTTTTCAAAGCTTCCAAAACTGCTTAGGGGAGTTGCAGGATATAGTTCTGCGCCTTCGGCATGGGAATACAAACACACCATTTGTGATAACTGGTGATTTTAACTCCAAGAACGAAGTCTGGGGGGGCAGAGTAACAAACCGTAGGGGCAGAGAATTCTTGTCCTGGTGCAATGCTACGAACTTAAATGTCATTAATGATGGACTTGTCCCCACGCTTGTTAGAGACACTGGGCAATCATACATCGATCTTACTGTGGTGTGTGACCGAATACAACGACAAGACCCTCAGTGGACGGTGCTTGTGGATCCTGACGTGACGGAGCACAGGTTTATTTTAACCGAACTCTCAACCGCGAAGCCTGTAGTCAAGAGAAGGAAAACAAGGTTTGGTGAACCAAATAAAGAATTACTAGTTCACATGTTTAGAAAAAAGACCAGAGATATGCTGGATTCTACGAGTGTTTCTGATCTGGTTAGTCGCATCCGCAAGGCTTACCAAGAATGCACACCGAGGGTTTGCTGCAATGAG
The DNA here is from genome assembly GCA_963921935.1 of Galeruca laticollis. Classification (NCBI taxonomy): domain Eukaryota; kingdom Metazoa; phylum Arthropoda; class Insecta; order Coleoptera; family Chrysomelidae; genus Galeruca; species Galeruca laticollis. The sequence continues at coordinate 274,353,030 of OY998175.1, read as the reverse complement.
GACTATCGCTTGCCTTACTGGTGGAACGAGTCAATACAAAAGGCCATCTTAGATGTTCATCATAAGAGGCGTCTCTTTCAGAGAATAAAAAATGACCCAAACCGGCGTGAAGAAAAATATAGAGAACATAAGACTGCAAAAAATCTGCTAAAGACTGAAATCAAAACATTGAAAAGGCGAGCTTGGCAAAACCTTCGCAATGACCTCGAAGACGACATATTTGGCCAAGGATTCCAAATAACAAGAGCTCAATTGCAAAAAATGCCGGCTCGTGTTGAAATGTCAAGAGAGGAAAGGGAGAGACATTTTAAGAAGTTGTTTGTCACCAACTGCCCAAATTGAAAACAGTGACAAAAAGAACTAACTGTGATACAAGACTGTGGTATGCTCAAACACCAGGAAATATTGGATGCCTGTGATAGTATCAAGGTTGGCAAAGCTCCAGGCCCAGATAATATACCATCTGTGATAATAAAAGCTGTGATTAATGGTAATGTCCAATTTTTTGTAAATTTTTATAATTCGTTTTTAACCAGGCAGTGTTTTCCAGGAGAATGGAAAGGAACCAAGCTATCGCTTATCGAGAAACCAAGAAAGTCACCTGACGACCCTGCAAAATATCGCCCAATTTGCTTAATAGATGAAATTGGAAAAGTCTACGAAAGACTCTTAAATACCCGGTTGATTGCGGAATTGCAAAACAAAATTAATGGCTTCCACGAAAACCAATTTGGATTCCGTAAAGGACGGTCTACTTCACATGCAATGGAAAAGATTCAAGACATGGTAGCAGCAAACAAAGGAAAACATTGTGCATTAATCTTGGTGGATGTTAAAAATGCGTTTAACACCGCATCCTGGACAGTCATCAGCGACCAGCTTAACAGAATAGGGGTGAGTGCATACCTTAAGAACATTTTAAATTCCTACATGGATGAAAGAGTAATTATCCTGAAAAGGGACCTTGAAAGACAAGTTTTTGGTGGTGTTCCACAGGGCTCGGTTCTCGCCCCTTGTATGTGGAATATTCTATATAACGAAGTGATGAACCTTCCAACGCCAAATGGAGTAGTAATATTGTGCTATGCCGACGATCTAGCGGTATTCGTAGCTTCTCGGACCTCCAACCAAATGATTGATAAGGCAAACCATACTCTTGATCTGGTATTTCAGTGGATGACTCAACATCATCTAGAGATTGCTCCTGGAAAAACCGAAGCTATTCTTCTTAGCTACAAAAGAAACACCGATGCGATAAAATTTAAAATGCAGAGCCAAGAAATAAAACCCCAGGGAACAGTCAAATATTTGGGATTCCACCTAGACCGAAGGCTAAATATGACAACCCACATCCGAGAAACCTGTCTGAAGGCTGAGAAAACAATAAAGGCTCTAAATTGTCTTTTACCAAATATAGGAGGACCAACAGCACCGAAGCGGCGAATTCTGGCGATGGTGTGTCAAAGTGTAATCTTATATGGTGCGCCAATTTGGGCCCTTAAGACATATTTAGAAGTCAATAAAATGAGACTTATGAAGACACAGCGAAGCATTGCGCTTAGAGTCTGTTCTGCTTACTGCACCGTTTCAGGTGCATCTGCAATGGTTATTGCTGGTCTCATTCCTCTGCACCTTTTGGCGGAAGAGAGGAGGAGAATATTCCACATGGCTGGTGTAGCTTCTGTTATCCAGAAACAGATAGAGAGGGAGATGACTCTGCAGCAATGGCAGAAAGTGTGGCAGAGCGGCCCTGAAACTTGGACCAGACGCCTTATCCGGAATATTCGACCTTGGCACAATAGGAAATGGGGGACAGTATCCTACCATCTTACTCAGTTCCTCTCAGGCCACGGTACTTTCGGCACTTTTACTTTTAAAATTAAAAAAAAGAGAGACGAAAGTTGCATATGCTGCGGGGCAGCTGTAGATGACCCAAATCACACTGTCTTCGAATGTCCTCAATGGGCAGAGAAGCGCCAAGAACTGTGCTCAGATTTAGGGGAAATAAGTGCAAGCAACGTCATTGACAATATGCTTAAGTGTGAAAATGGGTGGAATAAGGTAACAGATTTCATAACCTATGTGATAAGCGCAAAAGAGAAAGTTGAGTTACGAGCCCAGGAAAATGCAGAATATTAGGCAATATTCCTTTCTTTCTTGAGGAGATGTCCTAATGGCGGGTCCAAGAAGGAAAGTGGAAGTTCTTGAAAGAGGAAAGGGTTTTAGTGGGTCGGAGGTCTCCCCACTCCCCCAGGCGCCGAAACACCAATGCCTGGGGGGTCTGCTAGCAGATTTCCTAAACCTCTTTGAGAAAAAAAAAAGAAAAAAAAAGATATAATCATGTACTCAAACCTTGGCAGAGACATTCGTCATATCCAGCTGGTTCTAGAACGACTCCAGATCCTCGGTCTCAGGATATCTCTCAAAAAGTGCCATTTTGCTTCCAACCACCTAGAGTACCTAGGTCACACTATAACAGCGGAAGCAAACCTACCAATTGAGAAGCATGTACTGAAAATTCAAGACTATCCTAGGCTCACAACCAGGAAGCAGCTGCGAAGCTTCATAGGAACAGTAGGCTTTCTCATAGATTTCATCCGGAACTACGCCGAGATGACGTCCTCCTCCGCAGACATCAACACCGCCAAAAAAGTTCATATGGACCCCAGAGGCTGAGGCTTCCTTCTAGAACATCAGGGAAGAAGTAACCCAACCCCTCCAGCTACCCAGGCCCAATCCAACGCAGAGAATTAGCCTCCAGATGGACGCCTACACCACCATTATGAGAGAAGTCCTGTTCCAGTGGGATTCCAACAACAGGATAGACCAGATATACGAGGCCGGCATGTTCCTTCAAATGAGCTACCAGAAGCTGAGATTGTGGTTGGGGAGGGTGCAATAGACTTTAGCTCTATAGTCGATTATTGGACGGATATATGTTTTATACGTATGAAGTAAGGTGGTAGTGTGGGTGCGTCTGAAGCTGCCGCCGAGCGCCTTGAGAAGAAAATATAGTGTGTTGACTAATGAGAATAAAATAATGAGATCGTTAGTAATTTAGATATTAATATTAAAATAATGGATACAGATAACTTGATGGGGTTAGAGTTGACAATACACCAAAGTCACATAACTATGAAATACAGACAAGATACTCGATAATGGTGAGATAGTGTTTTTATGGTCCATTTGAATCATGTACTTATGTATCTTATCTTTTTCAGGACTACTGCTACTCAAAGATACAGATCTCGAAAATCGGTGTTGATGATCGCTAGAAATATTCATTTAAATCACATTAATACTGTGAGCTCCTCTTAACCGAATTTCACACGAGAATGGTTACTATATTGTATAAATCAAACTTTCGTCAATCGATGATTATCTAGAGCTTATAAGATCATGACAATGAAGTGAATGCAAGTTACACGATCATATCAAATAGTACGAATTTGAAATTTGATAACAGATATAATTCTAACATGAGAAAACAAAAAAGTATCACATATTTTTCATACCACAACTTTGTATTCAACTAACATTTGCATTTCCATTTCTCACACTTAATCGTATCCTCAGCCCACTTATAACAAACTGGTGAAGTTTCTGCAGTTGATTTTTAGATTTATTACATTTTAGGGACTATGCAAACAAGCCTTAATTGGACTAGTTGCTAAAACTACCAGAGCACATAAGTGAAATAAGATTTTGAAATTAATTGCTTCAGACTTGCCATGGACTAGTTTAAATAATAAACTTCCTCAAAATCTTGTTTTTGAGTTCAAGATCTTCTTATGGGTAACGGAAAATGGAAAGGTGGGAAATAACTGGTGAACAGCATCTTTCTCAATATACACGGTGTTCAATCGAAAAGTATCCACCCTAAATAACTGCGGAGGTAATAACTAAAATAACTGAAAGTGATGGAATATGTAGAGGGGTGACGTTACGTATACAAGTATTATGGTAGATGTGTCTCCCTTGAAATCACATTTCCTGTTAATTATAGTCTTCATTGCCCTCCACGCCGCTGTGCCCTGTGACCCAGATCAAAGTAACTTACTTTGTTACGCGTGCCCAGGTGGTCAAGGATCTGAATGCAATTCCAAATGGCCTAGAATTCACTCTATTGGAGCTCAGTGCTTTTAGAGCCGCCTAGCTATCTGAGGCTTTCAACACTCGATGCACCAGAATGTTTGTCTACCTGAAAGCTCCGTAGCAGTTGATATGACCGCTTTTACTTTATTCAGTACAACAAATTGTGCAAAACACTTCTAATTATGAGAAAAATAGTGAGACAGAACAAACTGATTAAAATTAAATATATTTGATTAATTATCTAATATTTCCTAAACCAACGATACAATCATATTTTGTTTGGATCATTCCTGTGCAAGTGTCAGATACTGCCTTTTTGTAAAACACACATGTTTCTTTGGTTTTTTTTGCAACTTGGCATTGTCGTCGCATATTTGGTGTTGGATTCTGTGTGTTCGTGCAGACGAGCTCTGCCAGTGGTTTTTTATTATTGATATAGCCTTCTCGCAATTCTTCTGCGAGTTTGAATATAAAATCTTGCCGACTAATGTGCTTGCCTGTAACTTTCTCATATAGTATCCATGCGTTTATTGATGCCATGTCCAGGATATTGAAGAAAACCAGAGCCCTCTTTGCGATGCTGATTTTGTTGAATACTGTTTGATTGTAGAATTGAACTGTTTCAGGCTTTTTTTTTTCTCCGTTCCCTATTTCAATATCGGGATGTACGGAGCTCAATATGGATACATTTCTATTTACTTAACCCTGATAAACAAAGAGTGTCAGTCTTTCGTGTTTATATATTTTGCAGCTGTATAAAGCCTCTCGTAAAGTTTTCAGCGAATGCTGAAGCTTTTTTTGGAAGGTTCAGAGTTCCTACTAAACTGGTCCCATTTTTTTACAATTCTTTAGCTAATTTTACGGACGTAAAAAAATGATCCTTGGTCACGTTTCTTCCTTTATTCAAAAACGGTTCCATTTGTTTTAGAACTACATGTTCACCGAGTAAAATATTCTGCGGTAAAGAGAACCATTTATCAAATATTTAGACTTTACATCGGCTGCTAGCGAAAATTTTATGCCAAATTTGTCAGGCTTGTTAGCCATATATTGCGTAAACCGGCATCTTGCTCTAGTTGGAAATATTTGCTCGTCGATTGCTCTATTTTCTCCGGGCTTGCAACATAAAATACAATTTTCAATAAACGGATTCCAAATTTCAGACGCAAGAGCAAATTTATCAGTCACTAATCGAACAAGTTTCATAATTTCTAAAAATTTATTTCGTGACATAGTATCTTGAAAAAAATGTGATCCCTATTTATTTGACCATAGTTTCTTCACTGAAATTTTTCTAGCACCGTAAGCCCCTCTAGCATATAGCAAAGCAATAAAAGCTTGCTCCAATTTCATGGAGAGTAATAGACCACACTTACTTCATTTTGCAATGGTCTTTCTCCTTCGGCATCAGTGCACATTTTACTGTTTTATGTGTCGAAGCATGTTTTCGGTAATAATTAGACGCCATGCACTAGAAACTTCATCTACAGATATGTGTCGTGTGGCATAGGCAGTGGGACCAGGTGCTTCTCTTAGAATATTTTGATTATCAAATCTTCCTAAAAACCGATGTTCATTTGTTATATAAAATTGCAATGGATTGAAATAAATATTACCTGCAAATGTTTGGTTGGAATCCAGTTTTTTCCAAATAGATAGATAGATAGATATTTATTAACTGATTGTAGCACGTCAAAAAGAAAATACATACATAAGAAATATACAAAATATATCTTAAGATAAAACAGAGTAAAATGTCACAGCAGAGATACGGTGTTGAGATTGCCTCGACAATGCACAATGTAATCATCAACAGAGTAGAAACAATATCTAAGCAAAAACTTTTTTAAATATTTTTTAAAAGCATTGGATCCCAAGGATTTTACAATTGATGGCAAAATATTAAAAAGCCTATAGTTTGGTGAATTTGATTGTGTCGTATTTAGCCGAAAGTAGCTGCATCTGATATGGTGAGCATTACGAGTGTTGTAGTCGTGGATATCTGAATTTCTAGACAACATTGACTGTTTTCCATGAATTTCAATTAGAGTATGAAATAAAAACAATGTCGGTAATGGCATAATTTTATATTTTATGAAAAACTGTTGACAATGATCCCTGAAACCAAGATCAGCAAGCACCCTTATCGCCTTTTTTGCATTCTAAATACTGTTAAAGCATGGGAGGAATTACCCTAGAGTGCGATACCATAACTAATATGTGAATGATAGAGTGAGAAATACGTAGTTTTGAGTGTATTTGAATTAGTAATATTTTCCAACTGTCGTAAAATGAATAACGAACTTGAAAGTTTTTTGACTAAATGCTCAATACGTGCCTGCCAACTTAGTCTGTGATCTAGGACTAATCCAAGTAATTTCACATTTTTTGTTCTTTGGTGAAATGACAATTGATAACTTGCAGATATATGCATGATTTCAGTTTTATTATTATTTAATTTTAGTTTGTTCGATGGAAGCCATCCATTTGCCCTGTTACTAACGCAATCTAGAGAGGCGGCTAAATTTGTATTATCTTTCTCCGAAATAATTAATGTTGAATCGTCTGCAAATAGAACCGACATATAGAGTAACATAAAACTGCTCAAATCATTAATATAAATGATGAACAAGAGAGGGCCTAGAGCCGTCCCCTGAGAGACTCCATGACTTACCTTCAGAAAACCTGATGTTACACCATTCACTGTAACACATTGTTCTCTGTTTGACAGGTACGAACCAATAAGCTTCAACGGAATTCCACTAACTCTATATTCTCAAAGAGAAAAGACACTTTGAATGTGGACGCATATTCATTTTTCCTCCATTCAACACAAGAAAAGGATACTTCAGGAGCTGATTGTTTAAGAAAGTCTAAAAGATCATTTGAAGTCATGTCGGCACTTATGCGAGAGACATGTACATGTCCTTGTCGTGCAATGGACTTGAATTTTGAAACATCATTGCTTCCAATAATCGGTTTATATTTATTTATGCTGGGGTTTTTTTGAGAGAGATTTCCAATGAAATTCCCCGTATTAATTGTGTTCATGTTTACAAATGGTTTTTGTACATATTTTTGTAAACTTGGCTTTTGGATAGTGGTCGATTTGTATTTATCAGTACTAGTTTTTGTACCTTGATTGTTTGTGACGAATATATTGTTTGAGACAGGTTTTTTGTGGTTCCGAGTGTTTGTAAAGTTTGATTTTACGCAGTTGACATTGTTGCCACTAGATGCCTCTGCTGTATTCAGATTATCGAAAGGATTATGATAATTACATTGCATAAGCAACCAAATTAAGCTTTTGTGTTCCTCTGTACGTTTTTTCAGGTGAAAAGAAAGTTAACTTACAGATACAAGTTCACTCTTAACTGCATTTAAGTCTTTTAAGAGGTGATCACACTGTGCAGATGTAGCTTTTTTGAGGTTAACTTGATTACCTTCTGATTTCTTCACATAAGATACAGTTTCACTTAAGCTTTCCACATAGTCTAATAGTTGCACATTATTCACACCCGAGGGAAGTTTGAAATTTATAATTATGTCAATTAGTTCATTCTTTTTGAGTTTATTTAGCTCTGCTGTTAACAACACAACTTCAACGTCCGCCATCTCTATACTATATATAATAGTACTATATGTAATAGTACCGTCGGAACCAATTTCGTCAATACGTGCTTGTTCAACAGCTTGTGTAGCTTCTCCACGATCAAGCCTTGTACCACGATTGTTACGACTTCTACCACGGCCAATACCACGAAAAATATTTACTGGTGGGCCAGATCAAGACGTAGTCGCAATATCCAGTGACTGTAATTTCTCTGGTCAGCGTAGACGAAGGTGATGGTTCTTCATCTGATTCACTGCTATATTTTTCAGATTCCGGCACACTTATCACAAAATCCGAAACTTCATCAGTGCTATTATCATTGAATAATAGTTCACAATCAAATTCCTCCTCTGGTAAAATATTCAACTCCTCTAACAGTTCTTCACATGACAAACCACGACGAGACATCGTTCTTACAACAAACAAGCAGTTACTGAGGGCTTTACTGCCTGGCTCAAGGGGAGGCAATTTCATCAAAAACCTAAAGTCTAGGTGAGAAACCAGGACGAAGAATGCGTGGCTATATAGGAGAATAGTCCTTACTGGTTTCGACCTTGGAGCAGCAGGGGGAACTCCATTGTATTAAACCCCTTACCTCTGCATGCAGGGATTATCCTGGGGTCATCCTGAGAGCAGAACAGCTCTCCACGCTATAACCACCCGAATTGGTGGCTCGAAGTGGAGACGACATACCAAAGCCGGTCACCATAACGGTGTTCTTCCCAAGAAGCCACGACTTGAAATTGGAGAAGATCCTCCAACTTCTCGAGGTTCAGAACTTCCACCTCACTACTGGGGCTCGGAAATCCTGAACTCTAAGAAATAGGGACAGGAAACTATTCTCACGTTTGGGATCGGTCACTAATCTGAAAAGGCTCTGAATGCAGGAGGTTACGTGCTAAACTTCCGTTTTGGGCGTATCTCTGTCTCGGGGCTGTGAAAAAAAACCGCGGAGGATCCAAAGGACATGGAGATACCCTCCTCAGGAGAATGGGAGAAAGGGGAAAGCTTGACCTTGGGTTAGTCTTAGATCTCCTCCGGCTCTGCTGTGGTGAATAGGAATGCGGAGATCGCCTCTTCATACCGGGAAACAGGGAGGCCTCTCTCATCCATACTAATTCACCTTCATGTTCACGAATTTAGCTCAGAATAACCTGCATCACGCGAAGGAAGCTTCAGCTGTGATATCAAGTTTATTAGCTAAACTACTACATATGGTTCTAAAACCACCACTGGAGCAGGCGCTGGAGTATTTGAGCCTGGCACCAGATACTCATTATCGTTAGGGTCCTTTCCGAGCGTCTTACAGGCAGAAATACTTTTTATCGAAAGATGCGTGGAAATGAACCTGGGAAGGAACTATCAGAAATGTGATATATCGATCCATTCTGATAGTCAAGCAGCTATCAAAGCATTAAGCTTCCATGTAATTGACTCAAAGTTGCCATGGGAGTGCCGAAGAGAACTTGGTGAATTGGGCAAGAATAACAGGGTCCCTTCAGTCTGGGCTCCTGGCCACTCGGGAATCGCGGGAAATGAAGAGGCCAATACAATTGCCAGGAAATGAGTACAAACGTCCTTTAATGGCCCTGAGCCTTTCTGTGATGTAGGAAAATGCTCCTATAAGAAGGAGTTTCGGAAGAAAGAGGAATCCGAAAGCGAAGCACACTGGCGGCGCCTTCCCGCGCTGGAACATTCCAAAAAGTTCCTGCGGAACTTTGACACTGCTAGATCCAAAAAAGATTTGGACCTCATTAAAAATAAGCTACATCTCCTCACGGGCTTTATTACAGGACAATGCCTCCTTAGGAAGCACCTAATGAGAATAGGTCTAGCAGAAATTGACGATTGTAGAATCTGTGGGAGGAGGACGAAACTCCGGATCACCTAGCTCTAGAATGCCTCGCCATTGCAAGCCAACGCAAGATTTGCTTCGGACAAGAAACATGTAAAAGTGAGGATCTAATCTCGTTGAAGCCATCCCAAATACTAGAGTTCATTAGAACCCTGGAAATGGAAGGCGAGCTATAGTAGTAGTGAGAACAGCTCTGATAGGGGGGCATAATATACCTTAGGTTTCAGTACATTCTAACCCCGTTAAAATCGAATCAAAATCTAATCTTGTCCTATGTAGGAACAATTCTCTGGCCTCCGTGAATAAGCAGATAAGTCCATAAAATGGCTAAAATGAGATATCTTCATGCTTATTTATTTGATATTGATCCCCAGCAAGTGAATAAGCAAATGAGTCAAAAGGTGTATTTTTGTGGCATAGACAGCTATGTGAATATTCAAACATCTTAATAAATTTTGACTTTTATAGTATAACTTAACTTGTCTTATTTAAGGCAGAATTTTTATTTTGTTAATAAGCCAATAAGTCAACTTATCGGGTTATTCACGTCTGAACACGTAAGATCTGCATCGCACAAATACACTTATCTCATTACAGACGCCTTCCGATTTTTGCAAGACTAGTACATGTGTGTACATGTCTGTTTATTCACGCTTTTCAATTCAGTTTTTATTTTGGAGTAGTGTCAGTCACATGTAGTCTGATGAGTTTTGATAATACCGGTCGGTATTCTGTGTTTTAAAGTGCGTATTTAATCATTTTTGTGATAAAACAAAGAGTTTTGTAACAATGCATAGAAGAGCATCACATATTTGGTCTCTGTGCAAGAAACAACAAAGCGGTACAGGTCAGTTCCTAAAACATTGTCCGTTGGCTGGCAACGCCCATGTTTCTTTACAGATCAACCAGATGTCGAAGAAGATAGCAGAAATCGTCAGTTCGTATTCCAGAATGAAATAGCTTCGGAAATATCAACCTATCAGCGAAGTCGAGAATGGGTTTCAGCACAAAACTCACTCAAGCCCTGCAATGAAACTGTTGTAGAACATAATTCGGTAGCCCAGAAGGAGTCAAGTTCTACAGAAAACCAGGTGCCAACCTCTAACATAGACGTGAACAATTCAAATTTTTTTGACAATTTTGAAATACAAGTTATACAAGATCTTTCAAATATGGAACACTATGGTCCTAACATTGACGGCAATATAAAAAATAATGTACTTGAAAATACTGATTTTTCTGCTTTCTGTGTTGACAGTACTACTTTGACAGATGGTTTTCTTCACATTGAAAAAGAGCAGGTTGAAGCTGCTGTGTATTCTGTAAAATCCTTAGTTGAACAAACTAATATTTCCACTGAAGAGTTCTCACTTGAAGAACAAATACTCGAAAAAGAGCACGAAGAACAGGATTTTTCTAACGACGATAGTTTAGTAGATTCAAATTTAGTTGCTGGAAATACGGATGCTTCTTCATCAGAAGAAGAAATTTTGCAACCGGTGGCCAAAAAGAGAAAGAATAAGAATGCCACAATGAATAATGAAGGTATAGGAACAGAAATTTCCCTAACTGTAAAAAAGGAAGGTCGATCAAGGAAACAAAGGGAAATGGCAAAACTTTCAAGAAATACTGGTAAAGAATATGTAGATGAGAAGGGAAACACTGTTAAAGCTAGAATTATGAAACCACTTACCGATTGCAGAATGAAATGCAAGAATAGATTTTCAGATGAAATTAGACATACCCTCTTCAAAGAATATCGGAAGCTCGGTCAGCATGACAAAAGAACTAACTTCTTGTCTTCCCTGATTTGCATTTTCGAAAAAAAGACTACTCCAGTAAGAATTTATTCTGATAGGGTTCGAAACTATTCGTGCAAATACGAACTTTCAGTAAACGGAGTAAGAGAGCCAATTTGCAAAAAATGCTTTATTGATGTTTTCGGAGAAACAAACGCATTTGTAAAGCAGTTAATACTGAATAGGCAATTCTCCATATCCACCATAATTGAAAATGATCAGAGAGAACGAGAAGCGCCAAAGAATAAATGGCCTGAGGAAGTTTTGGCTGATATGGTGAAACACATTTAAAGGTTTCCTGCATATGAAAGTCATTACTGCCGACAGACGACATCAAAAAAGTATCTTCAGTCAGATTTAACTATTTCTAAAATGTATTCTCTTTATAAAAAGAGTAGAGAAAATTGTGTTTCACCAACAATCTATGCAAGAAATTTTCATAAACTTGGATTAGCATTCGAAAAATCACAAAAGGACAACTGTTACAAATGTGACACATTAAAAATGGAAATTATGTATGCAAATGAAGATGAAAAGGCCAACTTGATTTTGGAACAAAATATTCACCACATTTTTGCTAAAGAAGCTTATGAGTCAAAAGCAAATGACAAAAAATTGCGAAAGAAGATAGATCAGTAGCTGTATTTGCTTTTGATCTGCAGCAATGCTTACCCACTCCTTACCTTAAAACATCAATTTCATTTTACAAAAGGCAATTATGGACCTATAATCTCACCGTCCATAACTTAGCCACAAATGAAGCAACCTGCTATCTATGGGATGAATCTGTTTCGGCAAGAGGTGCGAATCAGGTAGCGTCTTGTCTATATCGTCATATTGTGGATCTTTCTAGTGATGTGAGAAAAGTGTGCTATTTCTCGGATACATGCGGGGGTCAGAATAAAAACACTCACGTAGCTGCTATGTTCATGGCATTATTACGTGAAAAAAGTTCAATACAATCTATTGATCACAAATTTCTGGTTCCTGGCCATACGCACATGGAATGCGATGTGGATCACTCAGTCATCGAAAAAGCAAAAAAAAGACCACAATGAAAATAAATCACCCTTATGACTGGGTACAGCTAATAAGGGGATGTAAAAGCACTAAACCATTTAAAGTAAAATTAATGGAATGCGATGATTTCTTAAATTTTGCCGATTTATTAAAAAGTTGTTTTGTAAATAAAATGATTTCTGAAAGTGGTAAAAAATTTCTCTGGTAAGACTTGCAATGGGCACGTTATTGTTTGGAGAACGAAACGGAATTGCATACAGACGCGAGCAAATTTGGTTATGGAGCCTGTCTGATGCAGAAGTCGAGCGAAGATAATAAATTCCATCCAGTTTACTACACCAGCTGAGGAAAAATACAGTAGCTATGAACTCGAAGTGCTAGCCATCATCCAAGCAGTGAAGGAATTTCGAATATATTTACTAGGAATACAATTTAAAAATGTTACCGATTGTTCAGCTTTCCAGAAGACTATGACTAAGAAGGATTTGACCACCAGAGTTGCTAGATGGGCTTTATTATTGGAGGAGTATTCATATGAAATTGAATATCGCAAAAGGAGCAGGCTGTCTCACGTAGATGCTTTAAGTCGTTATCCAGTTGTTATGGAAATTACGAAGACGTTTATTGAAGAAGATGGTGTTAAAGAACGACTTAGACGAGCACAAGAACTGGACGAACACATATTAGCGATAAAGAAGATATTGAGTACAGGAGATTATGAAAATTTTTTAGTTCAGAATCATATACTTTATAAATTTGAGAATGGAAAGGAGTTGGTAGTAGCTCCAAAAGCAATGCAGATGGATATAATAAAAAGAGCACACCAGATTGGTCATTTTGCACTCCCGAAGACAAAAGAAGTGGTAAGACGAGAATTTCATATTCCAAAGTTGAAAGAAAAAATTAAAAAATGTTTGAGAAATTGCATACATTGTATATTAGGTAACAGAAAGTAAGGAAAGAAGGAAGGGATGTTACATCCCATACCTGAACAGGATGGACCACTGCACACATATCACATCGATAAATCAGGACCAATGCCTTCGACTAATAAAAATTATCGTTTTATATTGGCGATTGTTGATGATTTCTCCAAATTCACCTGGCTATATGCATGTAAATCTACAACAACTGAAGAAGTTATTAGTTGGTTGGAGAAACAAAAACAAGTTCCTGGAAACCCAGGTAGAATTATGACAGATCGAGGAACTGCTTTCACTCCTGAAGAATTCAAAAACTGTTGTACTGATAAAGGCATACAATGCTTAATAATAACCACTGGAGTTCCAAGAGGAAATGGTCAGATTGAGAGAGTGAATCGTATTATCATTCCAGTTCTTACGAAACTCACCTTGAATGATCCTAGAAAATAGTTTAAATATGTTGAGCGCGTACAAAGAGCGTTGAATTCTACTATTCAGAGAAGTTCTAACAGGAGTAAAGATGAGAAATAAAGAAGAAATAGTAATCAAGGAATTATTGGAAGAAGCTACAATACAAAAATTTGATGAAGAGAGAGAAGAACTCAGAGCAGAAAGCAAAAAACAGATTTTGAAAGTACAGGAAGAAAACAGAAAAACTCATAATTTAAGAAGAAAAAAATTAAGGTTATATAGAAAAGGAGATTTGGTAGCCACTGAAAGAACCCAATTAGGAGTAGGAATTAAAGTTCATAAAAAATTCCTAGGACACTATGAAGTCACAAAGGTGAAACCCAATGACAGATATGACGTAATGAAAGTGGCCATCATGAGGGACCAGTGCGTACTTCTACATGTGCAGAGTTCATGAAACCTTGGGTTGATAACCAAAGTGAATCCGGGTCGGATTCATAATAGGATGGCCGAATGTAGATAATTGAATTTTTAATGTATTTAGTTGGTGTTATTGTTGTGATTTTCTTTTGACGTTTTATTGAAGTTTCACTTATTTACATTTAGAACACTTGATGAGAATCATCTTATGACCTGTAGAGTTCTTGGTTGCCGGGGATTCAATAAGGGAGAGACGAGAGAATATTGTGACGGACAACTTCAAAAAATCGACTTGGACTGTAAATTTAGGTATTTTTAGAATAAAATTGTTTTATTCACCTCTGGGAATATTATTCAACCTAGGCAAACGAAGACAAACCTACATGTATGAAAATGAATATGTTTATTTCAAATATCTTGAGTTATCATTAAAAACTCAGTTGTGAGTAACCGGATAAGTCGATTAAAATTGTAATTTGAAAACTAATATTTTAAAAATATGTTTCAAATGACAAATCTCATGCTCGAGAATGCAGAAATATTATCGAATATACAACAAATAGGTATTCCGATTTACCACAACTCTCCGAAATGTTTTTTGGCTCTTCTGAACAATTTCTAAAATTTGACTTATCTGTTTATTAACTGAGGCCAGAGAATTGTCTATTTCCTTTTATTGCTTCCAGAAGTTTTCTTACCTCAGTAGCTGTTAACCTCATTCCCCGCTGTATGTTTTTAGCGTCAAAATCTCCACCCATAATGAATCTTTTACCATGACCTTTCAAAAATGTGAAATAATGTTTTTTTAAGCGAATTTTATGGGGGGCTATCAAATGCTATTACTTCTTGGTTTTCTTTAATGACAGTTACATATGTAGCAGCTTGGATTTCCTCAGATTCTGCATGATTCACGATATTCTCATAAACTATGTATTATAGCATTCCCACTTTTAGCCGATTTCCAGCACGTATGGCTCGATATGTTTTATATCCTCTTTATTTTATATACGTTTTTAAAATAAAATGTGTTTTAGCAATAAGACAGATATCTATTCTTTCAATATCCAGGACTGTTCGAAACTCTTGTTCTTTGCTCTCCTGCTACAATGTTCTAGATCAAATTAACTGTCTCGACCCTTACTTCGTGGAATCTGCTCATATTAGTGTTTTAAATGAAACTAGAAACCGTGAGTTTCATTCAAAACACGAATGTTCTAGATCACTTATTCGTGTGTCCATTGTATTCAATTTTTTTAATATATGCTGCAATGTTTGCTCTAAGTATTTCTCCTTCAAGTAGTAATTTGGTTTACTATGTTTGAAACAAAAAATCCGACAATAACAAAAATTCTAAAAATTATATCAATTAACAATTATTCGATATTGGGCAGTGTATTTTTAATACATTCCAGGATCATTCACACCGTAATAATTTTAATATATTGAGCGGCTGTATAGATTGTTTTAACACGTTAAGGGACTTTATGCGCCCCGATGGTACATCATAAAAATACACCACGATATTTATTATTATTCATTCACAATCCAGATTATTAATTTGTTTTCACCAAACCTCCTCTTATATATTTTTGAGTTAGAAGTTAACTTTTATGGCGAACTTTTTCAATTGTATATAACGAAGAGAATTCCTGGCACATAATGTACATATCAACTATTTTTAGTGTCATTCCACCTAGCCATATTTAATTGTTTTTTATACTGTCCAATTTTATAACGGAAGCAATATAAATGTAAAACATCTGACCAAATATTATGTTTTTGCTCTGCTTCGATTTTTCGTGGAGTATATGATGAAACGACATTTTAAAAGATGAGAAATTTGTTTTTCGATTACAATAAATCGAATGAAAATATTTTGGTTGGCGCGCATATCCTATCTGTGGAAATCCGAAATCTGCTAGGGTAGAAAAGCGTAGGATATATTCTGTCGTTTGACCATAATGCTTCATAGCGTGTTTTAAAAATATAGCATAGATATATATGCGCTATGAAATCGTGGTCTCTATTGATTTTCAAACGTAGAGAGCAGCTTCGTATAATTTATTACATGGGTATTAGCTAATTATTAATTTCACTTCGTTTTTGATACTAATTGATCGTCTACTGTAGATTTACAATAATTTCACTAATTTAGACGATGCTATTCCACTCTTCGGCGTGCTTCAATACTGGTGTAAATATTCACCTTTTTCTATATTTTGTTATAAAACAAGCATGTTAGCTTCACAGGAAGAATCTGATTATTTTTTAGCATATTGGTTCCTGATGGGAAAGAATGTATAGCTGTTGATGTTTCCTGACGAATTCAATTTGATTGGTATCAATTGAAAAGACTGAACAAAACAAATCGTTGCGAAATAGGTGTAATTTCATGTTCGAATAGTTCTATATATTCCCAAGCCAGATTCTTAACCGTCTTGGAAGTTAAAACTCCAGGTAGTTCATAATATTTAAGATGCACTAAATAAATCAGCGCTCTAAGCATTTGGGATAGAAAACTACAGAAAAAAGCAAGCAAAGATCCAGTTTGGCTAATGAAGGATGTAAAAGACGCAATAAAGTGGAAGAGGAAAGATACTTGAACTGGCTGTTACATAAATCAGCTAAAAAGCGTTTGGCATGAGCATTGGTCAGATATATGAACTATGGGACAATGGCAGTTAAAATGAAGTGTATTGAATGGAGTACAAGAATATCCAGACTAGAGAGAAGAACAGATGAAGTTGTGAGACAAAGCATGAGATCAATAGTCACTTCAATTACTAGGATAGAAAAAAAAAGCTTCACATTGTTTGGACACCTTCTCCGGATGCAAAACTATTAATCGTCAAGACTAGTATTTGAATGGATGACACTGGGTAGAAATTAAAGTGGCAAAGCTAAAAGATCATGGAATGGAACAATAAGAGAAACAATGGCTTCGCCTAATGTTCAGGAAGAAGACGTCTTTGATAGGGATGTAAGGAGACAGGTAACAAGGAAATTAACTGTCTCGACCCTCACTTCGTGGAATCAACTCATATTAGTGTTTCAAATGAAACTCAAAGTTTCTAGTTAATTCCACAATATAATGAAAAATGTTGAAAATTCTGAAAAATTGACAATTGTTTCGATAACTAAATATCATCGTCAGAATGACAGAAGTTACATTTCATTTGATGGCTACCTGATGTTTAAGAGTTATTTTTGGCAGGACCAAGAAGCGGCCCACCTTGTGATAGACGTAATATATGTTGATAGAAAAAAGGAGAAGATGTGATATTACAAATGTTGAAGCTTAGATATTATTAGCCCTATGGTGATATCATGGATATCATTTTTCCAATTAAGATCAGTATAATTGTGCAATCATATAGATATCCAGGAAAACTATATCTGCTGATCTTTACAATTATCACTTAAGGAGACAGTTCAATAGTGGAGAATACCCTAGATTTATCTGTTCATTGACCACCTCGTATTATGGGTTTTTTAACTGTCTTCTAATTTCCAACTCTTCAAGGGAGTCCAGTTCTTGTTTCCTATCACAAATATGTAGTACTTATAGTTCTGTGTTAGGTGCCAATGAATCTGACCCAAATAGACAGCATTAAATTCTAAACATTTGAGTTTATATATACCTGATTTCTTTAATGGTGGTATTTTTGTTTTTACATTTAACAACTTTGTACTCCATTTTCTTTCTGTTTCAAAAGAAACTGTTGTATTCGTTGCTAAACGTATCATCTTTGAAATATTATTAGAAATATTTCCTGTATATGTGATGGATTTATAATGTTTTATTTCTTCAGTTTGTTTAGGAAATATTAGTTATAATGCCATTTTTTCCTCTTTTTCATTAATCAACTTATTTATCATATGTAATGGATAACCGTTAAATGTTGCTATTTGTCTAACCTAACCTAACCTCTCTATCAAAATTACATTTGTTCATAGGAATTGAAATTGCTCTATGTATCATTGAATCATATGCCGCTAGTTTATGTGACATGGGGTGATTGGAACTATATGGAATTGTCACATCAGTGTGTGTTGGTTTTCGGTGAATTGAATAATCAAGTACATTATTAACTCTTTGACTGTGGTTGAAGAATATATCTAATTGTCGTTCACTACCTATAAAACAAGCTAATATGTCATCTATATATCTATACCAAAATAAAACATTTTTTTGAAATATTACTTTCAAAGATTTTTCTTTCTAAATTGTCCATAAAAATGTTTGCCAAAATAGGTGATATAGGGCTTCCCATTGGTAAACCTTCATTTTGAATATATGTGTTAGTGTCAAAAGTGAAATAATTCTGATTAATACATACATCAAATAAATTAAGTATATCTGATATTATTCCTGGATTATTATTTTTATCTTCTAGTATTTTTCTTACGAGTATTAGACATTCTTTAGGAGGAATTTTAGTGTACATATTAGTAATGGTTAATGAAATAAGCTTATATTTATCTTGTAAGTTGAATACTATTAATTTTCTGATTGGTTTTATTGAATTTCTAATTGAGTATTTAGATGCATATCCGTAACTTTTGAGTATATTGTTAAGATTCTTTGCCAATATATTATTAGGAGCATTAACATAAGAAACTACAGGTCTAATTGGTTTCGTTATTTTATTTAATTTAACGGTTTATATAATTGTGGACAATGAGGATTCTTATTTATGATGGACCTCTTTTCGTAATCACTTAAAAGATAATTTGGATTATTACCAATATCCCTCACATTATTAGAAAACTTATTTGTTGGGTCTGTATCCAGAACTTTCACATCGCTGGATTCTAAAGAGTTATATATTTTTGAATTATAATACTCAGTTGTCCATATGACAGGTGTGTTTCCATTTAAAACACTGTTATGAGTAGATTCCACGAAGTAGGGGTCGAGACAGTTAATTTCATTAAAAAATCTTTGAGAGAAGATTTGACCCGACTGTACAAGAAGTCACTACAAAAACCTAACTAAACATCACAAAACATTTGGTTCAACCAAGAATGCCTTAGAAAAAAGGTAGTACCAAATTATGTGAATATGAAATGCCATACTAAAACACCGCAAGCACAAAAAGCAATAAAATGTGCTCAACGAGTATGGCTAAAAGAAGAATGTAAGAAATGGTTTAGAATAAGGAACTCCTTAGACAAGTACATAAAAGTGGTACATTCTGAACTCACGTTCAAACTACATACAACTACAAGATTGAATCTTCAAAAGTTAAACGTCAAACAAAAAATGACATTGCACTTTTAAATGCAATCAAAAAGAAAGTAGAAGATAAGAACCTAGTGATTACGAAAAGAGGTCCATCATAAATAAGAATCCTCACTGTCCACAATTATATGTAACTGTTAAATTTCATAAAAGAACGAAACCAACTAGACCTGTAGATTTTTATGTTAATACTCCTCATAATATAGTGGCAAATAATTTTATCAATATACTCATTAGTTACGGATATGCATCTAAATACACAATTAAGAATTCAATAGAACTAATCAAAAAATTTAAAAGCATTCAACTTACAAAATAACTCGAAGCTTATTGCATGTGACGATATTAATATGGTCACTAAAACTCCTACTAAAGAATGTCTAATACTTGTATTAAATATACTAGAAGATAAAAATATTAATCCAGGAATAATATCAGATATACTTGATTTATTTCATGTATTATAACTCTATAGAATCTAGCGATGTCAAAGTTCTTAGAGCAAACCCATCAAAGAAATTTCCTAATAACGTAAGGGATATTGTTAATAATTCAAATTATCTTCTAAGTGATTACGAAAAGAGGTCCATGATACATAAGAATCCTCATTGTCCACAATTATATGGAACCGTTAGATTACATAAAATAACGAAACCAATTAGACCTTATGTTAATACTCCTAATAATATATTGGCAAAGAATCTTAACAATATACTCAATAATTACGGATATGAATCTGAGTACTCAATTAGAAATTCAATAGAACTAATAAAAAAACTAAAAACATTCGAATTACAAGATGAAGCTGAGCTTATTCCATTTGACGTTACTAATATGTTCACTAAAATTCCTCCTAAAGAATGTCTAATATTTGTGAGAAATATACTAGAAGATGAAAATATTAATACAGGAACAATATCAGATATACTTAATTTATTTGATGTATGTTATAATCAGAATTATTTCACTTTCGACTATAACATATATATTCAAAACTAAGGTTTACCAATGGGAAACCCTATATCACATATTTTGGCAAACATTTTGATGGACAGTTCAGAAAGGAAAATCTTTGAAAGTAATATTTAAAAAAATGTTTTATTTTAGTATAGATATGTAGATGACATATTAGCTTGTTTTATGGGTAGTGAACGACAATTAGATATATTTTCAAGAAGGTGAGTTACAGAAGAATATAACAAATATTCATATTGCGGAACAAGTAATCAAATCCTGACCGAGTGATTAATTAGGTTTAGTGGAATTTCTACAGAGTCACAAACTCGATACTCAATATTGAATAGATGAAAAAAGAATCAGACTCGTGTCACACTTCTGGGCGAAGCTGTATCAATCCATCATTTTCCACATTTACTCAAAAATATTGATGTTGTAAGTTATCTGCTTTCAGTGCGTCCAAATGTTTACTGCTCTAGATACGAATAACAAAGGTGGCAAAGAAGAGTAGGTAGAATATGGAACGTGAAGTTTCAAATCTGAAATATGGAATATGAAGTTTAGTCAAGTGAAGACAACTGCATTGAAGTGAAGTCTTATTTTGGATTGGCTGTAGCCTGTAAGTGACTTCGATATATACGTAATAGATGCGAGTATTAAATAGGGAAAACTTGAATCAGTAACTTTCAGAACACAAGGTGAAATATATATTAGGAGATTTATTTATTTTTATTTGGGTGCGCTGATCTACCCTTGGTATTGATAACATAAATGTTTGTATAGATAGAATATATAACATTTTCTTTACTGTGTTATTGGACAAGTTCAAAGGTTCAGTTAAATCTGTAGGTCCTGGCTCATAATTTGAGCACCGCTAGTTTTATAGATATGATTTTATTGTGTGAGATATTATAGTAAGATTTTACACAAGATATGTAGGAACGATTTTTTTATCTATATGTAACTTGGCAGTACACCCCGTAGATAGGTGGTAGGTACATTTTGAAGCAAGGTTAATTGTAATTGATATCATTTGCCTGGAGCGTATGATTTTGTCTCCGTAAAACCAAGTTATCACTAAATTTTTGCAGCGACTAAGTAATTTTTGTTTTTCATATCTAGAGGTGAAAATAAAAATTATATTTTATTCGCGCGGAAACAAAACTTGCAACACTGAATTTTTTTGTTAATACATAATAAACTATTTACCGATAAAGTTTATCAAATCAGCAGAATTTATTTCTCTACTTTCTCATTACATTTACGTAAGGTACAATGACATTCGACGGCGGTCGATTAGTACCTTTTTTATAGTAGCCAATAATTCTCGCAGTGAGGCAGGTCAATTCCGCAGTAGAGGCGAAATCATACGGCCCATTCAAATATTGAAAAATTTGTATATAAGTGTATAGTTTTTTTTGAGTCATATTTATACCATGAAATATATAATACATAGTTTTCATAATTTGTGGTACTGAAACTTTATTCGGATCTCTACCTCGACTTTCCCTCTAGAGTGAGAAGTGCATTTGAATACGAGGCTGAACAAAAAGATCAACTCTGTCCTGGCAAAGGTAATTTACCTCTTCAAGCCCAGGAAGTCCCTGCCTAAATCAGACTGGATTTTCCTTTTTCCACACTCGGCTGCTTTATCTCATTTAGTGACAGCATCTTCCACAATCTCACTTTTCTATTGTTTGATTTCGATTTTGTTCGCACAGGAATTTTGATTGAAGATTTGTACATTCTTCTTCTTGGTATTAGTATAAACTGTTGCTCAATATAAGGAAAGGTAATTTAGGAATAATAATGGTTTGGTTTATATTTGGAACGGAATATAGATGATAATGTCATTTACATTATTCTGAACATTTTTTGTTGATACTTCCCTATACCCTATGGGTCTTGAGCTTCTTTCTTCCACTTTTAAATTGACCAAACTAGGAACAGTTGTGCTGCAAACGGTTTACAGTTTTATGATTTGGTTGAGGATTTTCAGGATATCTCTCAGCAAACACACGGCAAGTTCTGGATACTATTCTGTTCTACTCACCGTGAAACATAATTAAATTTAAAAAATTATCATTTGTATATCCTAAATGTGCCATTATTATTTTGTCAATAAAATTAAAGGCAAACTATTACTATACCTTTCACGGCACACAAGGTGACTACTGAACATTAACAATAAGTGACATTTGTCAGAATATTCCATAAGCGACTTGATTAATTAATTTTTTGTGACAAGATTGTATAAAGATGATTTATTTTGAAACTGCAGAAGATATGTATAGGGAATAGAAATACATATCGATAGTGTGTAACGTATTCTCCTACAATAAAAAATCACAAACGGGGTGTCCCGTTTGAAAAAAAGAAATTACGCGAAGATTGTGGATTCCGTTTTTATTCCAATTTTGACAGTACCCTGTATAATAAAAAAAGGTAACTTCACAGTGTAAACGATAAAGCGGTATGTGGTTAATAGTTCCTGAGAAATTTGAACTTTATTCAAATTACATTAGAGGATATTGAATTTTATAAACAGTATCGGACAAAATGAACAGTACCGAAAATAAAAATTAATTTTTAATATCTGTACTATAAGTGTTCAAAATGTTCACCATTTCGACGCAAACAAGCTTCATATCGATTTTGTAAGTCAATAAACATATTTATAAAAAGTGGTTGATGTAACTGCCGAAAAATATTTTGTATTCTTTCCCGTAGTTCGGCAATATTCGCCGGCGGATTTTCCAAGTGAAATATTTTGTCCTTCATTATGCCCCAAATGTATGCTTCAGGTGGCGTCAGATCAGGTGAATGAGAAGGATCTTCGAAGTCTGTTCCCCGAGAAATCATTCTATTATCGAAATGCTGACGGGGTAAGTCTAAGGTGCGCACAGCTGTATGGCTCGTTGCACCATCTTGTTGGAACCATTGTGTGCGAAACTGTAGATTTCGTGCACGGCAGAAGTTATTTAGATCTCTCACAAAAGTTATAATAACTTTCTCTCTATAACGCTCTTGGTTGACAGTAAGTGGATTCTGATTATCATCTTCAACGAAATAAGGACCAATCATTCCATGACCAGATATCGCGCACCAAACGGTAACTCGAAGACTGTGGAGTGGTTTCTCTACAATGACATCAGGACGTTCAAATACAAGGAATCTGGTTGTTTGTCGATTAATATAGCCGCTAAAATGAACGTGACTCTCGTTTGAAAACCATATGTTTCTCAAAAATTCGGGATCTTCGTAAATTAAACTCAACATGCGACCACAGTAAATTTCTCTTGCACGTTTGTCCGCAGCATTTAGTCGTTGTACAACTTGAATACGGTATGGATAACCACCAATTGATTTGAACATGCGACGTAAAGACGTTTCACTTATGTTGAGTTTACATGCAGTTTTTACAAGACTTCTTTGAGGTGATTGCACAACTTGGTTAAAAACACGTCCTTCATTTTCGTTAGTACATACTGTTTTTCGACGACCTGAAGAACCTTTACGTTGACACAATACACTACCAGTGCCACGAAATTTTTCAACAATAGCTAACATCACACTTTCACAAGGAGCTGCTTTATTAAATTTTTGTTGATATTTTATTGACACCTGTTCTAAGCTTGGACCATCATTACGACCTTTTCCGTATGAACGAAAATAATGCTCTACCAAAAAAACTTTTTCTTCCGTTGTTAGAACCATTTTTAAATCAAATTTAACTGCAGCGTACTATTAATATATCAACTAATGACAATTAAGTCAAATATGACAAATCCATATTACATAAACAACTCCGCAGCACTCTCTGTTTCAGTACTGTTTATTTTGACGGATACCGTACATGGTAAAAAAGTGTAATTTTCATATAAAAAACATTACAACTCAAAAACGGTTCAAAATCGGTATAGGGAAGTATTAACAAAAAATGTTCAGAAGAACGTAAATATTTCTAAAATTGAAAAATATACAGGGTCTTTCATTAATAATTACAAAATTATGTGCAACTTCCGGTATAACAGGGAGTAGAATGTTGACGTCAATATTTTCGTTAAATAGGTCATTATTCAAACCCCTTCATGCCAATTTTCATAATTTAGATACCTTTAGTTCTCGAGATATTTCTAATTGACAGTTTATCTGCCACGCTTTGTATAGCATACTAACTTATTATGTGAATAAGCTATTTTTGTTTTCACTAGCTCATAAAAATTTGAAAAGTATTGTGGAATGTATGTGAATCTCTTATGATTTCTCTGGAATCATACGAAGAGATTAAACTAGGCTGTACTGTATTTCAAATGGAGAAACTTGTTAAACTTTCTATATCTGCTAAAAAGCTTCAAACTAAGTCTAAATTAAATTTAATTTGATCTAAAATATCTCTTATTTCTAAGTATTGATTAGGGTTACTCCTGTTTAATTTAAAATTATTTGTATTTCTTTTATTTTATTAGCAATTTACATTTGGTTTCTATATATTGTTGACAATGTGTCATTTATAGCATTCATTGATTTCTGATTAAATGAAATGTGATTATTAAGTTCACTTTTGATAACATTTTGACCATTTTCTAATTGAGAAATACTATCGTGAATTTCTATAGCATTTGGTTCACCTAAATTACCTGAAATAAATTTTACATGAGATCCTAGCGGATTAAATAGTGCTCTTTTAGATAATTTATTAGGAACAATTGAAAACATTTTTTGCTGTATATCTTAAACTTCAAGGCGTAAGTGTTTGTATATTGTAAAATGTGTAAGTCTATTAGGAGCTGTTGAATTGTCAAATACGTTTCTTAATTGTTTATATGTAAGCGTTAGAGAATTCATTTGGTCTTGGATATGTTTTGCTGGAATTTAATGGAGACAGGTGTGGGTTGCAATTTTAACTTTAGCATTTCCTAATTTGAAGGGTAGAATACCAGGATTGTCTTTAAGATTGTAGAGTTGAACTTTCTGGTTCATTGTCAGTGGAGTATCGTCATCCTGTAAAATAACGTTTGTCAGTTTTCTAGAAGGTTTAAGTAAAAGTTTGTGGTAAGTATTTTGAGGAGTTGTAACAGTAATTCGTTCCGATTTGAGAACATGTTCAGGTTTGTAAGGGGGTTTTGGTTTTTTCTTGTCTGCCTGTGTGTTTTTTGTAACATATAGTACCGGGCTCGATGATATGAGCATCGTAGCGTTTATCGTTTTGTTTTTCGATAGTCTTTGATTTGTTTTCCAGTAAACTTTTATGGAATTTGTCATATACTGTTTTTTTATTGTTTGTTCGTTAAGTTGATGATTAATAAGTTGTACCTCAGAATTTATAACGAGAGGATCTTTAAAATCTGAATATCCAAAAAGAAGGTATATTGGCTTTTGTTTTGTCGCGGTGTGTATGGAATTATTATATCCCATAACTGAATAACTAAGTTTTTTGAATGGAGTGAGCTTTGGTTTAGTTATAGATAGAGTTTTCATATATTCTAAGAGAGTGTAGTGAAATCTCTCAGCAATTGCATTGCTGATGTCGATATGTAGATGTGAATGGGCGATTTATAGAATAATTTGAAATTCGGCTCATAGGAATGGGTCTCTGAAACTCGTTTGATAGTTTTCTAAAAGTGTTGTTTAATATTCTACTCATAGTAGTGGGTCTTTGTTGTGAAGTTTGAGGGTTTGGCCTGAAGACATTTTGATTTCTCTCAGGACCAAACACTTGACGATTAGTGACGTATTTTTGATTTGGAGACGGACGTGGTTGTATATTAATTGGCCCACGGGGAAAGTGAATAGGGCTTTGAAAAGGATTTCGGAAATTAGTTTGTGGTACGTTCAACTGGAAATTAGAAGAATTATTGTTAGAGTTTTGTCTTTGTACAGGTCTCGTTCTAGAATTATCAAAATTTTGTCTCTGTAAATATCTAAGAATAATTTCTGAGATTACTTGTTGTCTACCTTCGGCTAACGTTTTGGGTTTCATAGCAGGAATAGTTGAACCTTATGGTTCTTTTAAGCCGCACAAAAATATGTTAAGAGCATGAATATCATAGAAAGTCTTTTTTTATTGTAATAGCGTCTCCAGTCTCGTGAAAATCGACATAATGTAACGAAATTAAATTTGACACAACTCTAGTATAAAAATGTAAAGGATTTTCAGTGTTACATTGTCCTAACTGGTCTAAATCAAAAAGTGAACCATTTTCATCGCGTTGATCACCAAAATGTGCAACTAAATCTTCTTAAACAGATTTCTAACTTTCACCTATACAAACACTATACACTTCTTTAGCATCGCTTACTAATTTTAAGTAAATTCCAAATATAAGACATACTTATTAATGTATTACCTATATTAATAAAATAAGATAGTTCCAAAGGATTTCCGTTAAATCTCGGGACAATATCTAAAAGTTCAGTATCAAATTTTGGGGTTGACATTGTTAAATTATTTATATTACTTTTTTAATTTGATTTGAAAGAATGATTAATTGAATCTTCCGTAGAAGGAAGGAAGGAAGGAAGGGGGGTTAGGTACATCGACATCTTGGTCATTTAGCACCCATAAGAGTTTCTGTTATGTATATGTATTGTGTGGAAATAATTTAAATTTCATGTTTTATATTGGAGTAAGTAATAGCATAATTCTTTAGCATTGCAAATTTTCAGAATATTCTTTGTGTTATATGTTTTAGAGTTTGTTGTATATATTGATGTCTTTTATATATTAAATGAGCATTTTGAAGACATGATGTCTTTGAATGAATTTGAGTTGAGTATATTGATTCTTTTGTTTTGAAGGTGTGGTCAATCTATAATTATGTGTTTTATTGAAAGCATGGAATTGCAAAATGGGTATGTTGATGGAGGTTCATTTTTGAGAAGGAGAGAATGGGTTAAATTGGAATGACCAATGGCAATTCTTTTCAATTTAACATTGTCTTTACTAGGTAAATCAGGGAAATCATGTGTATCGAAGAAATTGTTTCCCACTTCATATAATTTGTTGTTGTCGTTAGTAGCGTGCCAATCTTTTTGACTTAGATGTCTATTGATAGGGGAGAGGAAGTAGCTAGCTTCTTTTGAGGTGTATTAGATAAGGATAGGTGAGCCATCTGTAGTTGCTCATTGGTAAGGAAATCTGCTCTTTCGTTGCCTGTTATACCTTTGTGATTGGGGATCTAGAGGAAGGTAATTTCTAGATTTCTCATTTTGGAGATATGGGGTAAATCTTGTATTTGGATAGAAATGGGATGATTGGGAGTAAGTTTTTGTATAAATTTCAGCGCGTTAAGGGAATCTAATATTACTAGAGATAGAGGTGTTTTGTTTTTCAAAATGTGTTTTATGGCTTCGCGAATGGCGAGGAGTTCTGCTGAAAGGATTGCATTATCAGGGTGTAGTTTTAATTTTATAGAGGAGCTAGATGAATAAAAAGCAGATCCCACATCGTTTTCAGATTTGGAATCGTCTGTGAGTATTAAGAGGTGTTGATTGTATTTTTGGTGGATGAGTTGTGAGAAGTGAGATGAAAAGAATGAATTAGGAAGGGAAGATTTATCGAATAAGAGCAAAGAGGTATTAATGGGAAAATGAAGTGTCAATGGGGGAAATATGTTGAAGTTTATTGGTAAGACGTTGAGGAGAGAGATATATATGTTGTAGAGAAGTGTGTTTAGTCGATCGGTAGAGTCGGGGGTGGAATTGATTTGCATTGTTGGAGAGGAGGGAGACAATAGTTTGTTGGGGTTTTGGATGAAAGGTCTTTGTTTTACGGTGACTGAGTATATTAACAGTTGGATTTGTCTGAGATTTTTTAGGGAAGGAGAGTTAGTGATATTTTGTAGGCTTTCTATGGGAGACGTTCGGTATGCTTCTGTTGATATTCTGAGGGCTTGATTTTGGATTGGGTTGAGACGTTTTTTATATGAGGGTCTTGCGGAATTTAGAATGAATCCGCCATACATTAGTTTTGGTAAAATTACTATTCGATATATTTTAATTAATGTATTGTAGTTCAAACCCCAAGTGTGATGAGTTAGAGATTTCAGGATGTTATGATAACGTTCAGTCATGGATTTTAGATAATTTATTTGAAATTTCCAATTTAGACAAAAGTTGAAATATGAGCCTAATATTTTTATGTTATATTATATAGGAATTTCGTCATGATTGATGGAGATTGAGTTCAATTTACAACAAAATCTCTTTCTACAGAAGTGAATAATGGGAAATTTTGAAGGGGAAGAGGAATAGCCAGTGTTTATGGACTATTTATATAGGTTGTTGATGATATGGAAGAGAGGATGGATTTTGATATAGAGTTGACAGATATGTTGAAGAGGGTGGAGCTGAGGGCAGAACCTTGGGGATTCCATTTTCGAGGCGGGTGAGAATGGATTCGTGATTCTTACAGAGAAGGATCTTTGTTTTAAAAAGTTTGTGATGAATATGGGAACGTTACTGTTAAGTCCGAAGTCTTTGAGTTGATGGATGATATTGTACCTTCAGGAGGTGTCATATACAGTCGAGAGAAGCTGCTATGAGGTGATGATGCTTGCGAAAGGATATTTGAATGGTTATTTCTAGACTATAATCTATTGAGGATCGTTTGGGTCTGAATCCGGGTTGATTACTATTTAGAATACCCTTGGATTCTAGGAACCACGAACGTCGAAAGTTGACCATTCTTTCTAGTAATTTGCATATATGATTTGTGAGAGATATTGGGCGGAAATTTTCAAAGAGGTTTTTGGGTTTGTTAGGTTTATGGATAGGAATTATAATAGAGTGAGTCCAGGATGAAGGAAATATATTATTGGTCCATAAATGATTGTAGAAGTTTAAAATTTCTTGTTTAATGAGTATTGGTAGATTTAGGATCATTGGTATTAAAATATTATCTGGGCCTGGAGCGGAGTTCCTAGATTTGGAGAGGGCTATAATAGATAAAGTACTAAATTCTTCTATCAAATCAAGAGATATATCGTTTTCGATATCTCTAATATTAAACTATTCACTCTAGGCAATTTTCGTCGATAGATAATGCAATAGATGAGGAGAATTACATAACATTAAAGGAATGAGCAACCTACAGTAATATGAATAACTTCATTTCTCCCTTTTTTTCAAAAATGTCCGAATTTCTTTGTTCTTACTGCGTGGATTCTTCTTTTCACTGAACTAATGGTTGACACCAAAGGATTATTTACTATAAAATCTCTTTCGGTATCCTACTTACCGCGCCATTTTATAACTTGAAGTCACAACTAATATTTTTTAAAAAACTATTTCAAATTAATTTACATTATTGAATGTTTTCACCATGAAGTATAAAGTCATTTTCTCCGATTTTATAACGATTAACCTTCATAAGACGGACATCAAAATTTTACGAAAAGGACTAAGTGGGGTCCGAGAAGACCCCATGCGTAAAATTGCAGAAATGCTGTATTCTTCTTTAAATTAAACATATAGAAAAGAAGTTTAATTAAAGTTTTACTATTAACCATTTATTAGTCAAAAATCATCACGAAATATACAAAATACCCTAATCACTAATACTACTAGCTACATATCATTTTAAAAATGTTTACGAACTATCTCCGATTTTGAATGTTCTAGGCACACAAAGTTATTACACCTAATACATATTTTTCTGGATTTTATGTCTTTTCTTCTTTGACACATGGCAGCGCCCCCTGGTAATGTTTTGTTGTTCAACTCTATGTTCTGTTACATCCAGTAGTTCGGGAAAAAACGTCTGTCATATGCCGTTTCCGATTCGTCTGAATGTATTTATTATTATATCGCCGGAAAACGTTTTTCTTCATGAGTTCTTTTCCTAGTCCCAAAATATACATTTTACGTTTAACCAAACTGTTTTTTCGCCAATCCGGGTTTTGCAGTAAACACAATTTATAAGCATATATTCCTGCGATATCTATAAGATGCGAAAATATTGCCATTGGCCAGCGGTTTGACTTTATCTGCACTGTATATTCTTTGGCCAACTTATCTGAAGTGTCGACAGTACCTTTGGTTTTGTTGTAATGAAAAATAATTTCTGGTTTATAGTGCTATTCTTCTTCAGCTACTTTACTATCAGTATGCTCACATGAAAGTAAGATGACAGCATGTTTTTGTTTTGGAACATAGGATACTAGCGTTCTTTGATTTATAAAAGCAAACATACTTGAAAACTCTTTCTTGTACGATGCCGGTAGAAGTTCCCTGGAAATAAATGTTTCATTTTTCCGGAGGGTTCCACATAAAGTAATATTATTTTTCCACAACTTGTCAGCAAAATCTAAACTTGTAAAAAAGTTATCGGTCGTTATTCCAAATCCGCTTCCAAATGGTCTGTCAAATCTAGGAGAACCCTTTGACCTTGACTCTTTTCCGCTTTGTTACCTGGTTTTCCTAAAAATTAATAGATACATAGGAATATAAAGTTTGCTTATATTGCTTTTCAAATAACTTACTCAAATAAACTTGCATGTTTGCAATATAAGAAGTGGTGCAGTCCACAAGAGCCCGTATTTTGATTTCATACTTCTCAGGTTTACTCTTCATATAGACTCGAAGTGGTGCCTTACCCCTAAATGGTACAAGCTGATCATCTACACATAGGTGGTCGCCAGGATTAAGTGATTTGTTACAATTAGAAGTGAAAATATCGAATATATCTCTTATCGGAGCTAGCTTATCTACTAATTTTCGTTCTTGTCTTGTGTGAAAATTATCAAAACGTAAAAATGAAGTAATTCGTTTGAATATGTCTCTTGACATTGCAGCAGGAATTATAGGACGACAGTAAGAAATATCTTGACACCAGAGCATATCGATAGCCTCTTTCGATCCGTGAAGTGCGCCAAGAATAAACAACAGTCCAATATAAGCTTCAATCTCTGTAGAATCAACAGGTACAAAAACTTTAATTTTAATCGGATTTTCTATATTCCATTAATCATAATATGTTTGTGCCTTTCTATTTGTCTCGGTTACTATTATGTTCAGAATATCCGGAGATGGAAAAAGAAGAAAAGCGTCTCTTATACTTGAGATATCAGAACTGTAATTTGTAAGGCCTAGAGCATGTCTCCGAACATTAGCTTTTGAACGTCTAACTTTTGTGTTTCCAGGAATTTTTGACCACTTAGTTCCATCTTTAGATTTATACACTGGAATGCCCTGGCTGTTACTAACTGTTGGTTCCTCTGAGTTCGTTTTCTCTATACTTTGATCAACAACTATTACATCATTTTCTTCCTCTACTTCTGTGACAATGTCTTCATCTTCCAAGTCATTCGATGTTTTCTCATTGATAACAGTATCAAACTCTGGATCAGCACTTTCAAGTATACGTAACATCTCATCGTCAGTAAGCCCCTTGCGATTGTTTCTAAATAAAAACTGACTCATTTTCAAAACGATGTACCCTACTCGCAATATCACAAGAGACTAACCCGAATATTCAAGTCTAAAAATTATATCGCAGTGCGGGGAATCCCCCATTTGAACTGGTAATTTACATTTTACAATTATATGGGTAAATTCCCTGTGAGTAAACGAACGTTAAATGTATGGGATTCCCCGATTTTACTAACAGTTACCGGGATTATTTTATCGGACGTAAAAGGCTGACCGGGGTCTGAAGAGACCCCTGGAATATAAAACTATTTTTTGTTTATACCAGCCAATAAAAACTACTAAATACATCATATTTTATCAAAATAATTCATAAACTGCAGCTAGATGAAAGATCTATGTTTAAAAATTTGCGTTTGCAAAGATACAGCAAAAACATACGTCAAGGGGTACAAACGGACCCCGGCCAGTCCTATGAAGGTTAATGAAAATGAAAGTTCGTATTGCTGAAATAGCAGTATAACAACCTCGTTGAAATAGAACAATACAACATAATAAATAATTTCGCTTGTACAGGTAAATTTACATTCCATAACTCAAACGTAATATACGATGTGCATCGAAAAATTTAGTTTTGGGCCATGAGTGAAGTACCCTCATTCTGGGAAATTTTGGAAAATATTATTTGGAAAAGTGGTTCACCATTGAAAATACAACTGAAATTGAAGTAATGGCTATCTAATTGGATTTATACTTTTATCCACTTTTTTTAAATGAAGGTTCTAAAAATTAAAATTTTCTCAAAATGACGAATAAAAGGTCTATTTTTTAATTTTAATTTTGATGTTTTTCATATCCAGAATAATGGATTTGAATTGAGTTTGAATACAAAAGAATGTTTGATTTGGTAACCGCTACTTTACATCTCAGTAAAATTGTCCATTATACATCCTACAACATG
Organism: Galeruca laticollis; assembly: GCA_963921935.1. Lineage (NCBI taxonomy): Eukaryota > Metazoa > Arthropoda > Insecta > Coleoptera > Chrysomelidae > Galeruca > Galeruca laticollis. Next base: position 274,320,358 of record OY998175.1, on the reverse strand, counting down.
CATAGTTCTGTTCGTATCACGACATCGTAAACACCTAGATACAATGTTGGAAACTCTAATCTTAGAATAATTCTCTTCCTTAGAAGTATTTATGAATTTTCGTTGCGCTTTGAATTAATTTTTTTTGAGATTTTTTTACTGAAGTAAAGATGTCGATTTCTGTTTAATCCAGCGTTTCTCAACCTTTCAGTATTCGGGGCTCAATTTTCAATAACAGTTTTTATTTGTACCCCTCTAGCTTTCTTTTTCATATAATACTGAATTACGACGAATATTATAAGTTGAAAATTCAGATCCTAATTATTATTCCTAGACTCTAGGACTCTAGGCCCAGAGCTCTAATATAGAACTTAAATTACAGAGCTTCAGAATTATCGAGAATAAGTGAATTTATTGAAACTTGACAATGCCGTTCCACTACATCCCAATCATATGTGTACGTGAAGCGTAAAGACAGAATCGATGTTTCTCATCTGCTGTGTTATTTACGACGGACATCGAAAATTCTCAGGATTGACCGTCGCTACAAGAAGTTTCGACCGTGGTTTCGATTTTCTTGGAATATTATGGAAGATCTGTTCGACAACGGAGCAAACGTGTATAAATTCTGTGGCGGTTGGAGGTTCCGACAAATTTTAGTGTAGTAGCGGTGTGTAAGTTTTGTATAATTGTACCGTAGTTTCGTATAAGATATTTACGTGAATTTTACGGCAGTAAGTTCATACAGAACTATGGATAGATATTTATTTTCACGCAAGCGAGTATTAGAGAATAGTGAAGCATCAACAAGTTCACAGTCTACCATGGTTTTGAAAATAAAATCAAGAAAATATTCGCAAGGATACCTAAATTTTGCATTTACCACTACTAAAATGAATGAAGATGGAAGACCTATGAGCGTCATTTGTTCAAAAAAATTTGGCAGCAGATGCATGAAACCTAATAAACTAAGACGCCATTTGGAAACACTTCATAGTGAGTACGTTAACAAGCCCCAAGAATCCATTGGACAGCAAACATAATTCTTTCAAAAAACTTTGTCTGTGAATGAGAAAGCTTCACTTGAGTCCTATAAAGTATCACATAAAATAACCAGATGTGGAGAGGCTACTACCATTGGTGAAGACCATATTCTGACAGCTGCGATGGACATTGTAGAAACTACGGAGACAATTTTGCTAAGCAATTGCAATCTATACCTCTATCAAGTGATACTGTTGCCCGCTGAATTGGTAAAATAGCCGAAGATGTACAGCATCGGCTCATTGAGAAGTTGAGTGACAAATTGTTTTTCGATTCATCTTGACTAGGCAACATATAGCAATAAAGACGCTCATTTAATTGCCTATGTCCGATTTTGTGATTGTATATCGGCAGTAGAAGAACTGATTTTCTGCAAACCCATAGAACTCAAAGCAACAGCACTCGCTTTGTTGGATGTTTTCAATGATTTTATTAATGAAGTAAACATGGAGTGGAAGAATTGTATTGGAATATGCACCGATGGTGCTCGTACAATGTCTGGAATATTCCAAAGTGTACAATAAATTGTTAAACAAAAGAACTCTGCAAGGTGTCTGGACCCATTGCATGATCCACAGAGACTTGCAAAAAAATGCATCCTGGTCTCAATATTGTGGTAGCGACGGTTGTAACTGTAGTAAATTATATAAAAATGAGAGCCCTAAAATCTAAAATCTTTATTGCACTTTGCAAATATTAGGGTTCAGACCATTCGACGTTGCTATTTTATTGCGAGACCAGATAGTTATCGCGTGGGAAATTTTTACAACGTGATTAAGAGTTCAAAAGATCAAATTGCCTCTTTTTTAAAAGAGAAAAACTGGCCAGATGTCGAAAAGATTCGAGATGTTTTATTTGTGATGAAATTGAGTTACTTGGTCGACGTATTCAAGAAATTATTTACCCTGAACCTGCAACTTCAAGGAGAAAACACACATATGTTGGAAACCAGTGATAAAGTCTGTGCTTTTTGTAAAAAGTTAGAGCTGTGGAGTAGAAATGTGCAACGAAAACCCTAGAAATATTTTCAAATGTGAATGAGTATGTCAAAATATACAAGGAAGACGAACAGTGAGTGAAAGTTGTTTTTGTAACAATATAAAGTTATTTAGCCATGTTGGCATAGAATTTTAAAAAGTATTTTCTTACTGATGATAGATTCGTAGGATCCATTTCGAACTAATCCCGAAGGTTTCTCAACTGTAGGAGAAGAAATTGTGATAGACCTTAGTTGATAAAATTTAGTAATAAGTCTCTCTTGGAAGTTTGGGCGGGAGTGGATGATGAGTTTCCTCCACTGAAAACAAGAGCATTTCGTATATTATTGCCATTTTCAACATTCTATCTTTGCAAAGCCGGATTTTCTGAGGTGGCTGCTTTAAAGCTTAAATGAAGGTCTCGACTGAATATAGATAAATAATTGAGAGTGACTATTTCTAATATGAAACCTTCTTTTAAAAAACTTTGCTGCGCGAGACAGGCCCAAGGGAATCACTAATAATTATCAAAGTTACTTTTAATTTAGTACTGTTGAGTTTCATTTAGCATTTCACAGTAAGTACCTACTGACACAATCCTATTTTTAATATACTTATAAAAAGTATATTACTTTAAAAGTGTATTGTATCTACTTAATTTTTTCTAATGTCAGAATGCATATACTTTTGTTTTTCCACTACTAGCTGTGAAGTTGACAATTATTGTGTCTTCTAGTGAAGTGAGAAGTAGAATTTCTCTATTAGTGGTTAATAATTTTTTCTATTGTTAACCTAGGTCAATAATGGACAAATTCAAATGTTTTGAGAATTCAGGAATAATAGCTTAACAGAAACTAGTGCAACATAATTTTATATACCCAGGAGATTGTCTTTAACATATTTACTGCTTGAAATTACCTAACAAGATAAAATTATTTCAATTAAACTGTCATTCGTTTGAAATTCGCGCTCAACCAAAAATTTCTGATGACATGAGGAGTGCGTTCATAATAAATGGGTGAGGTGAGGCGACAACAGTGTCAGTGTCAGTCAGACGACGGAGTAAACGCCTAGGGAGAAATCAGTTTGAACGATTTGTAGATCGACACTATCAAAATTTGACATTGGAATGTGTTGTTTATTTCTCGTTAATTGCAGAAAAACGTGGATAGAGGAATGTTTTTACCTTCAACATTATCACCAGTGGAATTTGAAAATCTTCTGTTGATAGAAACTGGTAGCTAACCATGACCCACAAAATGTCGATTACCAGTGCCTTAACCTCTACAAATAAGAAAATGTGTACATTGTACATATTATAGGAATTGCGCATATCAGGGTAACAGTTTCCCCGATAACAAGCGGGGAACTAGGAGTGCACTCCCGTCGATTCTCGTGGTTCGTTTGTGAACGCTGTGGTGTAGAGTGTGAAGTGCGTGGACAAATAATATATCACTTTGTCTATGGTGAACTATATGTTAAATATTTTATGAACGCTCACTTTGTACTCAAGTGTTGTGAACGCACTACCGCTGTAATTGTTCAAAGTTCAATGTAAAACATAAACCACGTTTTGTGAAATTTTTGGAAGTGATCATATTGTAATGTTTTTGTTATTTATTTAAACAATAAACGGGTGGGATAAATTTTAATCACTCGGTATGGCTACTTACTAATTTATTTAAACACTAAACTAATTACTAACACTTAATTTATATATACTCAGTATATTCACTTAAACTAATTTATATTTACTGTTTGCTATTTTGCTGTATTTATTTTCCGAGATCACTTTATCAACTAACTAACTCTTCCTGATCAGTCCCCTTATATATTAAAGCCATTTTTACTAGTAAATTCCAGACTGCGGCTTAAATAAAAACAATTGATTTTACCCTTTTCTAGACAACTCTGGTCACAAAAACAATGTTTACATAAGATAGTCGTAAACTCGTAAACAGTTTTTTATAACTGCGTATCCGCCATAATTTTAACTTTTATACCTGGCTTAGACAGAGACGGTTTTAGGGACTATACCAGTGTACTGTTTCGTAACATTCCTCCTGGAACTTTTGTGTAGCCGACACTGCATGTTTGAATCGGCAACTGACCCCATTTCTACACTTTCCAAACTTATGGAAATCGCAGGGCACCGTCTTCATCGGATACTGATAACGGGGGTTGTAGCTGCAAATTGATATCTGGACACCGGTATCTTGAAAGATAATCTCTACCATGTTCCTGATGATTCGCCAATCCAACTGGTTACTCGCTATCTTAGGCATAGCCAGTTTCTTCACGTTGGATTCCAACACATGGTCTCGGAGGTTTCGAAGTGCTTCCCACACATCGCGGTAGGTAGATAGAATTCATTTTTAGTTACCACGTGGGAGACGTACCGCGAATTATGTTTCAGTTTCAGTGTCTTGCCAGGGGCTAGAATCTGGTCTTCAAGTTTTTCTAATTGCCTGAACTTCTCTCGAAAGACGGTTGCCAACCCTCGTGCGTTCTTAATACGGGCGGGGATGTTGTATGCCAGTGAATAATCTTCCGGGAGAGTTAACAGATATTGTTGTTGTTCCGAAGTGACTCCCTATCTAGCTTTCCCGGTACCTCCATACGTGCCCATAAATTCCTCGAAGGTAGGGTCTGACTAATCTCGAATAAGGTTTACTCCTTCCTCCAGGTCATGGTCTCCTTCAAATGGCGCTAGTCGGCTTTGGTGAACTACTTTTGGTTTTCCGTTGGGGATCATGCTTATGCGATATATAACACCATTGATCCTTTTCTTGATTAAGTATGGAACTTCCCAGGATTTTTGTAATTTTGGAGAAAATCCTTTTCTCCTCGTCGGGTTGTGTAACCATACTTTGTCCCCTTCTTTAAAACCGCCTTCTGTGGCCTGCGTGTCGTACCGACTTTCCATTCTATCGCTGGCAACTTGAAGATTTGTTCATGAACATCGTCCAGCCTTCTTCTCAATTGGATTGCGTAGTCTTCGCCTGATAGATCTTCTCCAGGCCGACAGCAAAATTCCCAATCTCTCTGATGGCTGGATACTACTTTGGACAGGTATTTTCCAATAGTCCTGTTCATTCTCTCGACCATTCCGTCTGACTGTGGATGTTATGCTGCTGTCCTGGTCTTCTTCATTCCCACCTTCTCGCAAATCTCCTGGAATAGATGACTTTCGAAATTTCTTCCCTGGTCTCTGTGGACTTCCAAGGGCACTCCATATCGGCTGATAAATTATTTCACCAATACATCTGCTACAGTTGTGGCCTCTTGTTTCGGGATAGCGTCAATTTCCACCCATTTTGTGAAATAATACATAACAACCAGTATGTATTTGCTACCATTTTCTGTTGTCGGAAATGGTCCAGCGATGTCTAAAGCAATCCTTTCGAAAGGGCTTCCAACATTGTACTGTTTCATGGGTGCCTTTCTCTTGCGATGTGGTCCATTACTCGTAGCACAAGTCGTATATTTCTTACACCAGTCCTTCACATCGTCGGAGCTATTCATCCAATAAAACCTTTCACGGACTCGCTGAAGGGTTTTCTTCACTTCCAGATGACCCCCCGATGGACTGTCGTGTAACTTCTTCAGTACCTCAGCTACTCTCGCTCTCGGGATAACTAGCTGTCTCCTCATCACAGAACCATCATTGTTTTCGAAGACTCTTTTTAACAGCCCTTCTTCCAGGACAAGAGAGTCCCACTGAGCCCAATATGCCTTGAGTGTCGGTGAAAACCTTGACACTTCTTGCCAGGTAGGTCGCCGATTTCCTTCCTTCCATTGCCGGATCATCTTCAGATGAGAATCATTCTCCTGATCTTCTCTGATCCTGGTGAGTGACCATTCCTCGTTGACTACTGTAATTCTTGAAACTGCAACTCCATCAGATTTCGACTTGTTGCATTGTGAATAGTCTACAGGGCATGGCCGTCTAGGAAAGGAGTTGGCATTTTGGTGATTCACATTAGCTGGATGTTCACCCCTGTCTTATTTTCCCGGTGTCTGGAGTTCTTGGGTTACAGGAGTCTTGGGGAGCTTAGACGGACTGCGTACGTGCTCTAGCTCACCACACTTCCGGCAATTGATCTTCTTCGGCCTCTTGTCTGCCATACCTTTCAACAAATTGACGATCTGATCAAGTTTGTCATCGTCACATTCTTCCTGTATGGTCCTTTCTTTGTTGTATCCCGAAGCCATCGTGGCTGCTTCATACTCAAGAGCAGCAGTCAATGCATCTGCCAATGTTTTAGGATTGGCTAATCGAAGCGTCTTCTCCATATCGTGGTCACATAAGCCGCCAATAAAGGCCTGGATGCCTGAACATTCCATCATGTTCTCTGGTGCTGATGGATAAGCAAATCGAACAAGTTGGGCAATATCCATTTCATACTCTTGAAGGGGTTCGTCACGTTTCCACCTTCGGCTCTTCAGCTGGAATCAGTACAAGTGTTCCAAATGTTAATGACCGTACCGCATGTCCAACCTATTCTTCAGCTGCTCGAAATCGTCCGTTTCTTCCGGAGGTATCGTCTGAAGTACATCTAAGGCATCTCCGCGAAGCGCGATGGTTAAATTCACTGCCTTCTCTCTATCGGACCAATTATTCACTCTAGCGGCTGCTTCAAACTGTTTCACATAATTGGTCCGCGACATTTTTCCATCGAACGTTGGGGCCTTGACTCGGGTAAAACTGCCAATGTCTTCAAACTTAGGTAGTGTTTCTGGCTTGCAAGATTTCTTTTGCTCGGTCTTTTTTTCTTCCTCTGGCGTGCCTCGCGTTCCTAAATCGGCAATCTTCTCTTCTAACTCCTTGATTTTCTCGTCTATCGTTGTAATTTTATTCTCGATTTTGTCGTCCATCGTTGACATTTTATTCTCGATTTTCTTGTCCATCGTTGACATTTTATTCTCGATTTTCTCGTCCATCGTTGAAATTTTATTCTCGATTTTCTCACCCATCGTTGACAGCTTATCCTCGATTTCAGATTTTTGAGACGGAATTTCATTTTCAATGTCAGCGACAATGTCGTTTTCCATTAATAAGATATCGGCAGATATATCGTTCTTCAAAGTAGAAATATTCTCGTCCATGTTAGCAGAAATGTCGTTCTTCATACCACAAATCTTCTCGTCCATGTTAGCCGAAATATCATTCTTTATAGTAGAAATCTTCTCGTCCATGTTCTCTTCCATGGCAGGAATCTTCTCGTCCATGGTAGCAGAAATTGACAAGATTAAGGTGGAAGCCTCGTCAATAAATAAAACTGTTTGTGGATCAAAGCCGTCATTTTTCAGTGCCACTTTAAGTCTTTCTACTAATTCACTTTTATTACCGGACGTTTCCAACTCGCGATCTTCCAATTCTGCTCGTAGCTCCACCACTTCGAGGTCACATAGTCTCTTGGCCATTTTTACGTAGCAATTTATTTATATTATCCCACTTCTGACACCAATGTAATGTTTTTGTTATTTATTTAAACAATAAACGGGTGGGATGGCTACTTACTAATTTATTTAAACACTAAACTAATTAGTGTTTTTAAATGAAACTCAAGGTCTCTAGTTAATTCCACAATATAATACAAGTTATTGAAAATTCTAAAAAATTGACAATTGTTTCGATAAATCAATATCATCGTCAGAATGACAGAAGTTATATTTCATTTTTTGCCTACCTGATGTTTAGTAGTTAATTTTGGCTAGACCAAGAAGTGACCTAACTTGTGATTGGCTTAATATATGTTCATAGAAAAAAGAAGAAGATGTGATATTACAAATATCGAAGCTTAGATATTATTAGCCCTATGGTGATATCCTGGATATCATTTTTCCAATTAAGATCAGTATAACTGTGCAATGATATAGAAAACCAGGAAAACTATATCTGCTGATCTTTACAATTATCACTTAAGAAGACAGTTTATTAGTGGAGAATTCCCTAGATTTAACTGTTCATTGACAACTTCATATTGTGGGTTTCTTGAATGTCTTCTAATTTCCACTTCTTCAAGGAAATCCAGTTCTTGTTTCTTTTCACAAATATGCAGTACTTCTAGTTCTGTGTTAGGTGTCAATGAATGATTGGTGTCAAGTAGATATTTTGCGTAGTGGGATTTATCTGGTTGTTTTAATCTGTATGCTCGTAAGTGCTCACTGTATCGTACTTCAAAATTCCTAAGGGTCTGACCCAAATAGACAGCATTACATTCTGGACATTTGAGTTTATATATACCTGACTTCTTTGATAGTGGTATTTTTGTTTTTACATTTAACAATTTTGTACTAACGTTACTTTCTGTTTTAAAAGAAATTGTTGTATTCGTTGCTGAAGATATTATCTTTGAAATATTATTAGAAATATTTCCTGCATATGTGATGGTTTTATAAGTTTTAATTTCATCAGCTTGTTTAGGATATATTAGTTGTAATGCCACTTTTTTCTCTTTTTTACTAATTAGCCTATTTATCATATCTAATGGATAACCGTTAGATGTTGCTATTTGTCTAATTGTATTAAACTCTCTATCAAAATTATCCATTAGATATGATAAATAGGCTAATTAGTAAAAAAGAGGAAAAAGTGGCATTACAACTAATATATCCTAAACAAGCTGATGAAATTAAAACTTATAAAACCATCACATATGCAGGAGATATTTCTAATAATATTTCAAAGATAATATCTTCAGCAACGAATACAACAATTTCTTTTAAAACAGAAAGTGACGTTAGTACAAAATTGTTAAATGTGAAAACAAAAATACCACTATTAAAGAAGTCAGGTATATATAAACTCAAATGTCCAGAATGTAATGCTGTCTATTTGGGTCAGACCCTTAGGAATTTTGAAGTACGATACAGTGAGCACTTACGAGCATACAGATTAAAACAACCAGATAAATCCCACTACGCAAAACATCTACTTGACACCAATCATTCATTGACACCTAACACAGAACTAGAAGTACTGCATATTTGTGAAAAGAAACAAGAACTGGATTTCCTTGAAGAACTGGAAATTAGAAGACATTTAAGAAACCCACAATATGAAGTTGTCAATGAACAGTTAAATCTAGGGAATTCTCCACTAATAAACTGTCTTCTTAAGTGATAATTGTAAAGATCAGCAGATATAGTTTTCCTGGTTTTCTATATCATTGCACAGTTATACTGATCTTAATTGGAAAAATTATATCCAGGATATCACCATAGGGCTAATAATATCTAAGCTTCAATATTTGTAATATCACATCTTCTTCTTTTTTCTATAAACATATATTAAGCCAATCACAAGTTAGGTTACTTCTTGGTCTAGCCAAAATTAACTACTAAACATCAGGTAGGCAAAAAATGAAATGTAACTTCTGTCATTCTGACGATGATATTGATTTATCGAAACAATTGTCAATTTTTTAGAATTTTCAATAACTTGTATTATATTGTGGAATTAACTAGAGACCTTGAGTTTCATTTAAAAACACTAATATGAGCATATTCCACGAAGTAAGGGTCGAGACAGTCAATTTTACTAAACTAATTACTAACACTTAATTACGATGGTAAGTGTTCTAAGGTGAAATGGAAAGAAAAATTTAACATAGTTACCATAATAATTAGGCAATTTCTGATAACATATTTTTTGATAACGGACCGTTGTTCACAGGATGTCTTTTATTCAACGTTTCGAGAAAATTTTATATTTTGAGGCCTTCATAAAAAATGGTATGAAAATTGAAATCAACTTAGATGACCATGACTTCCAATTCAGTTGTATTTTTCAATTATGAACAACTTTTCCAAATAATATTTTCCCATATTGCCCAAAATAAGTGCTTCACTCTTAGCTCAAAATCAACTTTTCAAATACACCTCGTATATTACATGTGTTTAGCTCCATTTCGTCAGTGCATATTCAATATTCAGTTTCAAGACATGCACAAACTTTTATCAGGAATAACTTATTGTTGAAAACCCCGTAATAAAAATGTTTCCCATATGATGCATACTTATAAGATGATACTGTATAAAATTAGTACAGAAACAATATGAAATATGTGAAATCAGTTAAGCTCTGATTACCATTTATATTCAAAGTTCAACATCCTCTAGCGACAGTCATAACATTGCCATAAATTTCAAATGATGCTTCAGCAATAAAACCCTACCGTCCAAAATGTGGGCCGGGTGTGCAAGATACATTTCTATTTCATCATGTTTAACAAACCGTTATGAACAGAGTTCAGAAACAATTTAACAATCGAGCTTTAATTTTCTGCTTCAACTTTTGAAGCTTTGTCCATTTCAGAACTAATGGGTAGGGGCTGCGTGAACAATAGTAAATTCAATTAACCGGTTACTGAATTGTCTCCTATCGGATTATACTTACAAATGGATGGATGATAAACAGTACTTTCGACTTTGATAACGAGTTACGTGGACTGTTAACTATAGATTTTAATAACGACCTATACCGCATAAAATATGTTACTCACATTGTTTGCCTTATTTTCGTTTTATCAACATTCTTCGCAATATATTGACGAATAAAAATAAGATAATTGAAAGGATGTATAAAAGTAAATAGTGACCATCGATTGATCATTTCATTATTTGCTCAATTATGCAAAGATAAAAATTGTCTACGATCTAACTTTGATTATTTTCAATAGTTGAAAAAACCATGTATTCAGAGAATTCTGTTGCTTATGATATTTTTCCAAAGAAATGGGAACATAAATGTAATGAAAATACTGTAATATTTTTCTTATTTATTTGAACGTTTTTATTACGAGAGGAATAAATTCATACACAAACGTTATATCTACTAACTTGATTCATTCATTGACTACACTATTCACTGATTTATATTATATACACAGTATATTCACTTATATAAATTTATATAAACATTCCTCTACTTAGACTATTTACTTGTTCGCTGTTTATATCACGAGATCACATTATAAACTGACTTCTCCCGCTCGTCGGTCCTTATATATTAGTCCCTTTTTTACTAGATAATCATAGATTGCGGCATACACAAAAACAATCGGCTCCCTGGAATTTTCTGGATAAGACTGGTCACAAAAACAATGTCTAGATAAAATAGTCATAAAAAATCGTAAACAGTCCTAAGAAATCCCTGCGCATCCTTCAAAATTTTAACTTTCATACATGGCTTAGACAGAGTCGAATTCAGGGACTACACTAGTGTGCTATTTCGTAACATTACCCCCTCCTTAAATGGAAGTTCCTCCTGGAAGTTTTGTGTAGCCGAGACTGGATGTTTGAACCGGCAACTGGCCCCATTTCTACACTTTCCGATCTTATGGAAACAACAGGGCACCATCTTCATAGGATACTGATAACGGGGGCTGTAGCTGCAAATCAATATCTGGACACCGGTATTTTGTAAGATCACCTCTACCATATTCCTGATGACTCGCCAATCCAACTGGTTACTCTCTATCTTAGGCATAACCAGTTTTTTCACACTAGTTTCCAACATATGGTCTTGGAAGATTCGAAGTGCTTCCCACACACCGCGGTAGGTAGATTGATCTTCAAATTGCCAGTGTCTTGCCAGGAGCTGGAATCTGGTCTTAAAGTTTTTCTAATTGCCCGAACTTCTTTCGAAAGACGGTTGCCAAGCCTCGTGCGTTCTTGGTACCCAGACAACACACAATATCCACTAGATATCCAGTGGATAGCCCAATATCTACTGAATATCCAGTCCCTGTAAGATATATAATGGATATCCACTGAATGTATTTCATAGATATGGAAAAAAAATTGCTTTCTATTTTACTGATAATATATTGAATAATCACAAAAAAAATGATTGAGAAGGAAATTCCAATACATAATACCTTCAATGCATAAATATCTTAATCTCCTGATATTACATCCATTGTATATCCATGGATATCTATTATTATTTTCAGTCGCATTTTTTGTATGTGTTCAATGTATTTTCAGTTTTATTCAAGTGTAAGTGAAAGAAGATAGATATACCTAAATTGTATCAGACTATAATGAGTTCAATCAACAATACGAATGCGGCATAATACGAACACACAACAAAAGTATCTCACGACTTAACGTTTAATGCTATAATAGAAAATAATAATAATCAGTGGACTTCCATATTGCATACCCGCAAAACGATGCTACCAACTATACACTGTTCTCTCATTGGTCGATGCCGCGTTTGACCGTTTGATGTCGCCTCGTCCCCTCGTCATTTTGGTTGTTAGGTTATCATCGTCTTAGAAACGTGCAAAAGTGGTTGGTTATTTTTTATCGGTAGTTTGGATTTGGGAAAAAATAAGGTTTGTATATGTTTCTTACCTTAATTCTGAATATTGTTACGTCTCCTATATTTTATTGATATTTATGATTGAATACCTACATTCAAAGCGTTTTGTATATTTATACAATGTAAAATAGCATGGTGTAGAAATGTAAAATTAGTTCCACCTCGGCTTTTACTTTGTTTCATGATAAACTGAGCTTTTCAATAAAAACATACACCAATTTTTCCTTTAATTTTTTCGAATAATAATTAAGGGTCAATGAAAAAGCGGACATGTCTGTTTATTGCTATAATAAACATTTTTATAGTTTACCTAATTAATTGGCATTTCTTTGCTACTATTCATTTGAATCATTAAGAGGGGTCAGTGAAAAAGCAGACATTCTGTATTATAAAAAATATAAAAACTACCTACTTACTTTCTCTGTACTTCAAATTTGTAATACTACAATTAAACAAACATATTGCATAATTGATTTGATTTTGTTTTCAATGAAAGAAAACACTTTTGCTTTAATTTACTTGAATAATTGAGAAGAATCAATGGGAAACAGGTATGTCCGTTTATTACAAACTGGAGGAAAATACAAAAAGTATAACATTTCAATACATAACCTGGAAAAATTGAAGATAAAAAATATATAACATTTCTATTCCTGCATTTCGAAAATAAAAGATTACATATTGTGTTACTTCTTGAATAGAATAAGAAATGTCTATTCTGTTAAATTAGTAGAAAATTCATACTATTACCAATGTAGTTTTTTTTACAAACTCAGAAGGCTGTGGCAGTGTACAGGTTCTTGGAGAAACCAAAAGGCCCTGATATGGGGATCAATGAATATTATGCACTTGCGGAATCACTAGCAACAGCTAAAAATATTTGTGGATTATTTTATGTCTAGGCTACACCAAAAACAATCTCGTAGAGTGAATATAAATAGCATTTACGAAGCCCAAATTTACTTATTCACCATGAAAACTACTTAATTATAATCACTTACAAATACAATACACACTAAACTATACATCTGGGATATTTTTATTAACACAAAACATATTACAACAGCTTTTGACCCATAGAGAAAGTTATAATATTATTTGTTTATAAATTGACCGTCGTCTTCTGTCATTGTTCTATATTGTTCTATACAGCGCCATGCATCAAGACGGTGGAGAGGTTGTAATAAAGTGAAAAGATGTTCGTTTGCAAAAATTTGCGCACAACAAATCTCAAAAAATACAATGATTTGAGATTTGATATTTTCAGAATCGAATTCTCTAGGCTTCCTTTTGGGGATTAGGTTTTGGTGTCCAGATTGGTGACCACAAATTGTCAAAACTGTCAAAATTACACCATCACTAAATGGCTCATATCTTTTTCATAACAATATAAAACTCAACCAAAATACCTGATCCCCAAGACACAGGTCCAAGTTATATTGTGTTAAAATTTCAATACTTAATTTCCATGCGTTCTTTAGATTTGTTGTGTACAAAATGACCTAAATTTTGTTGCAAATCACGGGTGCCAACTGTTTTCAGGTTCCTTAAACGTGAGGCCCCTCTTAATATACTAAAATTTCGTTGTACCGAGCTTACAGGCTAATCTATTGGAAACGAGTATCATTCACAAAGAAAACATGTTTCTGTCTTTTCGTTACACCAAATTTATGAAATGTTCATTAATTCCATGGAATTATATGTTACAGTTGACGTCACCACAAAATTATGATAATATATATTTGATATTATTGATTTATTAATAAATACATGTATGTATGTATGTATTCATTCAATATTCGGAAGTAAGAGAAAATAAAATAATACAAATAGTACCGATATTATTTTAAAATTCCATAGCTAGTGCGAATATTCTTTTTCCATCGTTTTGCACAATAATAACGGTCACAAACACACAAACTAATATTAATAACACATGCAAAACGCATTTCAAAATTATGCAATAAATTATCCAGTTGCTAACGCAAAACGAAAATGAACGTATTAAATTTAGTGAATTTTGATGATTATAACCATCATTTGGTGAATTCAGTAATCAAATAGATTGAAATTACATTATTTATACTTGGTGTTCAGTGTATTCATATGTTTATAATTGATTTTTGCCTCTAATTTCAGATGAGAGAATTGTATTTGTGTCCACCCTCAGTTTGTAGATTTTATTTTCTCATATATTGAGACCAATAGGAGATTAATCATAAGTATCATCAATTATTGGAAGGGGATTTTCTACAGGGTGCAGCAGATAAACGGTAAATTAGAAATATCTCGAGAACTAAAGGTATCTGAATTATGGAAATTGGCACGAAGGGGTTTTGAATAATGAGCTAATTAATGAAAATATTGCCGTCGCCATTCTACTTCCGGTTATACTAGAAGTTGCACATAACTTTTTAATTTTCAATGAAAGATCCTGTATATTTTTCAATTCTAGAAATATTTACGTTATTTTGAACATTTTTGTAAATACTTGCATATAACTATTTTGAACCGTTTTTGAGTTGTAATGTCTTATGTATGAAAATTACACTTTTTTACCATGTATATAAAATTCAATATCCTCTAATGTAATTTGAATAAAAGTTTAAATTTCTTAGGAACTATTTACCACATACCGCTTTATCGTTCACACTGTGAAGTAACCTTCTTTATTATACAGGGTGCTGTCAAAATTGGAATAAAAACGGAATCTACAATCTTCGCGTAATTCCTTCTTTTCAAATGGAACACCCCGTATGTGATTATTTATTATAGAAGAATACGTTGCCCACTATCGATATGTATCACTATTCCCTATACCTATCTCCTACAGTTTTCAAATAAATCAGCTTTATACATTTTTGTCAAAAAAAATTTATTTATCAAGTCGCCTATGGAATATTCTGACAAATGTCATTTATTGTTAATGTTTAGTAGTCACCTTGTTGTATGCCGTTGTATGAGAGGTATAATAATAGTTTGCCTTTAATTTTCTTGACAAAATAATAATGGCACATTTAGGATATACAAATGATGATTTTACTTTTCCGCCCAACCTTTCTATATGCGAGAAAAGTATTGGTTTGCCCCCAAAAAAGTTGGAATTTTGAAAATTTTTTTGAGTTATTTTCACGTTTTCCATCAACAAAAATACGAAAAAACGGTTTCTAGAAAAAAAAATCCTGTGTGTATGTCGTCGTCGTTGTCGTCGGCCACTTTTCCTTACATGTCTTGTTAGCACGATACAGCCTCCGGAGTGCAATAGGTCAGCAATTTTATGATTGAATATTGTTAAGGACATGTCACAGATGAACCCTATTGATTGTCAGTTCACCAGAGCCAGTCCATTAGGTGCTATGGTACTTGAAGTACATTTAGTAATTTTTTGAGAAATTTCAGTTTATTAGCACGATACAGCCTCCGGGGTTCAACAAGTCACCAATTTTATGAATGATTATTATTTAGAACATCTCACTGATAAACCCTATTGATTTTCAGCTCACCAGAGCCAATACACCAGGTGCTACAATACTTTAAGTACGATATTTTTGTCATTTTTGGTGAAGTTTCACTTTGTTAGCACGATACAGCCTCCGGAGTATATAAAAGTGACCAATTTTATGATTGGATATTATTCAGAGCATCTCAAAGATGAACATTATTGATATTCGGCTCACTAAACCAAGTAAAACGGCTGCTATGGTACTTGAAATACCAATTTTTTGTCATTTATGAAGAATTTTTAGTTTGTTAGCACGATACAGCCTCCAGTGAGTATACGATTGATCAATTTTATGATTGAAAATTGTTCAAGGTGTCTCACAGATGTACTCTATTGATTTTCAGTTGACTAGATAGAGTACAGCGGGTCCTATAAATCCAGATATACAAATTTTTTGGTTATTTTTGGAGAAATTTCGGTTTGTTAGCACGATACATCCCTCGAAGTGTATACAAGTAACAATTTTATGATAGAATTTTGTTCAGGGCCACAGATGCGGAAAAGTTAGTTTTAATCTTTAAAACTGTTCATTTTTCAACAGGTTTTCAAAAATTTTTGCCATGTGTGGAATAAGTGATATAGGTCTATAATTCGCGGCAAGGGTCTTATCTTCATTCTTGTATACTGTGACTACTGTGTTTTTTTCTATACACATATTCATGATATGCACTAGAGGATCGAGTATAAATGGTGAAATTGCTTCTAGACATTCCGCACATATCCCATCAATACCATTTACCTTTTTACTCTTCAATTCATTTATGATTTCTTCAATTTCATAACTATTTGTGGGTAATAAAACAATGGAATTTGGCAAAAAGGTATTATCACCATATGTTTGGTGAGGGTTACTATTTATCTCTTTGGTAAAACGTTTGCTGCTCCCAGTTTGGTCAGTTTGAGAGTAGGAGAAATAAGCCCAAGACCCATGTCGATCATGATGATTTACAAATAGACATCCTGGGATATTTTGCAGCTCATCCAAATTCATCCTTAAGGGAATGTGAGAAACTGTTAGAGGTGTCGACTAGAACAATTCACAGAATTTTTAAAAAACAACAACAAACCCCTTATTCGTATACACTAGCTCAGCATTTACATCCTGGAGATTATGTAAGACGTGTAGAATTTTGTGAATGGATTTTAATTAAATGCCAAGAAGATGAAGATTTTACAAAAAAATATTTGTTGTGATGAATCGAAGTTTACTAAAAATGGTTTGTTCAACCGCCATAACAGTTACTTCTGTAGTGACGAAAATCCTCAAGTCACATGGGATAGTAAATTCCAAGTGTCCTTTTCGTTTAATGTTTTCTATGCTGTTAAAAGTAATAAGATATTCGCTCTCATGATTTATGAGGAAAGTTTGAACGGATAGCGTTACTGCAACATCTTACGGCAAGTAATTGTACCAGCAATGGACGCTTTACCTAATAATGATGCTAACGTAGCTTGGTTTCAACAAGATGGTGCACTGGCTCACAATCTTCGAAAATTAGACACATTGCTTGATGAAATATTTAACGATAGATGGATAGATAATCAAGGTCCGTTTGTCTGGCCACCAAGATCCCCCCAATTGTCACCATTAGATTACTATATTTGGGAATATGTTAAAAATGAGGTATTCTCTGAACCTGTCACTAATAAAGAAAATATGATGAACAAAGAGTCCTTCACGTTTTCAACGAAATAGATGGAGAATCACTATGAAGATCTACTAATGAAAATCTGATTAAAAGAGTCCATAAATGTTTGAAAGTTGATGAGCAACATTTTGAACATTTGTTGCATTAACAAGCTAGTGCCTCATTATCTTTGATAGTATCCGTATAATTGTACAATGTTTTAGTTAATAAATTAATACAACATAGCCTATAAAAAAATTAATTTTTTGTGACAAAAATGTATAAAACTGATTTATTTGAAAATTGCAGGAGATAGGTATAGATAATAGTAATACATGTCGATAGTGGGCAACGTATTCTTCTAAAATAATGAATCACATTTGAATAGAAGGAATTACGCGAAGATTGTGGATTCGGTTTTTATTCCAATTTTGACAGCACCCTGTATAATAAAAAAGGTAACTTCACAGCGTAAACGTTAAAGCGGTATGTGGTAAATAGTTCCTAAGACATCTAAACTTTTATTCAAAATACATTAGAGGATGTTGAATTTCATATTTCTAAAATTGAAAAATATACAGGGTCTTTCATTAAAAATTACAAAGTTATGTGCAAGTTCCGGTATAACAGGAAGTGGAATGGCGACGACAATTTTTCTCAATACATAGCTCATTATTCAAAACCCCTTCCTGCCAATTTTCATAATTCAGATTCCTTTAGTTCTTGAGATATTTCTAATTGATCGTTTATCTGCCGCACCCTGTATAAATGTTGTCACATTTATGCAATAGTTGTACTTCCACTTGAATATACTGGAATTGTTAAAATATTTGTTCTATGTATTCAATAATCGACACATCAATGATTGGATTGGATACTATCATTTCTCAGGAGCTGTCAATGGAAATAAGTGTATGTTCCAAACAAGAGATAGAAATAGACATATTGAATTTATTTCAGGTGTTTTAAATGTTAATCAACAAACTTACCCAATATGCCCAATCTGAAGTTCAATGTTACAACTATAACATTACCATATGCGGCTAAAACAGAACCATCGTAAGGGTTTCCCGAATTCCATTCAAATGATTCTCCATGTATGTATACCATCACAGGATATTTTCTTGAAGATGGGTCTTGATCTGAAATTAGAAATTTTGATTCTTCATCATTGGTTCACAGTTATTATAAAGCTAACAATACATTTAATTGATCTTAGATATAATTTAACCCACTAACTCCGTGCGTGATCATATGTTCACACCCTAGAGGTCCTTATATCTTAGGAACAACTTGTAATCATGTAAAAGTTATGCCAATATATTGAGTCGAACGTTGTAACAAATATTTACCACGTTTTTTATTTCATTCCAATTTTTTAGCCATGTCGGATTCATGTTTTACATTGTTGAAAGTATAATTTCATATTCTTATTTGCATTATGATTTATTCCTCATTCGTGAATTGTATTATAAACATCAAAAGCTGTATTTAGTGGAAATTTTTTTCAGAATATGCATTTTTCTATTATTCCTAAACTAGAAATAAACTAGATTGAGATCATACCTTAAACGCTAATGTAGTCAGTAAAATATAAAATGTAATTTATTTTTCTACTATTTTCGCCATCTCTGCTTCATTTTTGCCGGGTTATTCATATGTGATTTATTTTATGGAATAACCTTGGATGAGGCTTTGAATATGGCGTATAATGACGACTGTCAAGGATGGTTACAAATAACCATTCAACCGTCAGACTCTAATTTGCTTACCGATGAGGACTCTGGAGAAGAGAACGGTAGGCTGGCGGATAATTTGACCAGTAGACAGTTGCTGGTAGGTTCTGAAATTGTCTACAAAGCCCAAGTAGAACCATCAGGAAAAGACTTAGAGGATCTACTCCAATATCATTATCAACTCGGTTCTAACATTTTAGGATGAAAGAAGGCTGCAATTGATACTATTTTGTTTAAAGGCGATATAATTCCACTTCCGGCTACTTTTTTCTTACCCAACTATGAAAGATTTACAGAAATAAGTTCCTGCAAAATATATAACTGTATATTTGATGTCGAGTTACTTGATTTGTCTAACTTTGGGCTGTCCTAGTGTCAGAACACCTGATTCGTCATGAAGATAGTTTTAACCCACATAAAAAGGTGAAAGAAATATCTGGGCTCTACAACAAAAGATCCATGATTTACATTACAGATGAACACAATAATAGAAACTGGCGAAATATTAGAAATCTGGCATAAATATATAGCTAATCTCTTTAGCGATGATAAACCAGGAAGCCCCACATTGGAATTAAAAGACTCTCCATCAGAAACAGGCATACTAGATTGTGAAATAGTATACGCCATGAGACGCATCAAAGAGAAGAAAGCTCCAGAACCTGACAATATTCCTCGTAATCAGTTGAAGAGACATGAAAATAATAACAAAACTTTCTAATAACATATATGACAATGGGGATTTCCCTGAAGACTAGTTTCGCCACACTTTTATCACAATACCGGACGCAACTAATGCAAATACTTTCAAATACTATCGCCCCATCAGCTAAATAACTCATTTCTTATAACCCTTTCTTCGTGTACTACACACAAGACTTTATAAAACATGAGAGGAAGGGAGCGGATCTAATCAGTTCTGCTTCAAAAGAGAGTTCGGAACCAGGAGGCTAAATTCACTCGGCAAACATTAGTACAGAACCGCCATGACCTGGGAAAATATGTCTTCATGTGCTTCATCGACTACGGAAAAACATTTGACAATGTTAAACATGACCTCCTCATATTCTATCTTAATGATCTGGGGCTGGATAGAGTAGACTTACTACTTATGAGTAACTTGTACTGGAACCAAAAGGCAGAGATTTGACTAAGCAATTCGGGAAGAACACAAGAGTTTGAAATAAATAAAGGCGTCAGATAGGGCTGCATCTTTTCTCCAATGCTGTTTAACGTTTATGTAGAGAGAGTATTTATAAGGCAGTATCGAATAGCTTAATTGTTAGGGTGAACCGAATTCCCATCAACAACATCTGATATGTAGATGACACTGCTATTATAACAGATAATGCAGTTGATCTCCATACTCTACTGTATTGGGTTATCAAAACAAGTAGAAATTTAGGCCCAAAAATTAACATTATGAATATCAAGTTTATGATGATAAGTTAGAACATTGCAAAGACTCAGATACATATGAATGAAAACAATATCGAAGGAGTCATACAAATTGGTTATCTGGGATGCATGGTTATTGAAACATGGGACCCAGACGAGGAAATATAATGTAGGATTAAACAGGCACGAATAGTTTTCGTAAGACTCAAGAAATTTTTTACAGACAGGAAATTAAATTTCAGTACAGATACAGAACGGTAAGATGTTATGTCTGGTCAGTACTGTTGTATGGAATTGGAGCGTGGATGTTGAAAACAAACACAATTAACAAAATTAAAGCGTTTGAAATGTGGATCCTACAACGATTTCTCAAAATACCCTGGGCTGACCACGTAACTAATGAAAAAGTTCTCTGTATAGCTTAAGTAACAAACTGACAACTCTCCGATACATTGAAAAGATGGAAAAATTGCATACCTGGGACATATACTACGTGGTAAACGTTATCTCCTTCAACGCCTTATTCTACAAGAAAAAACATAAGGGGGAAAAATAGGTACAGGAAGGAGAAAACGGAGAAAACTATCCAGTCGTGGACAGTGGTAGACAGGGATGAATGACCCAGAAGAAATACGAAATGCAGCTAAGGATAGAGAGATTTGATAAGAGGACAATGAGTGCCAACCCATGAATCTGTATGGCAATATAAGAAGAAGAAAGCTACCATAAAAATAAATATATGATTCAATTGGTGATTTGATTGTGTGTCTTATAATATTTAACAAGTATGTAGCTAATTTCTCAAGTTTTCAATCTAAATTCATCTGTTCATACAACATTCTGTCTACTGTCCCGTCTTGAGTTAAGTTAGCTTAGTTTCAAAACCTAGGACATCATTTCAACTTCATTCGTGGCTCTGAATATTGGGCTATATTATATAATTGCATGGCGTAGTTGTTCAAATTTTTGGTCTTTTGGTAGTCGAATTTACCAAAATACAAACGTTCCCTGAATGTAGCTTGTTGAATTTCCCTCCAATAATATGTTACAAATTGTATTTTCAAGTCATTTAAGTCATTGATTTGCTCTTCTTTATTATAGAACCATAACAATGGATGGTCCTGTAGCATACTTCTTATAATAAGCTTTATTTTCGTGACAGCTCTCAGGCATTTCATCTTCCATTATACGATTCTAATGAACACTTTTGGATTGATGCTATTCATGTTACCATCAAATTGCACCCCCTATTTCAAAATATGAAAATTTCCTGGGCATATTACTCCCCCTCCGTTTCTTCTCATATTGTCTTTTATATCTTCTAATGTATCATTCCATTTCCTATTCATTTCTTTGTTTAGTTGTCTTCCCATCATTTCACTTCTTGTGATACATCATGTTCCTGTGTTCAGCACTATTCGACCATCTAAATATTTAAATTGCTTATTTACATCTACATATAGCGGTTTTATTGCAGCTCCCGTGGCCGTTTGCGGCTTCCTAAGCAACAGAGTCTCCTTTTCTCCCAATCGTTTGCTTTTCCCTAAAGCTTTTGTGTTTATAGCTCTGCTATTTCCATCTGGGTCTAATTATTTTCCTTCCTCTATTGCGTTCAGTTAACGGATATTTTTGGTAATCTCTCCTCTTCCATCATTTGCATATGAGCATACCAAGATAATTCTATTTCTTCTGTTCTGTCCACTAATTTATTTTCCTTGTGTAATCTTTCCTCTATGATCTACGTCCTAACATGATGAACTAGTGTAATCTTCTTGGAAAATTACTAGTGGATTTACTCTTTCTACAATGTTTTTGCCCAGTCTGCAAATTTCTGGCTTAGATGTTGCGGTGCTTTGTACCAAAGAGCTGAACATTCTAAGTTTTGTCGTATTTTTTATGCTTTCATTCCACAATACTGAATTTAATTTGATCGTTATCGATCGTCCCCCTGCAATTTTCCTCATGATGTCTTCGTAATAGTTTCCATTTTTAGTAAATGTCACACCAAAATAGTTATTCTTCCGTTTTCTCTATTATTTCTTAGATTATTCTTAGATATTGACCTTCTTCTCTAACCACCAGATACTGTGAGGGTAATTTCATATTCTAGGTAGTATTCATCTGATTTCTCTACTTTCAATTGTATCTCTGTACACCACCATCTGGTTTTGTTAGGATATATATTTGAAATTTTTGTCGTTCTACATAAACTTCATTCGACGCAATAAGGCCATAAAGATTTTTCATTTGAAATCTTGCCATCTAGATTCCACTGTTGCATGAATTATTTTGCTAATTTTTGTGAATAGTTCGTGTAGTTCGGGTTAAAACTTCTTTTTAGCATCCTCATTTTTCCCATAACGGCTTATTATTTATCATTTTCTTCCTTTTCTCTATTTTTCCATCAATTCCGTCCACTTTAATTTGCATAATCAGTAGTTCGTAATCACTTACACTTGCTTGAGGTTTTCTCTATACACTATAAAATAATATATGATACACTTTTCAGTTCGTGTAGGTGCTTCTCTGGTAAACATGTGAATATATTTATGATTAAATATGGAGTTTATTATAACCAGGTCAGTTGCAACGCATAAGTCTTGGGTCAATATAATTTTTTACTGGATCACCAATAGGTCCTGAGTATATTTCAATCCCTGTGTTGTTAAACCCAAAGCTGCCGTTTTATTCTCCAATTGAAATAGCCTGTAATTAATCGAAGAAATCGTCTTTTTCTGGTTTCTTTTCGATATCGTTCGGTGCATTATTTGAATATTTAGGTAAATATCTTTCAACCTCTATAAATAATGATTGTTGCTTATACACATCTATAGATGTATTCTTTGATGTAATTCTTATGACATCCTAATATTGTTTGAGGGTTCCAGCCCATGTGCCCAACTGCATATGCAACTTAAATAATTCATAAAAAAAATTGAAACACTGTTACGAACTCGCACATCGAAGTAGATACAAAGTAACCAGCCGACGGTAACCTTATATTGACGGAGTTTAAAAAATGGCGAGCGCATCGAATTCTGAGAAGGTCTATTGGGATTTTTTGTCACTGTTTTTATAGACATTTTCTCCGAAGATCTTTTAAGGATTGAGCCGGTATTTGAGAAATACCCCAGTAAAAAAGAATATTCCAGGGAGGCGATTGTTTTTGCGTAAGCCACAAACTAGAATTATCTAGAAAATAAGGCCACTTATATATAAATGACCGACCAGCGGAAGAAGTCAGAACAAGTAAATAGTTGTGAAGTGTTTATATAGATCAGTTTAAGTGCATATACTGTATATCTTATATAAATTAGTGAACAGTGTAGTGAATAAATAAATTAAGTGAGTGGACATAACGTGTGTGTATAAATGTATCCCACCCGTAATAAAACACGCTCAAATAAATAAGAAAATCATTACATTGGTGTCAGGTGTGAGGTAATATAACTAAATAGCTACATCCAAATGACAAAGAGACTAAGTGAACTGAAAGTGACGGAAGTGAAAGCGGAATTGGAAAATCACGAGTTAGAAACGTCCGGAAAGAAAAGTGAATTAATTGAAAGACTCAAAATGGCACTGGAAAGTGACAGAAACATTTTGATTTGAAGACGAGGCTTCCACATTAATCTCATCCATTTCAGATATGAAGTACGATATTTCTAATATCAAGAACGTCATCTCTGCTAATATGGAAGAGAAGATTTCAACTAACGTGAAGATCGATATTTCTGCTAACATGGACAAGATGAAATCGATGGACGATAAAATAGAGAATAAGATGTCAATGATGGAAAACCAGATGGACGAGGAAATCAAGGAGTTACAGAGAGAGGTGGTTGATTCAAGAACACAGGGGACGCCAATAAGAGAAAAGAAGAGCGAGCAGTCAAAACCTTGCAAGTCAGAAACACTCCCTAAGCTGGAAGACATTGGCAGTTTTACTCGAATCAAGGCCCCAACGTTCGATGGAAAAATGTCGTGGACCAATTACGTAAAACAGTTTTAGGTAGCCGCTAGAGTGAATTATTGGACCGATAGGAAGGAGGCAGTAAACTTAACAATCGCGCTTCGGTGATATGCCTTAGATGTACTTCAGACGATACTACTTGAAGAAACGAATGACTTCTAGCAGCTGAAGAAGAGGTTGGACATTCGATAAAGCCATGAACATCTAGAACATTTGTACCAATCCCAGCTGAAGAACTGAAGGTAGAAACGTGATGAAACCCTTCAAGAGTATGAAGTGGGTATTGCCCGACTAGTTCGATTTGCTTATTCGTCAGAAAACATGATGGCATGTTTGGGCATCCAGTCCTTCATTGATGGCTTACGTGACCCTGATATGCAGAGGAAGCTTTGTTTAGACCATCCGAACACACCAGTCGATGCATTGACAGCTGCTTTTGAATATGAAGCAGCGAAGAAGGCTTCGGGATATAACAAAATTAGGACAATCAAAGAAGAAGGTGACAAAGCTAGATTAGACCAGTTCGTCAGTTTAATAAAAAGTATGATGGACAAGAAGCCGAGAAATATCAGATGCCGGAATTGTGGCGAGCTAAGGCATGTACGTAGTTCGTATAAGCGCCCTAGGATTCCTGCAAACCAAGAACCCCAGTCACAGGAAAACTAGAAGGGGTTGGCTACGAGGGGGCAGCACCGACCCATGATCGTTCCAAAGACTCTCTCATACTGATAGCTTCGCTCAGATGTCACAACGACAGTGTATGTGTAAATGGCTAAGGGAATGGAAAGAGATATACTCTGCTGGTAGACACTGGATCAACTAGAACCATACTATGAACGGATATAATGAACTCCAATGAGAAGATTTTACCAACGTGACTGCGACTGCGGACCGCCACAGATAAGAGTGCCAACGTTCACGGGGAGACACGAATCCAATTGAGAATTGGCGCAGAAAAGTTCACGCATACGGTAATCATAGCTGACATAGCAGAGGACGTGATTCTGGGAAAAGACGTATTGAATCTACATGGTTTCCAGTTGAACTTTTGGAACAGAACCATTAAAGTGGGTTCCGAGGAGATATTCCTTCATCCATATGAAGGCAGCATGGTGTTGGCAGATGTACAGGAACATACCGTTCTATATGCACGAAGCGAAACCATGATAGTAGAGCGGCTACAGGGAATCATGGAAGATAATACACCAGTTAGGACTGAGCCAAGGAACCACGACGAAGAGGTTGGCAAAGGAGTACTAATTGGAAAAGGATTGGTTACGTCCGCGAAAGAGATCTCAGTACGTGTGATAAACGTGAATGATTACCCAGTTACCATCAAGAAGGAAACCAGGATTGGATCCTGCATACCAGTGACGTCTATAGTTCGTCAAACAACGACCACTGGCAATTCTTATGCTAGATTCGGACAGATGTTATCAGTAGCTGGTCAATCATTGAATCGAGCTTAAAAAAAGAGAATGAGAGAATTTCTCTTGCAGTATCGTGACCTATTCATACCAAAGGGAGGAAAGACTGGTAGAACATCAGCCGTCAAACACAAAATCGATACTGGTAATGCTAAGCCAATTAGGCAATTAGCTCGAAGACTTCCACGAGCAAAGAGAGAGGAAGCCGAAAGAATAATTCGAGAGATGGCAGAAGAAAAAGTAATAGAACCATCTACTAGTCCATGGGTGTCTCAAGTAATACTCGTCAAGATGAAGGATGAAACTACGAGAATCTGCGTAGATTACCGCCAGCTAAACAACGTGACGAAGAATGTCAGCTATCCTCTGCCTCGAATTGACGATACGCTAGATACTTTGGCCGACAGCAAACAGTTTTCCACCTTGGACCTGAAGTATGGTTATTGGCAAGTGGAAATGGACCCAGAAGACAATTAGAACACAACTTTTACTACCGGATCGGGATTATGACAATGCATCGTCATGCTATTCGGGCTCTGTAATGCTTCTGCGACATTTGAAAGACTCATGGTAAATGTCTTGAGAGGGTTGTCTTGAAAGACATGCCTGGTCTATTTGGACGACATCGTAGTACTGGGTAAGACATTTGACGGACACCTGAAAAATTGGGAAGACGTATTCAAACGACTCCAAGCCGCCCAGCTCATGTTAAGTACGAAGAAATGTCAGCTGTTCCAAAACCGAGTCAACTGTCTAGGTCATACAGTGTGGAACAGCCAAATGGGATCAATTCGATAACGAATAAATGAGAGCGTGATGGGAAAAACGCTTGGACAAGTCTATTTGTATTTTCAGATGCGCATTTTTTTCAAAAAAAAATAATTATATAGGGTGTGTCATGTGAGAGTGGCCGATACCAACTTTCTTATTTTGAATACAACCCTCTGTATATTATTAGTTTTTTGGATTCTTCAGAAAATTCTAGACATAATTCATACACAATGTCCCATACCTATCTTCAACTGTTTCGGAAATGTCAAGTGTTTTCAGATGTATTACAAAAGTTAACATTGAAATTAAAAAAAGAAAATTATTTTATTTCACAAATTCGCTACATTACACTTAATACTTATTCCCAATTCAGCTCTTAATTTTAAGAAAATAGGCAAAAACCATTAATGCGTTCCTTTTTACTGATATGAAATAAAAAAAAATACAAAAACAGTTTTGTTTATTTTTGTTTAAAGCTCAAAGCCTTAGCAACTTGTTGTCTGTCTGCATGACAGTAGTGATCAGTGTCAGTGCTATTGTCGTTTGAATTTCGTTAACTGTACGTAATTATATCAGAAAAATGGTTAATTTAACAGAAATGCACAAAATAACCATTCTATAAATGATTGGTTATGGAGATAACACTCGGACGCAAATGGAAGTTTCTCGCTTATTTCACGAAAAATTTCCTAATTTGCCGCCTATATCCCAAGGAACAATCAGCAAAATAGAAAAACAGTTTCGCGAGCTTGGTCATGTAAGACAGACAAAAAAAATAGTTGCCAATGAACTAAGCGATGATAAGGAATTGGATGTTATGCTTGAGTTCCAAGAAAACCCAGATAATTCTGGTCGAAAAGCAGCCTCACTCTTCAACATTAGCCACACATCAATTTTTCTAATAAATTAAAGTAAAATGCATCCCTATAAAATGATGCCAAGTCAGGAGCTAATGGAAGACGATTTCGACAGGAGACCGTATTTTTGTGAACGAATGATGGAAATGTTAGAAAACAATATGATTCAATTAGAAGATGTTTTGTTTTCTGATGAGAGCACATTTACACTTCACGGTCATGTTAATCGTCAAAATTGCCGCTATTGATGTAATGAGAATTCTCACTGGATGAGAGAGGAATATACGCAATATCCTAAAAAAGTTAATGTTTGGGCAGGAATTGTTGGAAATCATATCGTTGGTCCCTTTTTCATTGATGGCAACTTGAATGGAGATAAATATTTGGAACTGCTCCAAAATAATGTCGTGCCAACTTTGACAAACTTATATCCTGATCCAGCAAACCCACAAGTTCCTGCCAATATACTATGGCTTCAGCAAGATGGAGCACCGCCCCATTACCAAATCAATGTCCGGCAGTACCTGAACCAAAATTTTCCAAATCGGTGGATAGGGAGGCGCGGATCGATAGAATGACCAGCACGATCTCCTGATCTGACGTCATTAGACTTCTTTTTGTGGGGATATGTCAAAAGTATTGTATACCAAACTAAACCACTCAACTTACATGACTTAAAAAGACGAATCACGCTTGCGATTAGATCAGTCACGCCTGAGATGTTGAGTAACGTTAGAAGACATTTCTACACCAGATTAGCATGTTGCCAATACGTTCGCGGCGAACAAAAGAAGCAGTAGCTTTTCAATGGGGCGAAGACTGTCAAACGGCTTTTAAAACCTTGAAGGGGCATTTAACCACGGCGCCGATATTAGGATACCCATTACCAGAGGGAGACTTTATTCTTGACACTGGCGCAATCAACGTACGAATTGGAGGAGTGCCCTCACAGAACCAAGGTGGGCAAGAAAAAGTGTTGGGATATTTCAGTAAAGTCCTTTTCAAACCAGAACTAAACTACTCCGTCACAAGAAGAAAATTTTTGTTGGTAATGAAGGTCGTGAAATAATTTTACCTGTATCTTTATCGTAGAAAGTTTTTAATCCGGCCTGATCATGCACCACTCAAGTGGTTGATGCAGTTCAATAATCCCGAGGGCAAGATCGCTAGATGGATAGAGCGACTCCAAGAGTACGATTTCAACATCGATAATCGACCTGGTGTGAGTCACCGAAATGCCGACTCCCTGTCCAGACGGCCGTGCCCAACAAACTGCTCCCAATGCAACAAGACAGAATCTAGAGAGCTGCAGTTTCAAGAACTACTGTAGCCAACGAATAATAGTCACCCACCAGGATCAGAGAAGATGAGGAGAATGATCCTCACCTGAAGATGATCTGGTAATGGAAGGAAGAAAATCGGCGACATATATGGCAAGAAGTGTCAATATTTTCACCGACACTCAAGGCATATTGTGCTCAGTGGGACTTCCTTGTCCTGGTAGAAGGGCTGTTGGAACGAGTCCTTGAAAACGATGATGGTTCCGAAATTATGAGACAGCTAGTTATCTCGTGAGTGAGGGTAGCTGAGGTACTGGAAAAGTTATACGACAGTCCATCGGGAGGTCATCTGGGAGTGAAGGAAACCCTTCAGCGAGTCCGTGAAAGGATTTATTGGATGAACAGCTCCAATGATAAGAAGGTCTGGTGTAAGAAATGTTTGACTTGTGCTACGAGTAATGGACCACATCGCAAGAGAAAGGCACCCATGGAACAGTATGATGTTGGGAATCCTCTCGAAAGGATTGCTTTAGACCTCGCTGGACCATTTCCGACGACAGAAAATGGTGTTAAATACATCCTGGTTATAATGGATTATTGGGTAGAAATTTACGCGATCCCGAATAAAGGGGCCACAACTGTCGCAGATGTATTGGTGAAAGAATTTATCTGCCGGTATAACGTCCACAGTGACCAGGGAAGAAATTTCGGAAGCCATCTATTCCAGGAGATTTGCGACAAGCTGGGAATAAAGAAGACCTGGACACCATTATCACATCCTCAGTCAGATGGAATGGTCGAGAGAATGAACAGGACTATTGGAGAATACCTGTCCAAAGTAGTTTCTAGCCATCAGAGACATTGGGCCCAGTATATTTCCCTATTCACATTGGCTTATCGATCTACCGTCAATGAGTCCACGGGCAAAAACCTGCGAAAATCCTGTTTGGACAAGAAATGAGGCTTCCTAGGACCTGAAATTTGGCTGTCGGCCTGGAGAAGATCTAGCTGGAGAATACTACGTGATCCAATTGAGGAAAAGGCTGGATGGTATTCATGAATTAGTTCGAACAAATCTTTAAGTTGCCAGCGACAGAATGAAAAGGCAGTACGACACGCAGGCCACAGTAGGCAGTTTAAACGAAGGGGACAAAGTATGGTTACACAACCCGACGGGGAGAAAAGGATTTTCTCCAAAATTACAAAAATCCTGGGAAGGTCCATACCTAATCAATAAAAGAATGAATGCTGTTATATATCTCATAAGCAAGATCCCCAACGGAACATCAAAAGTAGTTCACCAAAACCGACTAGCGCCATTCGAAGGTGACCATAACCTAGAGAAAGGAGTAATCCCTATTTTATATGAGTCTGACCCTACCTCCGATGAATTTATGGGCGCGTATAGAGGTACCGGGAAATCTAGATCTGGAGTCACTTCAGAACAACGACAAGATTTATTCATTCTTTCGGAAGATTATTCACGTATTAAAAACGCACGAGGGTTGGCAACCGTCTTTCGAAAGAAGTTCGGGCAATTGGAAAAACTTGAAGACCAGATTCCACCCCTTGGCAAAACACTGAGACTGAAACACAATTCGCAGTACGTCTTCCAAGTGGTAACTAAAAATGAATTTCAAGGTCGATCCATCTACAGCAATGTGTGGGAAGCACTTCGAAACCTCCGAGATCATGTGTTGAAATAAATCCAGCGTGAAGTAACTGGCCATTCCTAAGATAGCGAGTAACCAGTTGGATTGGCGAGTCATCAGGAAGATGGTAGAGGTGATATTCCAAGATACCGGTGTCCAGATATTAATTTGCAGCTACAACCCCCGTTATCAGTATCCGATGAAGACGGTGGTGCCCTGTTATTTCCATAAGATCGGAAATTGTAGAAATGGGGCCGCAAAAGTTCCAGAGGGAACATCCATTTAAGGAGGGGGTAATGTTACGAACTCACACACCGAAGTAGATACTTAGTACGGTCCTGTAACCTCATGTTAATGGTGTTAAAAAAATGGCGAGCGCGCCGAATTCTGAGAAGGTCTATTGGAATTTTTTGTGACCGTTTTTATAGACATGTTTTCTGAAGATCTTTTAACGATTGAGCCAGCATTTGAGAAATATCCCGGAAATAAAAGAATATTCCAGAGAGGCGATTGTTTTTGCGTTAGCCGCAAACTAGAATTATCTAGAATATAAGGACACTTATTTATAAAGGACCGACCAGCGGGAGAAGTCAGTTTATAAAGTGATCTCGTGCTATAAATAGCGAACAAGTAAATAGTAGTGAAGTGTTTATATTAATTAGTTTAAGTGTATAAAATATAAATTAGTGATTAGTATAGTGAATAACTAGATTCAGTTAGTAGACATAACGTGTGTGTATAAATTTATCACATCCGTAATAAAAAACGTTTAAATAAATAAGAAAAAATGACAATACGCTGACCAATCCTTTATTTTAGTGGATCAATTCTCAGTAGATAATTAGGTATCTGATACAGCGATCAGTTTTATATTATTCAAACTTACGATTTCATCCATTGAAGTAATTACCAATTGCTATCTTCATTAATAGCAGTTCAAAACAAATGGAGGTTTGCTCTTAATTGCCAGATTAGGGCTGCGTGGATAAATCAATTTACTTCGAATTCAACAAATGCTCATTCATTGAAGTAAAGTTATTACTGTCGACATGAGAACAATTTATATCATATCAAGGTCACAATCAAATTACCGAGAATAGTGTGTTAATATTTCAGATAATTTGTAGGTAAAAAGTATATGGGAATTTGAGACTAGACAAAAACAAATCGGAGCTATTATAGGGGTCTGCAATTCAATATAAAAACATGGCTCGAGGAGCTAAATTCTGAATTGAAAGGGCGAATCGATACACAGTTAGAGAAAGGAAACTGATTGACTGTTTATAAGAGAATTCAAACTAATTACAAAAAATTGTGATCGTCAAAGATTCACACTTTTCATTTATTGCGAAAGCTCCTAATTCGAATATATTCATTTGTTGAAATAAATTAGGTCTGAGAATATCTATGAAATTTATGTTTGAGAATGGCCAAAAATGGAAAAAGTGGGACAAACTATTATGCATCCAAATCCATATCATCGCCTTCAGAATAGGCCCCTTCCGACATACAATAATTCCCTTGTATATCTTCTATCGACTGAAAACAGGACCCTTGAAGTGATAATTCCAGTTTCGAAAAGAGATAAAACTCGAACGTTGCCATATCTGTGAATACGTTATGGTTTGTTGAGTTTTTAACTATGAGTTCTTGCCTTGGGTGAGAGTGCGTTGTTGTCCACTCATTCCAAATTGGTTCTATTTCAACTTCTTTCACCATTTCTGTTTTCTGGAAGTTAATATTATTCTCTAAATAATATTTCTCCAAAGTGATCGATCAAGGTGATATATGGG
This sequence comes from Galeruca laticollis, assembly GCA_963921935.1. Lineage (NCBI taxonomy): Eukaryota > Metazoa > Arthropoda > Insecta > Coleoptera > Chrysomelidae > Galeruca > Galeruca laticollis. The sequence goes on along the minus strand of OY998175.1, from coordinate 274,288,005 downwards.
AAAATTTCCTATTATGAATAAATATTAATAACCCTAAGGAATCATATCGGGTGAAAAAATGTGTCATCTAATACAAATTCCTCTATCTATATATTTTCCGTTAATATCACGCTGAACATTCACACCAAAATAATCTGGAGCTCCCGCAACCTGAAACCATATTCGATTGAAATTGAATCTAAACTAGTTTCTCAATGCAGGAACAATTTGATTTTTCAGGGGCATTTCAAACATATTCCTGGATATATGATTCATTCAAAATCCCCGCGGTTGCATGAATGTATTATTTATTAATGGTTATAGATGGAATTAACTGTTTTTAAAAAATACCACTATATAATAAAGAATCAGAAAAATTCTAAACTATTCGACGATTATTTCGATATTATGAAATAAAGAAGTTACATTTGATGTGATACTTATCTGATGATAACATGATACATTTTTCATCATGTGAATTATAATTGTACACCCTCATCACAGGGTTATTTTAACAAATTTGAAGTTATTAATTATGTAAAGCCCGCACTCCCCAGCAGTTCTAACAACCCTGACCAAGGCAGCGGACAGACCAGTTGTAGAACGGGGGGTGCTAAGAATCCCTGGGATAGATCAGGCTGCCAATTATAGATCTCGACATATTAGGTCCATAGGAAGTGACGAGAGAATGGAAGAGCTTCTATATCAACTAAACAAAATAAAATGGGACATCCTCGGAATCGCAGAAGTTCGAAGAAAAGGAGAAAAATGCCTCAGGCTAAAGTCTGGACACATCTTGTTCTATAGGGGCAACGAAAATGATACAATGGGGGGTATTGGAATTCTAGTTCATCAGAGAATTTCACCTAACTTCCAAATCCTTAAAGCCATCTCGAGCAGAGTAATGTATGTAACATTCAGGACAAACTCTAATATAACCATAAAGGTAGTCCAAGTTTATGCACCAACAACCACACACGAAGATTGAGAAGTAGAAACCATGTTCGAAGAAATGACACAGGGTTTGACCGGAAACAAAACGCATTATGCTCTGGTAGTTGGCGATTTTAATGCCAAGATAGGCAAGAGCTGGCGGGGTTGGTTGTAAGTTGGCCATTGCTTTGTAGTTGGTTTGCTTATTTGCTTGCATGCGCTTTGCTTGTCTGCTTGTAGGTAGCTTTCTGCAGTCCAATGGAGAAATGCAACCATCGAGTGTCTGCCTCCTCGTGGCACTGCTGGATACGTTAGCACTGTTGGTCATCAGTGACAGCAGTGTTGACCAACCAAATGACACTCCAACAACCCAAGCTAAGGTGTGAGGAACGTGCCGATGGCTGATTGGCCGCAGGGAATGCGACCACGAACGTCCCCCTGGGGGTACCAGGCGACACCCCCTTGCAAAACAGCCTTTCCCTGGCATGCGGGGCTCTGCCAGGGATGACGAACATTTCCCTAGCTACTCGTGGGACCAAAATGGACCAAAAACAAGTAAACAAACAAAAACCGTCGAGGAAAAAGAATCTGCTGTGCTGAGGCAAAGAGAAGGAGGAAAGCGAGGCAGCAAGCTGGCGTCTCTACAGACACCACTAGCGCCACTCGCCCCTCCCTATCTAAGCCTGGCACCAGCGGCCAAAAACTTAAGGGTGGCGAAGGCAGTTCCTCCTCCAAAAGAGGCCCGGAACGCGTCGCCCCCCAAGTAAAGAAGCGCATCCGCTCCAACACCTCAGAGGAAAACTCCTCAAGAGGAAAGAGGACACGGATGGACGCTAAAACCATAAACAAAAGCTACAGCGAAGTAGCTACCAGCCACTTACGGGTAGCCATTATAGATAAGGCCGATCCATACGGTAAAATAATTACCGATAATGGAGACCTTATCAAAAAACAACTAATGGAGGCTTTGGACATAACCCTTATGTCCGCCTCCAGCAGTCTGAAAAAGCCACCTACTTTCAGGTCATGGTCGCACTCTGGTGGAATAATCAGAGTCACCTGCGATAATTACGAAACGCTAGAGTGGCTAAGGAATACAGTTTCAAAACTGAAACCGTGGAAGGAGGCTAAGCTCGACGTAGTGCACGTCGACAACCTCCCCCAGCTGACAAAAGCCACCCTCTGGGTCCCCAGCGAAGCTCACGCTGACCTGGGTGACAACGAGGATGGACAAACAAAACCCAGACCTTCGGGTGGATGCATGGTTTTCCTTCCACCACGAAGCAAAGGTCAACCCCAAAGGACACCTATTCGTCTTTGGCGTAAGAGACGAGGAAATGGGTGCCCTACAAAAACGATCAATGAGGATGAACTACGCGTTCACCTTATTGATTGTTAAAACCAAGAAACTGGACCCGGAACGGAAGGGATCGAGCACGGACCCTCCTCTCCCACCCGAGGAACTCCAAGAAGCTGTTGCTTCTGCGGAGACTGTCGAACCATCCTCTAAAATGGCGACCGACACTCTCCTGGCAGAACTAACAGCTCTAAGCCAGGACACAGGCGACGTCAACATACCTCCAAGTGAGGAAGTGGAGATGGCCTAAAAGAAATATCCATCTCACCACCATCAAGCCGAGATGGACAATGAAAAGGTAAGATTCATACAGTGCAACCTTCAACACAAAAAGGTGGCTTCGGCTACAGTTTGCCGCCACCTGGATGTGATGCAGGACACAATAGCACTTATCCAAGAACCCTGGATAAGAAAAACCAAAATCATGGGTCTAAATAATCCAAAAGGTTTAATTTTCAGCTTTCCAAGCAATCAGCAACCTAGGACGGCCATATACGTCCCTAGAAATTTTAAGACCTACCCACTGACGCATTTTTCGTCCTCCGACCTAACGGTAGTGAAGGTTGAATATGCACAGAAAGGTCAAAAGGAAGTGTTGATACTGACATCCGCATACCTCCCCTCAGACGCAGCCAAACCACCACCAACTAAGGAGCTGGAGGACCTTGTGGAACACTGTCTCATCCAGAAGCTTGAACTGGTAATAGGCTGCGATTCAAACTCTCACCACGTAAGCTGGAGCAGCAAAGATATTAACACTAGAGGTAAGTCTTTTTATGATTATATAACTAACACGAATCTTTTCATTCTAAATAGAGGTACTGAACCAACTTTTATCTACTATTAATACTTCGAATAAAATCTCCGGCTGGCATGTATCCGACGATATTCCAATGTCGGACCACCGCTGGATAAAATTCGAAATAAAACTTGCGCTCACAACCTCCACAATGACTCGCGACCCCAGGAAGACGAATAGGACAAAATATGTCCATTGTTTGAAAGGGGATCTGCGAGGAGTCGAGGATGTGTTGCCCAACAATAAAGGAGATTTGGAAAGTTATCATGGAACAATTCAAAACTCCATTATTAATGCCTACAAGATGTCCTGCCCACTCAGGTGGATCGATCTCGATGGAGCCTCCACTTCGTGGTGGTGCCATGAGATTGACCAGCTCAGGAGGACGGCAAGGAAATCTTTCAATAAGGCTAAAAGAACAAAACTCAAAGAGGATTGGAACTCATACAAGTCTCACCTCAAAGAGTATAAAAAAGTCATCAGACAAAAGCAAAGAGAGGCATGGAGAATCTACTGCGAGGAAATCGAGGATTTCCCCCAAGCAGCTAGACTCCAAAAAGCCCTCTCAAAAGATCCCCACCGTCATATCGGTATACTAACCAGAGAGGATGGCACTAAAACTGCCAACCTAAAGGAAAGTCTCCAATTATTGATGTCAACTCACTTCCCTGACTCCAGAACCACAAATACGGCGGCCTGGGAGGATGAGGAGAATCACTACCCGACGGACGATGACTGGCGTATATCACGACAGATCGTCGACGCGGACAGACTGGGGTGGGCCATCTTAGGCTTCTCCCCCTTTAAATCCCCGAGAACGGACGGCATTTATCCAGCCCTACTGCAGTGGGGCCTGGATGAACTGATGCCGCACCTGGTAGGAATCCTCAGATCCTCACTGGCACTGAGGTATATTCCAAAAGGTTGGAGAGAAGTCAAAGTCGTGTTCATACCAAAACCAGGAAAAATGGACTATTCCATCCCAAAAGCATATCGACCCATTAGCCTCACATCGTTTACAATGAAGACTTTAGAGAGGCTGTGCGAACGATACATAAGAGATGTGGTGATAACACGAAATCCACTGCATCCAAATCAACATGCATACACTCCAGGGAGATCCACGGATTCGGCTCTTCATCTCGTGGCGGGCCGCATCGAGAAATCGTTGGAAAATAAGGAGTCCACCCTGGGTGTATTCATAGACATAGAAGGCGCATTTGATAGAACCACTTTTCCTAAAATAACAAATGCACTATCCAATAAGAATATCCCCCAAACCATAAATGGCTGGATATATAACATGCTCTCAAAAAGAGCAATCAAAATCAGTGTAGATGATGTAACCATCAGAGGCTTGGTTGTAAAAGGTTGTCCATAGGGAGGGGTGCTCTCACTACTACTATGGAACATGGTCTTAGACTCCTAGGTCAGCCACTTCAATGATAACAACTACTACACAATAGCATACGCAGATAACCTAGTGATTCTGCTAACAGGAAGATTCGAGGAGACACTCTGCGCTTTAATGCAGAAGGCCCTCAATATCATAGAACAATGGTGCAGAGACCATTCGCTGTCAATGAATCCAAAAAATACTGAGATGGTCCTCTCCACGAAAAAAAAGGAAGCTTGCAAAACATCAAGCCCCAAAGCTCCTAGATACCAAACTTAATTTCTCTTTAGAGGTGAAATATTTAGGTGTCACCTTTGACAATAAGTTAACGTGGAACTCACACTTAGAAAACAGAGTTAAAAAAGCATATATTTCTTATGAGCAGTGTCGTAGAACCATCGGCCGCACCTGGGGAATGTCACATAAGGTTGCTGCCTGGATCTACACTACCATCATCAGACCTATGCTAACGTACGGTGCGATTGCCTGTGGAGCTAAGGCAAACCAGCTGACAGTCGTCCGTAAACTGGACCAAATCCATAGAACAGCATGCCTCAACACAACAGGAGGCATGAGAACCACACCAACAAGAGCTATGGAGGTGATCCTCGGTCTCACTTCCCTTGACATATACATCAAGGAGGTTGTTTTGATGACCATGTCACGTCTGCGCTCTACTGGTATACAACCTGATGTAGGATCCGGTGAACTGAGACGTAACTTGTGGCATGAGGCCCTCAGGGAGATCCCACAGCTGCAGGCTAATACGGACTTGATTCCACCGCGATATGCCTTCAACAGGCCCTACAAGGTAATCTTTAAAAACAACTCACATGACCTATCGGAAGAAGGCGCAATCCGCATCTTCACAGATGGGTCTAAATCCAATGTTGGCTCAGGATGTGGTATTTTTTCCAGATCCCTGAATCTAAACATAAAATGGGCAATGGTCTGCAATGCAGGTGTTGCTCAAGCAGAGCTCACTGCTATCTGCATCGCTGCTAGAGAGATTACCAAAAGGAAAACCACAGGTAATGATATATACATCCTTACAGACAGTAGACAAACACTACTAGCCCTGAACAGACCACGTATTACATCAGGCCTAGTACTAGAATGTCACATGGCCTTAATCGAAGCCTGTAACAAAAACACGGTCACTTTAGGCTGGATCAAGGGCCATGAGAAATCGAAAGGAAACCGTATTGCAGACTCGCTAGCCAGGAAGGCAGCCTCCCAAAAACTCTTGGGACCTGGCACTTTCATTGGTCTATCGGCGTCAGCAACGGCCGACCTATTAAAGGAACACTCCCTTAATAAGTTTAAGGGTAGATGGGACGACGCAGAAGGCTGCAGGCTTGCCAAGGAGCTGCTACAATATCCGGATAGCAAAGTAGCCAAAAAACACGTGAATATGAACAGGCGGAACCTACGAACAACCACGGGAATTCTGACTGGTCACTGCCATCTACGAAAACACCTTCACAGATCGAGGAAATCAATAGAGCACTGCGACAAACCAAAAACGGAAGGGCAGCAGGAGATGATGGTATGATGGAAAAATTCTAATGGAGCAACTGAAATCGCTTTTTAACAAATGCCTGAATGAAGGAACCGTTCCAACAGACTGGGATACCTCCATAGTTATCCCTATTTATAAAAAGGTAGATTCGGTCAGTCTTGAAAATTACCGACCAATAATTCTTCTCTCACAGATCTATAAGCTATTCATGAAAATAATTACCAATAGACTAGAAAATAAACTTGAGGCATATTTATCGAAAGAACAGGCTGGCTATAGGAAAAATATGAGTACAATAGAACACATACACACAATTAGAGTATTAATAGAGAAAGCCACGGAGTACAACATCCCAACGTGGATGGCATTTGTTGACATTAGGAAGGCCTTCAACACGGTGGAATCCTGGACGGTAATCCGAGCAATGAGAAAAGCCAGAATCGATCAGAGATACATCGACATCATAAGCCACATCTACGTAAACTCTAAAATGATGATCAGGATGCAAACAGATACAAATGAGATAAAGACTGGAAGAGGAGTGGGACAAGGGGACGTAATATCACCAAAATTATTCAAGCTTGTTCTCGAAGATGTATTCCGAAATTTACACTGGGAAGACAGAGGAATAAACATAGCAGGCGAAAAACTGAACAACTTGAAATTTGCAGATGACATCGTCATATTCGCTCAAACCGAGGCAGAACTGATAGGCATGATTCAGGAACTATACCATGAAGCAAACAAGGTTGGACTAGAGATAAACATAAATAAAACCAAGTTCATGACAAACGAAGATACAATTACCAATACATTAACCATTGAGAACCAGTTAATCGAAAAGGTAGCGTCGTACATTTATCTAGGCCAGGAAATAACAATTAGTAAGGAATGCCAGAATACAGAGCTCGATAGGAGAATACGGTTAGGATGGGCAGCATATAGCAAACTGGAACAGGTGTTTCGGTCACATCTACCAATGAAACTGAAAGCAAAAGTATACAATACATGTGTCCTGCCAGTGTCTACATATGCATTGGAAACTTGGGTCTTGACAAAAAAGAACTTGAACAAGCTCAAAACACATCAAAGAGCAATAGAGAGAAAGATAGTTGGAGTAACACTGAAAGACCAAAACTAACGGATGGATCAGGAGAACGTCAAAAATCGAAGACATCGAAAGGAGAATAGCCTCACTCAAATGGAACTGGGTTGGGCATCTTGGTAGAAACAACAACAACTGGAGCAGTAAAGTGACTAGATGGAGACCTTGGGGCGAGAGGAGAAGCGTTGGCAAACCCCAACAGCGTTGGTACGACGATGTAAAACGCACAGCAGGTTTTAATTGGTATCAAGTTGCACAACACAGGGAAACCTGGAGAACATTGAGAGAGGCCTATGTCCAACGGATAGAAAACGGCTAGAAGGAAGGAAGGGAGGAATTATGTAACATCAACATTTCATTTGATTCTACCTAACAGGTTTTTACGTTTTTTAAAGCATCAGTTGTATCTTTTTTTCTTGACGACAGCTTCGAAAATGGCCTGATGGCCGAAAGCGGTTAGCTGGATTTTTAATAAAATACACACTTGGTACTCGTCTTTCATTTACTGAAAGTCATGAAATATCAGTCGTAAGCCATTTTTTCCTCTTTTTTAAAAAGTAATTCATTTTAATTTCAAACAGTTTCATTGATAACAATAATATAAATGAGTTCCACAAAGTGAGGTTTGAAACAGTAAATTTAAATATTATCTTCTTCACTTTTTCAAATGAAATTAACTGTTCCTAAATAATTCCAAAATATATTGAAAAAATGGTAAATATTCCAGAATATTGACATTTGCTTCGATGTTATTATCATCCTCAGAATGATAGAAGTTACATTTCATATGATTGCTACCTGATGCCTAATAATTATTTTTGGCTAGAGATCTACCGTGTGATTGACTCAATATACAGTGCGCGCGTAAAGTATGGAAACATGAAGATAACATACGGTAACAAAATTTTGGTTATGAATATTAGGTGGACCAGCGACTTTAAATTTTTTAGTTTCGATGTTGCCACATGTACAATTTCTGAGATATACGGATATTATGTGTATTTTCAAATGGCCCGTATATTCTATAATTTTCTATTACAGCTTTTCAGTGCCAATGCAGCATATAACCTGTTAATAGTCAATATTGACGTTTAATATGAAAAAATTACGCAAATCATTTTTATTTTTTAATTAATATTGCAGTATGAACAGTAAAAAAAATTGAAGGTGATGTTCAATATCACCGCCTTGTCTTTGAAAATAGAAATCCATCCTGAACTAAAATCCATCCAGGACTTTTCTAATCGTTTCAGGAGAAAATACTGCTATCTCTTCTGTAATTCTATCTTTCATTTCTTGGATAGTCTGTGGTCAATTCACATACTTTTACTTTTCCGCCAACCTATCTAATATGCGAGAAAAGTATTGGTTTACCCACAGAAAAGTTGGAAATTTGAAATTTTTTTTGAGTTATTTTTACGTTATCCATCAACAAAAACATTAAGAAACGGTTTTTAGATAAAAAATCCTGTGTGTATGTCGTCGTCGTCGTCGTCGTCGTCGTCGTCGTCGTCGTCGTTGTCGTCGGCCACTTTTCCTTGCAAGTCTTGTTAGCACGATACAGCATCCGGAGTGCAATAAATCACCAATTTCATGATGGAATATTGTTAAGGACATTTGATTTTCAGCTCACCAGAGCCAGTACAACGGGAGCTATGGTACTTGAAGTACGATATTCTGTCGTTTTTCGAGAAATTTCAGTTTGTTAGCACGATACAGCCTCCGCAGTTCAACAAGTCACCAATTTTATGATTGAATATTATTAAGAGCATCTCACTGATGAACTTTATTGATTTTCAGCTCACTAAAGCCAGTACAACGGGTGCTGTGGTACTTGAAGTACCAATTTTTTGTCATTTTTGGAGAATGTCCAGTTTGTTAGCACGATACAGCCTCCAGAGAGTATACGATTGATCAACTTTATGAATAAGTATTGTTCAATGTATCTCACAGATGTACCCTATTGATTTTCAGTCGACTAGAGCGAGTACAGCGGGTCCTATAAAACTATATATACTAAATTTTTGGTTATTTTTGGAGAAATTTTGGTTTGTTAGCACGATACATCCCCCGAAGTGTACACAAGTAACAATTTTATAAAAGAATATTGTTCAGGGCCGCAGATGCGGAAAAGTTAGTTCTAATCTTTAAAACCGTTTATTTGCTTTCAAAATAACCCCATAAAAAATAATCCAGAGGTATCAAATCTGGGGATCTCACTGGCCACTCGATAGTACCTCTTCTTCCAATCCAACGATCTTGAAATGTAATGTCGAGAAACTCACGAACGCCTCGAAAATAATGTGGAGGTGCTCCATCTTGTTGAAACCAAATTGATCTATTCATATGATATGGATTTACATCTGGTTAATTCTATAATGAACTCCAATTCTAAAAATGCCAAATATTCTTCACCTGTTATGGCTTTATCCCAGAAATAAGGTCCAATAATGGTATTAATAATAATTGCTGCCCATTCATTGATTTTTTGTCGATTCTGCGTATGTGCCTCAACCATCCAATGCGGATTTTCATCTAACTAGTACCTGCAGTTTTGTTTGTTGACAGTGCCATTTAAATGAAAAGCAGCCTCATCAGAAAAACGAATTTGGTTGAAAAAATTACTACTATACAACGGTAAATACTAAATTGCTCATACATGCTTCTGTGTGTGTGCAAATGGTAAAGGCGAAATTTACAGTGGAGCCCGTAGATCCTAGTGAAAGCTCAGCATCGGTAGAAGCCGCACGATGATATCCGAAAATAAAGAACGCCGTCGTATAATTTAAGAGGCTTAGCGTTCTAGTGTAAAAAAACCAGAGAAATCCCACTATATTAAACATTTACTTGACCCCACAATATAAAGTCGCCAATGAACAGATGAATCTTGGGAGTTCTCCAATTTTAAACGGTCTTCTTGAGTAACCATTGTGAATCTCAGCAGATATATTTTTCCTTGTTTTCTATATAATTGCAACTGATTTTGAATGGGTAAAAGATGTCCAGGATATCCCCATATGGCTAATAATATATAAGCTTTAATATTTGTAATATCATATCTTCTTGAGTTTCTATTCATACATATCAAGTCAATTACAAGGTAGGTCACTTCTTGGTGTAGCAAAAAATGATTACCAAACATTAGGTAGGCATCGAATGAAATGTAACTTTTGTCAATATGACGATGATGCAAACGTTACATCTGGAATTTATGTATTTCACTGCATATATTTGGACAGTTTCCAACCAAAAGCAATATACATTCACAATATCTTAATCGCTTACTCGTTTTTTTATTATTTCATTTTTATCTACCCCAAGATTTCGGAACCTTCAAAACGGAATTATATTTACAGTGTAACCAGTTCCTGTACCTCAATCATCGCGACCAACTGACACCGATCAGAATGAATAAATAATCGCTTTTCATCAGTTCAATACAAGTATCAGACCAGAATGATATTTTTCAATACATTCTTACCCTAATAAGATTTAAAATAGACGTAAGTATATTTTATTGGTCACAATGAGAATCAATTAATTATGCAGCCAACATCAAAACCACGGATTCTTGGATTCTCTTTGGAAAATGTATTACATATTATGTATTAAAAGGAATGAAAGTAGAAACCCGCTCCTTGTTTTCATAAAAAGATATCCAATACTCCTTATTTCTCATTATGTGTTCCAAGAATTGAAGAAGTTCGTGATCACAATTTACTGTATCTATTGTGAAAGCGCGAACAAAACCACACTTTTAATGTGTAAAGAGCGTCTCCATTGATTTCAAGTTATATCCAATTTCGCAACGCGATATAATATCCACACGATACTAATGTCGACAATACTGTGAAAACAATTTGCAATTAAGAACATTGATAAATAAATGCATCATAAAAACCTAATTCTAAAAGTACCAGATACTTTGCTCAAATTATTTTTCTGTAAAGTTCACCGATGCTCTAATTTTCCTTACCCGGCATTAGGTATTCGAATCAAGTTTCAAATATCTGTATTTTACTCCAAATCTTAATCATTGGTTCCTTCATTCGACTAGTTATTGTTTGCCGTAGAAATTTTGCGTAGGACAGTCATGGCCGTATGAGGAACTAGTTTATTTCAGACGTGAGAAGATGCATAGCGGGATATATTTATCTCTACCTGAACCTTCGGGAAAATCTAGTCGTCGATGCCATATGCTGGGTAATAACCTGGTGTTTGAGACGGCACTAGGCGAAGGAGGGAAGATCAGGAAATTTCGGAAGTAACATGAATATGAATTTTAATGTAAATTATGAGTGGGATGTATTAAAATAAGTCTGAATTCAGTTGAGCTATTAATCAAATAGTCGAAAAATTGATTACAGTTAAAATATTTGTTATGTTCTAAAATTAAGATGGAGTGGATATACCTGTAAAAATATTCAACACCAAACCTTCAACAAAGTGTTTAATACAAATACTGTTGCACGTCATAGATTATGTATGTCGTCACGACTCTGCCGTGTTGTCTTATCGTCTCAATAGTCGAGGATTGTTGGAAGTTTTTATATTGTGAGGTTATGTCTTATGATTGTAAAATTATATGTACAAAGAATAAAAACGGTGAAGTGATACGAGAAAAAACTCATTATAAATAAATTTGGAGAGAATATTTCGAGGAACTGCTGAGGTGGTCTCGGACAAAACAACAGAGGAAGGAAGCAAAATAGAAAATATAACATAAGAACAAACAAAAAATTAAGTAATAGAAATTATTGATGGAAGTAATAATGGGAAAGAATAAACAGGGAATTGATAAAGTACGGCGAAGAGGAGCTTCTCGAAAGACTATATAAGCTAATAAAGAAAATATGGAGAAAAGCCTAAAGAATGTAAGTTGGAAATTTTCACAATATACAAAAAGGTATCGGCAGGAGTGGAAAAAATATGTAAGTAGTAATAACTCTTGTACGAATTTGAAACTAAATTTAAATTCTTCCTTATTATTATAAATTAATCACATTCATCTTCACCCCCGCACCCCCGTCTAATAATTATTACGCATTCCACACACACACACACACATATATATATATATATATATATATATATATATATATATATATATATATATATATATATTAATACATATACTCTATCTAAATTCTAAAGAAAATATTGAAATAAAGAAAAATGTACATATTTGGATGTAATACTAGTGATATACAATGTATTATAAATAATTTAAAAGATTCAATATGCAAATAAAATTTGACATTACAATTTCGAATGACAATAATGCAGAAGTTACTTAATGATACATAGATTTTATAAAGATTTTAAAAAAAGAATACAGATGTCGCTGGTAGCAAAATTACAATTAGAAGAAAAGAATGAAAATCTCTCTTTGTTATATGAAAACATAAATTTGTATTTTTTTTTAAAAAAAGGAATTCTTTGGTAACCAAAAGAGAAGAGATTTATTTATGGAAAAAGTTTAGTTAGTTGATTTTGAACCCTTCTCGAGAGAACATCTAATATGAGTTCTCTCAAATTTGCTGAATAATATAATAGTAATTGATATATTAAAATAGCATCAGATTATCATAATTAGCATGATAAGATCAGTGCGTGAATAATTCCTTAAATAATTTTATTGAAATAGTGTTAGTGATTTTTCCGGGTTCTAAATTATAAATTTAGAAAAGTGGTTCTGGCGGTTCTAAAAGACGTGCTTAGAATCAGAACGAGTGATCCTGATACCTAGTTGGTGAGTCCAGTCCAGATTTTATAAATTATTTTTCAAGAATTAACAGGCCTTTAAATAAAATTAAGATAGATGCATCTATATCACATTTTTGAATACTGACAAAATTAACGTTAAAGATATATAAAATTTCACCTGAAGAGAAGAGAAAATTTTTTTGAATAGACAATTTTATCGCATATAGTTATTTGACATTTATACACGTCAAGTGTAATTTTCGACGATTTGAACGTTTAGAATAAGTAGTTAATTAGGTTTTTCTTCTAGTATATAGGTTGTTTTTTTTAATTTTAAGGTTCGTAGAAAGTACGATTATTGTTCTTTATTATATTTTGGGAATAATAATTAATTTTCACTTGTTATCTGATGGTATATAATATATAATTTTTGATTCCAACTCACTATGGTATTAATTCAATTCCTATTTCATTGAATTTGAAAAATTTTGGATCCTATAAAACTTTTGATATAATCAGTGACATTTAGTTAATTTTCAGTGACAGAAAAATTGTAGATGTCATTAGATAATTTAATGGTCTTAGAATATATTGAACAAGCAGTCACTATAGATTTGCAATAGTATAATTGACAATTTTGGAATATTCTTTGGAAATTTATAAATTTAAAATTTTAAATTATTATTTTTTTTTAATCTTTGAACCCTCCCTGAGGTGAGAGCGAGTATGTCGATTCTGTAGTAATTTATCTTTCAGAATATAAAATTTCATATTCATCTGAGCCGAGCATAATAATTTGACAATTCCTGTCAAAATTTCAAATAGGTTATATTCAGTGATAAAGGTGTTTTCACATTAGTGTAGTTACTACCACGATTGTAACAACAGCATCTAATAATCAAATTTCAAATAAAATCATATAATACATAATTATAAAAACAGTAGAACATTAAAAATATTATTATATATATATATATATATATATATATATATAATAAATAATTTCAATTAGTGTTTTTAAATGAAACTCAAGGTCTCTAGTTAATTCCACAATATAATACAAGTTATTGAAAATTCTAAAAAATTGACAATTGTTTCGATAAATCAATATCATCGTCAGAATGACAGAAGTTACATTTCATTTTATGCCTACCTGATGTTTAGTAGTTATATTTTTGGCTAGACTAAGAAGTAACCTAACTTGTGATTGGCTTAATATATGTTTATAGAAAAAGAAGAAGATGTGATATTACAAATATTGAAGCTTAGATATTATTAGCCCTATGGTGATATCCTGGATATCATTTTTCCAATTAAGATCAGTATAACTGTGCAATGATATAGAAAACCAGGAAAACTATATCTGCTGATCTTTACAATTATCACTTAAGAAGACAGTTTATTAGTGGAGAATTCCCTAGATTTAACTGTTCATTGACAACTTCATATTGTGGGTTTCTTAAATGTCTTCTAATTTCCAGTTCTTCAAGGAAATCCAGTTCTTGTTTCTTTTCACAAATATGCAGCACTTCTAGTTCTGTGTTAGGTGTCAATGAATGATTGGTGTCAAGTAGATATTTTGCGTAGTGGGATTTATCTGGTTGCTTTAATCTGTAAGCTCGTAAGTGCTCACTGTATCGTATTTCAAAATTCTTAAGGGTCTGACCCAAATAGACAGCATTACATTCTGGACATTTGAGTTTATATATACCTGACTTCTTTAATAGTGGTATTTTTGTTTTTACATTTAACAATTTTGTACTAACGTTACTTTCTGTTTTAAAAGAAATTGTTGCATTCGTTGCTGAAGATATTATCTTTGAAATATTATTAGGAATATTTCCTGCATATGTGATGGTTTTATAAGTTTTAATTTCATCAGCATGCTCAGGATATATTAGTTGTAATGCCACTTTTTTCTCTTTTTTATTAATTAGTTTATTTATCATATCTAATGGATAACCGTTAGATGTTGCTATTTGTCTAATTGTATTAATCTCTCTATCAAAATTACATTTGTTCATAGGAACTGAAAAAGCTCTATGTATCATTGAATTATATGCTGCTAGTCTGTATGAGACAGGATGGTTAGAATTGGATGGAATTGTCACATCAGTCTGTGTTGGTTTTCGGTAAATTCAATTTCCGGTAAATTCAATTTACCGGAAACCAACACAGACTGATGTGACAATTCCATTCAATTCTAACCATCCTGTCTCACACAGACTAGCATTATATAATTCAATGATACATAGAGCTTTTTCAGTTCCTATGAACAAATGTAATTTTGATAGAGAGATTAATACAATTAGACAAATAGCAACATCTAACGGTTATCCATTAGATATGATAAATAAACTAATTAATAAAAAAGAGAAAAAAGTGGCATTACAACTAATATATCCTAAGCATGCTGATGAAATTAAAACTTATAAAACCATCACATATGCAGGAAATATTTCTAATAATATTTCAAAGATAATATCTTCAGCAACGAATGCAACAATTTCTTTTAAAACAGAAAGTAACGTTAGTACAAAATTGTTGAATGTAAAAACAAAAATACCACTATTAAAGAAGTCAGGTATATATAAACTCAAATGTCCAGAATGTAATGCTGTCTATTTGGGTCAGACCCTTAGGAATTTTGAAATACGATACAGTGAGCACTTACGAGCTTACAGATTAAAACAACCAGATAAATCCCACTACGCAAAACATCTACTTGACACCAATCATTCATTGACACCTAACACAGAACTGGAAGTGCTGCATATTTGTGAAAAGAAACAAGAACTGGATTTCCTTGAAGAACTGGAAATTAGAAGACATTTAAGAAACCCACAATATGAAGTTGTCAATGAACAGTTAAATCTAGGGAATTCTCCACTAATAAACTGTCTTCTTAAGTGATAATTGTAAAGATCAGCAGATATAGTTTTCCTGGTTTTCTATATCATTGCACAGTTATACTGATCTTAATTGGAAAAATGATATCCAGGATATCACCATAGGGCTAATAATATCTAAGCTTCAATATTTGTAATATCACATCTTCTTCTTTTTCTATAAACATATATTAAGCCAATCACAAGTTAGGTTACTTCTTGGTCTAGCCAAAAATATAGCTACTAAACATCAGGTAGGCATAAAATGAAATGTAACTTCTGTCATTCTGACGATGATATTGATTTATCGAAACAATTGTCAATTTTTTAGAATTTTCAATAACTTGTATTATATTGTGGAATTAACTAGAGACCTTGAGTTTCATTTAAAAACACTAATATGAGCATATTCCACGAAGTAAGGGTCGAGACAGTCAATTTCAATTAATTTAATTTAAAGGACCAGCGTTGGGATGCCATTTATTGTATTTTTTTTTATAATTACGTTAATTTATTTTATTTAATTAATGTTAATTTATCAGATTTAGTTGTTTATGGGCGCCAGAATTGGTTCGCTTACCACGAACTACAATTCAAAAATAATATATAAGTTGAAGATATTCTAAATTTGTTTTATCTTTTTATCACTGTATCTCAGGGATGAGATTCGGCACTTGACGATTGTCAGCAACAGGAAACTATAGGTAAGATATCAAAGAAACGCAAGACGAACATAGACAAACGATTTTTAAATAAATCTAAACGGAGAAATAATGAAATATTTTATCAATCAATAAATTGGCGATACATCTTTAAATTCAAAAGAATGCTATTAGCACAAATCTTCTGATATACGATTTTCTGAGTTATAATATTATTTACCTCAAACGCAAGTAAATTTCGCTGAATTATTATAATCCTATGTGTTCTGAATGTACATCCATAACGTTCAATCCCAACTGTCGCTATTGCTAATACGATCGTCGTGTGGTGTGTTACTCTGTGGTTGACATAATTCAGTTTACAAAATGAAGAAAAATGTGTGGCGTGTTTGGAATATATATAGTTTATTTATTTGATGAATTTAGTAAGTATTTATTTTTTAATATGAGTTTAGTGTTTCATGTCCGATATATAAGTGGAGATTGAATGTTTAAAGCTAATGTTTAACTAATAAATTGATACCAAAATAATATAACCTAACATATAAATATATCGGAATGTTTTTTTATAGGAGAAATTCAATATATACTTGAGGAATAAAGTTCGTAATTGGTTCTTCTTGACCCAGAATGTGATGCATTTGTAGAAAACGATCGCCTATGATCGAATAAGCGAAACTCAGGATGTGGAAATGATGAGATGTGAAATTATTTCACCAATAGAAATATCTTATCGATATTAAGATATATGGATAGTCGTTGAAATTATATTTAATAAGGCAATGTTCAATCTTACCAATATCTAGACGATATCACAATTTTATCACTTATTTATTAACGTACGAATGATATTTTTAGTTAGTTTACTTTTCCATATTGTACTAAACACTTTAGTTAATTTTTTCAATAATTTTGTTTAAATTGTACTAGTTTTTTTTAATTTTTTTGGAGAAGAAAAAATTAACACGTTCTTCATCTAATTAATTCACACGGCGTCTCCCAAGCTCAGAATCAACAACATTCAAATGTTTTTATTTTTGTTTTCCATTATTCATTTGTCCATAAACAAACATTGTTTTTATCGAATCATAATACCTTTTCTTGCGTTATTGTAGATAAATTCACTGTGTTTCTATGCACTTCTATAGTCACTCCGAATTACTCTACCCGAACTATTAACAGAACGTTGGTTTCCGCGTTGATATTTTGACCTTGACGTTTCATACAAATAATTGAAAACTTTATGCAATATACGGGGTTCCTGAAAGTGTTAATTAAAATATAAAATTATAATAGTTGAATGTTGGTTTCAAATTCATGTGATCCTATTTACAGTGATCATCATAATTATGTACAAAATTATATTTGACGTAATTTACTTGTCGTTATTGTATCTTCTGTACTTTGAAATATACTTTAAAGAAAAATAGTTACTAAATTAAATAGTAATCTCTTGAATAAATTTATCAATTTTAAACTATTCATAAATATTTCTCGACATGTTTAAATTATGTCCTTATGGATTATTTCCTTTTATTGAATTTCTATTACTACTGCTACTAAGATTCACATTATCTGAGTGATGCTAACGATTTAATTTAACTTGATAGATATTTTTCACTTTAATATAAATATATATATATATATATATATATATATATAAATATATATATATATATATATATATATATATATATATATATATAGTTATTTTATATTCTTGGGATTGAGGACCATTTTTAAAGACATTTAACTAGTAGTTAATACATTTTTATTTTACGTTTCGGTCTTCCATGACCTTCATCAGAAATAAAATTTTTTGTTAAAACTAAAAGAAATGGTACAAGTTACAGAAAGAATTTTTAAAAAACAAAACAAATAAATCTTACCTTCGACAGAACGTTCATTTGATTATTTAATATATTTTATAGATGTTTTAGGATGCATCACATAATAGAATACAACTCACACCACAAAACAAAACGAACAAAATGTTCGTTTTGTTTTGTGGTGTGAGTTGTATTCTATTATGTGATGCATCCTAAAACATCTATAAAATATATTAAATAATCAAATGAACGTTCTGTCGAAGGTAAGATTTATTTGTTTTGTTTTTTAAAAATTCTTTCTGTAACTTGTACCATTTCTTATAGTTTTAACAAAAAAATTTATTTCTGATGAAGGTCATGGAAGACCGAAACGTAAAATAAAAATGTATTAACTACTAGTTAAATGTCTTTAAAAATGGTCCTCAATCCCAAGAATATAAAATAACAATATATAAGTAAATAAAAAAGACCAAGAACCAAAAAAAAAGAAAAACAATATATATATATATATATATATATATATATATATATATATATATACAGTAAGGAAGGAATATCGACCGTACTAAATATGAAAGTAGAGTTAATCTAACGGAAAGCGGTCTGTAGTGGTAAAAGCAATTGTTAAATGTGCCTCAAATTTTCGTCATTTATTCATAACTTCCTCAGGAGGACTTTCTACGATAGAAAGAAAACGGAACAATAGTAGCAGGCAAAAACATATTTCTATAAAAAGCCTTCAATCGTCACAACATTACAGCTAATCCATCGAACCAGTCATCGCGATAAGATTATTTTAAAATTAAAAAGAGAAACAACACAAGATACGACGAAATGGAACTAAATGATAAAAGGTGTACTAATTTTTATGGAAAAATAAACAAGGCAATACAAACTTGTCACAAATTAGAAACAAATTAAAACATTAACATACAGGCCGGCACCAAACAATTAGTACCTACTACTGAAATTTAAATTTCAAGAACTACAAAAGATAGGACGTTGACTATTAACCGAAGTGACGTTGTTTATTATGTGCCTTGCCAGGATTCTCAGGGATGGTATATTGGTCAGTAAAACGTTAACTTAGTAGTCAACATTTCGAATATTGATTGAAATAAATAATTTTGCTACGAATGTTAAATTTATTGGTGGAATAGACCACACGTCTTCCTAGTTTATATTTTAAATTCAACTAATTGAGTGTTGGTGGAATTAACGTTAAGGTTAACTCGTTCCAAAAAAAATCCTTAATAGGAATTTGGAATGCGCCACTATACGATACATCTTTCGAGAGACTAATTGACGCAGAAATTCTGATAAAAATTTTATCCAATATGAAACTTGTTCTCTAAGAACAAATCCGCTGGAATGACTAGTATGTTTCACATCTTTTTCCTGTTCAAAATTTACTAGAACTGATAAAGGTTTTTGTCCAATACTAATCTTTAAGCTAGTATGTATAATTGTTAAAAAAGGTATAAGTAAAGTTTTATGTATCTATCTGGACAGATATCTGAATACGTTTCATATTGTAAGTCTTTTTGTAACACACTTGGTGTTATTGTAGCGGAAACTCCAGGATTATTCAACTTTTGTCTGTAAATTCTACCAAAGTACTTGACATAATAAGTGTGCTATTGTATAACTCCAAATAGCATGGCATTACAGTAATGGTTTTACCGTAAGAGATTATCGAGGACGCAGCTGTTCCCCTGTATAGAGTACAGACAATTATACAATCAAAGAAGATTTTCCGGAATACAACCTACGAACAACAACTCTTAAGTTGAGTAATTTTATTTAGTATGGCTTCACCACTATCATTTTTATCTGTTCGTTTAAGGTCAAAATTTCTTTTTGTTCACTCATACTGACACCTACTAACCACTTTTTATAAAATTTTATAACTCGTTTATTTTACTTTCATTATATTTATACATATTTTGATCCAGGAGTTTCATTTATTATACTGGTAATACCTGAAAAATTGCCTTCAGCACATTTTTTTTGTGAACATTTATTAAAACTTGCAGGTAACAGCAGTTAAGAGTTGGCTGACATATGTGACTGATTTTTTTCTAATTTTGTTTAGGAACAAAAATTAGTGGCGCCCTTAATTAAATTTCATTTTAACTTCATCTTATTTATTTTCTCTTCCTTTTTTTTTCTTTAGTTTATCTAACTTCTTCCAGATAACAGAGCCCTGAGAACTGGCTTTGTTATCTCCATTCACATTATCAGTTTGGAAAGAACCTACTCTTTTTTTATCTGATTCCTTTTCTTTTATATTTTTTTTACCCTGAGAGTACTGTGTGTGTTTCATCAGACTGCACAGTTATTGAAAAATATAAATCACTCAACATAAAAGCGATAGTTACATCGGGAAGAATTCGTGCGCCTTATCGTTCCATTTCCAAAATAAAGAACATGATTTTGATTTTAATAGTGTGAGAATTTTGGAACAAGAAACGAATTACAAAAAACGTTTATTCTTGGAGATGTGCCATATTTTTGACAATCAGCAATCAATTAATTTTAAGACTGACATGAATCAACGTCGCAACATTATTGCCTTGTTAATTTTTCCATAAAAATGAGTTTACCTTCTATCATTTAGTTCCGTTTTGTCGTATCTTGTGTTGTTTCTGTTTTTAATTTTAAAATAATTTTATCGCGATGACTGGTTCGATGGATTAGCTTTAATGTTGTGAGTATTGAAGGCTTTTTATAGAAATATGTTTTTGCCTGCTACTATTGTTTCGTTTCCTTTCTATCGTAGAAAGTCCTCCTGAGAAAGTTATAAATAGATGACGGAAATTTGAGGCACATTTAACAAATGCTTTTACCACTACAGACCGCTTTCAATTAGATTAACTCTGCTTTGATATATATATATATATATATATATATATATATATATATATATATATATATATATATATATATATATATATATATATATATATATACATATATATAGAGCACAACACATGAAAGATAATATTATTAAGTTGTGTCGACAATTTTCAGAAATATTTCTAAATCCAGGTGACCCCCTTACATTTACTTCAAAAGTAAAACATATTCACCTGTTCATGTGAAGTCATATAGGTATCCTTATACTCTCAAATAAGAGGTAACTCGACAAATAGATGATATGTTGGATAAAGGTATCATTAAACCATCTTCTAGTTGATGGACCTTTCCAATATGGATTGTGCCAAAGAAAATTGATGCTTCGGGACAGCAGAAGTGGCGTCCCGTAGTAGATTACAGAAAACTTAATGACAAAACGATTAGTGATCGGTACCCTATACCGCATATTAACGAAATTCTTGATAAATTGGGCCGTGCTCAATACTTCAGTACACTTGATCTTGCTAGTGGTTTTTATCAAATAGAAATGAGCAAGTGTCCAAGTGAAAAAACAGTTATGGACGAAGTCCTAGAAGATCTCCAAAATAAGATATTCCTCCTCTACGATATAATTGTAGTCAGCACTGGATTGCAAGAGCATATCCAAAATTTGAAATTAGTATTGAATAAACTGAAAGAAGCCGATCTAAAAATACAAATGGACAAATGCGAATTTCTACGGAAAGAAGTAGAATTCCTAGGTCATGTAGTGACACCACAAGGCATTAAGCCCAACTCAAAAAAGATTCACACAATAAAAAATTTCCCGATTCCGAAAACGCAGAAGGAAATAAAATATTTTCTTGGCCTTCTGGGTTATTACCGAAAAGTTATTCGAAATTTTGCAAAATTAACTAAACCCTTGACGATTTGTTTGACAAAGTACAACAAAATAGAGCACACGGAAGAATTTATAGAGTTTTTAAACACTGTAAAAAATTATTGATATCAGAACCAATCAAATAATTCTAACGAGTGATGATATAGTTGAAACAAGAATATTTGGAAATTCAAGATTTAACGTTACCTTAGCAAGTAGAAATTTGGAAGAGAGTATTTTTGAATTTGCTAGAAACTTTCTAAACCCCAAATACACGTATTCTTTGTATTTTAAAACGCAACATTTACCCGAGATTTTTGTAGTAACTCTTCAAAAATATTTTAGAAACTCTGCATTTGAACTTTTCCATTATGCAAAATTTTAGAGCGATATTTTAACTATAGAAGAACAGCAGGAAAAAGTAACATACTACCATATTCATAAAAAATGACATCGCAGAATTAACGAAGTAAAAGCATCATTTATTAGATTTAACTATTGCCCGAAAATGAACGATGATATAGAAAAATACATAAATAAATGTGAAACGTGTTTGAAAAACAAATATGACCGAAAACCCCCTATTGTTAAGTTCAATTGAATACCAAACACCTCTAAGCCCTTCCATCACATACACATAGATGTATGTAAGCTTTGTATACTGTATGGTGTGTACGTAGCCCAATAACGAGTATGTGAACGCCGCCTAACAAGTATTACGTAGCACACGAAGGGTGACAGTGACAGATAGCACATTGGCGATACATAATTTAAACCTGCTCGTGAAGTGATTTATTTGAAGAATCTTTTTAGTGAACTTCATAAAAGTAATACAGTGTCGACCTACTAAATCATTGAAAGTAAAAAACCTTTAATTGTCGATTTTTCTATTTTTAGGTTAGTAGATTATAATTCATAATGTGTAAATATTTGATCTCAATTAATTTTAGTGTTTCAATTTTATGATAACATTGAACTTTTCTATTTTTAGATCAATCAAATTGTGCGTTATTTACTCCCGTATCATCTAACATATTACAGATCGACAATTGTCAGAGTTTGATTGGATAATAGTAGATCATGGCAAGATTACAATTTGAAGTTGAGCTGGCAGCAGATGAAGATCCGAAGAATAACATCATAATTATAAAATCAATAACAAACGAGGATGGAATAACATATCTCATACCGCCATGTTTCCAAGTAGCGAAACACCACCTTCAGTTAATGAAGTTACCAGAATTTTTGAAAATAAAGAAAACATTACAGAGTAGAGGTTATATTAGAAAGGTATGGATGTCCATGCCAAGCGATGTTTTATCATAATACGAAGATGATACTGGTAATATGGTGTTTAATGATTATTTATTACAAGAAATGACTCAAGTCACAAGCCAATCTAATACAGAAGGAAAATTATTGGAAATTCTAGAGAAAAAGTGATAAATCCAATGTCAACAACGAAAAACGTAATAATTTAAGCAAATTGAATGAAAAATTTGTTTTAAAGAAGTTTGATAACAAGATTACTAATGCCAAACAATGGTTACAAAGTTTTGAAAGTGAATGTGCAAGATTTGATTTAAATGGTGATACAGAAAAAATTTGTGCTTTGAGATTATTTTTGAATGACTCAGAAAGTGACTGGTATGAGTCTATGTTAATTGAATACAGTTTAAACTCGCTGTGGAAAATATGGCAAGCGAGTTTTCTAAACACGTTTGCAGATAAAAGTTGGTCCTCTGTAATGTATGCACTGAGTTTCAAACATTTAAATGGCTCTCTGCTGGAATATGCATTGAAAAAGCAGAGATTGTTATTAGAATATAATAGTGATAAATATACCAGGACTCTTACTGACTTAATTGTCGTAGGATTGCCAAATTATATTACAAGTAAACTAGATAGACAAAAGGTGAAAGACCCAACTCTTCTGTTGAGTGTCCTACGAATGCATGAAAATCACAATAAAAACGTACAAAACCATTTTATTGAGAAGAAAATCTCCACTAAATCAGAAAGTAAAAAAAACACCTTGTCAAATATGTTACAAGATGGGAAAGAAAAAGAGATTTCACTCTGAAGATTTGTGCTGGTTCAAAGAAGACAAGAACAGTAATGACAGTGTGAAACACTGCAAAAACTTGATGTTGGAGATTGATAAATTTCAGGCTACAAAAAACTACATATTCCCCCACTAATAGAAGTTGAGGTTATACTGAATAACATACTGAAATACAGAGGTATTTATGACCCTGGCTCAAATATAACCTTAATAAATTCCAAATTAATAAAAGTAACAAATTTAAATGGAAAAATACTGAATATTGAAAGGGAAATAAATGCATTTATTTGCAATGATAAAAGCCATGATTTGCTTTTGGGACTGGATACAATAAAGCGGTTTGGGTTGACCCATGATGGGAATTTAAACATCCAACTTCAGAAAAATGCCAACCCAAGTGCAAATAAATATATCAGCCCCACTGAAGACAAAAAATATAGTAATCAAGAAATTGAAATCACAGAGTTTAAGTCAGAAATATTTAATTATGAAATAAATTTCAATGAGGGTTTAGATGTAAATAAATTTGATATTGATACTACTACTTACTTGGAACATGACCAAATAATGAAAATTAGTACATTATTAAATGCTTATAAACACATATTTGCCAAAGATAAATACGATGTAGGCCAAGTGAAAAACTATGAAGCGTTTATAGACCTACAAGTAGAGAAATTTTGCTCAAAAAGGCCGTATAGATGCTCGTTAGATAATAAAGCAGAAATCGAGAAGAAAATTGGACAACTGCTGAAGAATGATTTGATTGAAGAATTTTATAGCCCATTCGCAGCACCAGTAACATTGGCATTCAAACGGGATGAAGGAAAAAAGTCAAGATCATGTATTGACTTTAGAGATCTTGATAAGATTATTATCCCACAGCCACAGCCGTTTCCTCTAATAGAAGATCTAATAGTGAAAACGATAAACTGTAAGTATTTTACTACTCTCGACATCAATTCTGCTTTCTGGTCTATACCATTGAGGATCAGAGACAGGGAAAAGACAGGCTTTGTTACACAGGAAGGTCATTATCAATGGACTTGCCTTCCTTTTGGACTGAAAACATCGCCGGCAATTTTCCATAGAATCCTGACTAATATAATAAGAGAACATAACCTGTCAAATTTTGTGATGAACTACATTGATGATATTATGGTGTTTTCGAGAACTTTTAATGAACATATCGACCATTTATCAAAACTGCTGGATGCAATTGCTGAAGGAGGATTCCGTCTGAAATTAACAGAATGTAAATTTGCAGCACATTCTGTAAGATTCTTGGGACAGATAGTAAAAGGTAATACAATCACACCTTTAAGAGATAACCTCAGATCTATAGCAGAATTTGCAGCACCACAAAACAAGAAACAAATAAGACAATTTCTAGTTAAAGTCAATTTTCATAATAAATACATTCCTAATGCTACAATAACTCTTGACCCTATACATAATTTACTTAGAAAAAATGTCAATTTCAATTGGTCAGCTGATTGTGAAAAGGCTTTCCAAACAATTAAAAATAATTTATGCTCTGCCCCAATTCTGGCTATTTTCGACCGAGAGGCGCCAACTTTTTTATACACTGATGCAAGTATAAAAGGATTTGGTGCAATACTAAAACAAACACAACAATGTGGAGGAATCAAACCAGTGGCGTACTTTGAATCACAAAGAAAGGAGAAAGCCATTTTTTTAGAATGCTAAGCCATAAAAGAAAGTTTAAAAAGTTGGCAACACTGGCTAACAGGAAACTCATTCACAATTTATACGGACCACAAGCCGCTAGAAAATTTAAACATAAAAAACAGAACAGATGATGAATTGGGAGACATGACTCATTACCTATAACAATACATCTTTGTAATAAAATACAACCCAGGTAGAAACAATACAGAAGCGGACTGCTTAAGCAGAAATCCTGTATATGAAAGCCACGAAAACGAAGAAGGTAACTTAAAAACAGTAAATATTGTTACGATTGAGGAAATATTGGCGGTCCAGAACAAAAATCCAAACATAAAGAACAAACATAATTTTATTAGAGAAGATGGTATATATTACAAAAGGAACAACAAGAAAAAACTCGTTTTGACCGAAGACTACAGTAAGATATTAATAAAAAGGTGCATCAGCATTTCTGTCGTGTAGGAATAAATCAGATCGAGTCAAAAATAAGACCTTTCTACACGGCACCAAACCAACTGGATAATATGAAGTTGATTTGCCGTCAATGTGAAGTTTGTATAAAAAACAAATCACGATTAAATAGAAATTATGGACTCATCTCACAATTAGGACCGGCAGAAAAACCTTTCCAAATCATGTCCATAGACACAGTAGGAGGATTTGGTGGCAACAGGTCTCAAAAAAGTATCTACACTTGTTAATGGATCATTTCACACGTTATGCTTACATTCCATGCTCGAAGACACAACTGACTGAGGACTTTATAAAACTGGTAAATCCAGTGATCAAGGACAATGAAGTTGAGATATTGCTCTCCGATCAATATCCAGCATTGAATTCAAAAAATATTTGAAGGACCACTCTGTTAATTCAATTTTTACAGCAGTGGATGCTCCTTTTTCAAATGGTCATAATGAGAGGTTGAACCAGACGCTGGTAAATAGGATAAGATGTGCCTTGAATAGCAAAGAAAAAAGAACAGCTTGGACAACTGTGGCAATGGATTGTGTGAAAGCCTACAACTCAACAAACCACACAGTGACAGGTTATTCGCCTTTGTATCTGTTAAGTGGAGAACCAACCGATGTATTACCAATGGACCTAAAAAGAAAACAAATGGAACCCGGAGAATTGGAAAAAGACCGACATACAGCATGTCTCAGATCAAAAAAATCACATGAATTGAACAAGGCCATTTTTGACAGAAATAGAATAGATAACAAGTTTCAAAAAGGTGATATGGTTTTGTTTCGGAGAATGAAAAATGTTTTCGTTACATTATGAAAGGTTATAAATTATATGTATAAATTATATGTATAAAAAGTATGATGCAAGCAAATCGCCCAAAACTGGTATTCTTACCTGAAGGTCTCGGATGATCTTCTGCGGTGTTGCAACCCTTCTTGGAAGCGATAATGTGGACTGTAGCAGGGGTTCAATGGGTTTTATTGAATTTCCTGGCACTAGCGCGGTTAATATTAATTACTACGAACTGTTCACTTCGACAACTGTTCTGCTTCTCTTTTTCTGCTTGGAGAACTGGGTTTTTAAATTGAACATAATGTGTGTATACCGTATGTCCGCTAGGTGTAAAAATACCACCAACGATTTGCTTGAGATTTTAACATTTACATTTTATTATTAAATAACCTTACATATTAAATATAGATCATTATCAATTAAAATAAAATTAATGAATACTTAACAGGTTTAAATAATGGACTACAATAAGTTGAACAGATCTAAAATGGATGAAATTAGAATTGGTCCTTTTGAGATAGAAGAAATGATATCAGATTCACTATGTAGAATCGACACTGGAAAGAATAAAAGTCCTTGGGATTGTACCATGTGACAAAGCTCATTCCCCAGTTTGATAAGTCAAATTAACCACAGCCAATTTGCCTTTTTGAGGGGGGGAGATGTAAGCTTTGTATACTGTATGGTGTGTACGTAGCCCAATGAACGAGTATGTGAACGCCGCCTAACAAGTATGACGTAGCACACAAAGGGTGACAGTGACAGATAGCACATTGGCGATACATAATTCAAACCTGCTCGTGAAGTGATTTATTTGAAGAATCTTTTTAGTAAATTTCATAAAAGTAATACAGTGTCGACCTACTAAATCATTGGAGGTAAAAAACCTTTTTCTATTTTTAGGTTAGTAGATTATAATTATATATATAATATTTGATCTCAATTAATTTGAGTGTTTTAATTTTATGATAACATTAAACTTTTCTATTTTTAGATTAATCAAATTGTGCGTTATTTACTCCCGTATCATCTAGCATATTACATGTATTTAGAATATCTAATACCCCCTTTTTAACTATTATACACTCATTTTCTAGATATGGACAAGCCTATCCCTTCGATACTGTTAGTGCTATTTCAGTCGTAGACAGTTTATTAAATTTCATGACTCATCATGGATTGCCCTTAAAAATTACCACCGATTGTGGTAGAGAATTCAAAAACAAAGACTCAGAAGACTTTTGCAAATTGCACCGAATCGAACTCTATTACACAACGGCAAAAAATAGTTATTCAAATTCGCCGGTAGAACGACTCCCCCCTTCTTTATTAGGACACTTCACATGCTTACGGGATGGAAACAAAGACTCAACTCCAGTTCAAATAATAAAACGCTCTATATTAAGTTATAATAACTCGATCCATTCAGCCACGAAATATACTCCATTCGAAATAATTAAAGGTCATATAGACAATCCAGATCCCTTTGATCTGAACGATCATTTAGTCCTATCTTATTATGTAAAGAATCACAGAGAAGCTAGTAAACAACTATATAAGTCGGTAAAAGAGCGTAATGAAAAGGTAAAAGAAAACTTCATAAATAAAGCTAATCAAAGTCGTAACGATCCCCCTGATTTTTCTGCACAAGAAACGGCGTACGTATAAACTAAATCTCGCAATAAAAAACTATCGAAATTCAGAAAGGTAGAAGTAGTAAATGATAGCGGTGTCTTATTAGAAACTAATAAAGTTACCTATCATAAGAGTATTATTATGAAGCCTAGAATTAATTTAGATAACGTTTTGCAGGATCAACAGAATGGAGTCACTGATACTTCTCATCTGCCTGATCCTTCAAATGAATAGAATAGTTAGTATTAAGGAAGATATTAGCATGACTTCCTTAGAAAGTATGATACATTATAACAGATCCCACAAAAATAAATCCATTGTTTTTTCGTCATAGGGATGGAGTAGTTACGAGCGAACAATATGCAAACACCTAATAGTCTAGTCAACATGTACCATTTTTCCTAAAATTTTTGTATAGTCTCCGAAAATTACGACCATTGTCTCATTCGATTTGTAAAACTATCTAGAAAGTTTAAGGAAAAGTTCCAAAAGGGGCCGAAAAAAATTGCAAAAGTTATAAACAATTAAGTAAAAGAAAAGTAGGGGTTTGGTTTTCTTCGAATATCTCGAAAAATAATGAAAATTATGTAAATTTGAAAAAAGATCAGCAAATTTGCTAAAAAAAGTCCCGACTCTCGGAACTATACCTCCAATACTTATAATTTTCACGAAGCCTTAAAAAATGAGCGAAAAACGGGTGATCGGGCTTCCGCGCGCGTTGCGTCATTTTGACGTAGCAACAAAAAAAATTATTTAAACATATTAAATATGAATATTAAGGAATAAAAAAATTAATGTACCATTGGGATACATAAATAAACAATAATCCGTGGTCAAAAAATTTTTATCCCAATTTTTTCATAAATTATGGATTTGTTAATTAAATAATTTTTCCAAATTTAATGTTGAGATAAAAACCACGATAACTATTGAACAAAAGCCTTAAGATTCTTTTCACTTCGTGGAGTTATTGGTATTAGACTAACAAATAGATCACGGTAAGAAAATTTCAAAATTTTGTTTTTTCGCTTTTTTATTAACAATTGAAAATTAAAAAAAAATTTATAAATTTTTTTTGTTGATATCTTGAATGTTTTGTTTTCTGATGGTTAAAAGCTACATAAAAATAATTTTTTAAAAATTTTTTACTACCAATATTTAAGAAATTGTTATAAACAAATACATTGTTTATGAGCAAATCAATTTTTTTTGTAGTCTATTTATTAATACCAATTTTGATTTTTAGAGAAAAACCGAATCCTTAAAAAAATTTTTTGTTGCTAAAAAATGCGTTTGTTAATTAACAATGGTTTTTTGAGTCTAAATTTTAAAATTCAGGAACCGTTTTTTCTTTAAAAATCATAATTTTTATTGTTCTTTTAGATACATAAAACAAAATTTTTCATTAGTTTTTTCTTTGTTTATTTAATAAACAATTTGTTATAAACAAATATATTCTTTCCGTTAGGAAATACGTGCAAGTCTTCTACAATGCCGATGCATCTCTTGAAGACATCAAAGTAGCCAGAGAACAAATCATGCTAGCCTTATATGGTCACTTAGGTACCGATTTAACTTCAAGTCAGTGCCGTGTTTCTCGATTTTTGAGCACTATTGGAAAGTCAAAAACTGCGATTAACTTAGCTAATTTACCGCCCACATCTCCAGCAGCATATTTACACTCTTGCAGGACTTATTACAGTTCAGTTTTGGTTAGGTAATTACCATTTGAACCCAGAAGATTGGGGTTGGATTAAAAATGCAACAATGTATCTGCCAAAGAAAACAACTGAAAAATTGGCACCCGATGAACTGCTAAAGCTACTTCATTGCAACTGCACGAAATATTGTACCAATAGATGTGGTTGCAAAAAAGCAGGACTTCCTTGCTCATCATTGTGTAAGAGTTGTAAAGGTGAAACTTGTTCGAACAGTGTAAGACCAACACTTGATGACGACAATGATGATGCTGATATTCTGATCCATCAATTACAAACACCCATCCAAAATTTCGATGACAATGAAGACGGTAATGATTATTCAAATTATCCGATGGCTATAGAAGAATACTGCGAACCGATACTTCAAGATGAGACTGGGAAGTTTGAAGAAATAAATAAAACAGTAACCGGAGAAACAATTGCAGAAACTGTTGATGATGAGTCACCGCCGGTTAAACGAACAAAAAAATTGCAAAGCAGCAATACAAAAACGTAGTCAAGAATGTAAACAATAAAATATTTGATTATAATAAATTGTAAAATAAACATACATGACGTTTTTGATTGCTTTTATTTCATAAGATTAATCTGATTAAATATCAAAAATAGTTCACTTCACTTGCCAATCATTATTTCAAAAAATTATGAAAGATATTAGTTAGTTAATAATATTTGAGGCTTAAAAGTATGAGAAAAATTTTTTTTCAATTTTTTTTAATAATTAATAGTTAATAATTAAATAAATAATGGAGCTAGAACTGCAATAAATGGCTTCAGTGGTTGATGAATTAATAGTTAACAAAGAAGATTGAAGTGTTATGGACGTATCTGCAGTAGTTTCGAAGTAATTTTAATAATAACAGCAAAAGAGCACATGAATAGGACAAATTTGAAGTCATAATAATATTAAAAGTTATGTAAAAAAAAGTAAAAAAAATTTCTCCATATAAAACAACACATGGCTGTTTTTATCTCGGGATTAAGTACTAAAAAAAATAAACGGAAAAAATACATTTGTTTATAACAAATTGTTTATTAAATAAACAAAGAAAAAACGAATAAATTTTTTTTTATGTGTCTGAAAGAACAATAAAAATTATGATTTTTAGAGAAAAAACGGTTCCTTAATTTCAAAATTTAGGCTCAAAAAACCATTGTTAATTAACAAACGCATTTTTTAGCAACAGAAAATTTTTAAGGGGACCGTTTTTTCTCTAAAAATCATAATTTGTATTAATAAATAGATTACAAAAAAAAATTTGATTTGCTCATAAACAATGTATTTCTTAAATAATTGTAGCAAAAAATTTAAAAAAATTATTTTTATGTAGCTGTTAACCATCAGAAATCAAAACATTCAAGATATCAACAAAAAAAAATTTTTAAAAACTTTTTTTAATTGTTAATAAAAAAGCGAAAAAACAAAATTTTGAAATTTTTTTACGGTGATCTATTTGTTAGTCTAATACCACGAAGTGAAAAAAAGGCTTTTGTTCAATAGTTATCGTGGTTTTTATCTCAACAATAAATTTGGAAAAATTATTTAATTAACAAATCCATAATTTATGAAAAAATTGGGATAAACATTTTTTGACCACGGATTATTGTTTATTTCTGTATCCCAATGCTACATTAATTTTTTTATTCCTTAATATTCATATTTAATATGTTTAAATAATTTTTTTTTTGCTACGTCAGAATGACGCAACGCGCGCGGAAGCCCGATCACCCGTTTTTCGCTCATTTTTTAAGGCATTGTAAAAATTATAAATATTGGAGGTACAGTTCCGGGAGTCGGGACTTTTTTTTAGCAAATTTGCTAATCTTTTTTCAAATTTAAAAAATTTTCATTATTTTCCGAGATATTCGAAAAAATCAAACCCCAACTTTCTTTTCACTTATTTGTTTATAACTTTTGCAATTTTTTCGGCCCCTTTTGGAACTTTTCCTCAAACTTTCTAGATAATTTTCCGAATCGAATGAGACCATGGTCGCAATTTTCGGAGACTATACAAAAATTTTGGGAAAAATGGTACATGTTGACTAGACTATAAGAAATACGACACCTCTTGTTAAGAACATGGTGAATTCGGTCCCAGCTGGTAGCAGATTAAATTAAAAATTGTATACCCTTTTATCGGTAGGTTAATTCTCTCCCAACCAGAGTTTTACAATGCTGAGGAGCTTAATCTCTTCCGTAGATTGAAGTCATTATGGTAAGTATGGGCTTTTCCGAAAATAGTAGCAATTAGTAAGTAAATGAATGATATCAATATATGAAATGGATTTAAATATGTACCGTTTAGTTGCGTAAGTTTCCCCAGTTTACATATTAGTCGATTCAAGTATTCTTTGTAGTCTGGCACCATGGATCTTAATATTATTTTGAGTGAAAAAGCAAAGCGTATAGTAGTTATAAATAACTATAAGTATAGTTTTCAAAAAAATTTAAAAAGTGGCGAAAGGCGGTGGACGTGTATAAATAAAAAGTGTAGATTTTATTTGCTTAGTATGGGTGAAGTGGACAATGTAACTGTTACAAAGCATGTAAAGGATCATTGCCATAATGCAAATGTAGAACAGTTGAACCGACAAATTGTAAGAAACTCTTGTAAAAGGAAGGCTATTGATGATTTATCGGAGAAGCCTGCAAAAATCATCCGCCGGGAGCTTCAAGAAAATCTGCCTTCAACGATCAATACGTCAGAAGTTGCGTTAATAAGGAAGAACTGGTACAATGCTCGTCGAAAACTGCTTCCAACAAACTTTCGACACTCTGGCGAAGATCAACATTCAAACATCCAGAGGTCAACATTTTTTACTTTTTAATGATGCAGCTGATCAAATCGCCGTCTTTTCTTGTAAATCAAATATTCAATTTATCGAAAAAGTCAGACGAATATATTTAGATGGAACATTTAATTACTGCCCACAATGCTTTTGTCAGTTTTTTACGATACACGGTAATATAACGGCCACTATATTCCTCTGATTTTTTCTCTATTACCCAACAAACGGTTTGGAACGTACCAAAAATTATTTGATATTGTGACAGAAATCTGCATCAAAAATAGTGTTAGATTAGATATTTCTGAAATTGTAATCGATTTTGAAAAAGGTATGCATAAGACTGTAGAACAAGTTTGGCCATTAGGTCAAATAATCGGATGTCGATTTCATCTTTTGCAGGCATGGTATAGAATAATTCAGCAAATCGATTTAATATCTGCCTACAAAGATGAATGTTCCGATGCAGGGCGATGGCTAAAAATGACTTTTGCCCTAACTTTCTTGAATCCTGTAGAAATCAGCGATTGTTTTGTATTCGATCTGCTCTCAATAGCACCAGACGATGAAAAGATTCAAATGTATTCCGATTATTTGATAGATAATTACGTATCTGAGGAGTCACTATTCCCTCCTCCACTTTGGGCTACAAACTCAGCAGAACTTACACGGACTACGAATACATGCGAATTTTCCCATAGACAATTTAACGATTCGTTCTACAAGTCTCATCCAAACTTTTTTGTTTTTATTAATAAACATGAAGAGTTTCAAATCGAAACTTATGTAAAATTACAAAGTGTACATTTGAATACTAAAATTACCGATAGTAGAATCAAAAACCGTCAAAAATTCATTACAAAAATGATTGAAACATGTACGAAAAACGAAATAATAAGTCGTTTGCATTTTATTAAATGTGTCTCATTTCACTGTGGCGTTTAATTATTAGGTAAACACTATTATGTACCTGTGTCTTGTAGCCCATTTCGTAATTTTCGAGAATTTGGTTTCTTAATATTATTAAATATATAATTGTATGTAATATGTTATATTTTTATAGGTATAAAGAATATATAGCCATATCAATTCTGTTTATGTAAACTTTGTCAACAATGTAAATATTTTTATTTAATTTAATAAAACTAAAATTATTCAATATTACAGTTTTGTTGCACTGGTCGAATCTTAAAATATTTTACCCGGGACCGCATTTACCTACACAGTTTCAGGTAAAAACAAAATTACGGACCGAATTTACCCGTTATTTTTGACCTCTTTTTTCTTGGGAGGGAATTAGCCTATCCCCTTTGTTAAACATTGTATTTTTATCTCTATGTTACTTGTTCATTATTTTAACACAGTATTTTCCGTTTGTGTCTAGCTTTTGATGTATAAACATGATATTGTAATTATAATATATTTTTAAAAACGGTCTTCAAACTTATTAATCTTTATCTCTCTACGTTCCATTTCTAATGACACTCTAGATTGCTCTACTATCCTATAAATAACCTTCGAATCTCTCTCTTCATCGTCAGACAGTGGAACGAGCATACGGTGTACAATTCACTCCTTTACCGGCAAACAACCCGGCATTTCAATAATTAATTAATATAATGAGTACACATTAAAAGTTATAATTCAACAACATATCATTAAAGAAACAGTAGTAAAGTCTTAATTACCATGCAAAAATAATAAAAACCTTGTAATGAAACAATTACAATAAACACCAATGAAAAGTGCAAACACATTTAATTAAAATACCCAACAAACTATAATGAAAAAAAAACAAATCCCGTCAGATCAAATACAGTCACTG
Source organism: Galeruca laticollis (assembly GCA_963921935.1). Taxonomy (NCBI): domain Eukaryota; kingdom Metazoa; phylum Arthropoda; class Insecta; order Coleoptera; family Chrysomelidae; genus Galeruca; species Galeruca laticollis. The sequence continues at coordinate 274,253,105 of OY998175.1, read as the reverse complement.
GTCCTTCGACAAAAACAATTTGAGTAAACTCTTTTTCATAATTCACACCCAAAAAAAAGTTTGATTCTGTGAGACAACTCTCTTAAATGTAGCGTACAAAAGAATGTCGGCAATAATTCTAATGAGAATTTATGCCACTACAATTCCTCTTCTCTAAATTAATTGCTACCGACATTCGCTAATGACGCGTCCATAGGAGACTGGGTGTCAGATTTATATGTACAACTCGTTCCATTAGAATATTTATTTCATATCTCATTGACAAACGAGAACACACATTTCATTTCTTTCCAACGAAAATTCAGCTGTTGATGCCTACTTTGCTGTACGAACTAATATTTTTGAAAGCAATTGAAATGAGGCACTTCAAATGAATCTATGGAAAACGAGCCATATGGATACATGGAATTATGTGGAAAATTTCTACAGTAAATTAATTGGAATTTAAATCAAGATTGAGATTACATAGTACTGAATATACCAACAAATGTGAGAAAAATTTATCGAAATAAATACTGTGCAGGCATTTTTCATATATCATCCATTGTAAATGTTTGATATAATAATATTTTGAACCGAAGAAAGTTCCCTATAAAATGTTTTTCAATCATATATCACAATCTCAGACCTACTCATTCGTCAAAAATATCGAATAGTTTACTTTAGAAAATGGATGAAGTTTGATTCGCTTCCTTAAATTGAATCAATTTTCTGAGAACAGTCTACAGCTAGGTCTTGATGTGAGATAACAGAAACCCCTATCATTTCACTTCTTATGTCTGTTTTCGCAAGAAAGGAGACTCGGAAATATTTGTAAAAATTGATAGCATTTTCGAGCAATATTAGTCTGGAGCGAACAGGATATATACGAAAGCCACAGATCGAGAGAAAATTGTGTTTTGTAGGATAACAGACAACTTGACGGTTGTGCAAATTTGCTAATCTTGAATAAAGCCGTTTTAAATGAAACTTACTATTTCTAAATAATTCCACAATATATTAAAAAAATGTTAAAAATTCTAAGAAATTTGACAATTGTTTCGATATTAAATATCATCGTCAGATTGACAGAAGTTACATTTTATTTGATTTTTACCTGATGTTCAATAGTTATTTCTGGCTAGACGAGGAAATTACCTACCTTGTGATTGACTTAATATTGGATCAGAAGCTCGAGAGGCTTCAGATCCTGAAGATGTTGCAGAAGAAGAAGAACCAGACGGAGACAGTTTGCAATCCGGCGATGAATATGATAGTGAAGAAGATGAAAGTGATGATGGTGGAAGGGCTAAAAAACGAAAAAAGAATAATGATAGATATGATGGATTCATTATTGATGAAGCTGAGGTAGATGATGAAGTAGAAGATGAAGATGAATGGGAAGATGGGGCTCAAGAAACTGGAATTGTACCTAATGAGGTGGACGAATTTGGACCCACTGCCAGAGGAATTGAAGGGAGAAGAAGAGGAACTAATTTGTGGGATGCTCAAAAAGAATCTGAAATTGAGGAATACCTGAAGCGAAAATATGCTGACGATGGTGCGGCTATCAAACATTTTGGAGATGGAGGTGAAGAAATGTCAGACGAAATTACTCAACAAACGCTGTTGCCAGGAGTGAAGGATCCAAATTTGTGGATGGTAAAATGTCGAATAAGTGAAGAAAAAAGTACTTGTCTACTGCTTATGTGCAAATTTCTGGCTCACCAAAATACAATGGAACCGCTACACATAAAATGAGTGGTAGCGCCTGAAGGAGTTAAAGGTTACATATACATTGAGGCTTATAAGCAGCCCCAAGTTGGGCGCCAATTATTATTAATTATTATTAATGTATGTTCTATGTTTTAATGTATAATTTTAAATTCCCTTTTCTACGAATCTCCTTGTATATTTATTTATTATATTTTATATTTCTCTTATCCAGCTAGCTATAATTATGGTTGAGATTCTTGTTCTCAGGTAGTGGTTCCCTCAATGTAACATTTATCATTAAAATAAAAAATTTTGTATGAATGATTTTAATATATCAAATGCAAATTATCAATATATCAATTAAACTTTATTAACCTCACCTCAATATATTATCAGTATTCCTCTGCAACTCAATATTAATCACCATTTAGATGTTATTTGTGAATATTCAATAAATACTATTTTTATTATTCTCAAATTTATTTGTGTTAAGTGACTCATCGTACTGACCCTGTATTTCAAGTAAACATTTCTACATCTCAACTCCACAACGAGGAATGATGGTCATGCGTGTTGGTAGTTACTCTCTCTCTAATTCTAATGTTTAGGATGTCAACATGTTATAATTCAACAACATATCATTAAAGAAACAGTAGTAAAGTCTTAATTACCATGCAAAAATAATAAAAACCTTGTAATGAAACAATTACAATAAAAACCAATGAAAAGTGCAAACACATTTAATTGAAATACCCAACAAACTATAATGAAAAAAAACAAATTCAGTCAGATCAAATACAGTCACTGGTCCTTCGACAAAAACAATTTAAGTAAACTCTTTTTCATAATTCAAACCCAAAAAAAAGTTTGATTCTGTGAGACAACTCTCTTAAATGTAGCGTACAAAATAATGTCGGCAATAATTCTAATGAGAATTTATGCCACTACAATTCCCCTTCTCTAAATTAATTGCTACCGACCTCTGCAACTCAATATTAATCACCATTTAGATGTTATTTGTGAATATTCAATAAATACTATTTTTATTATTCTCAAATTTATTTGTGTTAAGTGACTCATCGTACTGACCCTGTATTTCAAGTAAACATTTCTACATCTCAACTCCACAACGAGGAATGATGGTCATGCGTGTTGGTAGTTACTCTCTCTCTAATTCTAATGTTTAGGATGTCAACATGTGGTTCTAAATTGTAAATGTGTTCTAAATGTTATTGAAAATAAATCTAGCCTAACCTATCCTTTCTCTATGCTAAATTTTGGTTATGTATTTTTCTATATGGATTAACATTGTGTTGTTTGGAATATTATATAAGGTAAGCTTCCATTTTTTATACTAATTCCAACAATCCTATCTAGATATATAAAACCCTTAAAACTATTAAATATACAACTAACAAATAAATGCGAATTCAGCTGATTTATGAGTGTTCGTTTGTAGGTAAGTCTTTCTATGGGACAAAATAACAACAGAGCTGCACACAGATGTTATATACATTTCGGTAGAAAATGAAATGTTTCTTTCTTCACTTGGAATAAGTAATATGGAAGTTGATATAATTTCCAGTCAATAAATATGATACATATCTTACCACTTTCTGGTTTAAAATTATATAGGATGTCTCTCACAGGTTAGTTTCCTCCACAATACTAATATTCTGGTTTTATTTTTACCTTTCCATTTTAAATTTACTACTTTTCACAAAAAAAAACCAATTTCATCACTTCTGCTGCCTTTTCATCTCATCCTTCCCCCAACAACGTCGTTTTTCAATTTATTTGTCAACAAACATTTCTGTTTTATTTCTGTCATTGTAAAGATAATGTCACATGTTTATTCGCGGCTACTATCACTTCACCATTTAAAATTAAGAATTTATTTGTTTAGATACAAAGATTATTTACACTATATGCAAACAGTGTATTAAAATTTAAACTATTTGTATAGGTTTATAAAGATAATTCTGATATATCAAATTTGCTATTGCTTCTGAATCTTTGCCTTTTCCATTTTTAAATATTGTTAGACTTACATCTATACTATAAAGTGTGTCCCAAAGTCAATAATTATTATAATATTCTCTAACGAAAACATAGTAATAAACTTATTACCTATATCCTTTATTAGTTATGTAACCTTCAAGTGGACTTACCAACTTTAGATGGTTTCAATATATGTGAATATTGAGAAGAAAAATATATTATGATATTACAAATATTAGAGCTTAGATATTATTAGGCCTAGGAGAATATCCTAGATATCTTTTCCCAATTAAGATCAGTATAACTGTGCAATAATATAGAAAACGAAGAAAAATCAACGGTTCTAAAGATTAAAACTAACTTTTCCGCATCTGTGGCCCTGAACAATATTCTATCATAAAATTGTTACTAGTATACACTTCGGAGGATGTATCGTGCTAACAAACCGAAATTTCTCCAAAAATAACCAAAAATTTAGTATATCTGGATTAATGGGACCCGCTGTACTCTCTCGAGTCAACTGAAAATCAATAGGGTACATCTGTAAGACACCTTGAACAATATTCAATCATAAAATTGGTCACTTTTGTACACTCTGGAGGCTGCATCGTGCTAACAAACTGAAAATTCTACAAAAATGACAAAAATTTGGTACTTCTAGTACCATAGCACCCGTTGTACAGCCTTTAGTGAGCTGAATATCAATAGGGTTTATCTTTGAGAAGCTCTGAATTATACCCAATCATAAAATTGGTCACTTGTATATACTCCGGAGGCTGTATCGTGCTAAAAAACTGAATTTTCCCCAAAAATGACAAAAATATCGTACTTAAAGTACTATAGCACCTGTTGTACTGGCTCTGGTGAACTAAATATCAATAGGGTTCATCAGTGAGATGTCCTGAATAATATTCAATCATAAAATTGATGACTTGTTGAACTCCGGAGGCTTTATCGTGCTAACAAACTGAAATTTCTCAAGAAATGACTAAAATGTCGTACTTCAAGTACCATAGCACCCGTTGTACTGGCTCTGGAGAGCTGAAAATCAATAGGGTTCATCTGTGACATGTCCTTAACAGCATTCAATCATTGGTGACTTTTTGCACTCCGGAGGCTGTATCGTGCTAACAAGACATGTGAGGAAAAGTGACCGACGACAACGATGACGACGACGACGACGACGACATACACACAGGATTTTTACTTTTCCGCCCAACCTATCTAATATGCGAGAAAAATATTGGTTTACCCCAAAAAAAGTTGAAAATTTGTAATTTTCTTTGAGTCATTTTCAAGTTTTCCATCAACAACAACACGAATAAACGGTTTTTAGAAAAAAAATCCTGTGTATGTTGTCGTCGTCGTCGTTGTCGTCGGCGACTTTTCGTTACATGACTTGTATGATACAGCCTCCGGAGTGCAACAAGTTACCAATTTTATGATTGCATATTGTTAAGGACATGTCACAGATGTACCTTATTGATTTTCAACTCACCACAGCCAGTACAACGGGTGCTATGGTATTTGAAGTACTACTTTTTTGTCATTTTTTGAGAAATTTCAGTTTGTTAGGACGATACAGTCTCTGGATTTCAACAAGTCACACATTTTATGATTGAATATTATACAGGACATCACACGGATGAACCCCATTGATATTAAGCTCACCAGAGTCAGTACAACAGGTGCTTTAGTACTTTAAGTACGATATTTCTGTCATTTTTGGGGAAATTTAAGTCTGTTAGCACTATACAGCCTCCGGAGTATATACAAGTGACCAACTTTATGATTGGATATTATTTAGGGCGTCTCAAAGATGAACCCTATTGATATTCAGCTAGCTAACGCTAGTACAACAGGTGCTATGGTACTCGAAGTACCATTTTTGTGTAATTTTTGGATAATTTCCAGTTTGTTAGCACGATACAGCCTCCAGAATGTATAAAAGTGAACAATTTTTTGATCTAATATTGTTCAAGATTTCTCACATATCTATTCTACTGATTTTCAGCTGACTAGAACGAGTACAACGGGTCCTATAAATCCAGATAAACTACATTTTTGGTTATTTTTGGGGAAATTTCGGTTTTTTAGCACGATACATCCCACGAAGTGTATACTAGTGACAATTTTGTGAGAGAATATTGTTCATGGCCACATATGCGGAAAAGTTAGTTTTAATCTTTAAAACCGTTTATTTTTCTAAAAACCGTTTTTTCATGTTGTTGTTGATGGAAAACGTAAAAATAACTCAAAAAAAATTTCGAATTTCCAACTTTTTTTGGGTTAAGCCAATACTTTTCTCGCATATAGATAGGTTAGGCGGAAAAGTAATATATCTGCTGATCTTTACAATTATCACTTAGGCAGACAGTTATAAGGTTGAGAAATCCCTAGATTTATCTGTTCATTGACGACTTCATATTGTGGGTTTCTTAAGTGTCTTCTAATTTATTTTACAGACGTAAACTTTTCAAATAGTAGATTGAGTCTATTTGTTAAGTATGATAAAACAAACCACATATTTAGAAAAATATGATAATACAGGCTTCATTGAATTTATTTTTAAATGTCATAGTCCTTAGTGAGACATATAAGAGAAGTTTTTATTTTGTAGATATAGAAAATGGCAGTTGTAAATATTTCTACGGTACCCTAGGTAAATTTTGCTTGTATCAATGTGATAGATATCGATTCATGAAGGCAAATTGTAAATATTTTCCTCAAGTCATTAAAGAAGATCTATATACTATTGCAAAGTTGGCTTTGGGCAACAAAAACGCCTATTAGTTTTTGTAAGCCACTGGCTTTACATTTAATTTCACAAAGTTGTGTATGTAGTCCAATTATATTCTCTAAAAGATAATGAAAAGATAATAGTAATGTGGCTAATATTCCTGAGAACTTGAATATTATAAATGTGGGTAATAATACTCCTAACGATTTGAATAATCATGTCATTCATTCTAAGTTTCTAACACATGACAGTAATCACACCTAAATTATCAAATTACACCATTCTTCCTTTGGTTTCTCATCCAACGGACTTAAGATATTGAATAATAGATTACTAAAAATCCAATGTGAAGATCAGTGGAAACTGCGTCCCACTTAGACAACAATTATGATTCTGAAATTTGAAAATATGCATTTTTTTTGGAAAATTATCCAAAATAGATGTATCCCTATGCGTAACAATTTTGTTCATTCTTGTTACAGTACCAATTCAAGCTGTTAAATTGCGCGAGTTATTACTATCAGTAACGCTTTTATAGCGACCGACCTTGAAGCAGCCAATAGCAAAAGGGAACTTATTGCTCATTGCTGTAGGTCTGTAAAGCATGTTGAAATGTCACTCGTTGTACTAGCTCTGGTGAGCTGAAAATCCATAGGGTTCATCTGTGCGACGTCCTGAACAATAATCGATAATAACATTGGTGACTTGTAGCACTCCGGAGGCAGCATCGTGATAACAAGACGAAAAGTGGTCGACGACGACGATATACACATAGAATTTTTTTCTAGAAACCGTTTTTTCGTGTTGTTTTTGCTGTAAAACGATAAAATATCTCTACAATTTTTTTTTCTGAATAAAAGTCAATGTCGCAGAATTTTTGATAGTTGACAACGGTGCAGCTACTAGTTTCGGTCTACATACGGGGGCCATCTTCAGGCTACAAATTATTATTTCTTATAATTAGAGGAAACATTGCGAAAGTCTCCAACCTTACCTGATCTAAAAATTAAAGATTAAAAATTTAAAAAAAATCAATCTTCCCATTCCACACTTTTCTCCTCTACTTTTATGATTATCAGCGTGTGTTACCCACGGAAGTAGAATGAATTTTTAGATCAGGTAAGGTTGGAGACTTTTGCAATGTTTCCGCTGATTATAACAAATAATAATTTGTAGCCTGAAGATGTAAGTAGGTCGGAACTAATAGCTGCACCGTTGTCAACTATCAAAAATGCTGTGACATTGACTTTGAGTTTAATTCAGAAAAAATGTTGTCAGTCACATTTGAGTTGTGGATGATATTGTAATATTTTTATTATTTATTTAAACATAACAGTAAACTGGTGGGATAAACTTCAAACACACGGTATGGCTACTTACTAATTTATTTAAACACTAAACTACCAACACTTAATTTATATATACTTAACTAATCACTTAAATTTAATTTATATGCACACAAGCTTGATTATTGATTTATATTAGCACTCAACTGTTCGGTGTATTTTTGTTTATTTCTCAAGATTACTTTATCAACTAACTCCTCCGCTGATCGGTCCTTACTTATATTAATGTCCTTTTTACTAGAAAATTCCGGACTGCGGCTTACACACATAAAAACAATTGGTTCTGGGCTTTTCTAGATAAGTCTGGTCACAAAAACAATGTTCAGATAAGATAGTCGTAAACAGTGCGTATCCGCCATAATTTTAACTTTTATAGCTGGCTTAGACAGAGTCGGATTTAGGGACTATACCAGTGTGCTGTTTCGTAAAATTACCCCCTCCTTAAATGGAAGTTCCTCCTGGAACTTTTGTGTAGCCGAGACTGGATGTTTGAATCGGCAAATGGCCCCATTTCTACACTTTCCAATCTTATGGAAATAGAAGGGCACCGTCTTCATCGGATACTGATAACGGGGGTTGTAGCTGCAAATTAATATCTGGACATCGGTATCTCTAAAGATAACCTCCACCATGTTCCTGATGATTCGCCAATCCAACTGGTTACTCGCTATCTTAGGCATACCCAGTTTCTTCACGCTGGATTCCAACACATGGTCAGGTAGGTTTCAAAGTGCCTCCCACACATTGCGGTAGGTAGATCGATCTTGAAATTCTCTTTTAGTTACCACGTAGAAGACGTACCGCGAATTATGTTTCAGTTTCAGTGTCTTGCCAGGGGCTGGAATCTGGTCTTCAAGTTTTTCTAATTGCCCGAACTTCTTTCGAAAGACGGTTGTCAACCCTCGTGCGTTCTTGATACGGGCGGAAATGTTGTATGCCAGTGAATAATCTTCCGGGAGAGTGAACAAATCTTGTTGTTCTGAAGTGACTCCATATCTAGCTTTCCCGGTACCTCCATACGTGCCCATAAATTTATCGAAGGTAGGGTCAGACACATCTCGAATGAGGTTTACTCCTTCTTCCAGGTCATGGTCTCCTTCGAATGGCGCTAGTCGGTTTTGGTGAACTACTTTCGGTTTTCCGTTGGGGATCTTGCTTATGCGATATATAACATCATTGATCATTTTCTTGATTAAGTATGGACCTTCCCAGGATTTTTGTGATTTTGGAGAAAATCATTTTCTCCTCGTCGGGTTGTGTAGCCATACTTTGTCCCCTTCTTTTAAACCGCCTCCTGTGGCTTGCGTGTCGAACCGACTTTTTATTCTATCGCTGGCAACTTGAAGATTTCTTAGAGCTAATTCATGAATATCGTCCAGCCTTATTCTCAATTGGATCACGTAGTCTTCGCCTGCTAGATCTTCTTCAGGCCGACAGCCAAATTCCAGGTCACAAGGAAGCCTCATTTCACGTCCAAACAGGACTTTCGCCGGTGTTTCACTCGTGGACTCATTGACGGCAAATCGATAAGCCAATGCGAATAGGGAAAGATACTGGTACCAATCTCTCTGATGGCTGGATACTACTTTGGACAGGTATTTTCCAATAGTTTTGTTCATTCTCTTTACCATTCCATCTGACTGTGGATGTAATGCTGTCGTCCTGGTCTTCTTCATTCCCAACTTCTTGCAAATCTCCTGGAATAGATGACTTTCGAAATTTCTTCACTGGTCGCTGTGGACTTCCAAGGGCACCCCATATCGGCTGATGAATTCTTTCACCAATACATCTGCTACAGTTGTGGCCTCTTGGTTCGGGCTCGCGTAAATTTCCACCCACTTTGTGGAATAATCCATTACAACCATTATGTATTTGTTACCATTTTCTGTCGTGGGAAATGGTCCAGCGATATCTAAAGCAGTCCTATCGAAAGGGCTTCCAGCATTGTATTGTTTCATAGGTGTCTTTCTCTTGCGATGTAGTCCATTACTCGTAGCATGAGTCGTACATTTCTCACACAAGTCCTTCACATCGTCGGAGCTGTTCATCCAATAAAACCTTTCACGGACTCGCTTAAGGGTTTTCTTCACTCCCAGATGATCTCCCGATGGACTGTCTTGTAACTTCTTCAGTACCTCAGCTACTCTTGTTCTCGGGATAACTAGCTGTCTCCTTATCTCGGAACCATCATTGTTTTCTAGGACTCTTCTCAACAGCCCTCCTTTCAGAACAAGGAAGTCCCACTGAGCCCAATACGCCTTGAGTTTCGGTGAAAATGTTGATACTTCTTGCCAGGTAGGTCGCCGATTTTCTTCCTTTCTTTGCCGGATCATCTTCAGGTAAGGATCATTCTCCTGAACTTCTCTGATCCTGATGGGTGACCATTCCTTGTTGACTACAGTAGTTCTTGAAACTGCAGCTTCCCTAGATTCCGCCTCGTTGCAGTGGGAGCAGTCTGTTGGGCATGGCCGTCTGGACAGGGAGTCGGCATTTCGGTGACTCACACCAGCTCTTGCTTCTTCTGTAAGTCACGTTAGAGGCTTGGCAATATCTCCAAGCTTCCTGATAAATCTTCTATAATACGTGCAAAGTCCAAGGAAACTCCCAATTTGATGTTTGTCGGTTGGTTGCGGCCATTGCTGAATGGAAGCAATTTTCTCTTGATCCACCGCCACTCCTTCATTGCTCACTATATGACCTAGATAGTTGTCTCGGTTTTGGAACAGCTGACATTTCTTCTGGTTTAACATGAGCTCATCATTGAATAAAAATAATTCTGGATCAAAGCAGTCATTTTCCAGTTCCACGTTATAGAAGATCATTACTAGGGTATTTGGATGGAGTTATAAAAATAAATTAGATTTCAATCTAAGCAAATATTCTGTTTTAGCTATAGCGCGTATTGAGCAAACGTGTCTGTTTAATTATTTAATGGGGGACCACGCTGCATTGAAATCAATTATTTAGGTATAATCTACATTTGCCATACAAATTGAAGATATAGTAACGTCCGCTAATAAAATGTTTTATAATAAGACATTCTCATATTTTTACGAATTTTAACAAACTTAAACTTTTTTACTATAGCTTGTTTAGGAGCAAATTTGAGTTTGGCTCATTAATTTGGTTCACGGAATTGCAAACTAATTTGAATAAATTAGAAAAAATTCAAGGTTGCTCTGTTTTGAAAAACATCACGTATACTCTGACTATTAGATAATTAGAAGTACAACTATCAGGAATGCACTTAATATATTATCTCTAGAAAATAGACACCAACTGTCAGTATTGGTATTTTTATATAATAATATAAACAATAGAATTAACTCCCCTGAACTTTTATCTGCAGTTAGATTCAAAGTGCCACCTAGAGGAATGCGCCAGTTTTCAATGTTTAATATTCCTCCATCATTTAACGTCTCGAGATCATCAACGGTGAACATGTTTCGACTTGCGAATCAATTCAATACATTCATAGATCTAGAATGAACAGTTCCTACCAGAATATTTCGCAAAACAATCTTGGAGCATTCAATCTTTATATCTCTATGAAGAAATTTAAGGGTTGTGTCAATACTCATACAATTCAATTAATTTAGAAAAAACTATACGAATATATTTATATATTTTCATATAACTATTTTTTTAGGTGTCTACATTTTGTGAATTTTATTTTATTATCTAGAAAATTTATTATTCATTCATCAATAAAACCGTAAGGTTTGTATGAATAATGAATAAGTAAATAAAAGAATCCCTAGTAGCACATAAAATTGGCTAGAGATCGAAACTATATCGGCTCAATATAGATATATTGGAAATTGAGAAGTCAGGATTGGACGAATGTTAATAAATGTCTATATTACAATATATATTTAACAACATTCGGCCATTATAACTTTTACAAGATTTAATCGATATACCAAACAAACGATATTGGGTAAATATGTATGTACATTGGTAATGATACATTCTATGTTTTATGTATATCCAACATTGATACAATATTGGTATTCTGTTATTGATACATATTGTGAGGCCAATAATTATCCAATATAGTAATTACAGGCTATTTTTAATGTAAATAGAATGAGATTAGGCCAAAATTATTAGATGTCGATCATACAATATTGATTTAATATTATTTTACCGATATTGTGCTTACAGGATAGTATTCAAATAATCAACCAACAATATTGGTTCAACACTCATATATTGAGTATACAATATTAAATTTTCACTTCTTAACTTATAATGGTATCATATTGATCTAGTTTTATTGATGCATATTACCACACCAACGATGAATCGATATAGAAATTACCGGTAATTTTGAATGTAAAAAAGTTTTGGGTTAGACAAGCAATATCAGATGTTGATAATAGGTACAATGTGGGTTTAACAATAATATGCTGATATTGTGTTTTAAGTATTTAACCAATGTACAAATGAAATAATAATGTAACAATATTTATATACTTTGAGAATACTATATTCAATGTTCAATTTATATACAACAATGTTACAATATTGTTATATTCTGATTGATACGTATTCCTAGAATTATAATAATCCAATGTAGAAGTTACGGATTATTTTTAATATCAAATGTTTGAGGTTGGGCCAACATTATTAGATGTAGATTATACAATATTCCTGTAGTATTATTTTGCCCATATTGCATTTATGGGATATAATCCATATCATTGTCCACACATCTCTAATCGATATTCAGGAGCACGAACGGAGCAGCAGTCGTCAGCCCGAATGCCGTAATCGCCATTTTATTTTAATTTTTAGTGTTTCTTAAGGAAGGTGTTGTGTCATGTCTTGTATTCAGTGATTGTGGGGTGCTTTTTGTAATCGGTAAGATTCATTTGACACATATTGATAAAAGTGATTGAATTGCATATAATTATTATTTCGTAGATATACAATAAACTGAATTAACTGACGAGTAAGAACGAGTAAGAACAAAATCCACACACGCTTTACTGGTAAATGTTTTATCATAACAAACGATTAGGTACCTTTTTGATTTGGCAGTTACTCTAAAGTTCAATTTGGTTCATAAAGAACCATACAGTGTTCTCACTTTAACTTTCAAACCGGTATTGAAATCTCATTGTTATTATCTAGCGGAATTTTCTTAATTCGTTTGATTTTTCTGGTTAACGATACATAACTATATAACCATTTTCACACTAGAATCTAACTAAAAATATAACGAGTACTCAATATGCTGTATCACAAATTATATGAAAAATATAGGTACATCTGGTGATTTACAATACATACCTACCTCATGTTTGTTCTGTTTGCACCATTATATTCTATTCATTTATCATAAAATTGTAAAATATATTTCACATTATATAGGTTAGTACTTGCACATGTCCCAACAAAAATCACATTTAAATGATTAGCGGGACATGGTATATTTGTTATTATATTGAAAATGTTAAATATCTTACTTGTGTATTTTTGTAGATTTGTACTAATTTTAGTGGGACCCTGATAATGTTTTAAAGTGGATAAACTGAATTGTTTTGTTCCCAGGTTGGATTTTTATTGTTGATTTTATAACTGAGGATCCAATTTTTATTATAGTATATTGTTGTGGATTTACTAAATTTATATAGTGGTCTAAAGAAATGTAAATTTTGGACAATAGTGCTTTGTATTTAATACTTCTTCGTGGTTAATGAAAATGTCCAGTTTCTTTAATTTTTGTTACTTGTACTTTATACTTATTATACCTTAAAAACCAATATGTTTGATGTATCTTGTTAGAAAGTATATAGAAGATATGTATTTATTTACTGTTGGTGTTCAAGAATTTAGGAGTAAATGTATGTTTATTTAAATTGATAGCTATACTTTTGTATCAGAATTAACTCATAGTTGTTGAGATGGAAGGTTCCTACTTGTTCAGGAAATTCGCAATATATGATTTTTTTAAATTAACCTTATATTTATATCAAAATGAAATTCTTTTAGGACATTGTTATCTGGAATAGAGGTACCAAGTGTGGTTTAATACCAAGTACTTGGCGTGTCAATGGTAGCAAAAATATAAATACTACATATTCAGAATATCCAGCTACTTTTAAGGCTACTGTGACAGATTTAAAATAAGCTGAGTGAATGACATCAAAACTAGAGTATGCATAATCATTTTTCTCGGATTCTGGTAACAGTGAAGGAACAAATAATCTCGCCATAACAATGGATGAATCTTCAAATGTAACTAATATTGCTGGGATATGACACCTCTGCAATTTCACAGTAAGTAATTCACATTATATATTTTTAACAAAATTAAATATTTTATTTCAAATTTTTATTCAAATTCATAGTTATTCCAAAATCATGCTGAATTTGATGACTTTTTCAGATTGTGGAAGATTAATGGAGAATGTAGAAAAACTTGTTAAGAGGTTTGGACCTTTACAATATAATATAAAACCAACTAAAACAGATATAATCCAAGTAAATGAACATTTAACTCTATTAGCTCAACAATTTCTTACGTTATGAAGTAACCTGAGTGTAAGCTTCCATTTGATATTGAGGAAGATCTGAATACATTCGAAAATAATTTGGAAGACGGTTCGTACATTTTATTTCAAAATTTTTATAATTTTCAGGTAACTATTTTGATCCTTGTATCTGGGACAACAGATGTTAAAAAAAGTAGTAGAATTCTACTAGTTTTTTTTCAATTTTTTTCAATTACACTGAAACGCCAGAAGTAATTAGAATTAGAAGTACTTTTATTTTTATGTCAATATTATTACTATACCCAATTCGAATTTTGAAAATAATTTTTTTTGGAATAGTTGTTCAATTTAAATTTCGACATTTATTTTACCTGTTTTAATAATTTTCAAAAATGGTGTCTAGCAGGTTCTAAAACTTTTCTTGTAATATTTCTGAGTAAATATTTAAAATACATATATTTTTCACAGTAATTAGTAGGATTGTTTCAAAATAGGTATATATATATATATATATATATATATATATATATATATATATATATACAAGAGATGAAATTGATTTGGAACTTGGAGAAGGTAACAATAGTCCCTCTAATTATAAGCGCAAACAGCCTTGTACATACAAAAACAGTACGACACATAAAAGAACTGGACTTACCTAAAAACACCGTAATGTGGATGCAAAAGGCCGTAATACTTGGAACTGTTGGAATCATCCGGCGGATCATCTCCCCCTATTGACAATAGTAGTGCCCTTGGCTGCGTAGTGGCCCGGACATTATCAAATACCACCGAAAAGGTGTGAATATATATATATATATATATATATATTATATATATATATATATATATATATATATATATATATATATTCTTAGCACCCTCTGCCCTCGTGGCTGGTTCCCAGGATCTACCCCTCCTAGGGCCCTTCGGGCTTACAAAGAATTAGGGCCGTAACTTGTCCTTGTCTGTCATGCTGGGGTTGTGAGGCGTACCCTGCCTCAATGCGGGTTGGCAAGGGGCGAGGGATGTCGTCCGCCAGTTTTCGCCATTTACTGACGGACCCTGTACCCCCAGATTTTTAGTGGAACTTTTTATTTATGAAAAAGCCCTTACTAGAGTGAGATTCGAACTCCCGTCCTTCGGGACAAGAAAACCCAATTTCCGGCGCTCCAACGCACTCCGCCATCTGGGGGAGTCTAAACCACTACCCATTGACTACATTACACCTAGCAACTTATAACTGCCGTACACTCTCTAATCAAGCTAGGATTATGGAATTGGAAACAGAGGCAGCAAAAATAAAGTGGGATATCATGGGCATTAGCGGAGTAAGACGAAAAAATGACAAACTCATAGAACTTGAATCAGGGAATCTTCTATACCACCAAGGAACACCAACAGGAAGAACAAGCGGAGTAGGATTCCCAATTAAGAAAACCTGGAAAAATAGAATCATAAGGATAACAAGCACCTCAGACAGAGTAGCCAGCATAACACTAAGACTCTCCAAAAGATATACTATCCAGATTATTCAGGTATACGCCCCAACAATCAGCCATAGTGACGACGAAATAGAAGAATTCTATAATGAAATAACCCAAGCGCTCAGCAACGACAATAGCCACTTCAAATACATAATGGGAGACTTTAATGCCAAAGTAGGACACAGGAAAGACCAAGAAAAAGGAATGGGGAAATATGGATTTGGAGAAAGGAATGAAAGAGGAGAGAGATTAATACAGTTCGCACACTTTCAGAACATGTATGTGGCAAACTCCTTCTTCAAGAAGAACCCTAACAGGAAATGGACGTGGGAAGGCCCCGGTGCAACTATCAGAAACGAAATAGACTTTATCCTCACCAATAAAATTAACACAGTAAAAGATCTAAGCACGCTCAACAAGTTCACTACAGGAAGCGACCATCGACTAATTAGAGCTAGACTGGTCTTAGATATAAAGCTAGAAAGGTCAAGACTAATCAAAACCAACACAACGAAAAACATAAACAACGAAAGGCTGAGAGAGAACTCTCACCAATATGAAGCACTACTAGAAGAATGACTACAAAAAGTGGAATATAACAACCCTGAACTGATGGACACAATTCGAAACTGCGCCGTAGAAGTGGGAGGTCTGCAACAACGAGGTGAACACAAGAAACTAACTACGGAAACAAAAGCACTATTACAAAAACGAAGAGAAATGAAAAAGACATCAATCATTCAAAGAATTGAATACACCGAACTGTGCGAGACGATACGAAAGAAAATCGCAGAAGATATCAGGAATTACAACGAGAAACTGGTACAAACAACAATAGAAAACCGTAAAAGCTACAAAGATGCAAAAAGGGCACTAATAATAGGGACAAGACAGATAGTTGCATTAACTGATGGAAACACAAGAACCACAGACAGGAATGAAATAATAGACCTAGTAGCCAAATTCTGTGGAGACCTATACAAGGCCCCTGAAAATTTGGAAGAAATAATAGAACACTCAGAAGATGCCATACCAGAAGTTTTGCTGGAGGAAGTAGAAATGGCACTGAAAAGCATGAAAAATGGCAAAGCATCGGGAAATGCTAAAACATGTAAGTACCTTGCCAAACTATACACGAACTGTCTGATGTCCTGGAGCATACCTAAAGAGTGGAACAGCGCCCTTATAGTGTTGATCCACAAGAAAGGCAGCAAAGAAGACATTAAGAACTACAGACCACTAAGTCTACTACCAGTGTACCAGTGACGTACAAGGTATTCACAAAGATCATTCACAACAGAATACAAAATACACTAGACTCGGCCCAACCACGAGAACAGGCTGGATTCCGCAAAGGCTTCAGTACAATAGATCACATCCATACCCTCAAAGAGGTTATCAGTCGAACCAAAGAATACAACCAACCACTAGCACTAGCCTTCATCGACTTTGAGAAAGCATTCGACTCTATATATCCCAGAGCAGTAATAAATGCCCTAACAGAACAAGGGGTCGACAAGCCATATATTGAGACCCTAGCAAATATATATATAGGGAAGCCAAAGCTAGAGTTAGGATATATGAGGGCACACCAGAATTCCCCACCAGCAGAGGAGTTAGACAAGGAGACGCAATATTACCAAAGTTATTTACAGCAACACTAGAAAGCATCTTCAGAAAACTGGGCTGGAACAACACAGGTCTGAATATAGATGGAGAATACTTGAACCATCTAAGATTCGCTGATGACATTATCCTGATAGCGAGTAACCCTGGCGAAATGCAACAACAAATAAATGAATTGAATGCAGCAAGCAACGAAGTAGGCCTTAAAATAAATCTGAGTAAGACCAAGATAATGTACAACGAACTGATAAACGCACAAGAAATAACAATTAATGACACTGCCCTGGAAATAGTAGAGGAATACATATACCTGGGTCAACTAATACACATATCAGGCTCTCTACTCCCAGAAATAAACAGAAGAATCAAATTAGCATGAAGAACATTTGGACAGAACTCTATCATCTTCAAGTCTAGAATGTCACTCCGTTTGAAAAAGAAAGCGTTTGATCAGTGCGTACTACCAGTATTAACATACGGCTGTGAAACCTGGACCCTGAAAACTGATATCATTAGAAAACTCCAGGTAACGCAGAGGTCTATGGAACGATGCATTCTTGGAAAAACAAGGAGAGATAGAAAAAGGCTTGATTGGATCAGACAAAAGACCCAAGTGATAGATGTCATAAAGAGAATCAGATCCCTAAAGTGGCAATGAGCGGGGCATCTCGCTAGGAGGACAGACGATAGATGGACCACAAAGATAACGCAATGGTATCCGCGAGGCGTGAAAAGACCGAGAAGACGCCCCAACTTAAGATGGGACTACGACATAAAGAAGCTCGCAGGATCAACTTGGGGCCGCATAGCTGGCAATAGACAACAATGGGCCCACATGGAAGTGGAATATATAAATATGTAAAGGGAGGCTACACCATAACAAAATGGTTGAATAAGCTGCATATGATGATGATGATGATGATATATATATATATATATATATATATATATATATATATATATATATATATATATATATATATATATATAGTTGATTTTCTATTCTTGGGATTGAGGACCATTTTTAAAGACAATATATAATTAAATAAAAAAGACCAAGAACCAAAAAAAGCGAGACTATATATATATATATATATATATATATATATATATATATATATATATATATATATATATATATACTACCGATTTTCATTCGATATTAGTATAACATGAAAATATCATATAAGGCCTACATATGTATTGCAATATTACTTCGATATAGCAATTCAATAATTCAGCCGATTTGTACACAAATTGGCGTAACATTCACTAACCAATGTAGAACCTATATGGGTATTCCTATATTACGCGAATATAGTATTACCAAGATTTAGTCAATTTTGGACTACTTGGTACTACATATAATAGCTAATGTGGGGCCTATATGTGTATTCCAATATTAGGTCAATATAGGACACCAAGCTTCTGCCGATGCTGGACAACTTGGGAAAATAATGAATAAACAATGTCAGGACTACATTGGCGAATTACCTGATTTTCCATATGGGGCCAATATAACTTATTGATATTGTAACAACATCGCAAAATGTTCACATTTTAATTTGGGCCAGTGCAATAAAATCTATATTGTCCCATTCTATTAACTATATTCAACCAATATTCGGCCAATATGTATGTGCTACCTGGGATGGATAAATTTGGAACTAATTATTAGTCAACCACCACCGCTTGCAAGGGAGGAAACTACAATGGAGACCTACAGATCATTGAATGGAAATTAGAAAATGGCACATACTCTAAAGCATGGCATTACAGAAGACATTAAATTTTTTGACAGTGTCAAGATGAACAAAAACTTCAAGCAGCTGGATCAAACGAAACTACGTGAGTGTAGGCTGACCACTATAAACCATCTCTCTAGTAGCAATATCACTGTAGAAAAAAAAGCTGAGCACATCAAATTGTAGGGAAAATATCAACAACAAAATCAAAACTTCTGAAATCCTGTCACAACTGCATGATTATCAAATTTGAATATATTAACAAATTTGGGAGATTTTGTGTATCATCTAGTTAATAACCAGTTAGAGTGTTTGAGGCCTACAGCAATTCTAATCAGAAACAAACAAATAATTCATTAACCCATTTATGCCCAGAACTATTTTTTTCTTCGAATCTCTATTATTCTCACACATTTTGGATGAAATGGCATTTAATGGAAGAAGTGAATATCGAAGAACTAATTTTAGTTAGGGAATTTGGTGTTTTGATGTGGGTCGTTTTTGAGCTATCTGGGCACATAGGTATACTATGGAAATATACACAGGGAACATAGAAACTCTAATAAAATTGTGTTTTGCATATTCACGAAATCGAAAACTTTCACAAATTGAAACAAACTAATGAAATATCATCTGAGCACTCATTTACTATTGAAATCTATAAAACATTTATCATGTACAGCAACTTCACACCGGTCACAAGCTTTAGTGGTTTTGTTTTTAAACTGAGCAGATCTTCGTCGTATCCGACAACTCAAAATAAGATATTGCCCATACCTACGTGCTGCTGGACTAATGAGAATAGGCTATGGGCCAGTGGATAGAGTAGGCTTTCCATATTTTTGTGGTATAGATAATACAATTAATCGTCGAAATTCGAGATTATCAATTTTTTTTCCAAACTTCCTTGCCAGTATGCATACAATAGTCATGAAAACATCAAACATCCAAAAGAAAATGGGCATATACCATTCCATGCCTCGAAATCCCATGCGATAGTTTGCCACGTTGTTGTTCATTAGGTCGACACCACCCATAAACTTGTTGTAACAATGTATGACGATTGGCTGGGGTATTTCAACCTTTTTCATCCCTTTTTAAGAATATATAACAGCTTGACGAATCGGTCCTACGCCATATCCAGTCGACAACATTGTGACAATACTGTTGTCCTCCCAACGTACACAAACAATGTTATTATCTTTGTCAATTGCACCCCTTTCTCTTTTTTAATTTATGAAGAAATTTGGGGTGGACATTTATCGATACGGTTTTCTTGCACTGTACCCGTTGCGCCAAAACCCATTTCTCGCAACTTGTTGATGAGATAGGAGCTTGTAAAGAAATTGTCAAAAAATAATGGAAACTGCATATCAGGAAAATTAGTCTGCAGCAATTTGGCAAAATTAATTACCACAGATTCCCCAAGTCCAATATTTTCGTCAGTCGGTTGAGTCTTGCGTCCTTGGTATACGTCGAAGTTGACGCACTAACCTGATGGAGTTGCCAAAACCCATGCTTTGTAGCCGAAACGGATTGGCTTTCCCCTTATAAACCGTTTCAACCCGTTTCAGCCAAAACATGGGATCATGGATTCGTCAATAGACATACAAGCACTAACGGGTGTATATTTAACAAAATTTTGGTTCATTTTTTCGGTCAAAGGGCGTAACTTGACGATTTTATCATTCTGTGCTAAGTTGTTGTTATCGGCTGCATGAAGAAATCTAAAAATCTCATCAAATAGACTTCTTCTGATAGAATTATATAGCAAACCTATCAGGTGTTATCTCTTGCTTCCCAAAACATGCGATTCTTGGGAACGGGAACGTAACCACTTACATATAGAACTGAAATAAAAACGACCATCTCGTCGTTGCCGATTTCCAATATACAATTTTGGCTGTCTGCATTAAGTAGGTACGCTATGTTTCACGAGTAGCTCCAATATTTCCGGATTCAAAAACAGCTCCATAAATTCCAGAGGCTCGCATTCATCGCCTAATGTCAACACAGGTAAAAATTAGGTACTTTGTTGTTTTGTTTTACTTCCAATCAAGTCGCCTTTGACCCACTGTTGTTTTCTTTGTACCCTTTTCTGCCTTCCTTGAGGCTCTGTTACGTTGCTGTCTTCATTGTTACTACTGTCTTCCTCTATGTTGGTTTCCGTTTGCGCTTGAAGCTGCATTGAATTTAGTCTGTTAGGGTCATCGCAGTCTTCATCCCCTGAGTTGTCATAACTTTCAAATCCATTATCATCTGGAGGAGTTATATAGAATTCATATGGAACAAGAGTTTTTCAATTTCATCCAATAAATCATCCGTCGTTAGTGGTTTCTTCCTAAATTGGAAAATTTATATCATATATCTGCCCAAAGGGTCGATAACGACACAATATATTTTTATGCACTTATTATTCAAACGAACAGACCTTACCCTAAAACAAACATTACTTCGTACAACTTGAAATCAGTGCAATCAATGATTTGAAAAACAACCCAATGCATACTCAAACAAAGAACTTACCAGTATGATTTTCTCTCCATATCACACTAGAATTTTTTCAACGTCTAAACAGGTCACGATAACCAAAAAATATAATTCTCAGTACGTTCTGTAAACTTATACTAACCATGTTTATTGATATGACTACTAAATTCAAATAAGTAAAGGCAATACTTTAAAACATGATGTACTTGCATAGCTAATTGCATAGTTCAAGGATTGGGTCGTTTTCGACCCGTTGGGCATAAATAAATGGGTTAATAATATCATTTTCAATACATGTCTCAATCATTACCGGACTGTGTTATAGAGGGTCTTAATTTTTCTTGTAATTACTAAGAAATATTCATACAAAATATAAATACTTATCACTTAGAGTATGGCTATACTAAACAATTATATTGTTCACATTTTACATGACTTTTGTTTGAATTATTTACCATAACGAGGAGGTTAACTCAAGCTATAAAAGCTTTTGTTCTTGGAACAGCCTACGCCGCTATTTCTTAATTTGATAAAATAATTTAACACGAAGCTTTGCCTCCAAACATTTCAAAGCCACACGCTTTCTAGGCACTAAAATGAAACTTTAATCCTTCAATCCTATTCTAAAAATGAATCCTTTTCCGTTACAATAAATTTACGCCTGTATTCATGATCTACAAACAACTAAAAAGGAAATTCTATTATGTTATAAGCCTTATAATAAAAAGGTATGGCAATAAATATAAGAATTAATCAAGCATACTATACGCTCTCGGGGGCGTTGTGACGGGATACGGATAACCGAACACACCCCTATCATATTACTTTTTATATCGGTTGTCATAAGGGAAAATGTATTAAAAGCTCGGATAAATTTGTAAAAACAGATGGAGTGCAAGCTGGATATCGTTTTAATATGGAAAGAAAGAGAATATGTTTTCCCATAGCTATTTTAAAAATAAAGTTATTTTATAAAATTAAAAAAAATATTGGGGAAAATGAATTTATGGGTAGATATTACTGCATTGGTTCAAATATTCAATTAGATTTCTCTTCTCAATGCTTTTGTCAGGTCGATATAATAAATTAACAAGTTGGATCAGCTATTAAAGTACACTACAAATATCAGACTGAAACATAAATTGATGTTCCCTAGAATTGGAATTTTCTCCTTCTTCCAATTATGATTGTAACATTTAGGTACCAACATGGTTTTTTTCACCACATTAGTCAGGCTTGAGATACCGCATTTACAAAAATAAGGCAGTGATATAAAAGGCGCTCCGAAGTTTCTTCACAATAGTTTTGACCGTTTTCCTCTCTGAACTTGTCAGGTCTGTCGTGGATTCTGGCGATTGTTTTAAAATACACTACTGTTTTGAATCAAACTTACTGTTTCTAGATAATTCCACAATATATTATAAAAATGTTAAAAATTCTAAGAAATTTGACAATTGTTTCGACATTGAATATCATCGTCAGAATGATATTATAAGTTACATTTCATTTAATGACGTCTAGAGAATTCGACAGAGGGATTGAATGATATATACAAATTCCTAGAACCCCGATAAATATTTAAGATGGCAAAAACAGTCAGTGTGAAGGTGACGTTTAGAAGATTTCTTGAGATAAATATCCGTTTTAGTTATTTTTTTTAGAGTTCATTCATTGTATGTAGTTTAGTAAAAATGAATTGTTTCAACCCACACTCGTATTACATTTGGTGTCAGGTGTGGGGTGAAGATTTCAAGATGTCCGGGAAGAAAATAAGCCAGATGTTAGTTGCAGAATTGAGAAGAGAGCTGGAAGAACTTGATTTGGACACGACGGGTCTCTAGGCGTTATTACTGGCACGATTGAAAGGGCATTATGAAAGCCAGGGTATTGATCTTGAGACTGTGGAGTTTGAAGATCCCTCCATGAAGACCATTACCCTGATCCGGAACGAAATCTCGCAGAAGATGTCCAACCTGTCCACAGAAATGTCCAACCAGCACGATGAAATCTCCCAAAAGATGTCCAGCCAGCGCGACAAACTATCTCGAAAGATGTCCAGCCTCTCCGATGAACTCTCCCATAGGGTGTCCACCGAGATGTCCAGCCAACGAGAAGAAAACTCGCAGAAGATACCAAATATCTCCGATGAAGTCCCAAAAGGTGTCCAGCTTGTCCGCTGAGATGTTCAGCCATCGTAACGAGATATCTCGGATGGTGTCTCAAGAAGAAGCGAAAATAGCCGGCATCGAAGAGGAGATGAAAAAGCTGCAATATATCGTCTCCCATCCACCAGGACCCGTAAGAGAGAGAGAGAGTCCAATCCACAGGTACAGAGGTTAGAGAGTAGCTTGTCGACCCTCGATATCAAAGTCCATGCGATGGAAGAACGATTCTCCCATCAGCCGCCAAGGGGTGAACTGCGTCAGGAGTGTAACACAGCAGTAGAGACCAAAGCAAGATTGAAGCCATCAACCTTCGACGGCACAACTACCTGGCCCAACGCAGCGGCCAGCGCCAATGGATGGTCCTCCAGAGAAAAGGCGGTAGCTCTGACAGTTGTCCTACGAGGTGATGCTCTTGTTGTAAATGATACTTTGGAATACTTTATTTTGTGTTCTTGATTCACTTTGTATGTGATAGTTTTGAACGTAGTTAGTTGATGACAGATAGAAAAATATGTAGTTGAGTTGTCAATATAGATTCGTACTTTTATAATCGATTTATTTGCGTTGACAGTAATATTTCACATTGTAATTACTCCTCCATCAGAAAAGATATATATTTTCACTAGGTAGGTGATTTTGTATGAGAAGTTCCTTAAAAGCTCTTGATGTCCTGCAAACCTTCCATGCCGACAAGTCTGAAGCTTTCGACCAACTGGTGAAGCGCCTGGAGATAAGGTATGGCCAAGCGCACCTGAAGCAAGTCTACCAGTACCTACTGAATAACAAAAGGCAGAAAACTGGTGAATTTATCCTGGAGTATGAAGCGGAGGTTGCAAGAATGGTCTGCTTTGCATATTCTTCAGCCAATGAAAGCATTTTGGAATGCCTAGCTGTCCCGGCATGCATAGTTGGCTTAAGAGACCAGGAGTTGCAAACAGCGCTGCGCTTGGCCCATCCCAAAGCTCTGTTGGAAGAATGTAAAAAATGGTTTAAAATAAGAGACTCCTTAGGCAACTACATAAAAGTTGCACATTCTGAACTCACGTTCCAACTACATCCAGTAGAATTTGACTGTTTAGATGACAAAATCAGAGAAAGAGTCAGCACGATGAAGCACAAGAAATTTGAGAAACCAGAACAAAAACTATAGAAACTTGAGCACACACAACATAGTTACTCTAAACATCATGAAACTGTAAGTACTTAAGTACTAACACACTTTGCACCACGATTTGGAAACCTTTCAGACACTAATTTTACAGATAGTGAAATAGAATTTCTAAATGAAGGTTTAAAGTACAGTATACCACCAAAATTAACAAATAATATTAAACAAGTAATACCTACAGAATCAGAAATAGCGTTCAAATCTAATTCAAATAATTTTCTTTATGAGAAATTAAAAATGGCCAATTTAATAAAAAATATTGATCCGCCAACGGTTGAACGTCAAAAAAATTACATTACAGTTTTAACCTTCCGTTAGTGGCGTACGGTCTGACACACTGACGTCAGTGTTGCGTAGTCATAATAACATCACTGGAAAGAGGGATATTCAGCGTTCAAATAACTTTCAAGGCCTTCAATAAGCACGCTTGGTCTTCGTATTGCCGTCGTATGTATTGTTAGTAGGTTAGAATACTGCTATTCGTTCTGATACACCGACACCACTATTAACGTTAGTGTTTGATTTTCTTTTTGGTTAGTTCTTCGTTATTTCTAGGATTTTTATCACTAATACCAGTTATTTCAGCAATGGACTTTGAGAAGGAGGAACAGAGGCTGCTAAAATTATTGGAAGAAATTCCATCGAACATCGAATTTGACGAAAACGAATCCGATGGTGAGAAGATAGAAACAAGGGAAGAGGATAGCAGTAGGCGATGAAGAGGAAGTTGAAAACCAAGGGCCCTACATTTTTGGAAAAAATGAATTTACTAAACTGGGAAAAGATACACCACAAAATAAAAACGTATGGACTAAAAAGAAACTCTATGAATCTAAATGATGCTATTTCTATTTGGCAGCTTTTTTTGTGAAGATATTCTGAACATAATAGAAGAAAGTACCAACTTTATGATTGAAACAAAGAGGCATAAGTACAGTAGGGAACGGAACTGCCATCTATCAAATGTTTCTGAACTAAATGCATTTTTTGGTTTGTTGTATATTGCTACAGCTAGGAGGAAGGGGCCATGTAAATGCTAATGATTCATGGAAAACGGATGGAATCTCGATGGAAATCTTTAGGCTCACCATTTTGCTCCACAGATTTCAGTTTTACTTGCTCACATTCGTTTCGATGATAAGGAAAGTCGCGAAGAAAAACTGACCAACTTGCGTTGATAAGAACTGTATATGGTAGTTTCGTGTCAAACTGTAAATGGCCCTACTCATTATAGGAATATCCGACAATTGACGAAGAGTTGGAAACTTTTAAAGGAAATTGTCGTTTTCGTCAATATATTTCATTGAAGCACAACAAGTACGGCATAAAAATATTTGCCCTAGTAGATGCTAAGATATTTTATAACAATAATCTTGAAGTTTATGTTGGTAAACAACCTCCAGGGCCATTCGAGGTAAATACTAGAAAGTCTAGTTTAGTACAGCGTTTATGTGAACTCATTTCAGGTATAGGACGAAATTTAACAACAGACAGCTGGTTTACCAGTATAGAGTTAGCCGATGAACTTTGTATCAATCATAGACTAAGTTTGTTAGGCACAATTCGCAAAAATGAAAAACAAATACCTTCATTATTGTTGTAAGGCAAAATAGGTCCTGAAGGTTCCAGTATAATTCCTTTTCAAGAATATACAATCCTAGGGTCTGATATCTTGAGGCGTGGAAAAACGGGTTTGCTTATTCCCACTATGCATCACGATGATGCTGTTGATTCAGAGACTGGAAAACGGAAACCAGCAATGATAATAGATTATAATAAGACAAAAGGTAAAGTGGATACAGTGAATGAGCTTTGTTTTACTTACAACTGCACGAGAGCTTCAACAGTAAGAGGTTCAAACCCCCACGGCGGCAGAATTTCTCTTCTGATTTAATAAATTGTACGGAGGCATCCTGTTTACGTCACACACGCACAAACACACCCTCGCATATACACACACACAGGAGATAAGTGACACAAAATACACATTGATACAGAATACAAGATGATGGATG
Source organism: Galeruca laticollis (assembly GCA_963921935.1). Taxonomy (NCBI): domain Eukaryota; kingdom Metazoa; phylum Arthropoda; class Insecta; order Coleoptera; family Chrysomelidae; genus Galeruca; species Galeruca laticollis. The sequence goes on along the minus strand of OY998175.1, from coordinate 274,226,124 downwards.
ATTCTGTGTATATATACAACAGTTCCGCAGTATTTAAGCATTGTTATCCTTTGCTACAAATGCAATTAATATTCTGATCCAAAAATTTTTTACGATCTTCAACCGAATCGCCTCATTTTTGTTCGGTTTAGACTGTTTGTTCACATACTCGTTCTGATGGCTGATTACGTTACAATAGTGTAGAAATAGCCACACCAGACTGCTTTTTGGTGCTGATAAATAATCCCTCTCGGGCTACTAAAATGGATTTAAAATACCATTACCTCATTTTTCTGCACCTGTCTCTCGGTAAAAACCTATTTCAAGATGTTTCCACATTCAAACCGACATGAAATAGAATGTTCGCAGAGACAAATCGAGTTTAATAATTCTGTAAAGTGATAAAAACGGCAGTGAATCTTTCCGTAATCGACTACAGAATAAATTTGTTTCTAACTGCATAAAACGTCCCATAATAGAAGTGGGGAAAACATAACTTTCCATGAAATATTTTGTTTCATACATTATTATCTGTTCAAAACTACGCAATAAATTATCACTTATTCAATACACATAGAAAAATTAGTTCTCTCTGGTATTGCCTATATACCAATCAATTTCTTCTAATTTCACTCAAAGCTATTCCATACTCTAGTCTTCTTAATTTTGATACCCAAGACCACATTTTGAAAAATAATTGACTTTGCAACTATTTCATTCCACATTCGCATAAAGTAAAAATCAGTTCTTGGAGCTCCTTCATATTAGTTATATCAATTAAACATATGATCATTCTTCCGTATAATCACCATACAACCACCGAGAGTCGCTAACAAAGTTTGCTTCGTTAATTTAATTCTTACGTCAATCGACTCCCATTCATCAAATATATAGTTTGGTATTTATTTCACAAATACCACCCATCTTAAATTATTTCTTAGATCAAAAGCTGGCTTTTTAATTTATATATATATATATATATATATATATACAGGGTGTCCCGGGACTAATGGGAAAAAAGTCAGGAGCGTATAATATGAGCCAAAATAATGTTAGTACTTCATATAAACTTTTTCTATGCAGGCCCTCGTTTTCGAGTTATAGGCCTCCAAAGTAATAATTTTGAATTTGGTTTTTATTTTTATTTTTTGTACTAGTTATTTGATCTTTATAAAATTTACGGCAAAGCTTCAATGTACGTGTATGTTTATTTTGGAAAGGTAAACAGATTTACAGTAGTGCCTTTAAGCCAGGGACGGAATACTCGCAATGGTTAGTGATCCAAAAAATTTGCAGGGATGGCACACCCTGTATGAAATTATCGAAATTTACTTCCCCACACATTAAGATAACGAAAAGGTACTCTTGTTGGAATTCGATAAAATAAGCCGTTTGGCTAATACTTACAGTTTTATTAATGCACTACGTACCAATTTACGCATTCACCATTTTTATAAGTACACAACGAGGAAAAACTAACTTATTAATAGATGTCCAAGATTTACCTACAGTACTACAGAATAATAATTTAACGATAACAGAAGATGGAAAACATTAACGACTTATTAATTCGAAAGTTGGTAAAAACTTTTTATAAGTGTTTTTACCGTTTATCATGTTACCATAGGATTAGTTGTCAAACGTTGTGTAGAATAGTTCGTAGTGAGTACTTGTCAGTAATTCATAAGTCCTTAATTTAACAGTTACAATGGCAAAATTCGCTTTCATTGAGTACGCAGATATGCATCTAATGTATGGACTGGCTTCTCGAAACTGTTTAGAGGCCAGAAGGCTTTATGAAGAACATTTTGCAAACAGAACATTGCCACGCAGACGAATGTTTGAATGTATTGATCTCAGGTTACGAGAAACAGGTATGAATAAGAAAATGTAATTTTCCATGTATACAAAACAAAATTTTTAATTTCAGGAAGATTTTTGCCAAAAAAGGTGGAAAAGGTCCAGTACGAAGCATACGTACTGTGGCAGTTAAACAAGACTTGTTAAATGCAGTTCATAATGAACCATCAACGAGTTTTCTAAAAGTATCAAGAGAACATAACGTATCGAAATAAGTTGTTCATCGCGTTCTGAAAGAACAGCTGTTATATCCTTTTCACATGAAAAAAGTACACAGTATGACAGTGGCTGATTATCCTGCACGACTTGAGTATAACCAGTGGTTTCTGCGACAACAACAAGCAGACAATACATTTATTAGTAACGTTCTCTTTACGAACTAATCCGGTTTCACCAGAGATGGAATCGTAAATTCTCATAATATGCATTTATGGTGTGATGTGAATCCACATGGCATTATCCAAACTAGGAGCCAGCATAGATTCATGGTTAATGTTTGGGCAGGAATAGTTGGCAATCATTTGATAGAGCCATACTTTATTGACGGTACTTTGACCGGTCAGAGATATTTGGAGTTTTTGAAAAACCTGTTTGATGATGTGCTACTACAAACTCGTAGGAATTTATGGTTCATGCATGATGGGGCCCCTCCTCATTTCAGTTTAGATGTACGACAGCATTTACACAAAAGGTTTGCTAATTGATGGATTGGTCGTGGAGGACCTTTTCAATGGCCACCGCGATCAGGAGACGTTAACCCCATGGATTTCTTTCTCTAGGGTTATCTCAAAAATAAGGTATACGCAACACCTGTGCAAACAAGGCAAGATTTAATAGACAGAATTGTGTTACACTGCAATGTTATTAGAAATAGTGTTGTATTGCTCTTTCAAGTGCAAAGAAACAACCTTCGTAGACTTAGAATGTGCGTGGAAGTGGGAGGATCTCATATTGAACATTTATTAGAATAACGTTAGTTTTTAGTTGTTGTTTAGGAATTAGTTTTAGTCTAATGTTTTATAACTTGTGTTTTTTGAGGTTTCTTTATTGGTTTAATAATGTTATGTTCGTAATTTTGATTAAAAGCAAGTAAATTGTGGACGTCGTATTAATAAGTTAGTTAGGTAGATTTGTACGTAGTGCATTAATAAAACTAAATATTATCCAAACGGCTGATTTCATCGAATTCCAACAAGAGTACCTTTTCGTTAGCTTAATGTGTGGGAAAGTCAATCTCGATAATTTCATAGAGGGTGTGCCATCCCTGCAACGTTTTTGGATCACTAACCATTGCGAGTAGTCCATCCCTGGCTTCAAGGCACTACTGTAAATCTGTTTACCTTTCCAAAATAAACATACACGTCCATTATAGCTTTGCCGTAAATTTTATAAAGATCAAATAACTTGTACAAAAAATAAAAATAAAAACCAAATTCAAAATTAATACTCTGGAGGCCTATAACTCGAAAACGAGGGCCTGCATAGAAAAAGTTTATATGAAGTACTAACATTATTTTGGCTCATATTATACGCTCCTGACTTTTTTCCCATTAGTCCCGGGACACCCTGTATATATATATATATATATATATATATATATATATATATATATATATATATATATGACGGAATCCCCACGAATCATAAGTTTTGTTTTCTAACTAGCCGTCGAGGCTACCTTCTTGATACATTTTTTAGAAGTAATGGGGTTATATATATGTATTATAATATATTTAATGTTCTACTGTTTTTATAATTATGTATTATATGATTTTATTTGAAATTTAATTATTAGATGCTGTTGTTACAATCGTGGTAGTAACTACACTAATGTGAAAACACCTTTATCACTGAATATAACCTATTTGAAATTTTGACAGGAATTGTCAAATTATTATGCCCGGCTCAGATGAATATGAAATTTTATATTCTGAAAGATAAATTACTACAAAATCGACTTACTCGCTCTTACCTCAGGGAGGGTTCAAAGATTCAAAAAAATTAATAATTTAAATTTTAAATTTATAAATTTCCAAAGAATATTCCAAAATTGTCAATTATACTATTGCAAATCTATAGTGACTGCTTGTTCAATATATTCAAAGACCATTAAATTATCTGATGACATCTAGAATTTTTCTGTTACTGAAAATTAACTAAATGTCACTGATTATATCAAAAGTTTTATAGGATCCAAAATTTTTCAAATTCAATGAAATAGGAGTTGAAATAATACCAAAGTGAGTTGGAATCAAAAATTATATATTATATACCATCAGATAACAAGTGAAAATGAATATTATTCCCAAAATATAATAAAGAACAATAATCCTACTTTCTACGAACCTTAAAATTAAAAAAACAACCTATATACTAGAAGAACAACCTAATTAACTACTTATTCTAAACGTTCAAATCGTCGAAAATTACACTTGACGTGTATAAATGTCAAATAACTATATGCGATAAAATTGTCTATTCAAAAAAATTTTTTCTTCTCTTCAGGTGAAATTTTATATATCTTTAACGTTAATTTTGTCAGTATTCAAAAATGTGATATAGATGCATCTATCTTAATTTTATTTAAAGGCCTGTTAATTCTTGAAAAATAATTTATAAAATCTGGACTGGACTCACCAACTAGGTATCAGGATCACTCGTTCTGATTCTAAGCACGTCTTTTAGAATCGCCGGAACCACTTTTCTAAATTTATAATTTAGAACCCGGAAAAATCACTATTTCAATATAATTATTTAAGGAATTATTCACGCACTGATCTTATCATGCTAATTATTATAATCTGATGCTATTTTAATATATCAATTACTATTATATTATTCAGCAAATTTGAGAGAACTCATATTAGATGTTCTCTCGAGAGGGGTTCAAAATCAACTAACTAAACTTTTTCCATAAATAATTCTGTTCTCCTTTGGTTACCAAAAAATTCCTTTTTTAAAAAAAAAATACAAATTTATGTTTTCATATAACAAAGAGAGATTTTCATTCTTTAATTCTAATTGTAATTTTGCTACCAGCGACATCTGTATTCTTTTTTTAAAATCTTTATAAAATCTATGTATCATTAAGTATCTTCTGCATTATTGTCATTCGAAATTGTAATGTCAAATTTTATTTGCATATTGAATCTTTCAAATTATTTATAATACATTGTATATCACTAGTATTACATCCAAAAATGTACATTTTTCTTTATTTCAATGTTTTCTTTAGAATTTAGATAGAGTATATGTATTAAATCCCCCTAATAAAAGAATGATAAATCGATTCTTGCATATAATTATAATTTATCTTTCAAAATTGCCAAATATCATACTAATATCTCAGTAACATAGTTATATCTTTCATTCAAATAATTATCTCTAAAATTTATCTTCAATCAAATTAAACTATTATTCCTAATTCCTATAAAACTTCTTAAATCTACTATATCTATTAAAATTTCACGTAACATAATATCATTTGTTCCAAGTTAAGTATAATATTTATATACCTGTTCTATGTTGAAAACTCCTCTTCCATTTCCCGTAATGGGGTCTAATAATTGGTAACTATTTTGTGCTCCTTCGTTACCTACTACATAAGGTCCCTCAAACGGTAGCAATAATTTTGCGCAACTATTCTCTGATCTTTTTGCAACTTGCAATGATCTTACAATCACCAATTCTCCTTTTTCAAAAACTGTCTTCTTTTTATTTTTTTGGTTCATCCTTTTAATATATTTTTTAGCTTGCTTCTGCAGTCTTTCATTCACCTTATTCAAAACATCTTCCATTTCCAATTTTCGATTCACTGTCCAATTTCTTTGGGGTATTGTGCCAGTAAATAAATATTCTGGGCATTCATTTGTAACACCATGAGGTATTTGGTTAAGGAATCTTTCTACGTGATTTAAATTATTTTCCCATTGACAGTGATCCTGATTACATAAAATTCGTAAGTACTTGTTTATCTCTTTGATGTATCTCTCAGCTGGATTTGACGATGGTTTCCTAATGCTAATAAAGTTCAACTTAATTTCTTGATTTTGACTAAATTTAGCTAGTTTTTCACTTTCATAATAAGTTGCATGATCTAATATTATTGTTTTTGGCGTTCCATAATTTTTTATGTACATTTTTAAAATCTCTATCACAGTTTTTGCATTGGTTCTTTTGCATGGGAAAACTTTAACAAATTTCGTAAAAATATCAGTGATAACAAATATTTGTTTATTCTCTTGTATGCTCGGTATTAAATTGCTTATAAAATCTATAGCAACAATTTGTAATGGCTTCTGTGCAACTATTGATTTTTTCAAATTTTTATTGTGATAATTTTTCCTTTTGCTAGTTGACATATGGCACACACTTTACAAATGTTTTTGGCAATTGCTAAATCCTTTTTTGTTATATAGTTTTCTCTAAAAAGCATCCATAACTTCCTAGTCCCAACATGTCCATGTTCTTCATGTACATTTTTCAAAATTTCCTTTGCATAATCTTGTGTAATTACAAATACTTCTCTATCTTCCAGAAATTCAATTATTTTACCATTTAATTCTATCTATCTATTCAAAATCAATTATTTCCTTATATTTCATCAATTCATCAATAACTATGTCTGTTTCTAACTTCTTCATCGACTATGCTTACATATCAACTTCTTTTTCATCCTTTAATTCAATCTTTTGTATCATATATTTGCTTAGTTCATATAACTTCCGTCCGTTTGTTCCTATAAATGTAATTATTTCATCCTGTCCATCTATTTTGTTGCTTAATTTTCATTTCTATTTTCATTATCATATCTTCTATCAAAGTTTCTAAAATCTCTTTTATTCTCACAATACTTGTTGTCATAAATTTTATCTCCATTTCCATATATTCGTTTTTCATTTATGTAACTTCTATTTTCATTTCCATAATTCATATCTACATGTCTATCATTTCTTCTATTATCAATCCATGTTAATATAATTTCTATTTAAATATGTTTTTAAATATTACTCGTTAATCATAAATATTTTATTTACATATTGTTTTTATATCCATTCTTCATCATGTACAATTCCTTTTCGTTTTCTAGATTTCATTCCTATAATCTGTCATATAATTCAATTTTATTTTCTTTTCCTAAACTTCGTCTTATTCTCTTCTCTTATTGTTTGATTCTCTATGAGTTTCCTAAATATATTCAAATTTTTCATGATGTTCTGTTTAAAATCGTTTTGCCATATTCGTTTACTAGATTTCTTTAACTTTTCCACTATGTTCTTTTTAAATTCATTGCCCCATATCTCATTATCTTCATCATATATTCTCGTTTCCGTATTTTCTTCCCAGAAATGCATTACAATTTGTATCTCAAATTCTTCTATATCATTGAAATTATTTTTTATTATTTTCTTATCCACCATAATCTCAATTCCTATTATTTCATTTCCAATTATATTAATAAAAACTTTTTGATCAATTATTTTCATATTTCTGTCACATTTCACTCTTATTTCGATATTTTCTGTATAAATTATTCGTCCGGCATTTTGTTTTGTAGTTTCTTCTATTTCTTTTACATTTTCTTGTAATATTTTATTCATTTCCTCCAATTCTTCGTTAAATTGTTTCCCCCTATCATAATTATTATTCCTTTTATCATATATCATGATTTGTTTTTCGGTATTACCATCTAAGTCTTTTATTTTCCAATAAATATTTTTTTCATAAATTTGCATCACTTTTTTATTTGTTTGTCCTTGTACTTTAATGGACTGTATCTCTTCAATTAAATTTTCATTTTGTTTCTTAACTTCTACTTGAATTACTCCAGATAAATTTTCTTTTAGGCATCTTCCTAGTTCTTGAACTTCTTCTACCACCTGCTTGTTTGTATCTTCCCTGATTTTAATGCCAATTTCTTGAATTTCTATGCGCAAATTTTCCTTCTGGCCCTTCATATCCTCTTTCACCTTTTCAATTTTCTTTCTAAATTCATTATTTTCTTCCCTAATTTTCTTAATCTCCTTTAAATTTTCAATTTTTCCTTCTTCTATTTTCTTTTCCAGCCTGTCCATGTTTCCTGTGATATTGTTAATATCCCCCTTAATCTCCTCTCTCATTGTATACATATCTCCTCGCATATTCTTTTCCATACTATTCATATCTGCCCTATTTTCTTCAAATTTCCTATTCATATTCTCATTCATTTTCAAAAGAAATTGTTGCATCCAATGATCATTGCTATTTGTTCCTCCTTGGGGTTCCCGTCTACTATCCTCCTGTTCTTCCCTTTCTTCATCGGATCCACTTTCAACTCCTACCTGTTCACCATCTCTTAACGTCATTCTCCGTTCCATCGTAAATATTTAAATTTTTTTTATAATAATGTCAATAAATTTTTAATATTTTTATAATTATATGCACAGTTTTAATCACCCCACGTTTTGGGTGACAATAATTATAATGTTAACGTCAACCTAATTATCAAGAAAAATTCTTAATTCGCCCCACGTTGGGCCGCCAAATTATAATATATTTAATGTTCTACTGTTTTTATAATTATGTATTATATGATTTTATTTGAAATTTGATTATTAGATGCTGTTGTTACAATCGTGGTAGTAACTACACTAATGTGAAAACACCTTTATCACTGAATATAACCTATTTGAAATTTTGACAGGAATTGTCAAATTATTATGCCCGGCTCAGATGAATATGAAATTTTATATTCTGAAAGATAAATTACTACAAAATCGACTTACTCGCTCTTACCTCGGGGAGGGTTCAAAGATTAAAAAATATTAATAATTTAAATTTTAAATTTATAAATTTCCAAAGAATATTCCAAAATTGTCAATTATACTATTGCAAATCTATAGTGACTGCTTGTTCAATATATTCTAAGACCATTAAATTATCTAATGACATCTACAATTTTTCTGTCACTGAAAATTAACTAAATGTCACTGATTATGTCAAAAGATTTATAGGATCCAAAATTTTTCAAATTCAATGAAATAGGAGTTGAATTAATACCAAAGTGAGTTGAAATCAAAAATTATATATTATATACCATCAGATAAAAAGTGAAAATGAATATTATTCCCAAAATATAATAAAGAACAATAATCGTACTTTCTACGAACTTTAAAATTAAAAAAAAAACCTATATACTAGAAGAACAACCTAATTAACTACTTATTCTAAACGTTCAAATTGTCGAAAATTACACTTGACGTGTATAAATGTCAAATAACTATATGCGATAAAATTGTCTATTCAAAAAAATTTTCTCTTCTCCTCAGGGAAATTTTATATATCTTTAATGTTAATTTTGTCAGTATTCAAAAATGTGATATAGATGCATTTATCTTAATTTTATTTAAAGGCCTGTTAATTCTTGAAAAATAATTTATAAAATCTGGACTGGACTCACCAACTAGGTATCAGGATCACTCGTTCTGATTCTAAGCACGTCTTTTAGAATCGCCGGAACCACTTTTCTAAATTTATAATTTAGAACCCGGAGAAATCACTAACACTATTTCATTATAATTATTTGAGGAATTATTCACGCACTGATCTTATCATGCTAATTATTATAATCTGATGCTATTTTAATATATCAATTACTATTATATTATTCAACAAATTTGAGAGAACTCATATTGGATGTTCTCTCGAGAGAGGTTCAAAATCAACTAACTAAACTTTTTCCATAAATAATTCTGTTCTCCTTTGGTTACCAAAAAATTCCTTTTTTAAAAATAATACAAATTTATGTTTTCATATAACAAAGAGAGATTTTCATTCTTCAATTCTAATTGTAATTTTGCTACCAGCGACATCTGTATTCTTTTTTTAAAATCTTTATAAAATCTATGTATCATTAAGTATCTTCTGCATTATTGTCATTCGAAATTGTAATGTCAAATTTTATTTGCATATTGAATCTTTTAAATTATTTATAATACATTGTATATCACTAGCATTACATCCAAATATGTACATTTTTCTTTATTTCAATGTTTTCTTTAGAATTTAGATAGAGTATATGTATTAGTATATATATATATATATATATATATATATATTTGACTAAAACCCAAGACATATGTTTGAAATATATATATATATATATATATATATATATATATATATATATATATATATATATATTCATATATATATATATATATATATATTCATATATATATATATATATATATATAACGTACGTGCCAGGTAGTGACCGTTATGCAAACAAACTGTAAACAAAGTAGTTGGGATGCGGTCAATATAGGGCTTATTAAACAACTATTTTTTGACTAGTTTAGCTTTCGGAAATAATTTATTTCCTTCATCAGAACATCTACAAATGGACAAAATTTGAATTAATAAAACTGAAAAACTGCTTAGAATACAAAATTACTCACCAAAATAAGTTTAACATATATGCATCAAGTACATCAAGATTTACAGGAGCAAGAAAATTCATTGAAGCTTATATGCTGCTAGTCTGTGTGAGACAGGGTGGTTAGAATTGAATGGAATTGTCACATCAGTCTGTGTTGGTTTTCGGTAAATTGAATAATCAAGTACATTATTAACTCTTTGAATTTTTAAATCAAGAAATTTGATTGAGCTATTTTCTTCAATTTCTAATGTAAATTCAATTTTCGGGTGTAAATTATTGATGTGGTTGAAAAACACATCTAATTGTCGCTCACTACCCATAAAACAAGCTAATATGTCATCCACATATCTATACCAAAATAAAATATTTTTCGAAATATTACTTTCAAAGATCTTTCTTTCTAAATTGTCCATAAAAATGTTTGCTAAAATAGGTGATATAGGGCTTCCCATTGGTAAACCTCCATTTTGAATATATATCTTATTGTCAAAAGTGAAATAATTCTGATTAATGCATACATCAAATAAATTAAGTATATCTGATATTATTCCTGGATTATTATTTTTATCTCCTAGTAATTTTCTTACAAGTATTAGACATTCTTTAATTTATTTGATGTATGCATTAATCAGAATTATTTCACTTTTGACAATAAGATATATATTCAAAATGAAGGACATCCTTAAAGGAAATATCCCAATTCGTTTGAAACGAGAAGCATTTAACCAATGCATATTACCGGTTCTGAACTATGGCGCAGAGACACTAACTTTAGCGAGAAAAACCGCGGAAAAACTAAAAGTAACACAAAGGCGAATGGAGAGATCGATGTTGGCCTGACCCTGAGGGATCGAGTGAGAAATGAAGAGATACGCCGACGTACTGTAGTGGATGATATTATACAACGAATCACTACACGAAAATGGAAATGGGCTGGGCACATTGCTAGAATGGACGACGGGCGATGGACCAGAAAACTGTTGGAATTGAGACCAAGAGCTGATAAGCGTAGCCGAGGCAGACCTCCCACTCGATGGACGGATGACCTAAAGAGGATAGCGACAAATTGGATTGCAACAGTCAGTGACAGAGAGAACTGGAGACGTTTGGAGAAGGCCTATGTCCAACAATGGACGTGAAATGGACTGTATGATGATGATGATTTTGATGGTACCTGAAAGGTTGATAGAAATGTAGCAATGGCAGAAATCATGGAAAGGTACTTTGACTTCGCAGAAATATTTGGGTTTTCTGCAAAACGAATCTTGGAGCCTGTTTGATGATATGCAACTAAAAACTTGTAGGAATTTATGGTTAATGCATGATGGGGCCCCTTCTGAATCCAGTTTAGATGTACGACAACATTTGAACACAAGGTTTCTAATAGATGCATTAGTAGGGAAGGTCTGTTTCAGTAACCACCGCGATCACGAGAGGTCAATCCTATGGATTTATTTTCCTGGGGTCATCTCAAAAATGAATTGTACGCAAAACCTGTGTAAACAGGGCAATATTTGGGTTACACTGTAATTATATTAGATATAATACTAGAAGAATGTGGAAGTGGGACGAGCTCGAAACATTTATAAGAATAAAGTTAGTTGTTTGTTGGTTTGGGATTAGTTTTAGTCTAATGTTTTATAACTTGTATTTTCGACGTTTCGTTACTGGTTCAATATCTTTGTGTTTGTAATTTTGATTCAAAGCAACTATATACGTTCTTTGCATACATATTTAATTTCCATGGAATTACTATGTTAGTGATCTCTACCACATTACGTGAATATTAGACATGGTGTCGATGAATTATTTTCAACTAGCTACGTAGCATATCTCCATAAAAATGGTTAATGCGCAAATGCGTACGAAGGCATACATTGAAAATATGCTAACAATTTCACAAAGACCAAATGAACGGTTCGAAAATTAAAAATAATGAACTGATTCAAACTTTGGAGGCCCGTAATTCGGAAACAAAGGTCTGTATTGAGAAAGTTTATATAAAGTACTCACACTATTTTGGCTCTTACAATACGCTCTCATTACACCTGAGATACTCTGCGTAAGTATATGAAATAGTATTTTCATTCCGTCTCAGGCATTATGACGATTAGTGCTGAATGTGAAAGTTGTATATGGTTTACAATGTCGCGTATGAAAAACATTCATCCTCAACAACTAATATTAGAATTCTCTTATTGGTACGATAAGTGAATTTGTACATGTGCATATGTCTTATAACAGACTTCTCTATAACTTCAGCCGATTTGTAATTCAGTTATTTCTAAATTCTTTTCACAGTTCCAAACGAAAAGCATAGTTATATGTCTCAAATTCCAAGCCCGTATAAGGATCCATCAATAGAAACGGAATCAAAAATCTAATTTACCAAAGAAAATATCCAGATATTGAAAAATGCATTCCGTGACAAGCTCTCTCCGACTCCATCTATGCTAGACTGATAAGAGGAAATGTTTGGTCGATATCCTGTGAAACGGCCAAGGACATTTTGGAATAAAAAATATTGAGATAGCAGAAATATTATCTGGATGATTTTGTGTGAATTATAAAAATTGGATAATGAGCACTTAAACCTATACTAATTTCACTTTCAAGTCATATACCTATAAGAGGAAAAGAATATATGTGGAGAAAACAAGACATGAATAAAACAAATAGAGTTATGAGAATCATGGACTGTGTTAATTTATTGAATGACAGAGCTTATTTATTGTAACGAAGGACAGTCCCTGGAATAGGAAAATATGAGGAAACAATAATTAGATACAATAATAGCTTCATTGTATGATATTGTATCTTTGAATAAGTTATTGTATTAGTGTTTTTAAATGAAACTCAAGGTTTCATTTAAAAACACTAATTTGAGCATATTCCACGAAGTAAGGGTCGAGACAGTCAATTTCAAGTTATTGTATAGTAACACAAATGTTTACAATACCATGATATGTACAATAGGATGAAAATATTAGGTACTATAGTCATGACATAAACGTATAACGAGAAGTGTAACCAAATGTTCTTAAATATTCAATTTATTGTCTGATGTAGGTGATTTGGTAAACTTGGAAATTTAAGCAAATAGACCAATATCCATCAACATAATCCATGATAATGAATTTGTTCATGAAAATATAAATTTACACCTTACCAGCTCTAAAAAGCATATTAACTACATACTCCAATATCACATTATTTAACAAGCACTAAAAAATTTTGCCGTCTTTTTTGATGGGAAAAACGACTTTGATGACTTCCAGCAAGCAAGTCTAAGTCAAGAGAACAACAATACAACAGAGGTGGGAAATTTCGAAAATAGGAGAAAAAATAATAATGCGGAATTTTAGAACATAAGAAGGCGCGAAATATTTGAACTTTAATCAATGTTGGATATTAACACATGATGTTAAATGGATACTAAAAGTGAGTTTTGGTTTCAAATAACAAACGACATTTTTATTGTAACTTTCATCTAAACATAGCTTTTTGAACGTCAGTTGCCTCAACCTAGCGAAGATATGAAGAAAGGATAATCATTATTCAATAAATACAAATGAGTACCTTACAAAAAATGGAATGAATAAAGCTAATGAGCAATAAGTGCTGTTTCGCATAACTATAAAGAAGGTTCATAAATTTATTACCCAAATTACACAAAAGTATAGGGGAAGTGTCCTTAAAATGGGACAGTAATCTAAAACGGGATGCCATGTTTTTTTGTGAAACGAGTGTTGCCATCTAGCGAAATATTGCCCAAGCGCAAGCTGTACTGATTTTAAACTTGCTAACGGACTTTCAGTTTCATAGTGAATGTGATTGTTGACACACGTAAGTTTCTATGTTTTTCAATATTTTAATGTAATATTATTAACTCATAATAGTAACGATTGCTTCTTTATTTGTGAAGAGAAGGTGTTGATAATTTTTGAAGGATCAGATGAGATGTTAAACGTTGACATAGTCATGGAAGTTCATTAATACATTTTAAGGTTAAGTTTGTAAAATTCACGGAAGTCAAATGTTGAGGTATAGATAAAACGGGATATATGGCATTTGTTTAAAATGAAAAACCCCATTTTACCTAAACTATTTTGATAACATTTTTTACCTGCTTTTTCTTCGTTGCAGTATCAATATATCACAATATGGCGGGTGCATACTCAAGAAAAACCAGCCGACAGGGATGGTCTGAGGAGAACATGAAAAAAGCAATAGACATGGTATTAAATCGAGAATGTGGTTATCTGAAAGCGGCAAAACATTGCCACGTAACAAAGAGTACTTTAGAACATCGTGTTTAAGGAAAAAACAAAATAAGAGAAGATTCTCTCAAAGGTTCAGGTAGCAGACTCGTTACGTTTAACAAGGCGCAAGAAATGGACCTTGTTCGGTTTATTACCAACATAGAGACATCGATGTTTGGTTTGACCACTGATTCCGTGCGACGTTTAGCTTATCAGTTTGCTGAACAGAATAACATATCGCACCACTTCAGTACCCTAAAGAAGAAAGCTGGTTGGCACTGGTTGCAAAATTTCCTTAAAAGAAATAGACTATCACTTCGAATTCCAGAAGCAACCTCAGCTGCACGTGCTAGAAGTTTCAACCGAATAAACGTTTCCAAATTTTTTGACCTACTTGAACCACTTCAACAAAAACATAATTATTCTCCATCAAAAATCTACAATGTTGATGAGACAGTGATCACCACTGTACAGGGACGTCCCTCAAGGGTGAAAGGACGTATAGTCGCGTCAACGCCTGCGGAAATAGGGATGAACCTGGGAAAGTGGTGCGACAGGACGGATCGGGATGCGGTTTTCTGCATTCTCTTCCAAAAATGATTATCACGAAATGTGGGGCGGTAGATTTTCCCTCCCACCAAAAATTGCATTGCTGCAGGCCAATGTGCACGCGAAAAATGCATTACCTGGGAGGCCTTTTGGAAGATTTTCAAATTTGATAAATAAGGGTCAGAACTGGCCCGGACCGGGTACTCGGGGGTTTTCGAGGCCGCTGATAACGAATATAATGTTCAAATTGACCTCCGAACATCTGGTGCACCAGAACCTGACCCTAAACGTCATCTCCGGGGGTGTTTCTGACACAATCAAAGAAGGTCAACCAAAAATTATTTTGGGGGGTGAACCGAAACCCGGGCTAGAACGTCATCTCCGAGAGTTTTCTTGAGGAGAGTGCCAAAAACCACCCGAAAATCATAAGAGGGCAGTTGTGTGGGGCGGTGGTCCCGAATTTCACGTTGCAAACAACCCCCCGAACACCTGGTGCACGACAACCTGACCCTAAACGTCATCTCCGGGGGTTTTCCTGACACAATCAAAGAAGGGCAACCAAAAATCATTTTGGGTTTTTTTTGGCCCGCTGAATGCAAATCTGGCATCGGCGAACACCCCACTGGCACCTGGTGCATCGAAACGCGGGCTAGAACCTCATCTCCGAGAGTTTTCTTGAGAAGAGTGCCAAAAACTACCCGAAAATCATAAGAGGACAGTTGTGTGGGGCGGTGGTCCCGAATTTCACGTCGGAAACAACCCTCCGAACGCCTGGTGCACCATAACCTGACCCTAAACGTCATCTCCGGGGGTGTTTCTGACACAATCAAAGAAGGTCAACCAAAAATTATTTTGGGGAGTTTTTTGGTCCGCTGAATCCAAATCTGGCATCGGCGAGCACCGTAATTTCTTTTTGGATCAATGTTATCTTTAATAAATTTGATTATATTTTGCTCCATATTAAATTTAGGTAATGTTACATATAGTCTGAAATTTTCGAATATTTTCTTCCGTGTTAATTGAGCATTCATCGTTTCTCCTAATGTAAGATAAATTTGATTTTTATAACAATTCAAAACTTAGTTTGTTATGGGTATTTCTAAAATTGGATTTTCTAATGACGTATGAACTGTTTCTCTAAATCGACATCATCTGATATAACATTCTTATTTGGTGGTTTTATTTGGATATCGGATATTATATAATTTTTTTTAATCTTTATCACTGTTTTCCTTTGAAAATTATTATTACATCTTTTTCTATGCTTAATTATCTTATTTTTATTTGATTCTAGTTCTACTGTTATAACTAAATAATTATTATTTAAATTTTCATTATTGTTGTTATAATACTAATTCTAATGATATATGCTACTTACATATGTACATACGGTTTCCATATATTTCAAACCATTTGATTACTTCTTGAATTGAGAACCATCTTATTGCAAATGTTCCCAATTTTTTCTTACGAAATCTTACAATCCCTGAATGTTGGATTGTCCCATTATTTCACCTTTACGATTTGGAATTTCCTTGTTTATTTCTATACTGATTTCTTCATTTCTCCTGTTTACGCTCTTGTTACATTCTTCTTTCTTATTATTTCTATAAACAATTTCCTTATTTCTATTTCTATTTATATTTTCACTCATTTTCTTGTTACTTTCTTCTATTTTCTTATTTCTATCAACAACTTCCATATTTATAGTTTCATTCATATTCTTGTTTCTTCCATCCATTTCATTATCTATAGTATGGTCATTTTCTTCTATCTCCTTGTTAAAGTTTTCATTTTCCATATCACCATAATAGGGTTTGATATTCTCAAGTTTTAATTGAAATAACTCCCAATTAATGGCGAATTTTGAAGATGCTGTAGCCATTGTTATATTATTTACTGTACTAGATAAATCTAAATTCTCAAAACTATATTTATTATCTATTTTATCCTTAATATTACACATATCAAATATATTTAGTAAGTATTCAATATCGTTCAAAAAATCGAAAACAAAATATTTTATTTATTTTTCTGTAATATTAAACGTATCAACTATATTCTTAAATCTTATATATTCTTCATGAAAAATGAATTCAAAAAGTCCTTTATAAAAATCGATTAAAAAATATTCTAAATTTCTTTCCTATACTCTTTAAAACAGGTAAGGAAAGGTAAAATAAGGATTGAACTTGGTACACACTGTTACTGTGGCACTCAGGTTCTTCTTCAGTAGTCCTTGGAACCGCACTGGATGTTGAAACACCAAATTGCGAACTTTCTTCAATCGATTGATTCGTAGAAGTTTTCTCACAACCGCACGGATCCTACTGACTACGCCAATTATGTATTTTACTAATGAAAATACTTTTAAAAAAATATTTATTAACAAAAATATGTTACAATTTGAGATTAAGCCGTACAATTAATGTCGAACTAAAATCTAGAACATTTTAGACTATCTTTATATATATATATATATATATATATATATATATATATATATATATATATATATATATATATATATATAAACGCTGACGTTGCATGTTTCATTGTTGTTGATCTTGAATTTTCTAGGGCTGTAACTCGTTCACTTTACTTTATTCATGTAACTTCAAGTGTCGACTTGATTTCAAGACAAGTACATACACGCGTCTTCTTAACGCGAGTAAGTATTGATTTGGCAACAAAATGAGAAAATATTAAAGTAAACGCGTTTACTTATTTTTATTCACAAATGTCATATTTTCCGAGAGAGCAATGAACTACAATCCTGCACAAAATCCGTCAAGTTTCCACATCAATGGATACAGTCTGTTAAGCATTAATGTATAGTGACTATTCATCATAGTATTAACAAATAAATATTGCATTTTAAAAATAAAATAAGAGTATACTTGTTAATATAAATTCAATGAAGATTCTCTTTTGTGTAGTTGGTTTTCAAAAAGAACTTCACGAAGTTCACAATCATCATTGGCAGTAAAATATCGCAACGCGTTAAGTGGTAGAGTACGATCGTCATGTAAGATTGAGCCTAGTGTCTATTTGAGACTAGATAATTCAAATAGTACACTCGCATATATCTATAAGCCCTTCAACAAAAATAGGTACTGGTGTTAAATATTACGCTTCTTGTTAGCAAACATAGCAATTCTTGCTTTCGTTATCTACCTTCAAAACCTTAGGTCTCAATATCTATTCCAATTCGCTACCGTAATAGATATAATTTAATGTTCATTGATGGAATAAGTACACTGGATGCTGGACAAATTGGAAATATCTGTGGAATATTAAACACAAACATCGTTTCATGAAAAATGAATCGATACGATCACCCTAAACTCAGACACTAGTAACCAAGTTAGAGTAGTTATACCCCAATTTCTCCTGAAGTAATCTCTTACATCAAGAGAAACGTCGAGCTCATTACTCAAAATTACGCACTCACAAACCAGAATGTCCTCTTTCTTAATTGTTTAATTATTCCAAAATATTCCCTATTGCGATCAAGATGTGTTTGAAACTGTTTTTACTATGTTAATTACTCAACATTGGTTTATGAATTTTAAAAAGTAAGCGAAAATCTCAAATATATTATTGTTACACTACTTGACATTATCAGTTAGAAGTTCAACGATCATGTAACATGCTACTCGAGAAATTAGACTAGAAGGAAAATTACTCTTCGAGATAATTCTCCTAATTTTTTGTCAATTGATTGCTGTTACAATACATTTTTCAGAAAATGATATCGCTATAAACACTTTTATTTTTTTTGCTAAACAACGGTGAGGCGTCATCTATGAATCTAATGCTTTATTCAGTTCATCGAGTACAGGAAAACATGTGCCGATTATGAAAATTTTGTGTGGTGGTCTCGCTTTTCCTTAGTAGGTGGCGCGACATGCTGGAAAACTGGAAAATCGTTAGAAGCGTACAAGAATTTTTTATATAGGAGAATTTTAAATCAAATTACAAATCGTTGAATACAAGGATGGATAATATAAGCAACATTCTTAGAATATTTTAAAATATGGTTTATAAAAAGGGTGGAACTCGTTAACAAAAAATTTTATTGATAGCGACACATTATTTGTTCGATATTTCCGTTAATTATAAAAAGCGCGAAAAACATTTGAGATGAACTTACAAAATTGAGTAAGGTGAATGATCTAAGAAACGCAAAATCCGTGTATAGAAGAGATTTAAGCCAATTATTCAACAAAAAAAACCGGTATTCTCCTGAGCAGGTATTTGGAATAGTCCACGGTCCTATTTTGTCTGTATGGAAATTATGAGCAATGAGTTTCTTTCCAGTTAAATGGAAGGTCTCATATATACTACTCAAATTATTATCATATATTTTCTTGTATGGCTATATTTAATCAGCAAATAAAAATAACATTGATTTAAGTATTTTTTACAGAGAAATGATATACGTTTGGAGGAAATTTATGAAGAGTGGCAATATTTATACAAAATAAACGCAATGAGGCAAGTTTTAATTTTTTAGTGCTTCATTGCAATAAAACTAAACAACAAAATTAATAAAACCGCCCAGCCATAACGAATTTTACACTTCTTCTTCTTCTTCGAATGCCGTCCCCATTTAACGGAGGTTGGCGACCACTCTCTTAAAAGCATCTCTGTCCGTAGCAATATGAAAAAGATCCTCAACGCCCATGTCTGTCCATTCTCGGATATTACTCAGCCATGATTTCTTCTTTCTCCCAATTCCCTTCTTTCCTTCAACTCTGCCCTGCATAATCACTTGTAACAGAGAGTATTTATCATGTCGTAATACGTGACCGAGATATGCTGTCTTACGTATTTTTATTATTTTTAGTAGTTTTCGTTCACGATCAATTCTATGTAGTATTTCCTCGTTAGTAATTCGGGCTGTCCAATGTCCATGGTACTTTCAGCATACGTCTGTAAATCCACATTTCGAAGGCTTCGATTCTTTTAGTTATTTGTGCCTTTAACGTCTATGTTTCTACACCATATAATAGCTGGGACCAAACATAGCACTCCATAAATCTCAACCGGAGTATTAAATTCAAATTTTTATTACAAAAAATGGATTTAAATTTTAGAAATGCCAATCTTGCCATTTCAATCCTTACACGGATTTCCTGGTCCTGATTTAGGTCTGAGTTAATGAAAGCACCCAAGTATTTAAACTTTTCTACCCTTTCTATTGCTTGATCGTTTATTATTAATTGATCATTATGTGCGGGTGTTTTAGAGATTATCATGAGTTTTGTTTTTTTTGTGTTAATATCTATTCCCATTTGCTGACATTCCATATTAACAGCATTTACAAGTATCTGCAGGTCCTCCAGACTCTCTGCCAAGATCACCGTGTCGTCAGCGTATCTTATCGTGCTTATTATTCGCCGCCGATTTTAACCCCTTCGCTTCTTTCCCATAAGGCTTTCTCAAAGATAACCTGAGAGTACACGTTAAACAATGTTGGTGAGAGAATACATCCCTGTCTAACACCTCGTGCAATCGAAATATCATTAGTTTCTGTATTATTGATTCTCACTGTAGCTGACTGATTCCAGTACAGGCTCTTTATTATTTCGATGTCTTTTCTGTCTAAATTGATGTTTTTAAGTTCTTCTATTAGTTTTGTGTGTTGTACTCGGTCAAAGGCCTTTTGGAAATCTATAAAGCATGCGTATACGGTTTTGTTCTATTCTCTGCACTTCTGTAAAAGGACTGTTAAGGCAAACAATGCCTCTCTTGTTCCCATGCCCCTACGAAAGCCAAACTGAGTTTTATCTAATTTTTCTTCACATTTCTTATGTATTCTGTTTTGTATAATTTTTAAAAGTATTTTTAGTGAGTGGCTCATAAGGCTTATTAACCGATAGTCATCGCATGATTTGGGGTTGTTCTTCTTTGGCAGGGGAATAAACGTGGACTTGAGCCATTCCGTAGGTATTTTACTTTGCCTGTATATCTGATTTAGAATAACTGTAAACTTTTTCACTATATCGGTATCTAATGCTTTTAGTAGTTCTGTAGGGATTTCGTCTGGACCAGGAGTTTTCTTACTCTTAGCCGTTTGTATGGCCTGTTCGACCTCTGACTCCAAAATTTCAAGGTACTGGTCCTCGTCTAGCGTCTCTTGTCCATATTCCCTTGTATCGCTGAAAAGAGCTTGAATGTATTGTTCCCATACCTTCTTTATCTGTCCATCCTCCGTTTCTAATTGACCCTGGTTATTCCTAGTGACGCAGGGTGTTCTGTGTTTAGTGTTGCCCGTTATATCTTTTAGTTTTTTATGAAGGTTTGCTGTATCGTGTTTATTATTTAGCTGTTCCAATTCTTTACAGTTTTCTTTCATCCAGTTCTCTTTGGCTCTGTCGATTTCGTATTTTATTTTGTTCTTTAGTTCTTTATATTTTTGCCTGTTTTTATTACACTACAAAACATAGATAAATTTCGAGTATTACCCCATCTAGACGTTTCATTTGACTTGCAGCGCCTCTCCATACTTAACATTGAATGTTCAGCATACCGTTCCAAAATTCGATTCCATTCCTCTATAAGAGCTTCGGACAATAGTTCCAAAGTTTCCGGTGTATTCAATAATCCTCTAACGGCACTTTCGAGTTCATCACACATGTGTTCAATTGGATTTAGGTCGGGTGACCTTGCTGGTGAATCCATGACATCAATATTGGTGTCCCGCAAGGACCCCGTCACAATGCTTGCTGTGTGTGGACGGGAATTATAATGCATTATTATTTATTCATTTATTAATTCAAAATAAATCCAAATAGGCACTCTGGCCTTTTTACATGGATATAAATTTTTTTTTAAATTAATCTGGTGACTATAGACATCTTAAATCTATACCAATACAACTGTACTAAAGGAACAGAAAAGTGAGGGTAAAGAAAATTAGAGGTGAAGGCATGAACACAAAAACACAAGAACTTTTGTGAGTTGAGAATGTTGGAGATGAAAATTCTCGAAATAGCTCTCTATTTTTCTCATAAACTCGGTGAAATGCAAGGGTCCAATCTATGTCTTGCATTGCATTTATATTATTTGCTAGTTGTAGCACTGCATGTAATCGGGAATATGACGATGATTGTTGTATTCTAAATATCAAAGAAGAACGAGTGCGTTTAGGTGGTACATCTATAGGTATAAGAGACAGTAGATTATTTAATGAGACTTGGTTAGTCATCAGTTTAAACAAGAATTTCATCATTGTCATCTTTCGTCTAACATGCAATGATTTTATTTTAAATTATTTCCCTAGCATTTCGCTTCTTATGACGTTGTAATCGGGCCAGTGAGGAAATTTTTGAAATAGAGATGGCACAAAAACTTATTCAGTATTTTTTCAAGATAATTCAAGTAAATTTGTGGTTATTGTTCCCAAATAATAGATGCAAAATCTAGTTTTGGCAAAACAAAGGTATATTGTACAGTAATTTCACTGTATCCAAACTATAGAATGCTGTCTCAGAATGAAGCCTAAAATTCCATTGCAGCTATTTACAGTGTTTTCTATATGTGTAGCAAATGATAGTTGATTATTATAAACGACTCCTAGATCTCGCACCTCATTAGTTCGGCTTAAAGTATCTGTGTGAATGATATAATCAAAAATAAGTAGCACTTTTTTTTCGTGACAGATATGACATAACCTTTTTTATGTTTAGATACAATTAATTATTAATACTCCATTTATATAGATAATATCCTTCTGGAGTAGCACACAGTCTCTCGCCGTTTGGATTCTTCTAAACATTTTAAAGTCGTCAGCGAACAGTAAACAAATCGAATACTTCACATTTGACGGGATGTAATTTACAAAAATCAAAAACAGCAACGGTCCAAGATTGGAGCCCTGTGGCACTCCAGAATTCGCATTTTTTTCTGTGGAGATATTGCTGTTATACTGCACCAGCAACTTTCAATTTTCTAGGTAACTTTTAACTAATTCTAACAAATTAGCTGAAACTCCAAAACTCCAAAATTTCCGTATTAAAATGTCATGGTTTACACGAAGTAACTTCTGTAATTCTGACGAGGGTATTGATTAATCGAAACAATTGTCAATTTTTTAGAATTTTCAACAACTTTTATTATATTGTGGAATTAGCTAGAAACAGTGAGTTTCATTTAAAACACTAATATGAGTAGATTCCACGAAGTAAGGGTCGTGACAGTTAATTTCAACTACCATCAATTTATTTTGCAGAACGCAATTTATTGCAGAGACGTTGGATAAAAGAGCTCAAGTGGTTCTAGTCCATAATTATATTTCCGAAGCTTCTGATTGAATCAATCACAATATTTTACTAGTTGGGCTGAACGCACTAGGATTTCATCCAATAATAATAAATGTCCTTAAATCATATCCATCCAATCTACCCCAATTTGAAAGTGTCTTGATTATAAATCAACGGTTTTCCATCAAATCTCTGGAATACATCAAGGCTCTGTCTTGAGACCACTACTTTCTATTCTATCAAATAATGACATTACATCTGAAATTGCCGTAACATCTCCGTTATATGCTGATGATCTCAAGTTGATTCACCTGTGAAATTGTAATCCTTTATTGGAAACTTTTCAAGTAATGGTGAGTTTGAAATAATCATATTTTGTCATGCCAAGAACACTACAAATACGTCGAGATTACTTCAAGGAGCAGTCAATTAATTATAAGAATTGTCTGATAAAACGGTTCTCCATTTTTTGGCAACGAAGTCGAGAATTATCAAATTCAGTAGAATAACCACAATCACTCCAAATAGGTTGATAACATTGAATGGAGATGACATTCCTGTAAGCGATCTACTGAAAATCTTGCGTTTTACTTTGCGTTTCCCACCATCATTGGCGAGCAGAATATGAAATACGATTTAGAGTCTATCGCTGTTTAAAGCGTTCCAGATTAGACTATTCTGTCTGCTTCAAAATCAGCTTTAAGTACATGGATTCTGTAAAAAAATACTGGCCTCCCAATTTCTTCAAGAGATTTTAGATCTAGCCCAGCTGTGAAGCTCTGACGCTAATAAGCCTGCTCTCTGGCTAAGACGACAACTACT
Source organism: Galeruca laticollis (assembly GCA_963921935.1). Lineage (NCBI taxonomy): Eukaryota > Metazoa > Arthropoda > Insecta > Coleoptera > Chrysomelidae > Galeruca > Galeruca laticollis. The sequence continues at coordinate 274,201,963 of OY998175.1, read as the reverse complement.
TCTATTGATATACTCGTCTAGAGTATCTGCTAACCCCAATAATCCAGTCTAACCATTGCTAAAACGTGAATCCCTGACAGAAATACTTACTTCATTACTTAGCGATGTTAATCTATCTCATAAAACTCATAATATTGTACCCGTCACGGCACCATGGAATAATAATTTGCCTTACTTCAAATTATCGTTATACCAGTATCCAAGGTCTCAAACATCTCACGAATTTTTGAGAAAATGTTTTCTGGATATAATGAGCGTTAACTATGACAAGGTATTATAAACAGACGCCTCAAAGTGCAATGAGGAGTTGTTTGTTCGGTTGCCACTTGTGATACAACAGTTACAATGAAGCTTTCATCTTCATATTTCAGTGTTCAAACAGGACAACTCGTCTCTATTTAGCAAGCTCTTTCCTTTTTAACGAACGAATATAAACACACTGCTAAACTCACGGATGAACTAGCATCTATTCATTCTGTCAAATGCCTGTACTACACTTATTTTGCTTATATCAAAACATTAGGGGACTGAATACGAAAATTGACGATTTCTTGAGATATATAAGTGATGGCGAATGTGACTTGATTGGCTTAACTGAAACTGGGCTGCAGCCTGCTGTATTATCCTCGGAATTGTTCCCAGATAATTACCGGGTCTTCAGAAAGGCAGAAATTTGGTGAACACTGGTTATTCTACTGGCGGTGCTATGCTGTTTGCGCGTAGTGACACTATTAAATGTTCTGACATTGATACGACATTATTTCAGGATAATTTTTTAAATATAGATATTTTAATATGTAAATGTATTTTACAATATAATAATTTTGTTGTATTAGAAGTATATATTCCTCATGTCATAGGAATTGATGATTTTGAGTTATCTGTTGAATTGTTTGAACCCCTGTATGACTCGAATATCCTCATTCTTGGCGATTTCAATGTGCCTGACTATGTATTGCATAATCCAAATGATAGGAAAAGTACCGCTTATAGCCACTTGTTAAATTTCTTTGGTGCCACTCAACTTATTAATATTGTGAATGGTTATGATAGATTGCTTGATTCAGTTATAACAAATATGAGTTTTTAGTCGTAATTTACTACCTATTGTTAATTAAAATTTGTATCATCCCCCTCTACACATACAAATTAATTCTATTGTCAATAATGAAGGCGTTTCCTCGCCCAATCTACATAAGAGATCATACAATTTTAAACGTGCAAATTTCGTAGGACATTTATGTGAAATTGATTGGTCATTTCTGCAAAGAGTTACTGATGTAAATGTCGCACTCGGTGAATTTTATAATATAATTTTTTATTTATTTGATCTGTATGCTCCTGTCTTCGAAAATTTCAATTTCAATTATAAGTGGTGTAAAAAGAAGGATAAACTTTTGTGGATCTTAAATTCGTCATAAGCAACAATTTGTTTATTTCAACTTGAATATTGCTCTAATGTATGGAGTCATCATTACAGCGTCCATGTATCCTGTATTGAAAATTTACAAAGAGGGGTTTCTCAAGTACTTGGCATTCAAGGTTGATGTTACTTACCCACAACAACCCACAGTTTCAATTTTGAGAGTCTTGAGTTCAGAAGGTTTCTTGCTTCTCTGTCATGTTACTTCAAGCTTGTACATTGTCTTATTGACTGTCAACGTTTGCTGGAGCTGGTAAATTTTAACATGTCTGAGTAACAGGCAAAACCTAATGTTTTATAATAACAATGCGAGAACTAATCTCTTACTGAGATCACCTGGATTCAATGGGTGCAATAATTTTAATAAGGTTTGTGAAGAGTGCGATTTGTTTTCTCATAGTTTAAACCACATTAAACTAATAGTAAGTGGTTTATTCGGTTTCAATTTTGATTATATTTTATTTTTGTATCATTTATGTCACTCCTATCACGGTTTTTTTCGCTTTTATTTGTCTACTTTTATATAAATATCAAAATACATGTATGTATTGCCCTTTAAAGGGATTGTAAGATCTATTGGGCAAAAAATGCTATTATTAGTATTATTTAATCAATCAATGTACAAAATTCTCAATAAAGTCACACTTCAAATAGTTACAACCACGCAAATCTGAATACCATCCCATATCGGCATTACAGCCAACGAAATAGCTGACCAAGCAATGAAGCGAGGCTTCAGCATGGCCCAATTTATAACACAAAAAAGTCCAGCTCCAAACATATTTGAAGCCTTTTTTAAGAAAAGAGTGTGTAGCTCTTGGCAAGAAAATTGGAGCAAATCACAATCGTCGCTTAGTAATATAGAACTAAGAGTCTACCTCATATTTAAAAAAAATCAATCAATCAACTCACAAAATTCTTAATAAACTCACACTTCAAGTAGTTACAACCGCGCAAATCTGAATACCATCCCATATCGGCATTACAACCAACGAAATAGCTGACCAAGCAATAAAGCAAGGCTTCAGCACTGCCCAATTTATAACACAAAAAAATCCAGCTCCAAACATATTTGGAGTCTTTTTGAGAAAAGAGTGTGTAGCTGTTGGCAAGAAAATTGGAGCAAATCACAATCGTCGCTTAGTAGTTTAGAACTAAGAATCTACCTCATATTTAAAAAAAAATCATTTCTTTCCCACCAGAAGGCTCCGTATCGGACACATGCGCCTTACACATAAACACAATATGGCTTCTGAAGATCCTGCACTTTGTCAGCTCTGCTTCAGTCCTTTCACGGTTAATCACATTCTTATATAAATTTGTCAATACCAGAATAAGCGTCTGAAGCACCAACTTAGTGGTAACCTTCAGGTGATCCTTAATGTTCCCATACAGCAGTCGAGGGTTATTAACTTCCTTCAAGACATCGAACTGTATTATAAACCATGAGGAATTTATATTGTGATAACTGAAATCTACTGAATTGTAAATAGGAACAGTGCTGTGTTAGTTATATTTTGTATATTCATTTGTATGTATAATTGTATAGTAATAGCGTCAATGACCTACGCTGTCCAACCACGTTAATTAAAAAAATACAGGATCTATTTTAAATATAAATATCAGTGAGTGAAGTGTCATCAATTTTTGTAGGAGGAAATTTAGTATTGTGTTTCAATATAATTTAGATAACGCTGTACGTCTTGGTGTTTATTGCGATCCTAAAGGAACTTTTATTGCGCATATTGATAAAATCACGCAACCGAATATCGCCTTCTTGGATTCGTTATTAGAAGCGAAAGATTATTCAATGATTTCACAATGAATTTAGTATCTTCTTGATTCATACGAACCAAATTTAAATATCCCAGTGTAGACTGAACAAAATATTCTTTTTATGCAAACATTTTTACCGGTGCTGTTTCAGTTTGTACTATCTTATGTAATATCTAGTTAGAGTATAAATGATTGTAAGGTTTTCTTATATACAGCGCTAGGAATATTATTTGGCAACATAGGGTTTAACACAAAGTCCATGAGCGACAATGTGTTAGAAAGAAACGAGTATATTCAATGTATCACATATTTTTTTAAACAGGTTGTCATGACATACCAAATAAGTATCGTTGCACAAAATGTTAAATTGATTTCTAAATATCACTCCAATCAGTATCAAGATTCTAAATACAGGGTAAAGACTTTATAATTGTGATGGTTATTATATGAGAAACAATAAGTCTACGATATTTACATTGAATTGGTTACTTTTTGGAATAATTTATTATTACAGCTCAATAATTCAATTCTGTACATATTATGAAATGGCAAATATGTATTCAAATCTGAAGGATTAACGTAAACCGCCTGTAATTCTTACGCTCTTGATAAAACGATTTCATCTATAGCCGTAATTTTTCTATTTTTCTATCCTCTATCTTTATTTTCAACCTACACGTTAAAAGTATGAGTGCCCATACAATATTCCTTTTTAATAACAACAAAAATCATTCCTCATCCCATCATAGTCAACGGGAAAATGTAAGAGGCACATGGCATTACCAGGTTGTTAAAGAGAGGCATGGTGATATAAACCAACTAAAGTCAGCGTAGATGATTACAGTTAAAATAAGGATAATAGAATATACGAATACGAAACGGGCGTGCGTCTATCGTGGGCTGTACTGTTTACTAGCTATAGTTCCGACGTTTAATTGTAGTTCCACCCATTGTATACTGCATAGACAAGCACTTGCGAGGAAGCATATGCCGTCAAATTCAAAATTAGTTATGGATGAAGCGGTGAAAATAATTAATTTTCTCAAATTACGACCACTACAATCCCGAGATTGTTCTCATTATTGTGTGAAAATTATGGCAGCAAACATAAAAAACATCTGCGCCATACAGAAGTACGATGGCTGTCTTGGGGTACAACTTCAACAAGGCTTTCTCAACTTATAGCCGAGCTACAAATGTTCCTATCAGATACTTCTTTTAATTTGAAAGATGCCTTGTATGATAAACCTTGGTTGTTCCGACTGTCTTCTAGGGCGGATATCTTTCAAGAATTGAACGAATCAAGTTTATCATTGCAAGGTAAACAGACAACAGTGTTCCAGACTTGTAACATAATAATTGGGTTTAAAAGAAAATTAGATTTTTGGATTATGTTGCGTTGGTAAATGAAAAATATAAAGCTTTACTTCACTCAGTGAGTTTGTTAGCAATAACGACTCAGAAATGATTCAAGATGATGTATTCAAAGAATTGGTCCAATATCTCACTTCGATTCGCGCATTTTTTGAGAGTTATTTTTCCGAAGAACAGAAAACTAAAAGGAAATTGAATTCATGGATTCATAATCCTTTTTTACCCAACTTGCAAAAACCCGAAAGTATGTCAAATGAGATATATGAATCTCTTTTTGAAATGTCGTCAGATACGAGTATTAAGTCATTGTTCAAAATGACGCTTCTCAACGATTTATGGTGCAGAATTCGTTTTGAGTATCCAGTGCTTGCCAGAATGGCTCTGAATATTCTTATTCTCCCGACAACATATTGGTGCGAAACAGTTTTCTCAACCTATGCAGGCACAAAAACAAAATAATGCAATAGAATGGAGGCCGAACCTGATATGAGACTTCAACTGTTTTCTATCAAACCTGACATCAACCAGTTGATGGAAAATAAAATACAGTTTCATACCCCCATCAGCTAGATTTCTTCCTTTTTTAGTATCTTCTATTATTATACTTCTTATATAATAATTCACTAAGTGAAGTAAGTAGTAACTGTTACATTGTACTTTCACTATGCTTATTAATAAAGAATAAATTTTTAAAAACAGTTGTCTCATTGTAGGGATCCGTCAATAATTTCGCTTTCCAAAAGGGTTCCGTTACCAAAAAATTTCGAGAACCGCTGAACTAAGCTGACTATAGATTATTTATCAAACTGTGCCTCTCTCTAACATACTGGTAATGCCATGTGCCTCTTACATTTTCCATCGACAATGAGGCTATTATTGTTTCATGTTGGATTTAAATTAGGAATGATTCCAGTTATCACTAAAAAGGAATATTGTATGGGCACTTATACTTTCAACGTGTAGATTGAAAATGAAGAGAAGGGATAAATAAAAATAGAAGAATGACGGCTGAAGACGAAATCGTTTTATCAGGAGCATATGAATTACAGGCGGTTTACGCTCATAACTACAGAATATATACAGTATTCAATTCTTGAATTGCAATAGCCTTTGTAATGTCAATATCGTCTATTCATTGTTTTTCATATAATAATCATTAAAACTATCAAAAATTCAATTCATTTTTAGAATATTTACACTCATTGGAGTGATATTTGAAAAACAATATAACAGTCTGTGCAACGATACTTCTTTGGTATGTTATGATACTCTGTTAAAGAAAATAGGTGATATACTGAAATATACTTATTTTTTCCTAGCATATTGTCGCTTATGGACTCTGTATTAAAGCCTATGTTACCAAAGAAAAATCCTAGCAATTTATAGTTGTATGATGTTTATCTCAGTACTGTCCTGTAAGTATATCGCGTAAGATATTTTAAATAAATAAATGTAAGGCATATCTTTAATCTAATTGAATTGCGCGCGTAATTAAGTAGGTAAATCAGATCTCTTAATACACATCATATCGTTGATTTGACACATGTCGAGGTGTATGAATAAATCAGACATGCCAAATACAATGAGATAAAATATTGTAAAGTTATTTACAGGTAGGATTATTATTCTAGATCATGAATATAATTGTAAATATTGTATATAACAATAAAAATCTTTGTTATTTACAGAGAAACAGTTCGTGCGTTATTCTAACCTCAAAAATCAAAATATTCGACATTATATAAATATTGAGATTCTGAACGTAAGACAAGTGCACTACATTGTTTGGTATGTCATCGGTTACTTTGAGAATTATCATCACTACAACGTACTCTCAAAAAGCAACCAACGTAAGTGGAAGTCCCCTGTGTTCGTGACTAGCCCGGTAACTGCCCTATTTTAGAGATAACGGCCGCTCCAGTCTCTTAACCGTACCCCATGGGGTGCCAGGCAGTAACTTACAATGCTTCATCTTTGAACTGGACAGCCCAGTTCATATTTTACAATGTACATCAACGTATCGTAATATTTTGTTCAGGGGAAAATTTAAATTTAAATTTGTCCTCATAAACTGCGACATTAGCTTGAAAAAAACATTTCCATTCCCTCGACTACTCGCTCATCACCGCATATCGGCACAATGACTTCTTTATTCTGGTTGAAATAATTCGCCTTTTTATCCTTCTTCTTTCCATTCGCCTCTTTTATATAGTAGTGTTTCATGCGATGTTAAGCATCCTTATCCGTTCTCTTCTGTATCTCACTATTTTCCTGCAATTCGTTACTCCCAGGGTTTTCAGATCCTCATTTACTTGGTCTTATCACCTGATCTTCCTTCCTCTCTGTCTACTGTCTACTGGTTGCCACTTACTTTTTTTCACAGGAAAGTGGATATATTCTTTGTATATGCGCCTACCATCTTCTCTGTGCTTTTATATACTTTACTATGTATTCTTCCTCCATATAGAATATAGACCTTATTTATTGGGTCATTAATGCTTAGTATTCGTTTTCTTGTAGATTTTTATATTCTAGGAGTCTTCTCAATATTTTTCTTCCTATTATTCTTAGTTTTTTCTTGTTTTTCTATGTTCAACTCATTAATTCAGCTGCGTAAGTGATCCTGTAATTGCTGTAGTATCTTCTTTCAGGGGTATTTTGAGTAATCTTTCTGCCTAGGCTGGTTTCATATTTTTTTTTGATTTTTTGATACGTTGCCCGCGGCGAAAATGTTTTGGAAGTATTAGGAATTCAGGATGATTCACAATTGGGTTCCAAATTAAAGTATTATTCCATAGTGATGCCTGGAATATATCAAACTGTCACAGAGAACGAAAGAATCTACTGTCTAGAAAAAGGAAAAATTTCTGTTGTGAAATAGATTACATCGTCTCTGTTATACTTCACCAGAGGCATCAACTAAACTACAATGACTATCACCATGATCAAGGATATTTGTACCAAACTTGCAGTTGATATTCTAACAAGTTTTAATGATTTTATTATCAGTGCTCGGCAAGGATTCGAAAGTTTGGGCAGGAATTATTCGATTTAGAGTGGACTGTAGAATTTTTATTTCCCTCCTTCACTCTCAGGTACCTCGCAGAAGACCTCAGTTTTCTTAATCAGGAAGCTGAAGACATATCTTCTGTTTGCATTCAAACACTTAACTTATGATCGGCACTTAATTTTTTTTTAAAAATACAGACAGAAACTTCTTGTCGAAGGACAAATATATATAATTATTCATTTTACTCCATTCTACATAAATACAATGACATAACTATCTTATTGATTTTTCGATGACAGTTGTCAACACAATACTTTTTTTACAATTTTATGTGTCATGATGACTTATAACTATTACATTTAAGGAATATGAGCCTTACCAACGAACATTAACCAAGTAATGTTCGTTGGCCTTACACAGCACTTGGTACATTTTTTTTATATATGAAAAATAGTTATTTGAATTTCAATAACTAACTACGAAGAATTCTCATGAATTCTAAAAAAGTACTACTATGATAATCACATAAATAATATGTTATTCTAATGGAAAATCAAATACCAAAATTGGTTTCCGTTTTTGGTTCTAATGACCTGTTTACGATTAATAATATATAGAGTGACTGTTCATCACTCGCGCCATTTCCTATCTGAAATTTGTTCTCTCCCGCTTTTTGAAACTCCTCCTTTTTCTCCGTCTCTCGCGCTTTTTGGCACTATCCCTCTTTCTCTATATCTATCTCTGTCAAGAACCTCTGAATGGCAGACACTCTTATACCGAAAATTTTGTGTTTTTCCTCTCCCCGCAATTATATTTTTGTTATTTATCTGAAAATTATTTCATCTACGGGCAAACTATGCATACATTGGCCATATAATTTTTATATGACCCTCCATTAGCAGCTCCAATGATAATTGTTCATGCATTTATTAATAAGATATTTAGTTCTAAAACATAGAAGTTGAAACTTTTGTAAAAATGTTTTCCAAAGTTTGGCTTGTGTTGTGCGCTATATAGTAACATTCGGCATCTAAAATACACCATTGGAAGTCTACTGAGACCTCAACTAAAACCTCGCCGATAGGAAATTGAAATATGATATATATTTACAAATAAGTATGTGATGAAAAAAAGGTGTGTTAGGTGAACTAAACCTAAGCCGTTTAAGTTGAATACCATGCAGTGTCACTTGTCACATTGAACACGAAAAAATTGGGGTTTAAAGTAAAAATGTCAATGGATATTACACAAACATATATTATAAGATAATCAGATACAATATAGAACATAATAACCAGAGTTTATTCAAATAATATCTCACAAATATCATGACGCAGTCAAAATAATATAATTGCAAAAGTTACAGAGGGCACTAAATGTAAGTGGCTAAACCATTTTGCAGAAGCTTGTAGAAACCGCAAAGATAAAATTAGTGCAAGAAGATACAAGAGAAGAAGAACAAGAAATGTCCATAGGAACTGTTAATTTAGTAGGAAAGATAGAAAACAAATTTATTGAAGAAGTTATAATAGAATACTTAAAAATTAAGTTAGAATTAGATACAGGTAGTGATTATTATGTTATACCAGATTTCATTTGAAAAAATACTGTTAGTATATAGGTTGAGATAAAAGAAAAGAAGATTAAAAAAATTACAATGGTTTTAATGTTCAAGGATTAGCATAAACTGAATTTCAAATTCTAACAAAAGTAATAAAAATGAGGTTTTAGAATTTCAGGTGGTGAAAGCTGAGCCTTCAACAGTAGGAGTCTTATGATATTCTACTTTGAGTGAGATAAGTATGGTAAACAACAATGGAATAGTATTCCTATTCGGAGACTTAATGCGAGAATCGGCTCAGGCGAAATCTTCGGAGTTAAGCAAATATTTAACGAACCCATATTACTACGAGGGTATCAGTTAGAGTACATCACCACTATTTCTAAGTAAACATAAAAGGTCTAACAAATCAATTCATAGGTTTGACTAGCTCGAAATTGTGGGGTTGTTCTATTCGGACCGGTAGAGTAGAGTTTATATTCCTCACCCTGAACAGCTTAGTTACCCAACTTGTTTAGTTGCTTATTTACAGATAGTGCTATAAGGTGATTCTAAATTATATGTTGAGAACAAAACTAATGGACTAAATTATTAATAACTCTAATAGCTAATTGACCAGACAATATTTTTATGTATGGGGGCAAGACCCAGCCACAATACGTAGAACTTAGAAAAAAAAAATAGAAAGCTTTTATTTCTTACTCCGGGTGGAGCGACTCTTCATTTATAACAGCAGGTTGTACTCTGTACGGTGGTATATTTCGTGACAGTATTAGATACTACCGGAACTAATGTAGTTGACAGGTTGCTGGTGAACAGCTGGCAGATAATTATTTAACTAGTCATTTCAGTATTGGCCTAAAATTGCGAATATTTATGATAAGATGAGCATTTCTAGAAATCAACGTATCTTACCGAATATGGGCAGCGTCCGTGTAAATAAAGGTAGGTAAATCAACAGAATGTGTGCATGAACTGATGTCAATCGTACTATCTCTTTGATGTTACTTTCTTTGTACTAGGGCTCTTTAGATCCGAAATGAAATTCGATTTTATTTAAACCACATGGTCTAAATTCGGTTAAGAAAAATGAAAAGGCAGAATGAAAAGAGATAGGCAACCTAACAATTTCCTTAGCTAGACAATTTTTGGTGATATTCAATCCCATAGTACTCACAGAACTAGAGTAAGATTTATATTTTGTATTCAAGAAGAATTTTAGAATTTTAGTTCAAGGTCAATCGACATTAAATGATGTAAACAATGCCTACAGGTTATTTCAATAGATAATTAGCTGATCTGTTCCAGAATTTATAATCAATTGTAAGTGTTATTTTACTTATTCAATATTCAATCAAAAAATATATATAATGAACCCAAAACAATATTAATTGAAAACCGAGACCAACTGAACAATATCTAAATGTCATAGAAGAATAAAACAAAGCCCGATAATGAGAATGATTGGATAACGACTGCACCGTATACGAAAGCAGACTAAGTGGAAAACTTATATCGGGAAGCATAACAGACAAGATCTTGGAAGACAGCTGGAATATAATTAACACGTTAAGTCCCAGCCAAAATTGATAAACTTCCCCATTGGCCCAATAATTTTTTCAGCATTTTTACACTCCATATGGGGTGTGGATTCAAGGAACAATAAAAAAAATGTATTTGAACTCAAAAGAGCGAAAATAATTACGCTTTTTGAGTGCGTTCCATAGGCCAGCTCTGTGCCCGAGACAAAGTTACTGCTAAAACTTTCCTCAGGGCCCAGAGCGGGCCTATGGACCGCACACCAAAAACATCATTTTTGCACTTTTTATTCTAAACAACTGTTTTCATTATTTTTTTTTGCAGTATATAAAAACTAAAACAAAATTTTGTTTGCTTGTTTATCCTTTGAACGATTATTCGCGCTTTTATGTAAAAGTGTACAAAAATGTACGATGTTTTCTTTATGTTTGGTTCAATGCATAGATTGATATCGGCAATTAAAATGATACAAAAAAATTAAAAAATCATATAAAAAAATAGGAAGCAGATAACAATTACCCTGGTTATGACAGTAGGTCTTCTTGTCGGTACCGACTGAGTATGAAGACAGGACCACCGCGTGAATTCTAAAATCTGGTGTTACACACTCAATTTAAAGGTAAAAATAATTTTTACCACGATCGACTACATGTGTTGTACACCGTTCAAACGTTACTCGAAGGCTTTCGCATAAAATCTAGTTGGCACGCGCCGAAGTATGTTTTAACTTGAGGGCAATGCTAAATGCTCCCAAAAATTGATTTAATAATTGCTGTGGGCATTTAACATGCCGCCCACCAAAATGGAACATTTTAACACTAAATAGAAGTTAATAATAATAATTAGATTAATTGGCGTTCAATTATATAACATGAGAAGAGAAAAAAAGAAAGACTGACATTTAAATTGAATTCACTAAGTGAAACTAAAACTTACATATAATGAGAAAAAAAATAAATGAAAATAAAAAAAAATAGAAATTAATTGTGTGGCAAAGGACACACCTTTGAAACAGATCGCCTAAATTAACCTTTAGTGGTGCGCAATGTGATAACCCGAATGACTTCATCCGCGCCGCGGTGAACTTCTGTGACACGAGCCAGTGACCATTTTAAAGGAGGCAAACTATCATCTTTCATAAGAACTAAGGTATCCTTTTCAACAGGAGTACCCGTAAGTGTCCTTTTGCTCCACTGATGAAGCGTATGAATATATTCTCGATCCCACCTGGTACAGAAATTTTGCTGAATTCGCTGAACCAGCTACCAACGATAGAGACGCCTAGCTTTATATCCTGTAGGTCAGGATCTATAAGGGTACCTACAGGTGTGGAAGTTAAATTATGGACTGGAGTGAGTGGAAGGAGATCATGAGGATCAGAACTAATTGGACTGAGGGGTCTAGAGTTTAGAATGGCCTCTATTTGCACCAGAACCGTATATAATTCCTCGTAAGTGAGGATCTGATCGCCTATAACCCTATAGAGGTGAGTTTTAACTAATTTAATGCCTGCCCCCCACAGACCTCCGAAGTTGGGTGCTGAGGGAGGATTGAAATGCAACTTAATGTGCTCCCTTTCAGTAGCACCTTGCATGGCTTGATCCAGTGGCTTACGAGCCCCAACAAAATTTGTTCCGCAATCGCTGTATATATTAATAACGGAACCTCTACGAGCAATCAAGCGACGAAGTGCGGCAACACAGGTGTCTGTGGATAGGTCTGAAGCCAATTCTAGATGAGCAGCCTTTGTGGCCATACAAACAAACAGAGCGAGATAAGCCTTATGAGTTTTGGCTCCACGATATCGTCCAAGCGTTATACAAAAAAAGGTCCCCCGTAATACACACCAACAATTGAGAGTGGTTTCACTTGAGATAAACGAACAGAAGATCAATTGTCCATTAAGGGCTGAGATGAAGTAGGGTTAGCTCGAAAACATTACTCTACGAATCGACCGTTTTGGGGCGAGGATCCAGAGCTTCTGGAGATGTAAGAAGTGGAGAGTTTGTAGTCCAGGATGAGGATATTTCTCATGATAGTATTCTATAAGTCGATACGTGAAGGTATGAATACTTGGTAAAAGAATAGGGTGCTTTTCAGGAAAAGACAAACTAGAGAGAGCAAGTCTACCGCCCGCCCTGACCAGTCCTTCCTCATCTAAGAAAGGGCTTAATTTTCGCAAGTACTCTGATACAAGAAGATTATTTTAAAGCAAGGGTATTTCACGAGCAAATGCATGAGATTGAGTGAATTTTATGAGGTAGACAAGAGCATTATCAAAATCATTTTGAGAAAATGAATCAAATCGTGCATTAGTGGGATTACGTGCATTAAGAATAAATCTAAGTACATAGCAAATTATTCGTTGTATTTTTTCAAGACATGAAAAAAGATAAAATAATAAGAATAGGGGATTGATTTAATTCAACTTGACAAGCAGTTTTGCGTAGTTCTTCAGAAACTTCGGAAGCTTCTAATTTAGATAGAGAAGTAGGCCAAACATCGTAAGGTTCACATCACCAAGAAGGTCCCGCCCACCATAGGAAATTATTGAGAATTTCTTGAGGGAATATGCCTCTTGAGGCAGGGTCTGAAGGATTGTCTGCGAACGTAACATGTCTCCAAATAAAGGGAGGAATCTTCTCTTGGAACAATGTCACCCGGTTTGACACGAAAGTAGCCCATTTGTGGGGAGAGCTTCGTACCCAAGAAAGTACAATGGTGGAATCTGTGTAAATGGACACATTTCTAATCTGTAAGGAATCTAGAAGATTTGTCTGTACAAAATGCACTAATTGAGACAACAATAGGGCCCCACATAATTCGAGTCGAGGTGAAGAGATTTTTTTAAGAGGAGCTACCCGGGTTTTGCTACACACTAAATGTGTTTTTGGATCTTACCATTCTCGTCTTCAGACCGTGAATAAATTACAGTGGCATACGCCTTTTCTGAGGCATCACAAAAGACATGAAGATCATAGTTACAATTATGAGTTATTTGTCGATGAATACGAAGTGAGGATAGAGAAGGCAAATTTGTCCTAAAACTACGCCAGAAATCAACAATATTATCTGGTGAAGATGAGTCCCACGGAATTCCAAGAGCCCAAAGTGATTGGACTAGTATTTTGAGAGAAACCGTTACAGGGGAGAGAAATCCTAATGGATCAAAGATTTTTGCGAGTTCAGAAAGTATTAAGCGCTCAGTACAGCACTCATTGTTACTTAAGACATTATAACACAGGAAATCTTGAGAAGGGTTCCAACAAAGTCTTAATATTTTAAGAGTAGTTTGACTGTCAATGTCAAACGAGAGCAGATCAACTTGTTAATCAGCAGCCGGCAAGGATGAGAGAAATTGAGTATTATTACTGGCCCATTCACGCAGGTAAAAGCCACCGCTAGATAAAAGGGCAATAAGCTCCTGTTGAACAACAAAGGCTTCTTCTAGAGAACTACAACCAGAAAGAATATCATCAACATATATATCCGTAGGTAAAATTTGAGAAGCAAGAGGATATGAATGTTTATACAAATCAGCTAAATGGAGAATAGTTCGAATGGCTGAAATAGGCGAAGAAGTGATATCATAAGTGACTGTTTTGAGACGATAATCTCGAATATTGCCATAAGGATTGAAAAGCCACAAGATGCGTTGATAGTCACGATGAATCTTCTTTATAAGGACCTGGCGAAATATCTGCTTTATGCCTGTGGTGAAATATACATTGTACGTACGAAATCTGAGAACAATTGATTGGATATTATCTTGTTGAAGCTTGGTGCCTGAAAGCAGGATATCGTTCAAAGAATGACCATTGGAGCCTTTCGTGGAAGCATCAAATACGACCCAAAATTTAGACATATCTTACTTAGCAATACAATGATGAGGAATATAATAGCTAGAAGATGTTCACTGCCGTGAACGGGTTCCATATGATCGTAAATTAAATAATCTTCGACAAATTTTTTATATTGAGTATATAATTCAGGATTTCCTACCTAACGACGTTCTAAAGATAAAAATCTCCTTAGTGGGATGTCCCGAGATTCGGAGAAATCATATGTATTACGAAAGGAAAGAGATACTACAAAACGTCCTGTAGAGTCCTGACGTATGGAGTCTAAAAACAATCTTTCGGCTAAGAGATCATCAGACGATGAATAAGAGTGAGAGGGTATGGAATCCATTTCCCAAAATCTTTTAACTTCACTTTCTAAAGATAATTGAGCGGAAGTAAAGAACGAATGAGCTATCTGATTTGAGGTATGATTGACTTTTCCCATGATTATCCAACCAAAAATCGTATCTAAAGCAACGGGTTTATCGATTAAAGACTTAATGAAACCACCTTGGAGAATACTAGCAAACACCTCAACACCTAGAAGCATGTCCACAGAAAGGGAATGCATGAATTTAGGATCTGCAAGTCGTAAGTTTGCGAATTCCTGAAAATGATGCTTAGGTATAGGGATACTGGGCATATCAGAGCAAATTTGTGGCAAAATTACAAAGTCTAGAGTAAGAAGAGGTTCCGGAGTATCTCGTGGTTTAATAGTACAAGTGACTCCTTGTGAAACCTGAGATGAGATCTGACCCACACCCCTTATCTCCAAAGAGAGAGGAAAGTTCTTAAAGCCCAGTTTATTACAACATTTAGCAGAAACGAAGTGACTCTGACTGGCACTATCTAGAAGAACTCTAGCAGAATGATAACGACGTTGGCTATCTTCAACATCAATCATAGCGGTAGACAACAATACTGTACTATTTACACGAGAGAGTAGGTTGACTGAAGTTTCAACATTAGAACGAGCAGCCAAATGGGAAGTACTAGTTGATGCAACTGGAGTAATGGGAGCATTGTTTGGGAGAGCTTGTGAGGTAGGAATTGCATCAAAGTGTAAAATAGTGTGGTCCCTGCGTGAACATTTTCTACAACGCAGTTGAGAAGGACAATTGAAATTGTTATGTTTGTAACCAAGACAATTTGTACACCAATTCTTGAGTTTTACAAAGTCATATCTTCCGTTAGGAGATTTAGCTAAGGAACCTTGACAATTATATATTAAATGTTGCTGATGGCATAATTGACAATTTATTTTAGAGTCAGACTGGGTGGTAAATGCACTACTTATTCGCTGTTGTTGAGGTGTGTGTTTTGGAGTACTTTTTATTTTAGTTGAAGAGAACCTTCTAGGAGAAGGAACAATAGTTTCATTCCCATTATTTGCAAGTACGCGTGCATTGACATCAATTTCAGAAATACGAACACTATCCATAGCGTCACATTGAGTCTCTAAAAACTCTATAAGCGTAGTATAATATTCATCAGCAGGTAGATTATCCTTATATTGCAGCTCAAAGCGAGTTTTAGTATTATTATCTAATATATCTAACAACATATTGTAAAGTATGAAATCCCAATTCTTGACATTATAATTTGAATTTTCTAAAATGGCTAAGTTCTTCTCAAAATTATCAGTCAACTTACGTAATGCCTCATGATCATCTAAACTGTCAATTGCAGAAGTAAATTTTAAAGCATGCCAATGGAAGCGAGCAATTAACAACTTTTCATCAAAGCGCTTTCTGAGTCTATTGTATGCTACAACATAAGTATTACCTCGTAAAGGTACACTAGAAATGAGATCATAAGCAACTGAAGAAGTGGATGTCAATGAATAAATAATTAAACTTATCTATATTCGTTAAAGAATAATTATTATGTACCATTGAATCAAACAGATCAATAAACGTTTTCCAATATTGATAATTTCCGTCAAAAACAGGAACAGTGAGTTTAGGCATTTTAACATACCAATTAGTTCTAAAAGAAGTCACATTTTGAGTAGAGTTTTGATTAATATTATTATCACTACTATCATCTTCGAATAGTTGAGTATAAACTGCTTGAACATGATAATAGTTATTATCAAAATCTGTACGAGTGATATTATGTGGCTCTAAGTCCGCACCTTCCTGTAAAAACACAATACAAATTATGCCATTATGACCTTTAAGAAAATCATCACGAATATTTTCGATATGTTTATACCTACATTTGAAATAATTTTGTAAGCCTGTATTTGTGAGAGCGTCATCAGCAATTGTTAACAGAGCATTTAAGTTTAGAATTTCACTTTGACGTTGAGCAATTAATAATTTAAGTTTCTTACCTTCAGACATTACGACTATATATGAAAGGTAAACGCTTGACAATGAGAATAATTAATGAGATATTATCTGAATCAAAAGCATATAAAGAAGAGAGAGAACGTTAATGCTTTCGCAAATAGAAGAGTTATTTATATCGAGCGAAAAAATGCGAATACAACGAGTTATAAGGAGATTCTTTTGACTAAATAATATTCACTCAATTATATCAATTATTGAATAAGATTTGTGTGAGAGGGAATATAATTACGAGTACAATAAATGTAGAACGATATAGAATATAAGCAGTGCACTCACTATATTATTGAAATAACATATATTGAATGAGAGAATGTTCATAAAAATGTGTTAACAAAATGTGGACTTCTTCCAGCTGATTTACTATATTGGTCATTGGCCAGGTCAAGAATTAAATTCTCTGGTGCGTCAATTAATATGCGCGTTCGGTACCTATGGTCTAGACTTACCGAAAAAGATAACGAATAAAAATGTCGGCCACAAAAGGGATTTAATTTTATCAACAGGTGTTTAAAAATTAATAAATCATAAATAATGGGATTTTAAGGGCTGAAATTATCCTGAAAAATCCGTGCTCGAATGACCAAGATGTATGGGCGGGAAATAAATGGACTGTATTATTTTTCTTTTTGTTTGGTTCAATGCAAAGATTGATACCAGCAATAAAAATGATACAAAAAAATCAAAAAATCATATAAAAAATAGGATGCAGAAAACACTTACCCTGGTTATGACAGTAGGTCTTCTAATCGGTACCGACTGAGTATGAAGACAGGACCACCACGTGAATTATAAAATCTAGAGTTACACACTTAATTTAAAAGTAAAAATAATGTTTATCACATGTACTGTAAGTACACCGTTCAAACGCTACTTGAAGGCTTTCACTTAAAATCTAGTTGGCACGCGCCGAACTATGTTTGCTTCCAAAAGTTAATTAAATAATTGCTGTGGGGATTGAACACTAGTTGTCATAAAAGACAATAATCTACCTCCATTGAAGTGGCAACTGGCAAGAATGATTCAGCTTCACCCAGGTGATGTCGGTGTGGTTATTATTAAGACCCAAGGTGGTATTATCACACGTTCAGTATCCAGAATTTGTCTTCTTCCAATCCAAACTTTCAAGGTGGCCGGCATGTTACGTCTCCCGACGGTATAACAGAACAGAGTAAAAAAAGTGAAATGTCAAGAACTGTCATTAATAATAATAATTTTTAGATATAATAGGTCTATGTATAGAGTTTGCAATAAACAATTATATTTGAACCAAAAATATACCTACAGTCCAGTCAACATTAACATTATTTAAAAAGCATGAAAATTCAGCTGCATCAATATTATATGGTATGAAATGACATTCGATTGAAAAAATTTTAACACCGTTCATATTATACGTTACTGACGTATAATCAGTCCGCAACATAGCTGATTATTATTCTCTGCTAGAAAATGATGTAAGTAATCGTCCTTAAAATTATAGGACAGTACGAAATTGCTTGTAGGAAATGTTTCTGAGCAATTTTTAAGCACAGGTACGTATGAATGATTGATGAAGGTATGGGTATAATATTTTATTACTTAAATATATTCAGAAAAGTTCAGTTTTATGTAACTCCTATGAAAATCCAGACAGCACACAATGTCCACTAGATATCCAGTGGATAGCCCAATATCCACTGAATGTCCAGTCCATGTAAGATATCTAATGGGTATCCACTTAATGTATTTCATAGATATGAAAAAAATTATTTTCTATTTTACCGATAATATATTGAATTATCACATAACAAATGAATGAGAAGGAAGTTCTGATACATATCTTCAATGCATAAATGTCTCAATCTTCTGCTATTATATCCATTGTATATCCATGGATATGTATTATTATTTTCTGTCGAATTTTTTGTCTGTGCTCAATGTATTTTTGGTTTTATTGAAGACGTGAAATTGAAAAAAGATAAATGTACCTAAATTGAGTTATCAGACTATGATGAATGAGGACTTTAATCAACAATACGAATACGGCGTAAAACGTGTTCTTAACACAAAACAAATATCTCATGACTTAACGTTTAATGCTATAATAGAAAATAGTGCATACAGTAGAAACGGTCGAGCTTTTCCATCACGTGACTTAGTTGACGGTATTATTCAACACATACTATGTTGGTACTGTCGTCTTCTAATAACAGAAAATGAACGACACTCAATACAAGTGTTTGTTGTATTGTTTTCATTAAGATGCATATGTTTGTATGGCGTATCAGTCATGTGATGAAAAAGAGTATTGTATATTAGTGTATTTCCATATCACATATCGCAAAATTATGAAGCCTACCATACGCGATTGTATATGTCCTCTCATTGGTCGATGCCGCGTTTGACCATTTGATTTAGCCTCGTCATTTTTGTTGTTAAGTTGTAGGTTATCATAGTTTTAGAAACGTGCCAAAGTGGTTGGTAATTTCTTATCGCTAGTTTGTATTTGTAAATAATTAGGTATTAATATGTTTCTCACCTTAATTTTGAATATTGTTAGGTCTCCTATATTTTATTGATATTTATGATTGATTACCAGTAAACGAGCAATGCCGGTTCTAGACCATTCCTTCTGTAAAATATCATGTGACATCGCCAAGGTCCATCGTGATTTGCACAACTCACCGGTTCGTTGTGCAAACTTTACTCGTACTAAAAAACGAGTCATCGTGACACTTTGTTTTACAAATAACTATTATTCCATATAATATACATATTTCCATATACATCGATAATACTTCTTCTTCATCGCCCAGTTCATCTACTCTGACGGTTTTATATGTAAGAAAGAGGAAAGAAAGATTGTAGATTTTCAAGGTCAGCGTTATACCGTATACGCCCGATTATAAGATGTACCTTTTTTTGCAAAATAACATTTTGAAAATTGGTCCGCGTCTTTTATTCTAGCACATACCTGTAATGAGAACATTTCTTATCAACTGAACACCATTATTATTATTGAGCTCAAAAGAATTTTTACTCAAATCAGCCGAGCCACCTGCACAGTTTATCATGAAACAAAGTAAAAGCTGAGGTAAAGCCTATTACACATTCCCACACCATGCTATTTTACATTATATAAATATACAAAACGCTTTTAATGTACAGTAAAGGAGCAATGCCGGTTCTAGACCATTCCTTATGTGAAATAACATGGTAAATCGCCAAGGTCCATCGTGGTAATTTTTGACTCAATTCGAACTGCGCATGCGTCAATCATGAAGTCTTGTGCGCATCCACAGATGACGTCACCCCTTCTCAGTCAGTTGAAATTGAGGAAGGGGGTTGAAATAAAGAACAATTTAAAAAACATTTTATTGTACAATATAAAATTGAAAAGTATAATAAATCAAAATAATAAATAGCAAATAATTTTTATTATCATATACATTTTTAAGGAATAATGGCGTCCACATCCATATAATCATCAATAGAATAGTGGCCCCATGGTAAGGTTTAATGGGAACCAGGAAGAATTGATCGTTTGTCATCCTCAGGACTTAACGCTACTTTATCCTGAACAACTGAATGGAGTAGATGTTTCTCGGCACGAATTAGATTTTGGGAAACGATTTTCTGTGTGAAGGTGTCATGGCATTCTTCATGTAGGTATGAAAACCAAATTACTTTACTTTCCGCGAAGCAGATTCGGCGACCCCCTCCCCTACTCGCACGCGTTTTTGCGATAGCAAAACTACGGGAAGTAATATTTTTAACGCTTAGTATTCGATTTTCGCTGAAACTGTTAACATGGAAAGCTCCAAAATGTTTTTTATAATTCGCGTATGAAAGAGACTTCATTATAACATTGTTAACAGTGTCACAATGAAGCTCTTCGAACACTGTTATAGTCAGATTTAGTGTACAATTGGTTATTGAATTTAGTTATATTTTTATTTAACATTTGACTTTAACCTTGACAGAAATTGAAAATAGAATGGTCTAGCGTTGTTCTATCTAGCAAATTATTATATTAAAGGTAAATTATTTATATAATGAAAATATTATTGAATAAAGTACGATAACGTTTATTTATCAATGATTTGTCAATTGTTTATTTTTATATTGTATAAGATCAATATGTAGTTATAAAAAACGTCCGATTTTTGGGATAAATTACATGTGAAGATGTATTACAGAAATAATTCTGTTCATGATATAATATAAATAGATCGCAAGACCATATACGAAGAAGCTCTTCTTTAAACATAATCATCCTCTTTTTGCTTTAATGAAAGTTTGTTTACAATTTACAATTATTCAGTTATAATATGTCAAAATTCAGAAGTGATAAATAAAACCATGTGGCTGACCAATTAGGAATCTACAGAATTGCCCACTTAAATTCAAACCACTCCTTCTAGTTTAAAAACAGGGATTATATGAAATTCTATTTCATTTAAATAATTAAATAAATGCTTATTATAAAAAATATTGTGTAAAACTTGTGCCACAATGACTTTCTGTAGTACTCGTGATTTGCACAACTCACCGCTTCACGGTTCGTTGTACAAACTTCACTCGTACTTAAAAATGAATCATTGTGACACTTGTTTTACAAATAACTATAGTGTTTCTCAACTTCACGGTAAGTAAGTTAAACCGACCGATGAGAGATTTGGATTGTGGCCCCTGTTGGAAAATTTGGAAGGTAACAATCTGGTTACAGATATTGTAAATATCAAATACACGGAAGGCGAACAGCCGCTGGAAGATGGACTTATACCAATTACAGAACCATTTTGTGACAACATAATGCTTGTAAAGGTATGCGGCTTAGAGGACTGCGATGGAAATTCTAAACTCGTTAAAAAATAAATATTTGGTTCTTTTAATAGTTATTTACGTGGAAAATTTGGCGAATTGGTTTCTGCAAAACATGGTGTTAAAGCTAAGCTGCCGTTCCTCTTATTAAGTAACAACCCGCTTGCCATTGGAGCTAGAGAAGTAATCGGAGAAGATTTGGAAATTATTAAAAGAAAACATAAAGAACCTGTTTGCATTCCATACGAAGTATAATTGACGGACGTTAAACTCGACAGGCTACTGGAAGAAATACCGGATTCATTGGAGCAACTCCGGACGAAAGATGACTATCTCATGGACTTTGACATAACGCAGGATTTTGCAGGAGTCTTTAACAAAGAGAAAATGATCAATTATTTAACCAGCAACTTTAACTTTCGCATCCAAGGAGAGTACAAAAAAATGTCCAACATTATTGTGAATAATGATAAAACAGTTGGCATAGATTGCCTCACGTGGATTACATCTAACGCAAGGGTTGAAATATACAACAAATTTATTTGTCAAATAACCAGTTCTGGAGTTAACAAGAGCATTGGAAATCATATTATAGATATCGTCAACTGTCCAGATGCGAGATAAAGAGAAATTTTCTCTTCTACATGTGCCAAGAAGCATGGTATTACCAGATTGGAAGCTACGATATATAACTACTCTATTGGAAATTTCCATGTCGAAGGCTACAGTCCTCTAGAAGATTGCATAACTCTGCTAGAAGATAGTTCTACTTCCAAAATGCTCCGATATACTCTGTTTCGAATGCAAAAATGTGGACAACGTTGACCGATAGTCTACAAAATAGCTGACGTCTTGTGTTTAACAATATACTGCAATATGTTTATTGGGGTAACAGCAATACAAGAAAATTGACGGGATGACAGATAAATTTACCAAAAGAATCCGAAGCAAGGGAGAAGGTTGTTAATTACATTATCTCTGCATGCAGCTTCAATTGCTTCCCTGTTAACTATATAGAAGTTGTAGAAAAAAAGGAGAACAGAGACAATGTTCGAATTATACAAAAATGTTACATTTAAGCTGGAGAGACCTACTTTTCTAGATCCAGCACAAATTTCTACTATACCGGAAGATATTGAAAATCAGAACGCCGGACTAACATTTACAGATGATTTGGTTGTACGTGTTTTAAGGAAGAGAACCAGTAAAACAAACAAACTTCCTCCTTATAATATTAAAGAAGTCAACCCTCTGTCGCAAGCTCACATTACATCGACATGGAAATGAAAACAGGAAATGGATGAGCTAGATACCAAGAGGCGAAAGCTGGATTTTCTCGAAAAGACATTTGTCATGAAGGAAGGATATAGAAGTCTACTGGAGAAAGAAGAGAAGATAACATAATTGAGGGAGAGATTAGAAAACTATTTTCATACCCATTGGGTAAACCTAGACCCAGCAGGTGTGTATAAAGTGTCGGCGTTCACCATAAACAATAAAAACAAATATACTTATGTTGGTGTGTTAGCGGAAAAGGATAGCATAAAAAATGTCTACTACTTAAAGGGTTACTACAAAAATATATTTATAAGTGTTTACAACAATAGAGCAGCTCTTATTGCAGATGGTTATATTACAATACTTTATAATAATGGTATGGATATAATATGTTTGCCTACAGAAGAAACGTTTGTAACGTTTACTACCAATGGTATTACATCTTACCAAGGTAACACATTCGCCAAGATAGAAAATTTAAAGTTTGACACGGAAGTATGGAAGAATATCCCTTTTACCCAAGAAGCTATGACTCAAATTAAAAACATTACCATGCAGAAGATAAGAGATGGTATTAAATTTAGACATTGACAACGCTTAGAACATGTTGCCGAAGGAACAGAAATGGTAATTGCCGCTATAAAGGAAGTTAAATTCAGGGAGAGACTTCGTTACATATTAAAGTTTGAGAATTCGGAAATCTTCTATAGCTCGAACTACTGGTTGGAAAGAGAATTTGCAGAAATGGTACTAAGCTATAGAATTAAGATGAAAATAGATGAAATTAAAGATACGCCTAATAGAAAAAAGGAAAGAGTTCTATTTTGTGTGTAAAAATTGTTTGTATTATACTCAATAAGCTATTATTGTGAATAAAAACAATGAAAAAATTAGTGTTTTGTTACCGTTTCGTTTCTCCATACCAGTGTTATTTTGATTCTATTTCCTAAAGATATAGGTTAAGGGAGGTGATGCATCACTTAATACATTACAGAAGACACACACCACAAAGGTAGCAGAATGTTAGCAGACACTCACACACCATAGAAGACAAGAAGGTAGATAGGTTACACCGAACACAAGTTTTCTTAGGATTCGCTATACATGGCAGTTGACACACGTGACAGATGACGCAGCCCACAACACAAGTTTTCGTAGGGTTTGCTGATGGATTAGTCCCATTGAGTGCAAGTGGAGTTGACACACCACTCATGACGTCACAGAACACATGTTTTCGTGGAGTTTGCTATGTTAGGTTACTCCGGAGTTGCTCCAATAAATCCGGTATATTTCTTCCAGTAGCTTGTCGAGTTTAACATCCGCCAACTCTACTTTGTATGGAATGCAAACAGGTTCTTTATGTTTTTTTTTCAATAATTTCCAAATCTTCTCCGATTATTTCTCTTGATCCAATGGCAAGGGGGTTGTTACTTAATAAGAAGAAAGACAGCTTAGCTTTAACACCATGTTTTGCAGAAATTAATTCGCCAAATTTTCCAACTATATAACTATTAAAAGAACCACATATTTATTTTTAACAAGTTTAGAATTTCGATCGCAGTCCTCTCAGCCGCATACCTTTACAAGCATTATGTTGTCACAAAATGGTTCTGTAATTGGTATAAGTCCATCTTCCAGCGGCTGTTCTCCTTCCGTGTATTCAATATTTCCAAAATCTGTAACCAGATTGTTACCTTCCAAATTTTCCAACAGGAGCCACAATCCAAATCTCTCATCGGTCGGTTTAACTTTCTTACCGTAAAGTTGGGAAACACCAAACATTTTGGAGCTTGCCATGTTAACAGTTTCATCGAAAATCGAATACTAAGCGTTAAAAATGTCACTTCCCGTATTTTTGCTATCGCAGAAACGCGAGCAAGAAGGGGTGGGGGTCGCCGAAACTGCTTCACCGAAAGTAAAGTAACGCGAGTTTCTTACCTATATGAAGAATGCCTTGACACCTTCACGCAGAAAACCGTTCCCCAATATCTAATTCGTGCCGAGAAACATCTAGTTCATTCAGTTGTTCAGGATAAAGTAGCGTTAAGTCCTGAGGATGGCAAACGATGTATTCTTCCTGGTTCCGATTAAACCTTACCATGGGGCCACTATTCTATTGATGATTATATGGATGTGGACGCCATTATTCCTTAAAAATTTATATAATAATAAAAATTATTTGATAGTTATTATTTTGATTTATTATATATTTTATATTGTACAATAAAATGTTGGTTTAATTGTTCTTTATTTCAACCCCCTCCCCATTATCAACTGACTGAAAAGGGGTGACGTCATCAGTGGATGCGCACAAGACCTCAAGATTGACGCATGCGCAGATCGAATTAAGTCAAAAATTACCACGATGGACCTTGGCGATTTACCATGTTATTTCACATAAGGAATGGTCTAGAACCGGCATTGCTCCTTTACTGTACATTAAAAGCGTTTTGTATATTTATATAATGTAAAATAGCATGGTGTGGAAATGTGTAATAGGCTTTACCTCAGCTTTTACTTTGTTTCATGATAAACTGCGCAGGTGGCTCGGCTGATTTGAGTAAAAATTCTTTTGAGCTCAATAATAATAATGGTGTTCAGTTGATAAGAAATGTTCTCATTACAGGTATGTGCTAGAATAAAAGACGCGGACCAATTTTCAAAATGTTATTTTGCAAAAAAAGGTACATCTTATAATCGGGCGTATACGGTATAACGCTGACCTTGAAAATCTACAATCTTTCTTTCCTCTTTCTTACATATAAAACCGTCAGAGTAGATGAACTGAGCGATGAAGTAGAAGTATTATCGATGTATATGGAAATATGTATATTATATGGAATAATAGTTATTTGTAAAACAAAGTGTCACGATGACTCGTTTTTTAGTACGAGTGAAGTTTGCACAACGAACCGGTGAGTTGTGCAAATCACGAGTACTACAGAAAGTCATTGTGGCACAAGTTTTACACAATATTTTTCATAATTCGCATTTATTTAAATAAAATAGAATTACATATAATCCATGTTTTCAAACTAGGACGAGTGGTTTCAATTTATATTGGCCATTCTGTAGATTCCTGATTGGTCAGATCACAGATGGTTTCATTCAGCACTACTGGATTTTGACATATTATAACCGAATAATTGTTCAATTGTAAACAAACTTTCATTTAAGCAAAAAGAGGATGATTATTTGCTTAAGAAAGAGCTTCTTCGTATATGCTCTTGAGATCTATTTATATTATATCATAAACAGAATTATTTATATAATACATCTTCACATATATATTTGGTAATTTACCACAAAAATCGAACGTTTTGTATACCTATATATTGATCCTATACAATATAAAAATAAACAATTGACAAATCATTAATAAATAAACATTAGCGTAATTTATTCATTAATATTTTTAATATATATATATATATATATATATATATATATATATATATATATATATATATATATATATATTGGAACAGTATAAACTGTCCATAAGAAAGACAAACCGTATTACTCCTTAACAATATTATTTAATGACACATTCAAATAAACCTCAATTTTGTTAAAGTTTAAAAACAATGTTCCTAATATTAGATCTCACATAGAGGAAGATAAATTATTGTCAATAAGATTCAAGTTCAGAATGTATTCTTTCAGAATGATGAAATATTAGAGTCTAAATTGTTATAAGTAATCCATAGGGATGAAATGCATCGTACTAGGTAGTCATATAATAACATGTGTATTATAATTAATCTATTTACTAACAAGATGGGTTAAGTTATGTATGGACTATCCTAATTACTCTTGTTAGGAAATATTAAAGCGAAAATGACTGAAACTTCCATTTAATATTGAAACAATGTAATTTATTGTGAATCGAAGAGGTTAATTAATCTAGGAAATATTTCTTTGAAATATTTGTATTCAACACAAAGTATGTGACACCAGAAGGAAGCAGTACTAAACAGTGGTCGAGTGTTTCACTATAAACAGTAATATAGGGTGAAAAAGTGTTTCTAATAAGAAAAACTTTGAAATTCAATTCAATATCAAGAACTGTCAAACTCAAATTTATTTATAAAATTTCGGACTTTATAACAATTTTGGGGGAAAACGACATACTTTGGGCAATATAGTAAATCGTAATCTTTAATTTTAATATGTTTAAAATTAGTTTTTAGAAAAATTCATAATTTTTATATATAATAAGTGAGGTTATGTTAATCAAATTTGTCCTGGCAGTCGGTATTTGAACGTGGTAGACGGAGCTGTGTATCATTTTTGCTCCACAGTCATTTGTTTCCATGACGTAGATTAACAGAGGTAACTATAATAAAAAAGGAATCGTCAAGTTTGTTTACCTGTCGAGAAGTGACAGCAAAATTTATGTTGACGTAGAAAATAGATAATTTGAACATTATATGACATAAATCATTATCAGAAATCTATATGGAAGAGTATTTTTCAATAATATAATTTCGTTTGGAACCTGTTATCCGGAAGAAGAGTTTCCTAGCAGATGAATTCGCATATCCACTGCGAATTGCCTAATGCCATAGTGGTTTACATTATCAATTGCTGATGGACAACTAAAATAAAAACAATAAAGATATTATCTCTTGGTAAGTTTATCCATAATTTACTTACCCTAAATTCAATCCATAATATTAATCCGAACAACAACAAAGGACAGTCAAGATAAATCTAAATACAATTGCAAGGTTAAGTTTGACGTAATGAACTTTCACTAGATGTTTCATAATGGGAAAATTCCCATGTATTAAAATTGTTCTGGATTACTTTTTATACGCTCATCATCTCTATTTTAAATATCTATGTAAATAAATGTATTTGTTTTTCTATATTGAAGTTTTAATGAACAGTTTGTTTTGTTTTTAATTGGACAGTTATACAGTACAATCGAGGGCATAGAGAAAACTTATTTGTCTATGTTCGAGAGTTTTACTAATCTCCATGACCCGTACGCCTTGAGAGGAATCACATGCTCAAATATAATACCTACAGGGGTAGAATGAAAAGTATCAACGTCTCAGTCATCAAGAAATATAAACAATTATTTTTCTAAATTCATATAGGCGCCCAAAAGAAGAAGACGTAGTAAAATTAACGCTATTATATATATATATATATATATATATATATATATATATATATATATTTATATATTATTGTAGTTTATTTTGTATGAATTTAATTTGCCCGGTATATTTAAGAAAATTATCTAGGTTCAATAATGCCACACAATGCACTTACCTTTACCTCTTCTTACTATTAAATTTTTTAATGAGCACTCAGCTTCTCAGAGTCTTGGGTTCATAAGGTTAAATATTCATATGATTTTTCTTTTAGTAATAAGCGCCAAATCTCAATATTGATTTGTTAAAAAAAATTGTGATCTAAATATTTATATTGTATAAATTTTTACAAACCGGCCCTGCAAATTCTGTTCCAAACCCCCTCTCGAGTTATAATACGCTCCATCAATCCTGCCAACTGATAAATCAAACACTAAGAAATGCAGTCTACATACAATATAATTTGTTCTTCCAAATGGGAAGACTTGTTAATTTATATATTAAAAATACATTATTCTTTTTTACCATCAATTAAAAAAAATGAACTTATCTACAATGATCTTTCACACGAACACATTCGCACAAACGGATTTAGTCTAAATACTTGCAAGTATGCAACTTATTATACGTTATTTACAAAAGAACACAACGTAATATTATACAAAAGAACACAACTTTATATTCATAAGAGAAAATAAAATGGTGGAAAGTCATACAACACAACACACATTGTCATCACAGTTTCAATATCTAATATTCAATGTACACACGGTAAGTTTTATTTAAAATGAAACAGTTTTTAAATACCTTTTATCATCCGCTGATTATCAATAAATTTGTCAATTTATTTTACTCTCACTTTGTAGGCTGCTTCGAAAATGTCGGTATTGATTCAAGAATCCATTCGAATCAATTTAATTTCGAAGGCTTTCCATGCATAGATTCTCTTCAAAGATCGTGGAAATTATTGTTCCCACGATACGGTATATATATAGACTTTTCAGGATGGTTAAAGCCAATATTCTCTGCATATAGTATTACCTCTCTTCAGGAATGCTTTTTGGAGGTTAGTATCACTGTTTTCAAACTTATTTTACCTTAATTTTAACAATTCTTATATTATTTCTAAAGAACAATGTACTTCTTTTTGATTTTTTTTATACTACTCGTCAACAACTTCCTTTATCTCCCTAAGCAACCACTTTTTTCTAAACAATAAACCTCATTTTTCACTAGCCCTCTGTTTATTGAAATCATAAAAATATTTGTAACCAATCAAAATAACTCATTGTAGTTCAGTCAAAAGATTTCGTTTTATTATTGAAGATATTAACTTTTTTAATTATAAAACATACTTTTAAACAATTCTAAACTAACAATTCATCTATTTATCTTTTGCATTTTATTAATTCTTAAAAATTTTTTTAGCTGTCATGGATTTTGCTGTACCCAGCTGACACATACTTCCAGAAGTCTAAGATTTTATAACCCTAATGTTTTTATATGGAATTTCAACTTTTGGGTATATTACAAGAAACATTTCTAGGGCTTCTAAATAGTTTAATGGTATCTAATAGGAATTTAAGATAATGCATATACATTTAACGATTTCAATTGAAGAGTGGACTCATTCACTTCATACCAGGTGATGTGTTTTTAAATTTTTCTCCTAAATAGTTTGAATCCTATTATATTGGTGACATGTATGTGTATACAAGGTACATTATAAAGTTTAAAGAAATTTCATTATACTTTAATTTAGTCTAAATTTGACTCTCGAATAGTTTTTCCTTCAATAATTTTATACTCGTTAATATTTCAAATTGTAATTAACTTGTGTTAGATATATGTACAGTGTGTAGTATTATTTTTTCACAACTATATATATATATATATATATATATATATATATATATATATATCATTCTAATTTACCTTGAATATTATAATTTGCTAGCTAAAACAACGCTAGATAATTTTATTTATAACTTGTGTCACGGTTGAAGTCAAATATCAAATAAAAATATAACTAAATTCAATAACCAACTGTACACTAAAAATTACAATAACAGTGTTCAAAGAGCTTCATTGTGACACTGTAAACAATGTTATAATGAAGTCTCTATTATACGCGATTTATAAAAAGTATTTTCTATCATTCTATTCCACATCATATCATTTCATCATAATGCCAAATTTTACTACTATTATGAAAAATGTAATTCCATTTGTACCTTCTTACTCACAGATGAATATCTAACTAGTACCTGCTAGTGGAAATACAAGATGGCCAGCAAAATCAATGCTTACCAGAAGTTGTATATATCCACAGTTCTGGATTAAAATTGATTGGAAATAGGATAATTCCGGGAGAGATGGCGCAGTTCAATATCTCCCCTCCTATTGCCAAGCCGACTTCTCAGTCACGCTTAGTATTTCCTTGCGCATGTTTGCTGTGTTTATTGTTCCGCGCTGTTGTAAAATTCCATCCACGAAGGTAAATAAAACAATTTTGTATTTAAATATGCTCCATATTTATTTAACATTTTTACAAATCATTTATTTTTACACCTTGATACATTGTTTTATTCTCGGTTTAGTATTTCCAAGGGGTAGCAAAATATCTGTAGCATCAGTCTAACCTTAAATATCATTGGTATACGCAATCAGTAGGGAGCACGTGACTACGCCATCTCACCCACTGATGTTGGTTTAGTTGGCGCGAGCCATCTCTCCCGAGATCAAAATTTTCGGTTTTTAATTTTGTTTTTTTTTATTACTTTTGTAGATGCCGACCACCTATAAACGTAACGGAAGCTGCGCCAGAGCTACGTGGAGTGAAGGAAACTTGAAAATACTATTCAAGCTGTAAGCAGTGGAAATTTGGGAGTTAATGCAGCAGCCAGACAATTTAAGGTGCTTTGTACTACACTGCGGAGAAAAATAAGAACAGAAGTTACAAAAAATAAGCGCTTGGGGCCACAAGCAGTCCTTGGGAGAAGAAATAAAAGAAAAATCTTTGCGCATATTGAACATATGCAAAAAAGTGTTTTGCCCCAACAAGAACTATGGTGCGTATTATGGCTTATCAACTAGCTGAACAATTAGGCATTAAGCACACTTTCAACAGGAGAAACGAAAAAGCTGGCTTTGACTGGGTTATATCATTCTTGCGACGCAATCCTGATTTGACTGTTCGGAAATCAGAGGTTGTTTCACTTGCTCGAGCACGCGGTATGAATAAAGAAGATGTTGCTAACTATTTCAAGTCACTGGGCAATATTTTAGAAGAACATGACCTGTTCAACAAGCCTGGACATCTGTATAGCATGGACTAAACCGGCTTAGAGTTAAACAGCAGACCAGAGCATGTTATAGCGGAAAAAGGCTCCAAAAATGTAGCTGCAGTGACTTCAGGCGAAAAACGGGAAACTGTTACGGTAATATCCTGCTGTAATTCGGAGGGTGCATTCATAACCCCAACGTGCATTTTAAAGAATAAAAATATGGAAAAAGAATAAGAAGATAGTATGCCTCCTGGTGCCAAAATTTATATGTCAGAAATACAACAACAACAATAAATACAACACTTTTTCTTAAGTGCTTGCAGTCGGAATATGTTCCTCGCAAGCCTCGAGGTCCAGTGGTTCTTATTTTGGATGGCCATGCCTCCCACTGTTCTTCCGTAAAAGTTTTAGAATATGCAGAAACGAACGAAGTCATACTTCTCTGTCTTCCCAGCCATACCACACAATTTTTGCAGCCCTTCGATCGTGCATTTTTTGAGGCTTTAAAAAGTTATTATTATGCTGCCTGCAATTTATTCTTGAGAACTAATCCAACAAGAGCAATCAACAGACTTCAGTTTGGGAAATTGTTAGCTGAAGCGTGGGAAAAAGCTGCCACAGTGAAAAATGCAGTTTCAGCTTTTGGATCTACATGCATCGCTCCATTTAACCTGAATGCAACTCCAAAATATGCCTTTATCAACAATGAACAAGCTCAGGATGACATTAATCTTGAAATTGTTCACACCGAGAATGATACTGATTCCAACGTAACGAAACTTAATGCTGAAACGCAATCTGCAGACATGGCAAACGTTGGCGCAAGTGAAAAAGAAACTCCTGGTAAAATGTTAGACGTAATTTCTCCTATTCCTAGCACATCTAAAGTCCATGAAGTTTGAAAACGTAGTGGACAGCTTGCAGAGATCCTAACGTCTCCTGAAAATATTTGTGAACGAAAATAATTGGCTACGAAGAAAGCTAAGAATTTAATCGACAAAAAAAAAGCAACATGTAGAATTTAAAGTTAAAACAAAGGAAACGATTCAGACAGCGGTACTGACGGTGAAAATGATTACATTGGCTGCGGAGAAAATTACGAAAAAACTACAAGCAAAGAAGACTGGTTGCAGTGTCTTGGTTGCCACAGATGGCTGCATGAAGGTTGCACCACATTTGCAAACCATTATCTGCGGTATGGAAGAAAAGAAAATATTGTCATGTAATATTCGGCTTGCTTCTTGTTCTTATTTGTCATGTTTTAGGTATATAATCATTCTTTAGTTACCTATATATCGTTTTATAATTTTTGTATCATTAATAAACATAAAAGGTCTTCGTAACTGTTTATTTTTTAGTTTGTCAACGTTTTTCTTTCTATTTTTTGTGTGCGCCATCTCACCCATGACCATAGGTTGAGTTGGTTTTTTCCTGGAATATTTAGAATTTTTATTATTTGGCAAAAAAAAACTTAAAAATAGAAAAGTTCCCCATCTTACTGTGTGCATTTAGTCATGGATAACGTTCAATACTATGAGAGACTCTATATTTTGGTGTTTTTAAATGAAACTCAAGGTCTCTAGTTAATTCCACAATATAATACAAGTTATTGAAAATTCTAAAAAATTGACAATTGTTTCGATAAATCAAACAATTGTCAATTTTTTAGAATTTTCAATAACTTGTATTATATTGTGGAATTAACTAGAGACCTTGAGTTTCATTTAAAAACACTAATATGAGCATATTCCACGAAGTAAGGGTCGAGACTTTCAATTTCTATATTTTGGAATATATTTTGATTTATTGAAAAAATTTAAAAGGTGTTGTTGCGCCCTTGGGAAAATTTGTTAATTTTTTGATGTTAATATGAAGTAGACTCTATCGTAAATATATCTCAGGGTTGGGGTTTTTGTTAAAGAAAATACTTTACATAAAAATAAGAATCAATGTTCATTAACTATAGATGTTTCGTATTTATCTATTTTATTTTGTCTATGGTAGGGATAGGAAAATGAATATACATTGAATTATTCAACATCGGGTAACACTATATTCTGTGTTAGAATTTTTATTAGCTTAACCTAGACAATCTGAAGTTGGTCTAGAATATCAAAACAATATTCACTCTCACGAAAATGGAGTGCATGTATTTTGAATTACATTACGTTACTCTGATAATCAGTACTGTTTATTTACAAGCCTTGGTAAGTATACAATTTATAATACTTTTTATCTAAAATTACTGATATTAACTCTTGGTAGATGTGAACGAACTCAGAATTATTCATGTAGATTTTCAACTTTACTTCTGTCAATTAATTATCTATTTCTTTTAGCTACTTCTTAATCTACATATGGGAGAAATTCATATATACATAACAATGGAACGATAGAAGTCCTATGGCACAATAACTCTAGTAACAATTAAAATGTATTTGAGAAATTCTATATACATACTACATATGATTGAACATAAACTCAATGGTTTATTCAACTGAGTGAAACAACTCTAGATATAAGTGGAACGGGCTAACTTGGAGGTTAGCTTATATCCACCTAAGCTGTGAACTTCTCTGGTGATGAAACCGCAGCTGGTATCTGTTTGAGGTAAGGGATTGATGGTGCCTTCCAACATCCAGGTATATCACCTCCAGTTGATTCTCCAATTCCTGGGACACTACTTGATCCACGAAAGGAAATCTTTCCTATAAGTCTCACACTCAACCCGAAGCGTAGAATGGAAAGTGATGATCCAATAATACCAGAAATATACAATAATACCAGAAATATATATAAGGAGAGAGATATTCGTCTCAGAGAAGAAGATGTAAGAAAAGAAAAGAAAGGTCTGAAACAAGAAAGATCAATGTAATTCTATCAAATGATTGTAAAAGAGCTCTAGCTAAAGAATGAAACTGATGTGAAGACTCACCTATTGTTCTTGGGTGACCTCGTATGTAATCACTTGATTACAGTAAGTATTAATATCTATTTTTTTCATCTAAAATATCCCCAACTAGGAATGTAGCACATGCTAATCCGAGAAGCCGAAAAAAAAACAGGAAATGTACGAGTATGACATTTGTCTCCTCTCCCAACTAGAAAGGAAGACGTCTTCATTCAATATACTACTTAGCCACTGTGACTTCATCCAATAAATAACAATAATTTAAGTAAATTATGGAAGAAGAATTTTATTTGAGGTTTGACAGTACATTCTAATTGATACTAAAAAAAATGTAAACATAACAATTGCTGGTTGAATTTGGTCGTAGGTTTATTATTCGAATTTTGAGATGTTATTCGAATCTATACAATTTATTAAATAGGATTGTCTTGTTTCCGAATGTTCCAACGTTAGTATTTATGCATTTTGGGTATGGAATTGAACAATTCCGGTTTTTAAACCGTAACAGTGTGCCATGTCTCCCGGAATTACCCTAATAGTTCTGGTCAATCAGTACAAAATATAGCAGATATACGCGATGAGTATTTGAATCTTTTCCACTGGACCACAATATTCTACAGTCGTCCACTTAAATACTAGAGTATCCACCGTGTGTATCTATTATATTTTCTACTAGTTGACTGGATAAACTATTTTCTGTTAATGAAATTAACTGTCTCGACCCTTACTTCGTGGAATCTACTCATATTATTGTTTTAAATGAAAATCACGCTTTCTGGTTATTACCACAATATAATAAAAATTGTTGAAAATTATTATATTGTGGTATTAAGTAGGAACCGTGAGTTTCATTTAAAACACTAATATCTACTGTTAATTTTATTCCAGATCTGTAGACATAAAAAACGTTTGGTTTGCATTGTTTTTGTTGGACAACTTTGTATTTCCACCAGTCGGTACTAGTCATATATTCTCAGATTTTCATGTTTGAGGAGGAAGGATATACCAAATGTGAATATAAAATATCCTATTAATATCCATGGATATACCAAATGTGAACATAGGATATACATGGGATATTAACGAGATATCCAGTAGATGTCTTCAAAAACATCCATTGGATAACACATATACCCTAGATATAGACGAACATATGGATATCCATTGTACGTCTATAGGTTATCCATTTATATCCAGTGGATATAAAGGATATCCATAAAGGATATCTTGTCTATGTCTAATGGATATTGTGTGCTGTCTGGGAAGTAGCGTATTTCTCATAGCTCAATTCCAAAACTATATATTGCTCATACTTTGAGAAATTTCACATCTCACGGCACTTTGCCCACACTGCATACATTTATATGGAGAATCGAGCATCGGGATCCTCGACGATTAGACGGTTTTTAGCAGGATGCTCCTCATGCCTAGACTTTTTCTATAAAACTATTTACTTGTATTCTTTAAATTTGTGCTGTTGTAGAAAAAATATAGTGTGCAACATGCGAGAAAGGTACTTTTTCCGCTCACACCCTTAAGGCTCATGCCACAAACTTCTACACTCGTGATAAAAGTTGACCTTTCCCCTCTTGTTGCACAATATACTGTTTCAAAACGTTGGATTATGAGTGTTATATTTTTCCGATCACGTTTGGTATGAGTGCTCTTGTAATATCCATTATTCTTCCTACTCAACTTTGTAACTATGTGAGAGTTACCTCCAATAAAAATTAATGACTTTGCAGTATATTTCACATCGCAACTTTTATCCAAAGCTGAATATAAGCCTGGTAAACTTGGCGTAATTCATCCGTTTTTAAAAATGGAATTTACGTTAGCAGAAATACTTTTTATTCAAACTGCATAAATCATATAGTTTACTTTCCTCCGTCTCTGGTTATTCTACTGTAATGAATAATACGGAGCTTTATAACTCTTGGATAATACGTATGCACACATTTTGAACAAACTAATGAAAATTCATATTCAGCGGTGATGTTGTTGGAACAGTTTTTATATACTCTGATGGTGAGATATTTATTCAAGCTATAAGTTCGTACTAAAAAATATCCCCGTAAAAATCGTGACTGCTAACATTGTTTTTTGTTTTCCCATGTAATTTTCAAAATAATTTATTATCCAGACAACGTTTAAGCGAATATATTGTTAAGAATTCGCCCAGTGGTGTAGTCCTTGAAGCCGGTACTGTCTAATCGAAAGTTACCAATAGTGCCAAATTACAATTTCTTCGTTATTTTATTGGTACTGTTCCTAAAGGAAACCATGTAGGTTCATAACGTCCATTTCCAGAATACCGTTTTCTTCGATGTCCGCTACAATTATCGTATGCGTGAACTTTTCTGCGACAATTCCCAATTGGATTTGTGCCTCACCGTGAACGTTGGCACTCTAGCCTGTGGCAGTCCGCAGTCGAAGTCTCGTTGGTAGAAGCTTTTTCTTGGAGTTTATTATCTACGGCCGTATGTAGCGTTGATATTTACTGCGTTCTATTGAATTCACATATGAAATAGAATAATAAATTAAATATGATATATTTAATCAAAACGCACTGCACCACCCATGTGCTATATAGGGTGTCCCACGACGTTTTGACAGTCAAAATTCTCGAAAACTGTTCATATGACATGTATGAAATTTCCCAAATATAAACAGTCTAACCTGATGCTTATATTTATTATAAAATGACTTATGCTTTCCATGTCATTTCGAGTCACGTGATCACAACATATTTTCTTTAAATGGGACAACCGGTATAATATTACAATATTGGATATATCATTTAAAAACGAATTCAACGATACCGCACTTGTCATCATTGTATTGAGTAGTAATAATAATAAGGGCTATTCATTTTTACTAAATTGATTAAAGCAATATTTTGCACTCAAAAATTTAGGTGGCTATGAAACAAATAACTATAGTAGCAACAACATAGGTTGTCATTAATTATTGTTAGGTGAAGTTAATTAAAAAACTGTCAATAATTATTAGCCATAATCGTGTGAAAACACTGTAATAATAAGTAAATAATGACTTACGATAAATATGTTGACATGCTACTTATTTATGAAGAATGTGAAAAAAACATAACTCATGCTCAACGTTTGTACAGAAATCGTTTTCCTCATAGAGTAACTCTAAGCAAAAATAGTTTTTCCCATCCAAAGTGGATGGGCGAAACCAATTTTCAAACAATGTGGGGAGTCAATGTTTAGTGCAGTTTATTTAACTGACGATTGATAACACATTTCCTGAAAAATTGATTGGTCGTAATGGTATAATTATGTGGCTACCCCGTTCTCCGAATATTACACCCTAAGATTTCTTTCTCTGTGGTTACTTAAAAGGTCGACTTTATGTCACACCTCCGATTTATTTGGATGATTTAATGCAGTAATGTCCAAGATACGGCCCGCGGGCCGAATTTGGCCCTCAAGTCATTTCAATACGGCCCGCAAAGTTACGGGGTAAATATTTGATCCTCACTCGAATGTATTCGCATATGCAGACGTTCAAAACAAGACTTATACTAAGATATTGTAAC
Organism: Galeruca laticollis; assembly: GCA_963921935.1. Taxonomy (NCBI): domain Eukaryota; kingdom Metazoa; phylum Arthropoda; class Insecta; order Coleoptera; family Chrysomelidae; genus Galeruca; species Galeruca laticollis. Next base: position 274,164,129 of record OY998175.1, on the reverse strand, counting down.
GTAATGAGTCTTCAGGGCAGACAGCGACGAAAGTCCTTTTCGGTCAAGAAATAAAACTTCCATGTGACCTGGTGTTTGGTTGCAAGCCTGGTGAAGATATCGCCGGAGATGATTATGTATCCAATCTCCGGAGGAAGATGGAAGAAACCCATAAACTGGTTCGTACTGACCTGCAATTAGCCAGCAACCGAATGAAGAAGTACTACGACAGCCGAGCCGAAGAATCGTGTTACAAAGAAGGTGATCTCGTCTGACTTTACAATCCACGAAGAAGACGAGGGTTATGTCCAAAATTACAAAAGAACTGGGAGGGTCCATATGTCATCAAAAAGAAGATCAACGATGTTATTTATCGAATCTTTAAAACTAGAGAAAAGCCGATTGTAGTCCATTCTGATCGGCTAGCATCATATGCCGGGAACCACGATGAAGGTGTGCAAGTACAACAACTACTGGGCGAAGAGCATTCCAAGTTCGAAGACTTCATGAAGGTCTACGGAACGGAACCGACTGCGGTTACAGCCACAAATCCGAAGATGGTAAAGGCATTCCAGGAGTTATGCATCTAAGGAAGGGGGCAGTATAACGGAATAGCTACATAGTAACAGGCCTCGGACATATGACAGCGACATAACCTAGAATAGAGAAGCTGACAAATCCTGACAGAAGGAGGAGGACTGACAAGAAATAGAGAGGACGGCTGGGGAATTTTGGGGAAGTCAGAAAGGTGACGTTTAAAAAAATATTTCAAAGAAAAGAGCTCGTCCATGTAAATATCTTTTTTTAGTTCCTGTTAGTTCGTTGAATTGTTTGTAAATAAATTGTTTTAACCCTCACTCGTATTACAATATAAAGCCAAACACTTGATCATTTTCCTCATTTAAGATCATTTGGCACATTGAACCAAACTAAATTGTATTAGCATTCTGTACTTTTGCTGAATCTCCTCAGAATTTAACCGTCATTTTCAATATTTTTGCAAGATGAGCGAAATGGATTTGCCTCTTTTTAACAATCCTTTCACTTTTGATACTGCACAGGCACCAATGCATTCGCAAATGGAATTAATAGATCTCCAATGTGAAACTATTAGAAAGGAAAAATTTAAGGAAGTGAATGTTGCTACATATTATACACAGTATTTCAATATTTTGAATAACTGTCCAAATATAAAAAATCATGAAGCACATATCATGTGAATGTTTGGTAGTACCTATTTATGCTAGTAGATGTTTTCCATTATGGAAATGAATAAAATCAAACATCGCTCATGATTTACTGATTAACATCAGTTCATTTTAATTCAATAAGTGTTAAATTCTCAATTATCAGTCTGGCCCACTAAAAACCCTATGAGTTTTAACTGGCCCTTCAGTAAAATGAGTTTGACACCCTTGATTTAAAGGATAAAATAAAACAGGCATGTCGGACCGTAACACCTGAAATGATCACAGCAGCACTTACAAGAAATGTTTTTACAATGTTTGAACATTGTGCCAATGTACATGGTGATCAATTTGAACATTTTCCTCAATTACTTGGACTTTTTAATTCCCTGTTACATTTTTTAATGGAATAATTTATACAGATTTTCATTTAAATGCCCCTATTATCATTACCGCACAATACAATGATGACAATTGTGGTATCGTTGAATTTATTTCTGAATGATATACCTAAAATTCTAAAATCGTAATATTATACCGGTTATCCCATTAAAGAAAATTATGTTGGGGTCACATCACCCGAAATGACAGGAAAAACGGAAACGGAAGTCATTTTATAATAAATATAAGCATCAATTTCGACTGTTTATATCTGCCAAATTTAATTCATGTCATATGAACAGTTTTCGAGAAATTGGACTGTCAAAACGTAGTGGGACACCCTGTATACAAAATCGAAGTTTATAATTAATAGACAGGATTTTTAAATTCCAAAAACCACCGGGTGATCAATTAAGGGTAGCGAGCGGTCATATCTCATAAGATATTGGTCGTATAGATTTAGAAAAAAAAATTTATGATAAAAGTCGCCAAGAGAAATTGCTGGAAATTATATTCGAGTTAGTCAAACGTCCGCTAGAGGGCGTAACAACTAACACTAAGTAGAAAAATGGGATTTTTATAGAATTTTGCCTAATGAAAGTATATCGATGATATTATTTTCATATTTACTCATTATTCACCTACACATTTTGACTGAAATGTTTTGTTCTATCTATAAAAATAAAGCGGTGGGGGAAGTTCAATTGTTTTTTTAAACAAACCAAGATTTCTCCCGTTTCGCTCGACTGATTTTAACAAATTTGAGCTCATATAAAAGAGCATTATTCACACTACAAAACGCTTACTTGGTTTTGGGTTTTTGACTTTTTTCTTCGCCGCTAGATGGCATTAACTGAAATGATCGCAAATATATGAGTTTTTTTTAAAAAAAAAAATGTAATGGTATATTGATTTTTACATATTTTAAACCGTTGATATTGAACAAAATATAATTTTATTACATTGAAAAATGGCACGCCACTGCTTTTTATCAAAATGAAAATCATTTTCGTAATCACTTATTAGTTGTTAACAAAAAGAACCTTTTGACTTTTTCCGTTAGACTAAAGTTGTGCTCTTCTGTTTTTTTCTTCGACTGCTCTCTCCCTACGGTTTTTATTCATTGTTCCTATACAATCGTTGTATTGGCTGCCTTCATAAGTTTTGCCAGTTTCAATGAAGTAACAAAATTCTCAGTAGTGATATTCCTGCCATCATTAAATTGTTCTATAAATATGTATTCCAAATTCATCCGGTTTGTTTAATAATTACGTGCTTTTGTTGGAAAGAGTTGCTCACCAAATAAAACAAATTCGCTGGGTTTGTAACATAAGTTGCAGTTTTCAATGAATATGTTTCATATCGATGAAATCAATGTAAATTTGTAACTTCTCAGGCGTTCGGATCTGGTAATCCTAGTTGTTCAGCAAATAGCTAAACAAAAACTATTTTTTCTACTTCTGTTACTAAAACCGCACTTTGAACACGGGTTTGACATACACAAAACGACTCTTTAAACACTAATGTTTAAAATGAAAAAAGTCACATCTCGTTTATTTTTTGTTTTTAAAACGTCCAATCAAGTGTATCTTTTGTATGTTAAACTTCATGTTCCGTGATAATTTTGTTATTCTGCGTCATTTGATGTGTCAGTCAGCTGTCAGTCATCGTCCGTCATGTAATGAATATAATTCAAATATAATATAATGTTTTCCTTTCCGCGGGCGAAGAAGGAGTATAGTAAGCACCTCGTGTTAAAAACGTCTTTAGTCACTCGTTTCACAAAGAACTCGTGACTAAACTAACCTTTTTGACACTTTGTACTTAATATACTATGAAATAAATTTACTGCTGTATATATCACAATACACAACACAAATCACCTCTGTTGGAACGAAATGATTTCATAAATAACGGCAAAGAATCGGTTTACTGCATAAAAACCAATGAAAAATTAGCAGACTCACTTTGAGAAAGCTTAAGAATGCAGGAATGTTGCCAAGTCTTAAAAAATATACACAAAGTTGCTTCAAATAATAATTTAACCAGCAATTTCAAACGCCTTATTGATAATTAATAAATGTATAACATGTATTTTTTTGATATTTCCTACTAGCTTTCTAAGAGCAGTTTACTGAAAAAAACAGGATAATAGTGAGCTTAGCAAATTTATTTATATATTTTATTCATGTCTTTTCATTGATACTAGTTGAAGTATGATATAGCCGTTCAACAAGTTGTATTCTAAAAAAAATCCGTGAAAATAATAATTACAATCTCACTCATTTCACTGAATTATTGCTAGTATTGACGATGAGGTTGCTTCATTACCTGGATAGAGACTATTTTGATTCAATGGAATAAATAAAAGGGGAGGTGGGTTTGCTATTTACATAAAAAATGTCATCCAATGTAGTTATTCTCAAACTTAGGTGGAACTGACTCGGAACGGTTGTGGATCTCTGTTACTATGAACAATAAAAAATTCGCCATATGTTCTATTTAGAGACCTTCTGATTTTACTTCTCAACAATTTCTAAATGAATTTGATAAGTGTTTAGTAAAAATTTCTTCCGAATTTGATTATATAATGTGTGGGGACGATTTCAATTTCAATTTCCATTTGTTGGACTCGGAGAGCAATTCTTGTAAATTGTCCACTCAAGAAGCTCATGATCTGGTTCAGGTAATAGACCAACCTACAAGAGGCAACATATTGATTGACCTTGTATTGTGTCCAGAGGATATCATTATAAATAAAGTGAGAAGGAGAAGTAGGAACCCTTTCTGTACACATTTCATGATTTTAAACAGTATAGTGTTGAAAATTTTACTGGAGATCTGCACAATATTGATTTCAATCAATTGTAAGTAATTAATGATATTGAGGGAGAAGTAAATCTTCCTAATACATATATATTAAACTTATTTGGAATACACGCACCTGTTAAACAAGTTAAAAGGTTGACCGACACTTTAAAACATATGATGAAACTCAGAGATAACGTGTTAAATAAATTTAAAAAGAAAAAATCCTTAGAACATGGGAACTACTATGAGTCTTTACGGAATGACGTAAATTATGCAATAGGTCGTGGAAAAACGCATATCTTGAATTTAGTTCACAAAATGGAAATAAATATATGGAAAGAATTAAAAAACTTGGACATATCCCGAAAAAAGAACTTTAATGGTTATTCCCCAACATAATCGAATTACAAATGTAATAAATGGTATTGGAGGCAACGATACCCATGACACGAATACACTGAACTTTTACCGTTCATCACTTTTAGGTAATGTAAAGCAATTTTAGTTTTCGACTGTAGAAGACGATACAGTTTATCAAAACTTACTTTATATCAAGTCCCATGCTACCGGTTTGTGGTGGTTACTTAGCAAGTGCCCCTCGTATAGACTTCTTCAACCATAGAACCATTTAGCTTTGCGAAACACTCACCTATTGAACCATCCTTTAGGGATAGAAAAATAACATGTTTCTTAAACTCACTGGGATAACATATATTTATAAACTACCAACACAGATTATTGACACACAATACATACGTTTGTACTATTAAAAATAATAATAATGAATCATTCCTCAAAGTGTTGAACTTATCTTTTATTAGAAAGTATTGAAGCTAACACAGTCAGTGCCCCGTATTCTTGACCTTGTAGGTCGTGCAAATACGATATTTACAAAACTGTTTTGTTATCTATTTCACTTGCCCTTATTAGTTCACAAATCTAACAATGTCTTTTTTTGACAATATCTTTTTGGATAATGTCTTTTTGGGATCATCACATCATCCCCTCTTGGAAGAGAAAAATTATCGTTGATAAATGTTCGATACTACCTATAACGTTAATAGTTCTCACTAATTGTTTTGCTTATTAAACACTGTTTGTTTGTTTATTGTCACACTTCACTTATTTAAAAATGTTTTCGTTATGATATTCATACAACCGATTTTTATGAATAATTCTTTTTAATTTTTTTGAGATATAATCTCGCAATTTACTCCTTTTACTTCCGTTATTTTAAACGGGCCTTAATAATGTGGATCGAACTTATTTCTTTCCTCATTTCTTAAAATAACTAACTCCCCTACCCTAAAGTTTACGGGTGAAAATTCCTTTTCACTGTTATTCACTCTAATTAACTTATTTTTTATCAAAAACTGTTTGGGTCTTTCATTTGCGTATTGTACCTTATATTTCAACTCTTTATCGTATCTTTCAAGATTGTAACACGGTTCTATTTCTACATTTAAGAATTCTAGTAAGTTGGGTTTTCTCCCGTATAATAACTCAAAATGAGTGTATCCGTGATACGTGTTTGGTGTTGTATTATAACAATATGCAAACATTTTTACGAATTCGCACCAGTTATCCCTAGAATCTTTGATAAAGTTTCTTATATACTCATTAAACGTTCTGGGTAATCTTTCACAACTGCCTATCGCTTCATGGTGATATGCCGTTGAAAAATTATGTTTTATTTTTAAAAGTTCCGCTAAGTTCTTCATCATCTCATTCTTATATTCCGTTCCTTGACCTGTCATTATATCTTCCATCAATCCACAGTTTGATATAAAATTGTCAGATATAGCTTTTGCTATTGTGGTTGCCTCTTTGTTAATGACCGGTATCATGACCGCGTATTTTGTTAGTTCGCATAATATTGTTATACAATAACGATTCCCGTTGCTACTTTCTACAAAAGGACCTTTCGTGGCTATATCAATGATATCAAACGGTTTTATGGATGTGTCCGTGATGATAAATTTTTCTTTATGACTAGGTTGTGCTTTATTCACTTGGCATTCATGGCAATTCTTTACACACTTCCTTACATCTTTCTCCATGTTTTTCCACCTGAAATTTGCTCATAGTTTCTTTAATAATCTGTTGTTTCCTACATGTCCTCCAAACATTGGATTATTGTGATATCCTTCTAGAATCTTTTGGATCTCTTCTTTCTGCTGTACCGTTTTTGGTACTACGCATATACATACTTGTATATTCTTTAACCCTTTATTTCCTTCTTCTATTGTGCACTTTTTGAATATATAATCATTCGCGTATTTCTTCATTCTTTTCACTTCAAATTTAACCGATAGCTTCTCAAGCTTTTCCAACGTTCGTCCTAGGTCAAAGTTGTGTATTCAGGTAAATATAGCTACACTAAACTTCAATTTATTTTTGATCCGGATGCTCATCCTTAGCGAGATACGGTTATTTTCAAAGTGTAAAATTGACAATTTATTCACCTCTTAGTTGTTTAAAACGTTTATCATTGAAGGTTGTATTAAAAATTTTTGTGCTTTGCTCATAACAACTGCAGATTTGCCTGGAATGAATATTGCTTGTGCAAATTTTGTGAATGCGTCAATTAGTGTTAAATAACTTTTTCCGTCAAAAACGAAAACATCTATGTGAACAATTTGGAATGGTCTAGAAGCTGTTTCTGTCAACATGAGAGGAACATAAGGATTATGTCTTGAATATTTATTTTTTTGACAAATGGTACAATTATTAATGTAGTCTGTGATTGTATTTTTCATATTTTTCCAATAATAAAGTTTACGTAATGTTCTAAAGTTTCATGGATTCCTCGATGGTTATTCTTACCTTCATGGTAGTTTTTTAACAAAAGAATTTGTTCTTCCTGATCTTTTACAGTATTAAGTAATTTAGTACATTTAATTAATTTCGGTCCGTTCGCAGAAAAATGTTTTAGATAAACATTATTAAAATCACGATATAAATTATCATTATGAAAGTACATATAAAATGTATTATCTAAATCTGTATATTCAGCAATTAAACAGAAAATTAATTTTTCGTTATCTATCTCGGAAATTTTACAAAAGGACCTTTTGTGGCTATATCAATGATATCAAACGGTTTTATAGATGTGTCCGGGATGACAAATTTTTCTTTATGACTAGGTTGTGCTTTATTCACTTGGCATTCATGGCAATTCTTTACACACTTCCTTACATCTTTCTCCATGTTTTTCCACCTGAAATTTGCTCATAGTTTCTTTAATAATCTGTTGTTTCCTACATGTCCTCCAAACATTGGATTATTGTGATATCCTTCTAGAATCTTTTGGATCTCTTCTTTCTGCTGTACCGTTTTTGGTACTACGCATATACATACTTGTATATTCTTTAACCCTTTATTTCCTTCTTCTATTGTGCACTTTTTGAATATATAATCATTCGCGTATTTCTTCATTCTTTTTACTTCAAATTTAACCGATAGCTTCTCAAGCTTTTCCAACGTTCGTCCTAGGTCAAAGTTGTGTATTCAGGTAAATATAGCTACACTAAACTTCAATTTATTTTTGATCCGGATGCTCATCCTTAGCGAGATACGGTTATTTTCAAAGTGTAAAATTGACAATTTATTCACCTCTTAGTTGTTTAAAACGTTTATCATTGAAGGTTGTATTAAAAATTTTTGTGCTTTGCTCATAACAACTGCAGATTTGCCTGGAATGAATATTGCTTGTGCAAATTTTGTGAATGCGTCAATTAGTGTTAAATAACTTTTTCCGTCAAAAACGAAAACATCTATGTGAACAATTTGGAATGGTCTAGAAGCTGTTTCTGTCAACATGAGAGGAACATAAGGATTATGTCTTGAATATTTATTTTTTTGACAAATGGTACAATTATTAATGTAGTCTGTGATTGTATTTTTCATATTTTTCCAATAATAAAGTTTACGTAGTTGTTCTAAAGTTTCATGGATTCCTCGATGGTTATTCTTACCTTCATGGTAGTTTTTTAACAAAAGAATTTGTTCTTCCTGATCTTTTACAGTATTAAGTAATTTAGTACATTTAATTAATTTCGGTCCGTTCGCAGAAAAATGTTTTAGATAAACATTATTAAAATCACGATATAAATTATCATTATGAAAGTACATATAAAATGTATTATCTAAATCTGTATATTCAGCAATAAAACAGAAAATTAATTTTTCGTTATCTATCTCGGGAATTTTACAAAAGGACCTTTTGTGGCTATATCAATGATATCAAACGGTTTTATAGATGTGTCCGGGATGACAAATTTTTCTTTATGACTAGGTTGTGCTTTATTCACTTGGCATTCATGGCAATTCTTTACACACTTCCTTACATCTTTCTCCATGTTTTTCCACCTGAAATTTGCTCATAGTTTCTTTAATAATCTGTTGTTTCCTACATGTCCTCCAAACATTGGATTATTGTGATATCCTTCTAGAATCTTTTGGATCTCTTCTTTCTGCTGTACCGTTTTTGGTACTACGCATATACATACTTGTATATTCTTTAACCCTTTATTTCCTTCTTCTATTGTGCACTTTTTGAATATATAATCATTCGCGTATTTCTTCATTCTTTTTACTTCAAATTTTACCGATAGCTTCTCAAGCTTTTCCAACGTTCGTCCTAGGTCAAAGTTGTGTATTCAGGTAAATATAGCTACACTAAACTTCAATTTATTTTTGATCCGGATGCTCATCCTTAGCGAGATACGGTTATTTTCAAAGTGTAAAATTGACAATTTATTCACCTCTTAGTTGTTTAAAACGTTTATCATCGAAGGTTGTATTAAAAATTTTCCGATTGGTTTTGTTATTTTCCTTAGATGTTGACTTATTCCATCCTGTATGTATTTCTAATTAATTTTTCCTTTCTTCTAGTTCTTGTAGACTATATACATTGTCATTTAACATTAATGTATTATCGATTAACCTAGCTTTTGCTCCACTTTCTCTTGCCTGTTTCATATATCTTATTAGCTGTATTCTCTGTTCCAGCATCTCTTTTGGGTAACCTTCATCAATATATATCTTAGTTCCTTTTAAATTATTCGTTCCGTTCAAAGTCTCTACTTTCTTATTCACGTCTTTCATCATTATTAGTACTGGCCTATTTCTGTTACTGTTTTTATTTTCTATTCTTCTACATTTAAAAATATCTGATTCAACATCTACTGTGTTATTAACCTTTTTCATTACATCTTCTAATCGATTTTCTAGTTGTTCCTCATCTTCTTCATTTCTAACATAACATATATTTATAAACTACCAACACAGATTATTCACACACAATACATACGTTTGTACTATTAAAAATAATAATAATGAATCATTCCTCAAAGTGTTGAATTTATCAATTTATAGGAAGTATTGAAGCTAACACACTCAGTGCTTCGTATTCTTGACTTTGTAGGTCATGCGAATACGATATTTACAAAACGGACGTGTTTTGTTATCTATTTCACTTGACCTTATTAGTTCACTGGCCGCTATCAATATTTGGTATTATTATTTACACAAATCTAACAATGTCTTTTTTGATAATGTCTCTTTGGGATCATCACAGGTTGTGAGGGAATTATTATTATTATGCTTCTTCACTGTTACCCATATATTTTTTTCATATCCTACACAAACCATTAGAATGCTAATGTTACACTTCCATTCTTATGGAAACAGTCGAGATTAATACCACTTCTCAAAAAGGCAACCCACTAGACTATAATGATCTCGGACCGATAAGTATTCATCCCACACTGTCTTAGCTCCTTGAAAAAATTCTAGACGAACAGATACGTCTCCACATAACTCAGTTTGATCGATTACCAGCATATCAATTAGGATTCCGTTCAAAACACAGTTGCACAACTGCAATAATGCAAGTATTAGATGACATCTACAGGTCAGTCGATGACAATAAACTTTGCATGTTGATACTGCCCAATTATTCTAAGTCTTTTGATAAGATTATTTACGCTCTATTTACCTCCGTGTGCCATCATTTAGGTTTTAATGCAACTTCTAGAATAATTTTGCAATCTTATTTCGAATTTAGATCACAGAAAGTTAGTCTAGGTGAGAATGCATCTAACGCTCTACAAATTACAAAAGGGGTGCCTTAACTGTCTATTTTGGGTCGATTAATATTTTCAATTAACACTTCTCAATTTTATAAATATTTAAAATACATGACAACACATTTTTATGCTGGTGACGCACAATTGTATTCAGAGTTTTCAGAAGCTGGAATTGAAGGTGCAACTTTCAAAATAAATGAGGACCTCAGTATCATAACTGAATTATCCAAAAAGTTATGTCTTTCTATGAATGCATCTAAATCGAACGCAAATCACCAACAAGCCGCGTAACAAACAAAATGTCTAATTCTGGATAATAAGCAAATTTATTTCTTGTCTTGTGAAAAAAACTTAAGCATATACCGTAATCTGGGGTAAAGTCGGACAGTAGGAGGTAAGGCGGACAGAAGGACGTTTTTCCATAATTTTTTTCAAGGACATCTCGCCGGTGTGCCAAATCGCGCTGGACCTGTGTAGATACGTTAGTACACATCAAAACACATTGGTGGATGGTCGTGGCGACTGTAATTTGCTCCGGTCGCGTACAAATCAGCTTTTATTTCGTATTGAGTTTTGTGTTGTTTTTTTAACTAGTGAAAACAAACTAGTGTCCACAGGTAAGGTTTACATATACAACATTTGTTTTACCACTCAAATGTAAACTAATTTATTGATAATATTTGGCGATAAAATGATAATAACACCACCTTTCGTTTTTTGAAAAATGATTAAAATATAAAATATTGTCCACAGGTAAGGAATTACAAAAAGATGAAGGCCTTAGTTTCATGAATTATGATGAAACAAATTCACAGAGAGCACTAGACGATGTGAAAAAAGGCAATAAAAGTTTGAGACAAGCATCAGAATATTATAAAATTTTCAAATCGACACTCCATGACAAAATTAATAAAAAAAAAGTAGGAAAACATGGCGGCCAAACTGTACTTTCAGCAGAATAAGAAAGGTTCTTAATAGAAGGAATAATCAATTTGGTGAGTGGGGCTTTCCATTGACTCGCAGAGATATAAGATGTTAGTAAAAAATTACCTTGATAGAAAAGGAAATAAAATAAAAACTTTCAAAGACCATTTACCTGAAGTAAAATGGTTTTATAATTTTTTTATAGACATAAGATATTAACCGAACGATTAGCTCAAAACATTAAAAGATGCAGGTCTGATATTACCAAAGACACTATAAGAGAGTTTTTTGGAAATTTAGAATCGACATTAGAAAATGTTGAGTCTACCCATATAGTAAACTATGACGAGACGAATCTCATGGACGACTCTGGGAGGCAAAAAGTTCTATGCCGCCGTGGGTCTAAAAGGGTAGAAGTTATACAGGATTCCAGCAAAACAAGCACCTCAATTATGATGGCAATGACTGCATCCGGACATCTACTGCCTCATATGTGATATACAAAGTTGTCCACTTATATCCAACCTGGATAGAAGATGGACCAAAGGGGGCAATATACAACCGAACTAAAAGCGGTTGGTTTGATTTCCCAACCTTTGAAGATTGAATTGACAAAATTCTCCTTCCTCATTTCAACAATTTTCCCGGAAGAAAGGTGATCATTGGAGACAACCTCGTTAGCCATGTTTCAATGCATGTTCTGGAATGCTGCGAACAATATAACATCGAACTTGTGTTGCTTCCACCTAACGCCACCAATCTTCTGCAATCCCAAGATGTTGCCTTTTTCACCCCTATGAAGAAAGCATGGCGTGCCATATTGCTATAATGGAAAATATAGAATAGAGGAACTATCTTGAAGTCGGAGTTTCTACGGCTTCTTGATGGAGCTATTCAGAAGATTGAAAATTTAGAAAACAATATAAGATTCGGGTTCAGAGCTTGCGGGATGGTCCCATTTAATAGTGACGTTGTGCTAAAAAAAATACCAGATGTGGATGAAGGCGAAGAAGCAGCTCGAACAGAAAGTGCGAACCACTGGATCGAAACTTTACAAGAATTTTTAAAAGCGACTAGGTCAGTTACAACTGAAGAAACACGACCAAAGCGAGGAAAGAAATTAAAAGTATCGCCCGGCGAAGGAGTTAGGAAAGAAGATCTGGAACTTCCAACTAGCCGTCCCCTTTAGGATGAAAATAGTGACGTTGAAAGCAGTAGTGATGAAGGGAACAAGACTGATTTAGATGATAATGATCTACAGCTTGAGGATGTGACTGAAGATTATCACCAAGATAATTTCGAGACAGTTGACTGGGATACTAATGATACTATACAAATGGGTACTTTTTTATTAGTTACATTTCCATGCCCAAACAAGACCCATAAATATTTTGTTGGATGCGTCTCTGAGGTAAATGAGAGTGAGACGAGTAATAATTTGTATTATGTCAATTTTCTAAGGAAGCAAAACACTGATAAAATGGGGCTCTATTTTATTTATCCAAATATTAGAGATATGTCTTTAGTAGATCACACTCAAATTTTTAAAATTGTTACAAATATAAAATTTTTGAGGCGCGATAGGTTCCAATTCCCCATTTTGAAAAAATATCAAAATATTCGAATTGAATAATTCAACAACAGGTTAGTATAAGGTTTATATTTTGTTTTTTTTTTGTTTTGTGTTGAATGTAGGTAGTTTTATTTTCCTAGAAGGCAGCCCCATTCGAATTGAATAAGCTCAGAATAAGTATAAGGTTTATGTTTTGTTTTTACTTGTGTTATTTTCCTGAAATAAATTAGTTTCTTATTTAAAAATGCGTTTTTCTTTAATGTGAATTGCTATAAATTATTATTTTTCACTTTTTGTGTCCGCTTACGCCAATTATATTTCGTCACTTCGAAAAATACTTTTTAAAAAAACAAAAATTACTATTTATGACATTTATTCTATGAAAGTAACAAACAATCTCTCTATTTCTCACATCATTATTCATTTATATAAGTTTTTGAAGAAATACAACGTAAGCTATAATATTATATATGAGTCAGCCATTGTCGTATCTTAACTCCTCCGGCCAAAGAGAAAACTATGGGGTTTCTCCAGAGTTTGAGATGCCAGGAAAGTTTTTGAAATCCCTTTTTCCTTGTTTCTTCTCATTTTTCTTCTTAATCTTCTTCTGTTTTCTTTTGTAAATTTTGAAGGCTACTATGATTATGCTTAAAAAGACAATAATATATAATAATATTGTGTAAAAACTAATCTTTTTGAAATGAACAGGAGCCAAGTCCAATCTTGCTAATTTCGATTTGTCTTCTTGGAGTATGTTCTGAATGTTACTTAATTCATCTAAATTCACTGAGTCTATTTGCACTTTATTTAAATGAAAAGAGTCTGTTTTAAAGTCTTCGTTCGAAAATTGCAATTTAGGAAGTTCTACACTTTTATATTTTGGTATATTACTTGAAAAAGTTTTTAATGTGAAATTGTTTATTGAGACTACACACTGGTTATTTAATTCAATTATAAAACTACCGTTTAGTGGAATGTTATTCATGTTTTACCACATTTTTGGATGGCCACTGTGTTGAATGGAGATATTACGATCCACTGGTTGTCTTCTATCATCTGAACTTTTACATTATTGATAATCACTGGAATTTGTTTACATAATAAATCTCTTGACTGAGAGTACTTAAGTAGTTGTACTTCGCAAGGAGTGTGTTGAGTAATTGGTAACTTTTGGAGATCACTACACAGGAAATCTTCTTGAGATATTTCTTTGCAGCTTTCTTCTGAGAAGGTGTAATGTTGATCGTTTAAAAGGATAAATTTGGATTGTGGTATAATCGTTTTAAAGGATTGTTTTGATGGTGTAGGTAAAGAATAGAAATGATAGTAATTATATTCTGAATTTTCGACAATTGGAATTTCTAGTATGAAAATTATATTGTTACCTTTACTATAGCTTTTGATTTCAATTATTTTCTCAAGCAATAAAATGTTTTGCAAAGACAAATTGATTGGAAATTTGTTATTTTTGTCTATGTTTTTACTGACTTCTAATATTTCAGAAAACAGATCGTTAGGATCAACTATTGAATTGTGAAAAGTATTAAGTTTGGCAAAACTGATTGCCGTTTCAATTTTTTCAAGTATATCATATGTTATTTGAAAACTTATAGAAAGTTGTGAAACAAGTTGTTCTATTGCAAAATAGTGATAAGTTTCTACTTTATTTATATTCAAGTGTGTAATTATTTTTTGTAAATCATTGATACGTGAATTTAATATTAATTGGTTATGAGCTAATATTTTGGTATTATTCTCAAAGTTGTTGATAGACGATTGGAGTGAAGTTATTTGATCGTGAATAAGAGATTTCAACTTGTTTTGACTGTTAGATAAATATGTAATGGCTTCGTCATAACGCTTTGCATCATTTTGATCTAAATTTCCGGTTATAAATTTTATTGCAGATCCTAATCCGTCAAATAATGATCTCTTTGATTTTGTGTTCCAAAATGGATTTAACTGGTTCAATTGAAGAGTAATCTTTTGTTCAATTAACTTGATCAGGTGATAAGAATTTTGAAAATGTTTATTAAAATTATAAATTTCAGGTGATTTCAATAAAGAGTTATAGAGATTATTATATTGTTCCTTTAAAGCAAGAAATTCTTTGTTAATGTTTGTAATATCAAATATATGTATAAACGTCCAATAGTTTATTTTAATTTGTGCTGTTCCTAAATGAAGAGGAAAAAGACCGGGATTATCATTTAGGTTGTGGTACTGGGGTGTGTCTGGCTCTGCGTTGGCGATCCAGAGGAAGAATCTGTAATAGGAGGTTTCCTTAATTCTTTAATATGTACTATTTGTTTGTCTATTATTTGTTTCTTATGTTTTAATGATTTTCTGGAAATTTCTACTCTATTTCTATCTAATATTTTTGTTATATTATAAGGTCCTAAAAATCTTTTACTTTTTTTATTTCGATTTTTGGGGTTTCGTTTGAATACAGTTTGACCTATTTTAAATTGTATGTTTGTGTCACCTTGTATATTTGTTTTCTCTATAATTTTTTGTTTATTTTTATTCATATTTTCTCGAACATCTTCATAAATATGTTCTAATTTTTCTTTGTGGTTATTAACGTAATCTGTATAAAATGAATGAGTCATAAAAATTTCGTTAGGGTTTCTAGAATGTGTATGTCCAAAGGTAAGTTCAAAAGGTGTGAAATTCGTGGCACTGTGTATTGAATTATTGTAGGCAATAATAGCATAGTCCATTAAGTCATTTTCATTGGGATAAATGTCTCTTAAAATTCTTAAATGTTCTATTGAGGTCGAATGTAATCTTTCAACTATTGAATTTGACTCGTGATGACCAGGAGTTGTGAAGTGAACTTTTATTTTATGTAATGCCAGGAGATTTTTAACTGTTTCATTGTTAAATTCTGTACCTTTATCGACTGTTATTGATTGGGGAATTCCAAAAGAAACAAAATATTTTATAAGTGCTTTGCTTATAACAACTGCAGATTTGCCTGGAATGAATATTGCTTGTGCAAATTTTGTGAATGCGTCAATTAGTGTTAAATAACTTTTTCCGTCAAAAACGAAAACATCTATGTTAACAATTTGGAATGGTCTAGAAGCTGTTTCTGTCAACATGAGAGGAACATAAGGATTATGTCTTGAATATTTATTTTTTTGACAAATGGTACAATTATTAATGTAGTCTGTGATTGTATTTTTCATATTTTTCCAATAATAAAGTTTACGTAGTTGTTCTAAAGTTTCATGGATTCTTCGATGGTTATTCTTACCTTCATGGTAGTTTTTTAACAAAAGAATTTGTTCTTCCTGATCTTTTACAGTATTAAGTAATTTAGTACATTTAATTAATTTCGGTCCGTTCGCAGAAAAATGTTTTAGATAAACATTATTAAAATCACGATATAAATTATCATTATGAAAGTACATATAAAATGTATTATTTAAATCTGTATATTCAGCAATAAAACAGAAAATGAATTTTTCGTTATCTATCTCGGGAATTTTAATTTTCATTATTTTTTGATTTTCATATGTTTCATGAGAAACATCTGTTTTTGAATATATATTTGGATAAACAAGAACTTGATGTACTTTATTATTTATCATTTCGTCTAAAATGGGTATACCGTTACTGTTGTTATCTTTTGCTGAATGGTTTGTTATATTGTCAGAGTCGTCTGAGTCAGGTTTTGTCCAGAAGGGTTCAGGAGTGTTTAAATCATTACGATCATTATTTTCTTGTAGTGTTGGGGGTTGTATTTGTACGTCAGATATAATGTTAATTTTGGATTGATTAGTGTTACTTGTAGAAGGTTGTGGATCTATGGAATATTTCCAGCAAACTGCTGTAAGAAATCTAGAATATCGTCTTGGGAATCTCCGGGGTTATTGACTATTGATTCTGTTTCTAATGCATTGATAGGAATTCGAGATAAGCAATCGGCATTGGAATTTAATTTTCCCTTTTTATAGAAGATTTTATAATCATATTCTTCCAACTTTAAACGCCATAGGACTAATTTGGAATTTGGTTCTTTAAGACTAAATAACAAAGAAAGAGGTTTGTGATCTGTGTAAATATGAAATTGTCTGCCGTATAAATAAGGCCTGAAATGTTTACATGCCCACACAATGGCAAGCAATTCTTTTTCTATAACCGAATAGTTAATTTCAGATTGATTTAGAGTTCTAGAAGCATATGCTATGGGTTTGTCATTGGGTACGTTTCCTTGGGATAAAACTGCACCTATTGCATATTTACTAGCATCGGTTGTGAGAATAAAAGTTTTTGAAAAATCAGGATATTGCAAAATGGGGTCATTGGTTAATATCTCCTTACAAGTTTGGAATGAATTGAGAAATTCTTCGTTATGAATAATTTTTGAACCTTTTTTCAAACATTTGGTCATGGGTTTTGTTATTTTAGCAAAGTCTGCTATGAAACGTCGGTAGTAACCTAAGAGACCTAAGAAGCTTTTAATTTCTGTTTGACTTTTGGGGATTGGATAATTTTTAATGATTGAAATTTTGTCTGGGTTAGGCTTTACGCCATTGGGTGTGATTATATGTCCTAAATACATAATTGTTTTCTTTAAAAATTCAGATTTATCAAGTTGAACTTTTAGATTATGTTGTCTAAGTCTTTCAAAAACAGATTTTAATTTTTCTAAGTGTTCCTGAAGGGATGTACTATATATTAAGATGTTGTCTAAATAAACTATGCACGTTTCGTCAGTCAAACCACGCAATACATTGTCCATTACGTTTTGGAAAGTTGATGGACCATTTTTAAGTCCGAAACTCATACGTTTGAAATGAAAATGTCCCTGGGGAGTACTGAAAGCTGTCTTGTCAATGTCTTGAGGGTCTATTTCAATTTGATGAAAACCACTTGCGAGATCAAGTGTTGTGAAGTAATTTGCTCTACCTAGTCTGTCTAGTATTTCGTGTATTCTAGGAATTGGGTATCGATTTTGAACTGTTTTCTCATTTAATTTTCTATAATTAATAACTAAACGCCATTTCTTTTTGCCTGATGCATCTAATTTCTTGGGAACAATCCAGATTGGCGAGGAAAATGCAGATGTAGATGGTTCAATAATACCTTCCGTCTAACATTTTTGTAATTTGTCTATTAACTTCTTCCCTATGTATTTCGGGAAGCCTGTAAGATTTTGTATAAATAGGGCTATCATCAGTCAAAGTGATTTTATGTTCTATTTTATTGGTAAAACTTAATGGTATTCCGTCACAATAAAATATGTCTCTATAATTAAAACACAAATTTCTAATGGCTTGTTTTTCTTCTTTATTGCAGTGATCAAGTCTGAGATTTTTTAAGTTTTCTTTAAGCTTATTTTGTTGAATAGTTATTAATTCTGAATCAGATTCACATTCCATGTTTTCAAGAAAATTTACTTCTAGTAAGTTTAAAATTTCAATATCGAAAGGTTTTTTTATATCTAATTTTACTGGATTTTCGTTACTATTTATGATGGTTGTAATTGCAAAATTATTATGGATATTGACTAATGCCTTAGGCATTTCTAAACCTTTTCCTAAGTTTTCGTATTCGAGTATACCTATGCCATTTGTTTCAGTTACAGGGATTTTAACAACTTGTTGGCAACGGCCAGGAATGATAATCGAATAATTATTTTTTTGTACCTTACTATCATTATTTACATTTGAATCAAAAATTAAAGGAATAATTGCTGTGGGTGTTTCAATTTGTTTTTGGTGAACATTTATATTTGCGTTTAATTGTTTTAATAAATCGACGCCAATGATACCATAAAATTTGTCGCTAAATTTGAATAAATAAAATTTATGAGATTCATTTAAGTTAAAAGTTTTAAATAATGGAATATGAGCTATTTCATTATGATATGAAATTCCGTGTGCTGTTTGTATATTAAATGGCTCTTCAAAAATGCAGTGTTTATAAAATTTGTAACCTAAATCGGGATTTATCAGAGACTTAGAACTGCCGGTGTCGACTAGGAAGTTTGCATTTATTTCTTGAATTTTGATATAAGGTAAATTTGCTTTTAAAGCGTTTACTAATATTACGTCTGGTTGTGTGGATATGGGATGTGAGTAAAATCCTGAGTTGCATTTTGAGGATTGTTACATGAGAAAATATCCTGGTTGTCTGTTACATCATTGTTGACATGTGTAGAGAGATAATTATTATAATCGTAAGAATATTGAGTTTCAAGTTCAGATAAATATGGGTCAATGTTTTCTAGAGATTCTGTTGGGAACTCATTTTGATATTCAAATAAATTTTCAGTTTGATTATTATTTAATTGTTGATTTTGATTTGGATCACTAATGGTTTGATTATAAAGTTCGTTAGAAATATATTTTTGTTGTTTAGGCTGGAATCTTGTATTGCCAGAAGTTGTGTCCATGGGTTCTGGTTTATAGTTTTGGGAATTATTAGGTGAATTAAATTGTCTTAAATTATTTTGAGAAACTGGTTGATGATTTTGATTCTGGAATATTGTTTGACGATTTTGGTTTTGAAAAATGGGGTGATAATTTTGGTTTTGAAAAGTTGGGCGATTGTTTTGATTTTGAAAAATTTGAGAACGCTGGGCTGAAAAATTGTTATTGGGACGCCAATTATAAGAATTGTTATTTGGTTGGAAATTTGGTCTGAACTGTGATGAATTCATAAGAGGTGTGGAGTTTTGTCGAAAAACTGTGGGAAATGATTGATTATTTCCGAAATTTGATGAAAAGTTAGGTGTTGGTTGTCTATAACTAGGATTTTTAGCTGGTGTAATTCTTAAACTAGGTCTAAAAGTAGTGTTTGAGTTTAATTGATTACTTCTTTGAGTAGAATACATAAAGTTTTTCTCCTCAATAACTAAGCTCATTGCCTTTTCTAAACTATCAGGTACTCTTAATCTAACATTTGTTTGAATAGGTAAAGGTAAACCTCGTATATAGGTTTTTAAAGCTAAATTATTATAATTTTCAAGCTGAAGTCTCCGTTCAATATCACTAATATCACTAAACGAATTTGATTTTGAAATAATTAAACTACGAGCGTCTTGACAACGCATGCCAAAGTTATAGGGTGATTCATTTTTAAATGGTTTTAAATTAATTAAATCTTGAATAAGACAATCAATATTACGTTGATCGCCAAAACTTAAATTTAGAGCATCTTTAACATCCTTCCATGTTTTTAACTCTATTCTAGAACCAATTAATATTTGTGCACGTCCTGCGAGTTTGCCCAAGATAGCTTTTAATAGAAATGTATTTAAAGCTATGTCAGTTTCACTAGCAAATACGGATATTAAACTTTCACAATTTCCAATAAATATTTTTAAAGTATGAGGGTTTCCATCATAATAAGGAATAGAATCTAAACATAATTTTAGTAATTGATAATTTACTGAAGGAGTAGACATTTCTAAGTCTAGAGTATTATTTAAACTGTTTTCTATAGGACTATCTGGTTCGCTTAATGTTAAACTTTTTTCTAATAATATTTCTAAAGTACTAATGTCTATATCACTCATAAATTACTATCAAAAGGAAATTAAGGAAAGAAAAGTACTTACAAAAGGAAAACTTTGATCATCTTCTTATTTCTAGCTTAATTCTAGTTCTTCTAGGTTCAGTCGATGCGGTACCAAACCCAAGATCTTCTTACTTCTAACTTATTTCTAATTCTTATAGATTCGATCGATGTTAGACCAAACCCAAGATGTAATCTTCGTTTTGTACAAAAATGTATGTAGAATGTTGATTTAGTGCCATATTAAAAACTTGGCAACATGTAAGCTGGCTCCGGCAGCGAGAATTAAATGAAATATAGACAGTTCGAAACACGATCTCAATCGATTATTATCCAAATCAATCCAACCAGTCAACCAGTGTTTATTAAAAATAAATCAATTTTACAATTATTATTTCAACACAAACATTAGTTAATGCAATTTAAACATTTTTGGTCCTTCGATAACGGATAATTTGGGTACATCATAATTTACAAGTTCAATTAAAATTACTATAAATCTGAAATAAAATCAGCCACGAGGTCGAAGTGGATAACAATCCAATAGTTCCAAACACCTGCTGTACTACTGCAATTTATAGTGGACCAAGTCGAGAATCAAGAAAACAGTAACTACAAAGTGTCAAGAACAAATAGGTCAACTAGAAATTATCTACAGGTTAGTCCGTTTCCCTCTTATTTCTTAACCTTATTTTTTCATTTGTGAATAAAGCTACAATTATTTCATTCTGAATTATAATTTCGTCTACTATTTGAGATTGACTCGATCTGAACATTAAAGGAATTAAATAATCTATTTTGCCATGGCAGATATTAAACAATTAATTCGAAATAGGGGATCTATTAAAACACGGTTAACAAATTTAGAAAAATATGTAAATTCAATTAAAAATCCAAGTACAACAGACATTTTATCAGAGGTAGATACAGTAGATATACTTATGAGATACGAAAACAATGTAAATTTAATAAATGAATTTGAAACTATTCAACAACAACTTGAAGAAATATGTGAAGAAAAAGATTAAGAGTCACAATATGAGGAGAGGGAATTAATATATACTAAGTATTACAAATCGATTACCTTTTTAAAGACTTATTTAGACAAACATTCATCCTCTCAAGCCTCTAGACCTGTAACAATAACAGCCCAGGAATCCTTACAAAATTTCTTTCTTCCAAAAATTAAGCTACCAACATTTAATGGGGAATATGAACAGTGGTTAGACTTCAAAAATAATTTCATATCAACCATTGACTCAAATCCCACCTTGAATGATGGACAAAAATATAATTTCTTAAAGGCTTCACTAGAAGGTTATGCAAAGCGCTCTATAATGGGCAGTGACGATAATCAAGATTATCAAGCAGCCTGGGACATGCTTTGTAAGAAATTTGACAAAAAGAACTTTTTCGTAGATACTCATATTAAAGCAATATTAAACATTAACTCTATTAACAAAAGTGTTTATTTTCAATTTAGAAATTTCATAGATGAAATATATAAACATCTTTCTGCTCTAGATAGTATGAAGTTAACTAAAGAATCCTTATGGGATATGACAATGATACACATAATTTATCATAAACTAGATAAACTAAGCCAAAATAAGTGGAAAGAATTTTATACACAATCTGAATTACCAAGACTGGACAATTTTTTAGAATTTTTGAAAGAAAGACAAGACATACTGGAGGCTTTAGAAGAACCTCATTCGAACAATTTCAAACATCCTCAAAATAATCAAAATAAAATATTCAAACCTCAATTTTCAAATATAAATTTATCAATTAACAAACTAAAATGTAATTTTTGCAAAGGTAATCATTCTATTTATATTTGTCAAGAATTTCTACAACTAAATACAAGTGAAAGATGGGATAAAGTAAAAAACTTGAAATTATGCCATAACTGTTTGCGCATAGGCCATTCCAAAGATATTTGCACAATGGGTTCTTGCAAGAAAAGCAAACGAAAACACAACACACTACTTCATAAAGACTTGACCAATGCAGACAATTCTAATAATATTAATTTATCAACTAGCAATTCCATTGCACAAGATCCTGTACAAAATAATCATAATGATATAAACCCTTCTTCAAGTATTTTCTTTCAATCTAACATAGTCTCAAATCAACCAGAAATATGTTATTCATCAGCACTTTTATCTACAGTAACATTTAATGTGAAAGACAATAGAGGCATAATGCAAAAATGTAGAGCCATAATTGATTCAGGAGCTCAATCGAATCTAATTACAAAATCATGCTGTGAACGCTTAGGTCTAACCTTAACCCCAACCAACTTGTCTATGATTGGTATTAATCATGTGACATCTACATTAACACAAAAAACTAATTTTACCATTTTCTCAAATTTTAAGAATTATCAATGCAATTTATCATGTTATGTCGTTCCTACAATAACTTCTGTTATTCCATCTGAAAAAATTGATATTTCTACTTTTAAAATTCCGGAAAACATTCATTTAGCAGATCCACAATTTTTCTGGCCCCACAAGGTTGACGTTCTCATAGGCGTTTCTCTATTTTGGGAACTAATTCAAGACGGCAAAATTGAGCTAGGCAAAAACAAACCTATTTTACAAAATACTAAACTTGGGTGGATAGTATCTGGCACTATCACAAAATTTATTGAAAAATCTATATGTAACCTGTCTAAAACAATTCCTGAAGACAAACAATTAACAAAATTTTGGGAAATAAATGAAATAAGTGAACCAATTGCAATGTCAAATGATGATTTAATGTGTGAAAATCTATTTTTGAATAATACAACTAGACACGAAAATGGACAATTTATTGTGAAACTGCCACTCAAGCACTCAACAGAGCTTTTAGGTGATTCAAGATTAATTGCAATACAAAGACTTTTATCATTAGAAAAAAGGTTTAATACAAACACAGAATTTTATTTTACATATAAAAATTTTATTGATGAATATATTCTATTAGGCCATATGACCAAAATTACAAATAATACACATTCTGAATCTCATCCTAATTATTACCTACCGCATCATGGTGTTTTTAAAGAAAATTCAATTACCACACACTTAAGAGTTGTATTTGATGGTTCTTGCTCTACTACTTCTGGGTGGTCATTAAATGATCTTCAGTATGTGGGACCTAAAATACAAAATAACATTTTTGATATATTAATTAGATTTAGATTATATAAATATGTAGTTTCATCAGATGTCTCTAAAATGTACAGACAAATATTAATGCATGAAGATCATAAAATGCTACAACAAATTGTCTGGAGAGACGCTCCAGACAAGGCAATTGATACTTACCAACTTAACACAGTTACTTACGGCACTACGTCTGCTCCTTATATTGCTATTAGGTGTATGAATCAATTGGCTTTTGATCATATGGAACAATTTCCAGTTGCTTCTAAAACAATTCTGTCTGACTTCTATGTAGATGACCTTTTAACAGGCTCAAATGATCTCGTTGAATTACAGACAAGATGTAAAGACATATCCACAATACTAAGGTCAGCACATTTTATACTCAGGAAATGGATTGCTAACGAACCATGTATTTTATTTAAACTTGAAACATCTAATATTTCTAATGAAATCCTAAATTTAGGAGAGTCAGAAAGCTTCAAAACACTAGGTGTCCAATGGATCAGCAATTCAGATCAATTAAAATTCAATCTAGGAACAGTCAAAATCAGCACAACAATTTCGAAAAGAAAAATTCTCTCTATAATTTCACAAATATATGACCCACTTGGACTTTTGAGTTGTGTAATCATATTTGCCAAAATATTTCTGCAACAATTGTGGACAATTAAATTACCTTGGGACGATCCAGTTCCAGAATCTCTGTTCATAAAATGGACGCAATTCTATAACAAATTTTCCCAATTAAATAATCTCCAAATTCCTAGACACACTATTGGAAACAATCATATTTTATTAGACATTCATTGTTTTTGTGATGCCTCATTACAGGCATATGCTAGCTGTGTCTATTTAAGAAGTATCAATTCAGAAGGAAAATATGAAACTCATTTATTATGTTCCAAAACTAAGGTATCGCCCTTAAAACCTACCACAGTTCCCAGATTGGAGCTTTGTGCAGCTTTATTAGGAGCCCAATTAATGCAACACGTTCTGGGTGCACTTGCCATTTCAATTCCAGTCTATTATTGGTCTGATTCCCAAATAGTCTTATGCTGGATAAAAAAGGAACCAAACCAGTTACAACCTTTTGTTGGAAATCGAGTTTCCAAAATTCAAACACTCTCAAACATCAATGACTGGCATTATATTAAAACGAATGAAAATCCATCAGATCTTGCAACTAGAGGCGTTCTTCCAGAGAATTTAGCCAATTTACGTTTATGGTGGCATGGACCTAAGTTTCTCTCAAGTCCAATTCATCAATCACTAATAAAAAACGATGAAACACACGATTTTATCATCCCAGAATTAAAAAAATCTTCGATATTATTGACAACTAGACAAGTTGACAATTTAAATTTATTTAATCGGTTTTCTTGTATAAATAAATTACGACGTGTAGTTAGCTACTGCATAAGATTCATATCAAACTTACGTAAAATACCTCAAGAAAGAATTTATGGTCAATTAAACGTCACTGAAATAAACAATGCCAATATAACTTTACTTAAATTAGCTCAGTTAGATTCATTTTCTAAAGAGATAAGTCTTTTAAAAATTGATGGAAAGATACTTGAACAACACAATAAGTTATCCTGCTTATCACCATTTATTGATAACACAGGCATACTACGAGTAGGTGGTAGACTAAAATTTTCTGAATTACAATTAAATCAAAAACACCCTATTATATTGTCATCCAAACATCCAATTGCAAAATAAATATTTGAAAATAAACATATTAAGTTATTACATCCAGGCCCTCAACTACTTTTGTATAATGTAAGACAATTTTATTGGGTAGTTGGAGGACGCAATTTAGCCAAAAAAATAAGTAGAAACTGTATTACTTGTTATAAGTTTAAACCCACGTTTGCAACTTATCCGATGTCAAGTTTACCTAAAAGCAGAACAAGTTCATCGTTACCTTTTCAGTACACAGGTATTGACTTCGCAGGCCCTTTCCCTTTAAAAAATAGAGAAGGGAGAGGATGCAAAATAGTAAAATGTTACGTGTGTGTTTTTGTTTGCTTCTGCACAAAAGCCATTCACCTAGAATTATTATCAGATTTAACTACTAATTGCTTTCTGTCATGTCTGCGCCGATTTACTTCAAGAAGAGGGCTTCCGGAGCATGTTTATTCTGATAACGGAAGTACCTTTTTGCGAGCAAAAAATGAATTTAAACAATTAGGTCATTTTCTCCGTGACAATCAAAATGCAATTTTAAATGATGCTAATGGCAATAATATTAAGTGGCACTTTATTCCACCTTACACTCCTCATTTTGGTGGGCTGTGGGAAAGTGCAGTCAAGAGTATGAAACATCATTTAAAAAGAGTCTCACTTCATAAAACATTTGTGTATGAGGATTTTTATTCTTTACTTGTTCAGATTGAGGGAATTTTAAATTCTAGACCACTTTATTCACAATCCAATGACCCAAACGATCTAGAACCTCTCACACCATCTCATTTCCTAATCGGACGCCCTGTAACTATGCCTCTTGAACAAAATTTAGAAGATATAGCTATTGGAAAATTACCAAAATTGAAGGCTCTTCAGCAGATGTACCAGTTGTTTTGGACAAGGTTCCAAAAAGAATATATTTCCCAGCTTCATCAACAATACAAATGGAAGGAACCACCAACCCCAATCAAGATTGGATCGCTAGTATTAATAAAAAAGGATCAACAACCACCATGCAAGTGGCCAATTGGGCGAATTCTACAACTTTTTCCCAGCAAGGACGGTGTGTTCCGTGTGGCCGAGATAAAAACTGCAACAAAGTGTGTTACCCGTTCAGTTCGACATTTGTGTCCACTGCCAGTGGAAAGCGACACTTTATAAAAAAAAAGATTCTATATAAATATTTACATTTTCCATATACTTATTTGATATATTTTTTCTTCAATGTCTATTTGTACAATATATTTTTATTTGAAGGTACCCTTCAAACGGGGGGAGTGTACAAAAATGTATGTAGAATGTTGATTTAGTGCCATATTAAAAACTTGGCAACATGTAAGCTGGCTCCGGCAGCGAGAATTAAATGAAATATAGACAGTTCGAAACACGATCTCAATCGATTATTATCCAAATCAATCCAACCAGTCAACCAGTGTTTATTAAAAATAAATCAATTTTACAATTATTATTTCAACACAAACATTAGTTAATGCAATTTAAACACGTTTTTCTTTTCTTCTTCGAAGTTGACGATTGATCGGTTCAGAACTATCGGATTGTATTCGATATTCACTCGAACAAGTCAAATAGTTCAAAGTTCGATATTCACTCGAAAGAAACCGGTCACTAAAGTTCGAAATTTTCGGTAAATCGTGGATACGAAAGCTCACGTACTATACGTAAAAAAACTCCGAAAATCCTACTACGACTGCGCCAATTATATTTCGTCACTTCGAAAAATACTTTTTAAAAAAACAAAAATTACTATTTATGACATTTATTCTATGAAAGTTACAAACAATCTCTCTATTTCTCACATCATTATTCATTTATATAAGTTTTTGAAGAAATAGAACGTAAGCTATAATATTATATGAGTCAGCCATTGTCGTATCTTAACTCGCCCCATTTCAGGGGTAAAGATGACTTCTGATGCAAAATAAATAGGTATCTATGTCCACCTCACGCATAGGGGCGAAGGCGGACAGCATTTAATAGAAAAACTAGTGGAGGTAATATTTTTTGCATATTTTCATATCGTATCATATTCTGGAGATTTAGGGCTACCTTCATTATTTTCTTCAAATTTTTTGCCCCAACGGGGTACGAGTTATTGGCAAAAAAGACCAAAAATTGTCTCTATCATTCTCAAAAAATACCTCAGTTCTTATAAGAAAGGACTTATTCAACCTTAAACTTATATACTGCCGTCGAAAGTTACTTAATAAACAAACAATAATGCAGCTGTGTATAGGCCTAGTTCTTTCTCAACTTAACTACGGTTACATAATTCATGTTCCAGTTATAACAAAATTTCAAAAAAAAACGTAAACGAATTCAAAATTCACGTGTCCGTCTAATCTGTGGTCTACAGCGTCGAAATCCAACATCACAATATATAGCTAAGGGAGTTTGGGGAGCATAAGACACAAATATTGATAGCAGTGGCAAAATTGGAATATTCATGATAATTCCATGTTTCCGATACAAGAGGAACTCAAAGAGGAAGTAGAGAAACTTTAATTACATGTTGTAACAAGCCGATCGCCTGTTTCTACTTCTATCGGACTATGGTATTTTAATTTCGTCGTACTAATGTTTCGAAATTGAAAAACTTGTTTCTCTTCCAAATTTCATATATTTAAACGATATCGTACATTGGAAAAGTCTATTCCTATCAGTGAAATTCATGAGTTAGTATCTACATCGTTGTGGTTTCACATACTTGCTGCTCTGCAGCCCCTGGGTAGGCCCTATGAACAAACAACGCCGCTAGGACAACATTAAACCGGCCGGGATGGATTCAGCACCCCATCTCCATCGACTAGGACCTAGAAATTCGAAAAATTACTTTTTTAAAACATAAACAGTCTACGAAAAAAAGTAGCCAAAACATCAATATTGTGGTGATTAGCAAAAGAAGAAGATGTGCTTACATATTCAAAAAAAATAATGGAAACAAACGAGACATGAAAATGGAAAGGTAAGAGCAATGAGAAGATAAGAAAAGAAGAGAGCAAAATGCAGTAAACTCAAAATGTATATAATAGGAGCGTAATCCTATTAACGATAATAAGCCATTGCAAATGATATGCAGTTATAATCAAAACATAGAAACAAAATGGGGTAATCAATTAAAAAAGGAGTTCATTCCTATTAGCAAAGCAACATAATCTAGGAATTAATCTATTGGTACCGTTCTGAGATCCTAAAATATCAAAAAAAATTAATTAGAGGGGTAGCCTCTACCAAAATATGACATGCTGACATATCAACGATAAGACACGGGAGATTTAGGGTACAATGTTTTTGTACGTTAAATGTGACAATAACCTAATTTATTGACAGGAAAGTTCACAATGAAGTTACCTTCAAAATTTAATTTTCCCTCATTCGAATGTCATTCGAAAATCTCTCCTAAAAAATGTTGTGCAAACTATGAAAATGTACAACCTAGTATTTGGGACCCGCTAATTTCTAAAGCAGAGATAGAGGATAACTTTGTATAGGCAGCCACTCAACTGGTTTGTTCCCGAATTTGTCAGATTCATTAATTAGTCCAGCATAAAGCCGTTCCAATTTCGCAGGGTTCATAGAATCTGTTAGTTACACAAGAATATTAATTTTCTTGAAAATTATTAAGTCCTTTGCACGTCCTTCTGCTATACTTATTGCAATTAAATTATGAAGTGACTGCTTGAATCAAGTCGTTTAATTAAAAACCCACTTAACTTTTATAGCTCAAAATTAACAATATCTTATAATGTAGTTAGGTCGAGGTAATATGCAATTGACTAACTGACTGTTATATTTGAAATTAAACGATTCAGAATATCCCATTATCTAGGGATAATTATTGATTAAGAGACAATATAAGGAACAGACATTGAATATATCTTTTATAATTAATCGGTCTCGAGATTGGCTATGTTGATAAGGAAACCGTCCACACTGACTTTCAAAAATTCCTTATATAAGATTTTTGAAATGAGTTTCATCATTCAGTTGAGCAGTAAATTTCGGAAATAGAACAAAAATTCCTTTCCTATGAATTCTACGGTTATATACGTGATAAATCAGTATTGAAATGTTTTTCTTGTTTATTTAAATACCCGCGAAAACTTTTTTTATATTCAGTATTAGACACAGTCGGATTCAGGGACAACACCTGTGTACTATTTCGTAACATTGCCCCCTTCTTAAAAATAAGTTCCTCCTGGTACTTCTGTGTAGCCAATATTGGATGTTTAAATCGGCAACTGGACCCATTTCTACACTTTCCGGTCGTATAGAAATAAAAAGGCACCGTCTTCATCGAGTACTGATGACGAGGGGTATATCTGCAAATTGATATGTGGATACCGGTACCATGTTCCTGATGACTCGCCCATCCAACTGGTTGCTCTTTATCCTAGGCATTGCTAGTTTCTTCACGTTCGATCTCGGAGGCTTCGTAGCGCTTCCCACACATCGCGGTAGGCGTATCGATCTTGTAATTGTTTTTGGTTACCAACTGGAAGTCGTACCGCGAATTGTGTTTGCGTAACATTGTCTTACCAGCGGCTTCAATTTGATCTTCAAGTTTTCCTGATTACCCAAACTTGTTTCGAAACACGGCTGCCAACACTCGTACGTGTTTGTTACTGGCGGAGATGTTGTGTGCCAGTGAATACTCTTTCGGAGACGTCAACAAATCTTGTCTTTGTTCTGTAGTTACTCCGTATCTAGTATTCCCGGTACCAAAGTATGCGCGCATAAATTCTTCGAAGCCTGGGTGAGACTCTTGCTGTGTATGGTTTACTTCTCCCTCTTTGTCATGGTCTCCTTCAAATGATGCCAGTTGGTTTTGGTGGAATACTCTCGGTTTTCCATTGGGGTCTTGCTTATGAAATATATGACGTCATGGATCCTCTACTTAATTAAGTTCGGACCTTCCAAATATTTCTGAAATTTCGGAAATAATCGTTTTCTCCATGTCGGGTTGTGTAATTATACTTTGTTTCCTTTTTTAAAACTGCCTTCTGTGGCATACGTATCGTATTGTTTTTTCATTCTGTCATTGGCAAATTTAAGATTATTTCGAACCAATCCAAGCACAGTGTCCATCCTTCTTCTCAATTGGATCACGCAATCTTCTCCTGCCATATCTTCGCCAGGTCGACAGCCCAATTCCAGGTCACGTCCAAACAGGACTTGCGCGGGTGTTTTTCCGTTGACTCATTTATGGCAGATCGATAAGCCAAAGCAAATAGGGAAAGATACTAGTCCCAATCTCTCTGTTGGCTGAAAATTACTTTGGAGAGGTACTTTCCAATGGTCCTGTTCATTATTTCGACCATTCCATCTGACTGTGGATGCAACGCTGATATTCTGGTTTTCTTCATTCTCAGCTTGGCATAAGTTTCCTGGAATATCTGGCTCTCGAAATTTCTTCCTTGATCGCTGTGCACTACATATCAGCTGACAAATTCTTTCACCAATAAATCCGCAACAGTTGTGGCCTTTTGATTCGGGATCCCGTAAATTTCCAGCCACTTTCTGAAATAATCCATGTAGTTGCCACCATTTTCTGTAGTCTAAACTGGTCCAGGAATGTCAAAAGCAATTCTTTCGATAGCGTTTCCAACATAACATTGTTTCACGGGTGCCTTTATCCTGCGATGTGGTCCATTACTCGTAGCACAAGTCGCACATTTCTTACACCAGTCCTTCACATCGTCGGAGCTGCTCATGAAATAAAACTTTTCACGGACTCGCTGAAGGGTTTTATTCAATTGCAGGTGCCTCCCAATGGACTGTCGTGTAACTTTCTCAGTACACTTTATCAAGTTGACGATCTGTTTCAAGCCTGCTTTCGTTATCTCCTTCTTGAATGTTCCCAACTTCGTTATATCTTGATTCCTTCGTAGCTGCTTCATATTTGAGAGGTTCTTGATCTGCAGATGTCGTACGGTGCTTACACGGATTGCGTACATGCTCTAGCTCGCCACAATTACAGCAGCTAATCATCTCCAGCTTCATGTCTATCATAACTTTCAACAAATTGATGATCCGGTCCAGTCTGTCATCGTCACCTTCTTCTTGCATGGTCCTACCTTTGTTGTATCTCGAAGCAATCGTGGCTGTTTCATATTGAAGTGCAGAGATCAATATATCTACCATGGTTTTGGAAGGGATTTGTCGAAGCGTCCTCTCCATATTGTGCTCACATAAGCCGTCAATAGAGGCCTGAATGCCTAAACACTCCATCATGTTCTCTGGTGCTTATGGAGAAGCAAATCGAATCAGTCAGGCAATATCCAGCTCATACTCTTGAAGGGTTTCGTCGCATTTCCGCTTTCGGTTCTTCAGCTGGAGATGGTACAAAGGTTCTCGATATTCGTGACCATATCGCATGTCCAACCTCTTCTTCAGCTGCTCGTTTCCGTTTAATCAAGTAGTATCATTTGAAGCACATCTATAGCATCTCCCTGAAGTGCGATGGTTAAGTTAACTGCCTTCTCCTTATCAGTTCATTTATTCACTCTAGCGGCTAATTAAAACTGTTTCACGTAGTTGGTCCACGACGTCTTTCGGTCGAACGTTGGAGACTTGGTTCGCATACATTCATACACACGGTATATTTCCATCATGGATGAAAGTTGAACATCCGGCTTTTTCCCAAGTTGGTAACTTTGTATAGTTTTATAATGATTTGGTGCGTTCAGAAAACAAAACAGTTTCATAATCGTTAAGTGAATGTTCTGTGAACGCAGCGAAGCTCAACATATTTGGTGAGCGGACGCCATTTTTCAAGTGCGCGCACTGTGCACAATACGTTGCAGATTGTGATGTTTATATATTAGTGCAATTAATACATAATTATTAAAGCATAACATTATACGATGGAATTATTTCTTCATAATAATTCCTGTTTTTCTTTTTCACGAATACCACGTCTTCTCACGTTATAATCATGTGGTCATTATGCATCTACATCTGACATCACAGCATTGAAGGTCAAACGATAAATTCTGAAAATAAAGCGAAAAGAATTATCTTCGACAAGCTAGGTGTGTATTTATCTCTGTTGATTTAGCAAGTTTTTGATCCATTTATTTTTTAATGAAATTAACTGTCTCGACCCTTACTTCGAGAAATCTATTCATATTGGTGTTTTAAATGAAACTCGACGTTTATAGCTAATTCCACAATTTAATGAAAAATGTTCAAAAATTCTATAAAATTGACAATTGTTTCGATAACTGAATATCATCGTCAGAATGACAGAAGTTACATTTTATTTGACGCCTAGCTGATGATTAGTGGTTATTTTTGGCTAAACCAAGGAGTTACTTACCTTCTGCTTGACCTAATATATGTTAATAGAAAAAAGAAGAAGATGTGAGATTACAAATATTGGAGCTTAGATTATATTAGCCCTATGGTGATATCCTGGATATCATTTTTATAATTAAGATCAGTATAACTGTGCAATGATAAAGAAAACCAGGAAAACTAGATTTGCTGATCTTTACAATTATCACTTAAGAAGACAGTTTATCAGTGGAGAACTCCCTAGATTTAACTGTTCATTGACAACTTCATATTGTGGGTTTCTTAAATATCTTCTAATTTCCAATTCTTCAAGGAAATCCAGTTTTCCTGGTTTTCTATATCATTGCACAGTTATACTGATCTTAATTGGAAAAATAATATCCAGGATATCACCTTAGGGCTAATAATATTTAAGCTTCAATATTTGTAATATCACATCTTCTTCTTTTTTCTATTAACATATATTAAGTCAATCACAAGTTAGGTCACGTCTTGGTCTATTCAAAAATAACTACTGAACATCAGGTAGGCATCAAATGAAATGTAACTTCTGTCATTCTGACGATGATATTGATTTATCGAAACAATTGTCAATTTTTTGGAATTTTCAACAATTTTTATTATAATGTGGTAATAACTAGAAACCGTGAGTTTCATTTAAAACACTAACAAGTGTTTTTTGTTTTTCTATTACTTTTCGAATTATTCATGTACTGTAATGATAGTATATTGTATAACAAGTGTTGAAAATGGAATATGTCACACGAGTTTGCAGAATTGAGCCAGGAGTCGTAGGCGACTGTCTTATGTAAACGAGTGTGGAATCGAATTTTCATCACATGTTATACACGCTTTTTCTCCGAGGACCACAAAAAAGCAAAGTTAGTATTTATTTTATTAATTAAAGTTCACGGTAAGGTTACAACAACTTTTAAAATAAACTGGTGCTTCAAGACCGTTGTTGAGCATTTTATGTGCTTTAGTTGATACAAAGTTTTAAATTCTATGCAACCAGACTCACAATTACAGAAATAAAAACACACATCTGTTGAAACTGTTTTATTCCAATAAACACGAATACAAAGAGAAATCATTCATAGTGTGTATAGTCTTAAACCAGCAAGGAAGTTACTGTGAGCCCTTGCTACAGTGCCACTACTCTGACATACAGTGCTATTCAAAAGTCCCCTCCCCCCTCGTATCTTTTGAACAGCTACACTTACATTAATAAAATTTGGAGGGTGAAAATAAAGTGTTGTAAACTTCTTTACGAATGGTTACAGGTGACGTAATAGTTATAGATGACGTCACAGTGCCACTCTGGCCTATAATTTTAAATAGGACCTTATGGCAAGTGATATCTCGTTTGAAAGGCATTGACATTGGCTACATAGCCATATCAATTTTGTTTGCGTTTAAATTAATTTTGACAGATAAATTAACCTTTATAATACCAAGCTTTTTTACATACGTGCGATACCAAGCGGGGTTCATTTGCACCCCATTTTGTTTGTGTATCTTTGTAATTTTTACACTTTTTTTAATTGAAATGAAAAAAAACGCAAACAAATTGTTTCTTATCTATTTTTATTTCAATTGAGTTACTAAAAAATAAACAAACCTTAATAAGGTATTCAAAATTACTTTTAATTTTTTGCTTTACATGTGATACAAAAAATTTATTTTTCAGAATGATTTACACAAACAAAACGCTCATATTTTACACAACGTTGTCTTGATTTTCTGTCTTTGGTTCTTTTACTGTGAAAACATCTACCTTGAGTTCCTACAGGTCTTGTTGAAGGGATATTTTGCTCCAATTCTGGAACAACTTTAAGAATATTTTCTTTTATGCTTGCTTGCAAACCAATAATATTTCTAAATCTATAAATCATATTTTCCTTGGCCAGTTCCTTTCCCAACTGGAGAAGATATTTACTTCTTGCATCTAAGTTCCCAGACCCGTAATTTGGATTTTTAATTTTCCATATTTTATAGGCATTTATAGCTACAATATCGATAATATGGTAAAAAAGTACCATGGGCCATCTAAGAGTTTTTCTTTGAGTGGTATATTTTGCTGCCATTTGGTCTGTTGCATCTACAGCTCCTTTAGTACTATTATATTGCAAGACAATATCTGGTTTGTAGTCTGACTCCTCATTACTTACTTTGTCATCGTCATGCTCGGTTGATAACAAAATAACGGCATTGTTCTTTTTCGGCACATGAGACACTAATGTACAATGTTTTGTAAAAGCAAACATTGAAGAATATTCTTTTTTTGAAGATGATGGAAGTAGTTCCTTTGGTATAAACGTCTTATTTTTGCGCAAAGTGCTACATAATGTAAGCTTCTTATCCAACAATTTTTGAGACAGCTGAATACTAGTAAAGAAGTTATCAGTTGTGATACCATATCCTTGACTTAGATAATCAGAGAGTTCAAGAACAACCCGTTCACCTTGTCCTTTTTCAGGCTTGTTGCCTACTTAGCCTAACCAAAAGAATTGGTAGATAACATAGCATAAATGAAAATAAATGTCTTACCTAAATACACTTGCATATTCAAAGTATAATTGTATTCACAATCTGACAGTGCCCATATCTTTTTTCCATACTTTGCTGGCTTGCTTTTCATATAGACCCTAAATGGACCCTTTCCTCGGAATGGGACGAGTTGCTCGTCAATGCACACGTGCGTACTCCGATATAGTGCTTTTTTACAGTTTGATACGAATTTATCAAATACGTCCCTTATTGGTGCAAGCTTGTCTTCTAACTTTCTCTCAGCCCTAGTCTCAAAATTATCGAATCTCAAAAATTTGGTCTGAAAATGGAATCGATTTCTGGACGAGGTTGCTGTTATTATAGGCCAACAGTATGTAGGGTCACTAAAAAAAAAGCATTTCAATGGGTTCGGTACTAGCTTGCAATGCTCCTAATGTGATAAGTAGACCTATATAGGCCTCGATTTCTGTTCTGTTAGTTGGCACATATTTATTTGTACTATCGGGATGAGTTTTATTATAATTATCAAAATATAATTTAGCTTTCCAGTTGGTTTCAGCGACAATAATGTTAAATATATCGTCTGAAAAAAACAGCATAAACGATTCTTTGATCGTACCTATTTCTGCACTGGTAGGTGTAAGTCCGGGAACATGCACAATCTTGTTTGCCTGTGAACGTCGAACTTGATTATTTATTGGCATTTTATACCACTGGGTACCATCTTTAGCTGTATAAACAAGAATATCAGCTACAGGTACCTCTAAGTTACTGTTTTCTTCATCACAAGAAGCATAGATTTCTTGATCGAATTCTTCTTGGTCGAATATATGGTCCTCACTTTCGATGTCGCTTGCATCATCTTCCTGCAATAATTCCTCATATTCTGGATCATCATTTTGCAACGGCATTAACATTTCCTCCTCCGTTAGAGCTTTTTCATTTCGAATTCGGAAATTACTCATTTTCGACCAAATAAACAACCACGTGGCGCACTATAAATCGACTCGTTTATCTTACACAGACGCTTGCATGAATGACACTAAATAGTAATAACTATTACTCCTGTACCAGTAGGCGGCCGGCGGCGTAGCAATGCAAGCGCCGCGCCGAATAAGAGAAGTGGGGATACGAACAGTACAACATGTAAGGATTTTACCCTGCCGTTAGCTCATAATAACATAGAAATATTGGTATACGTAAAATACCAAGCGGGGTGCAAATGCACCCCACACTCTAAAACCTAAATAAATACTGAGATGGAAAAAAATCCATGTAAGATTTTAGGAAAATTAAATTTGAAACCTAAAAAAATGCAGCTACTAAAAAGAGGAAATAAAACAAAATATAATTGGCTTAGATATATACAAAAAAAGTACATGTGGGGTGCATTTGCACCCCGCTTGGTATTATAAGGGTTAAATAAATATCAAAATTATTATTTCACATTTAAATATTGAAGATTTTTCAGTCCGCCTCTGGTTAGTTGTCAAAAAAATGACGTTTTAAATCTAATAGTATTTGTTGCTTTGCTAAATAGCTTAAATATTTCATTTTATTATTGTTTAACGAGACGTTTAACAGTTTGCATAGGCAAAATGGTACGTACTCAAGCCAACAAAGTAGCAGCTATCTTAATAATTGGTGAATCTAGAAAGAATCTCCATGAAGCGGAACGTTTATTTAATGAGAGATACCCAGATCGCCATATCTCGAGATTTTATTTTAGGGAGCTTCTTCACAAGTTTGAAGCAACAGGCAGTGTTCAAGATGCCAAACGATCAGGTCGACCAACATTTAGTGATGATAAAAAAATTGATATAGTTGCTGAAATGGTAATGAACCCTACTTCCTCTTCAACTAAAGTTGCGTCTATCTGTGAAGTAAGTAAGAGTACAGTACAGAGAGTGTTGCCTGAAAGTAAATTCCATCCATACAAGTTAAAAATGATGCACCACCTTTCGGATGACGACCCCGACAATAAGATTCGAATTCTCTATTCACAACCAACAGTACACAAAAACAATTTGTTTTAGTGACGAAAGTAATTTTTGCCTCAATGGGAATGTGAATACACAAAATGTAAGGTATTGGAGTGACACAAATCCTCACACCTTTCGTGAACAACATACCCAATTTCCAGAAAAAGTCAATGTTTGGGTAGGTATTTTGGGAAACCACATAGTTGGTCCTGTTTTCCTAAATTCAAATTTAAGCGGTGAAGTGTATCTGGAGATGTTACAAAATGCAATTGAGCCGTTAATTCTTGAAATTCTGGAAGATAATCAAGATGAATTCGGCCATTCTGGCCAGATGGTGCTCCTGCACATTATTATGGTGCAGTAAGACGTTACCTGAATGAAGAATATCGAGGTAGATGGATCGGCCGGAGAGGTCCTAGAGAATGGCCACCTCGGTCACCAGATCTGACACCATTAGATTTCTTTCTATGGGGGTACTTGAAATCCAAGGTTATTACTACGGCACCAGATAGCATTGGCGTTTTGAAAGAAAGAATTACTGAAGAATGCAATGCTATTTCAGCTGACACATTCGAACGAGTACGACAAGAGTTAACAAATTGGATGTATTACTGTTAGGAAGTAGACGGAGCACATTTCAAACACTTGCTATGAGAATCCATTGTTGATATTTGATTAATTAAATTTAAAAAATAATTTCAATAATTTTGGTATTTATTCAATTTATCCGTCAAAATAAATTTAAACCCAAACAAAATTAATATGGATATGTAGCCAATGTCAATGCCTTCCAAACGAGATATCACTTGCCATAAGGTCCTATTTAAAATTATTGGCCAGAATGGCACTATGACGTCATCTATTACTATTACGTCACCTGTTACCATTCGTAGAGAAGTTTACAACACTTTATTTCCACCCTCCAAATTTTATTAATGTAAGTGTAGCCGTTCAAAAGATACGAGGGGGGAGAGGAGGGGACTTTCGAATAGCATTGTATAATTAAAGTATTGAGAGGTTTCTCGTTGTGAATACAGAACCTACGAAATAATGAAATAATAATTATAAGTAGCTACTTGTAAATAAATAACAGCATCACCTTAACCTTTCTCAAAACTACTATGTCCTCTCCAATAGGTTTTTTTAGGCTGAGATAGGAGATTCAAGCTCGAATGGTTCTTTTTCAGGATTCATCCCCAAGGGAATGCCTACCAATCAAAGCCACCTCCATCTCTTTGTTATCCCCAGTTCAGAATCACTACCACTAGCATACTTCAAGAACTCAAATACGTTTTGAATCAAGCTTTCTCACCCTACCTCACCCTTATATGCTCTCAATTGTTCCCTAATGAATTCACTTCTTGTGAATACCAAATAATTTACGATAACCGGATATGTACCGTGGCAGATCGGCAATTTCATTGGACAAATCAATCGTGCATTGTGGATTTTTATAATCAATATATTCAATTTTTTTTCAAATTCCTTTCAGCATGGATTTCGCCCAAGCTCATATTTTTCACTCATCATGGTTCTTTAAAAAAATCACACTTGGTCACGTCCTGCAGATGCATAATGGTTCCTGTAAACATGTTTCTTGCGCTATAATATTTCTGGTTATATCAATTATATCATCTAAAAACGCAAGGATTATATTGTATCTAGCGCTAATTGTAATTTTTCAATATTCTAACTTTCCAAACAATGATCGTTCAGAGGCCACACGTCAACCATTCGTTGCCCTCAACGGTTGAGTTATAAGTGATGTTTTCTGAACGCACTCATTGGCATAACTATGTTATTATTATTGTTGAGACAGCAACCTATTGGAGTGAGTATTGTATTTCATGTAACAAATAGAATCAAATTCCGTGTTTTGATTTAACGTAATGGAATAATCAATTCATAATTATAAGTATGGAGCGTAAAGTATGATTGAAAACACAGTGTAAAATTAAGGAATCGGGGTTATAATGGGTAGAACCTCACTTCAATTAAAAGTTTATGAAAATATGAACAACGTTATAAAAATGCAAAACATAATCACTCAGTGTCTATTCATCCAAATAGCTTATTATTTCAAGGACTACCAAGATAATTGTTTTATCATGAATTTGTTCTACAACTAAATTATTCATGCGACAGGAAAATTAAATTTCATTTTTTATATGAAATTCATTATATCATACATTTATTGACACATCAATTATCTATGAAATTAACATTCATGAAGAATCGATATATAGCAGTAAATGAAGTTTATGCTTGCTAGAATATCGCTAACTGAGCTTTAGCAGATGATGTAGATTTATGTGAATAGAAGAAAAAGTGGGATATGGGTTTATGGATGGCAGCCAGTAATTTAAGTAGTGATAATCTCATGTTAGCAAACTATATGATGCCACACTAATGTTCGAACCAAAATCTGAAAAATATCCTTAAAATTTGCTGGAAAAAAAATACTGGCCACAGTTTATACATTGGGCTTCAATAATATTCGAACAAGTGAAGAAAATACTTTGTAAGTACTCAGAAAAAATCCTTTCGATTAAGGATGTCCCATGTACAAAAAAACGAATCACAAAATGTAGAATAGAGCGAATTAAAAGGTTAAACTACAAAAATGATTGAAATCCTACCAAAACTGGCATCTACAGGTATCAATAAAACATTGCGCCATGTATACGACTGAAGTGTTTCTAGAAGAAATAAAATTTTCTTTTATTAAACAATTAAAGTAATGAAATTTCAATCACAAAGATTTTTGAAATCACATAAAATGTCATGTCGATTAATAAATCTATTCTACTTCTCCTATTTTCAATTGATACTTTCTTCCAAATAATTCCAAATAATTCTCAATTTATTTACTGACATTGATCCAGATACATTTATATATATATATATATATATATATATATATACATAGCTATTTTCCACCTAATTTTGAGCTGATCCTAAGAAACAGTTGTCAAAAAAATTTTTTGTATGATTTGGCCCAATTTTTTGTATACAATTAGTTCTCCAACTTCTTGAAAATTGGGTCATGTAAATTTATTTTCTTGCCAAATGATGTTATAGCTTAGCTTACAATTAGTTAGAAAATAACTGTCTATATATAAAAATTTTATCTGAGCAACTTTTCAGTAAATAAGTTGAGAATTATTTGGAAGAATGTTTCTTTGTATCAATTGAGAATAGAAAAAGTTTGAAACATTTGATAAACGACATGGCATTTTATGTGACTTAAAAAATTCTTGTTATTCAAATTTCATGACTTTAATTGATAATTAAATGAACATTTCATTCTTTCCAGAGTCACTTGAGACGTGAACATGGAGCAAAATTTTACTGACATCCTTAGATGGCAGTTTTTGTAGGGTATATGTACATGCCATTTCTCATCTAATATAACATATTATATACATTGCGATTTTTTTATCTGCGGCCATGGGGAATTGCATGTAAGAAATTTCACCCCATGTTAGCTTATGTTCTCTTTCAGATTAGCAGCTGTTTTCAGTTCTTAAAAATAGTACAAGCCCTCTACATTATATTGCTCACTAGCATGAAATCAGGTACAAGTTTAATTTAATTGTTACGTCGTTAATACTGTAAAAAACCTAAATAAATGATTTCAAAGTAAGTGTTCCTGTAATATTTAATTTTCAAAAATGATATAAAATGATCTGTGATACCATTAAATAACGAAGTAATATTCTTATTGCTTACAATAATTTTGAGTACTGAGAGGTTTAATATCATAAAATGTTTATTATGTTGCAGAAACAGTTATTAATTAAAAATGATTCTAATGATTTGTTAAATTGATTGGTTTTGTTGCAAGATTTCAATATTCCGTGGCATTTAATTAACATTTTTTAGACCTAAATTGATTTCAGACTGCAATAAAACAATGGGTCTTGAAACATGGAAAATGTAGATTTTTATTTTATTGATGACAAAGAACAACACTTAGAAATTAATAATATAACAAATGACTCTCTGCTGCAAAAAAGTGCGTCAAGCGATCTTGAAAATTACTTCCAACGTCTTGCAAAATTCGAGGTGTAATGGATTTACATGCTTCAGTGATGCTTTCCTAAAGATGCTGTACTTATTCTGGTGGATCTTTTCCCAGATCATAAATTTGCGATGCTAAATGTCCCTATAAAAAGAAATCCGGTGATGTAAGATCAGGACTTCTAGCAGGCCATTTAAAGGATACTTGTTGACCAATCAAACTACCAGGGAACGACCCCTCTTGTTGAAATTCGATTCCACCGTTGGCTCTTTGATCATCTAAATATTTATGCTGGTTAAGATTTTCCTCGATAACAAAAAGGCCTATCAAGTTATTGCCTGAAAGTCTTACTCATAAGCAAATGTCTCCTCGCCACTGAGTGTGACTTTCTTGAACTCTATACGGATTTTCTTTTGGCCAAATGCATCTGTTTTGTTTGTTGACTTTACCGTCAAGGGTAAAGCTACTCTCATCAGAAAATTGAATTTAGTTTAAGATATTCCTGTTATCGTTAATTTTAATCCATAGAAAGCTCACAGAATTCGATCCTTGTGAAGTCATCAACTTGAAATAATTTCTGCACTTTTTTATTTAGTAAGACATAAACAACTTTTTGAAACTTGAAATTTGTCCGCGAGCCTAGCAAAAGTCGTGATATCTTCACTTTCAACCGCCAAGCAGAGAGTCAGTGTTAAATCTTCAGTTGATACATATGAATTTCTTTCTCTTAAAATGTCATGAAATTAAAAGCCATCTACACGTTCTCTTCGCTAATTTTTACATTCAATGATTTCAACTTCGAAGAATAAAATTACTTAAATAAAATTATTTTGCGGTGGTTCAAATAGTATGCATTATGCAGTTTTATAAGTGTTTGATTATTACAATTAAAATTAGCATACAATCTGTAGCTTATCAAAAATGAACATGTGGTGCAATTTTTAACATGCAATACCCTAAAAAATCTCACTGTATTTTACCAAATTAATCTCCAGTGTGTATTTCCTGACCGTATTATTTAAATTTTCGTTAAAGCTTATTCCCGGTAATCGGCCAACATGGTTGAGGTTAAAAATAAATAGATTTTTTGTATTGTTTACATTCTTTTCTCATTCATTTTATTTTCTTCACTACGTTTCGGCATATTGCCATTTTCAAGTATTTCTTTCTTTTTCCTCTACAATGAATAATGTGTTATTTAATTATAGTACATTTAACAATAAGAGACAAGACAAAATTAATTTAAAACAATGAGCTATTAAAACTTACACATAATTAAATAACACATTATTCATTGTAGAGGAAAAAAAAGAAATACTTGAAAATGGCAATATGCCGAAACGTAGTGGAGAAAATAAAATGAATGAGAAGAGAATGTAAACAATACAAAAAATCTTTTTATTTTTAACCTTAACCATGTTGGCCGATTACCGGGAATGAGCTTTAACGAAAATTAATCTCGTAATATAAAATGGACGAAAGGAATTTTTTGAAAGTTAACATGTATTATGACAAACCCAAATTTTTATAATTTGATTTATGTATATCAGTGGATGGAAATTGAAATAAACACTAGTATCTGGAGAAAATGATCCAACCACAACAAAGTTTTAAACAATCGTTAAATGCGATTTCAATTTCTAATGCCAAAACTTCAATAATATGCAAGAGATTTTGGAGTGTATGTTTCAAAAATGTATTAGGATATCTACTAATAGGTAATTCAACTGCATTGTTAACGTATTACAGCCCACGCTTTGTTATGAAGTTTCCGCACCACAAGAGAATGAAAAGCTCCCCGTCCATGAATATTGCAAGCAGAAACCATGTACCCTGTTATACTTCACTATACAGAACATGGCTTAATAACTTAGTTTACATTTTAAATGAACAAAAAAGTTATGCATACCTGACTAAGATGTAATTAGTTTTGTTGGCTGGTCGGTGACGGAATATTCATTTATTATTCAAAAACACGGAATTATTTATATGAGTCTTGTCAAACATTATACATTTTTGTATGCTACTGTTGCAGCGTACATTTTCAGAAAATTTCTCTTTATTATTGAGAGAAAAAGGTGAGAGTACGTTTTTTAGTACTTGGGATATGTCATCAGACAACCAATCAGAAATTGAATTGTCAATATTCATTGCGAAATCTTTCATTCAAGCAGGTGGTTTCATCGTCCAATAGTTCTAGCATTCCAGTGGAGATCTTACCTTTATTGCTTGTTTCACCCCTTATATAGTGACTCGCCTAAACACAAATGAAACACTTTGTTCCTGGAATGTTCTTTTTAGGTTCCCAATTGTCGAAAATGTCCCCACTTGAAATATGATCTTCCGGGAACGTCTTTAACATGACATTCAATAAATGTTCCATATAAAATAAAACAACCCTTTTTTATAAGTATAAAATTGGTATGTTTTTAATATAACATATTAATCAAATAGGTAGATAATTATTTTTTTTAAATACAACAAAAAATGGAAGTGAATATTCTTTCTTAATAAAGTATTTATACAGGGAATGCTCATGATTCAGATGGTTTTATGTTTTGGTGTAATTATTTCTTAGGCATTCCCATGCCCCAAACCGATTTTCCTAATGTGGGAGGACTACAAAATAAGAAACTCTCTACAGCAAGTATCCTTCGAGTCATTACGTTTGAGAGTTAAGAGAAAAAATATATATTTTGCTCTATTGGGACAAAAACAATATGAGGCGTTTAAATTACGTCCACACTGTAAAAGCAATTTCCAAGATGATTGTAGC
This sequence comes from Galeruca laticollis, assembly GCA_963921935.1. Taxonomy (NCBI): domain Eukaryota; kingdom Metazoa; phylum Arthropoda; class Insecta; order Coleoptera; family Chrysomelidae; genus Galeruca; species Galeruca laticollis. The sequence continues at coordinate 274,120,183 of OY998175.1, read as the reverse complement.
ATACACAAATATGGTCCTCTTGGATAAATGGTAAGGTTCACGTTAAATAAGCAGGAGATCAATATCACGTTGACGCAATAGAAAAGTTTGCGTTTCTGTAGATGTACAGAAAATTATTATATAACCTTTAGTGGATACTTTAAAAAAAGTTCTTTTTATTAAAAGACTTGTTGCTCACTACGAAAGTTTCTTTCCATTGGGAGTAAAATCACTACTGAAGCCGTTTGCTTTGTTGTGGCATGAAGGTGTATCCGGAAGAAATAAGACATATTCAGCTGTTATTTGCATTTCTCGTGAAGCACAAAGATGCACCGAAAATAAAATAATATGGTTAGATAATTGTTCCATCGAAAACAAAAACTGGACCCAATTAACAGTGTTGGTTCGAATTGTTGATTCCAGTGAAATTGATGCAAATGAAATATGTCTTAGTTCCTTTCTACCAGGACACTCCTCCATATCCGACGACAGTTTTCACCACAACATGGAGCTTTTTCTCAGGAAACAAGAGAAGACATATGATTTTGCAGATGAGGTACAAAATGATGAAAAATCGCACGTAGAAATTGAAATAATGGAATATCAAGACTTTCATAAATGGAAAGATCATGTCACAATTAAAATTTGGAAAATACCATATCTGTTCGATATTGTTCTAATTAAGCAACCCGTGTCTCATTTCTACTGGAATATATACTGTCCTACATAGAAACTTAGTTTGAAAAGTTGGACTTCCTTTGCAAGAAAGCCGCTATAAAACTGGTATTTTGTTAGCACCTTTTCTGGCTATTCCAAAGCCACGCGGTTTTCCAAGAACTGAAAAGGACGCTAATTTGAGTCGTCACTCCAAGGAATTATTCCTGAGAATCTGCATAATTTTTGGAAGAATCTGGAAGAACGTGATTAAATATACTTTTTGTATGGAGACACTTATTTGAAATTTTTGTATTTGAACCAATAAAATAACAAAAATAAAAAAACTCCCCAATCTTTTCATGCTTCAACTGTTGTAAGTATGAAATAAGGAAGATACGTCAAAACATAATAGAATGACTAAGTGAAAAATCCGTATCTGATTTTATGTGAGAAATATCCTGTTTTTTATTATTTTCTTTTTGTTTGAATTATATTGTTGCATTTATTTTTATTAGCGGTACATGTTGATACCGCTTTTGTTTCATGTACGGCAAAACAGAAATACAGAATATTTCACCTCAAATTACAAAGTTCGGGACCAGAGTTCAGAATGTACTTGATTACTCAATTTACAGAAAACCAACACACACTGATGTAACTACTATTCCATATAATTTCAGTCATCCCATGTCACATAAATATGAAGATAATATTTCTTATAATATTTCAAAGAGAGTATCTTTAACTACAAATACAACTATTTCTTTCAAAACAGAAATTAATGTGAGTACAAAATTGGTAAATGTAAAAACAAAATTACACCCATTATTGAAGACTTGTATATATAAACTTAAATGCCCAAAATGTGATGCTGTCTATTTGGGTCAAACCCATAGAAATTTTGAAATCGGATACAATGAACACTGAAGAACATACAGATTAAAACAACCAGATAAATTCCATTACGCAAAACATCTACTTGTAACCAAACATTCATTGACACCTAACACAGTACTACATATTTGTGATAAGAAACAAGAACTGGATTTCCCAGAAGTAAATAATATAAGACTCATAAGAAACCCACAATATCAAGTTCTCAATGAACATATACATATAGGGAGTTCTCTTCTTAAGTGATAATTGTAAAGATCAGCAGATATAGTTTTCCTGGTTTTCTATATCAGTGTACAGTTATACTGATCTTATTTGGGAATAAGATATCCAGGATATTCAAATAGAGCTAATAATATATTAGCTTCAATATTTGTAATATATCTTCTTCTTTCCTCTATTTACATATATTAAGTCAATCACAAGTTACTTATGTCACTTCTTGGTCTAGCCAAAAATAATTATTGAACATTAGGTAGGCATCAAATGAAATGTATCTTCTCTCATTCTGACGATGATATTTAATATCGAAACAATTGTCAAATTTCTTAGAATTTTCAACATTTTTTCTCAAGATATTGTGGAATTATTTAGAAATAGTAAGTTTAATTTAAAACAGTAGTACGAGTAGTGGGATGGAAGGGGTGAACATAGAGATAATACCAGCTAAAATGTCAACCTCACCTGCGCGTGATCCACCCTGCTAGATAACCAACGAGGCTGACCAGGCTAGGGACACTGCAGACCGTGCCATCTATAGAGCCTGTCGAGTAACTAAAATCGGTAGATAATTCCAAAAAATTAACGAAAACTGTAACGTCGTTGGTAATCAAATTTTATTGATTTTTATAACTGCGTATGCGCGATATCATATTGCTCGTCCCCATCCCCACATGTTATATGTTATACTGTTATCATTTCTTTGTTCAAGTGTAGAGGTTATTTTAAGGTTACGGTATTTTGGTGTATTTTTTAATTGCTATAGTGTAATATTTATCTGTTGTTTCGTTGCTTTATTGTTATTAATTGAAAAGACAATGTCAAAGTGTATTCTGAAGGAGTTTAATAAGTGGTGTACTCGGTAAGTCTTATTAAAAAAAATAGAGCATTTTTTCTTTCACAATTAACAACCATTATCTTTATTTTCATAAAACAAAGAATTTTTACTAATTTAATCGACAACTTTAGAGGTCATGGTTGTTCTTTCCATTAGCTAAACTGAAAATTGCTGCATTGATAAAGTAAATATTTCTTTTTACAGTTTTGTTCCTACAACCCAGTATGATAAAATCAATATGGCTGAAACTCAGTGGTGATAAATCATAAAATTTGTCGACGAGGAAACGATGGAGGATATGATCCCTCCATTTTCTTGTTCGTTTCTTTAGATTTGAGAAAGACGAAGAGAGGTTATTAAGGCAGTTTGATTTGCCTTCCCATATGAGTGGAAATTAACAAAAATTGATGGTAAGTTTTATTGTATTCAATATGGCATGCTATAATTTTGGACAATTTAAAATGTAAATTGAGTGAACGAAAAGACGAGTACTGAGTGTGTAATTTTATTAAAATTCCAGGTTAGCGCTTCCAGCCATTAGACCATTCTGAAAGCTCTCGTCAAGAAAAAATATACAGGTGTCAAAAAACATCAAACTATGTAACTGCTACATACAATGAAATAAAATGTTCGATGTTACATCATTCTTTAACTAAAATTTGTTAGAATTACTTTATAAATAGCGTGTACAGTTATAATTCACATAACGAAACGTCTAATTTAAATTACCAACTAAATGATATGTGTTTACACCCTCTTTATAGGGTAATTTTAACAAATTTTACTTGAATAATGATGTAACATCAAACATTTTATTTCATTGTATGAAGACTGTACCTGTTGTACGTTTTCCTCTTGTCGACAGCTTTGAGAATGACCGAATGGCTGAAAGCGCTTAGCTGAAATTTTAATCAAATGACACACTCAGTACTCGTCTTTTCATTCACTCAATTTATATCTAGTGTGTACACCATACTCAGACAATTCCATTTCAAAATGAATCCATTGAAAAAATAATAATCTGGGTTTTATTTTATGTTATAGCTATATTCCCTCTACCAGCTATGGGATGGAACGTATACCCCTTGCCGATTTTCATATATAGCCCATGGTGTGATAATTTATGGGAAATGAAAGTGAGTATTAACTTTTGTTGAGGCATTACGTCTAAGTATTTGGTCTGGCGTTAAGAAAAAATCCAAAATATCCAATAAAGACAAAAAATTAAAAAATAGTTAAAAATCAAGAATTCCTAAAAAAATCGAAAGCTCCAAAAAAAGAAATCAAAAAAACCAAACAAATGTATACATTCAAACATTTTTTGATATTTTTTTGGCTTAGTACAAAAACATGTGTACATTTATTATTTCGATAGTAAGCGCATTTTGTTTTCTTTTGTTGACATACATTTTCAAACATATGTGCGTGCTTACTTATTTATTGTTGTTATTTTGTGTGTTTACTTGTAGAACCTCAACCAGAAACGAGAAAGAACTTCAACGAGACGGTGGGATTTTTAAGAGCTTTTAAATGTAGAAATATACGAATATGCAATATACTAGGTTTAAGCTTGTGATATAAACCTATTCAGTACTTCCAGTAAAGAAATAAAGATGTGTTTCAAGTGGAAAGGAAATGATACATTATTTTAAATGTTGTATAGTCACAAGTGCTGTTTAGCACCCTTATATGTAATTACTTGGCACCTTGTATTTACAGAGCTGGGCAGTATTTAACAACTTTTCCTATAAAAATATCTCAATTACTTTTGTTCTAACATTCACAGTAATTATACTCAAATGTTGTCTTTCACAAAAAGTTGCCAAAAATAGTAGGTAACTACTCATTTCTAACACTTTTTTTTGATAAAGTAAGTAGCAGTTATACTCCAGCAGTTTGTCCAGCTCTGTGTATTTATACAAGTGTAATAATAAATAAATAAATTGATATAAACTTATTTGCGATATATGCTACGAAATCTTCTACTCCTTTTTTTCGTCTTACTACTTGGTTGGGAATGTGGTCTCTTAGGATTATCCCTAGCATTTGTCGCTCTATAGTTCTCTGTGTTGTTCTAAGTCTATCAGCTGATTTAGTTTTTAGTGTTATTGTTCCAATGCGTATGCTATAACTGGTAGCACACAATTGTTCAATACCTTCCTCTTTAGGTTAAGTGGGACAGTTGTGTCCCAGTTTCCCTACTGCTATCTATGTCATTCTTATTCTTCTGTTCGTTTCTGCTATTTGATTCTCTCTTCCGAGGCAGGCTTATTTAATATTCCAAATAAACAGAGCTTTCGACATTTTCGACGTTGCATCTACGTTTCGTGTGTCATTATTTTGGTTTCATTGGCATTCATTTGTAATCCGAACTCAACCGACCTGCCTGAAGTTCGCCTATCATTTCTCCTAACTCCAGTTTGATTCAGTACTTGGGATATAATGAAGTTAGATTCATCAGATGAATTTCGGTAAACAATTATCTTAATTATTTTGCGGTCATTTTATGCGTAATTCTTCTAAGTTCTTGCCGGGGTCTTATACGCGCCGGTTGTAGATTTAATGTTAAAATGCCTCGCACGCGCTTTGATTTGTTTTGTCCTGTGTTTGGTGCACCAAAACCATTTAGTGAGAATATGTTGCCTACATATTTTAATGTAATGAAATATTACTTATTTATTCGAGAAACACTATTAGAAACTAGTTAACACGAGCCTAGTTTAAGTGTTGTCTATGTGCCGTTAATACAAGACTTAAAATATTTATGGCGAAAAAGTTCCATTTCTGTGGTATCGGACCAACCGATATTGCATCGAATAAGACAATACTACAACAAGTGACGTGATATTAAAAAACCTCTTAAAAGGGACGGCAAACTTAGTGATAAAGCAGGAGTTGTGTTGTTTAGAAGTTTGGCGAAAAAAACTATTTGTTATTTCACTATGTAAATGTAAAGATTATGAAAAATATGCCTGCAAAATCAAAGTGCCTGTAGCTGAACGAGATTTTCTTATAGATCAGTGAACCACCCGAAAAATGGCAATTGTCAACATTGACGCCAAGGTTAGTAAAATACCTCAAAAAAAATTAGAGCGTAAAACTAAGGAAGAAGATATAAAAAAACGACATTTCTTGCAAGAAACCGAGAAAGATTACCAGTCTGATGTATCATCTTCTTCCAGTAAAAATAGTGACATTATGAATGAACAATATTCCCAGACAAGTAGTAAACGTTCTATATAAGAGATCTTCCCCTCAACTTCACAAATGAGACTGAAACTTCCAAGTTTGGCACAAGCTTGCGATAGAACAGGCGTATCCGATAGATCTGCCGCAATTATTGTAAATGCAGCCCTAACAGATATAGGAATTTTAACCAAAGAAGACCCCTCCAACATCGTCGATGGAAGCAAAATAAGAAGAGAGAGTACAAAAGCGCGTATTGATCTGAGAAGAAAAGATGGGGAAATATCATTTCCATTATATGGTTTATCGGACGGAAAGACCAAACAATGATAAAAGTCAAAGATGAAAATATATTTTCAAGGAAAAACCATAACAGAAGAGCATATTGTACTGGTATCGGAACCAGGATCCATGTGTTCAGGTCATGTGACTCCAAGATCTGGTCATTCGACAAATATTAAAAGAACCATTTCATAGTTCCTAGAGGAAAACATGAATCTTTCTAAACTTCAGGCTTTTGCATGTGCTGATACAGTAGTTAATACTAGTGTGAAAAATGGAATATTGAGACAAATTGAGGTTTCTATCGGACGACTTTACATCGGATCATTAGTTTGTTACATGCAAACGAACTTCCTTTGCGTCATTTACTGCAAAATTTGGACGGCAGTACTACTGAGCCTAAAGAATACAGCGACGAAATAGGAGAACATTTGGAAAACTGTGAAAAAATGCATGTTAAAAAGTTTGAAAGAATCGTAACTGCTTTGCCTGCAATTACTCCAAGCCAACTTAGTACCAACCAGCAATACCTTAATGAAATCGGTATTGCAATTTCCACAAGAAATATTTTTTTCAAATTTCTCGAAGAGAGGAACAGGGAAATTGAATCATTCCAGGTGGTTAACTACAGCCAATCGGATTTTGAGATAATATGTTGCAACCGAAAAGCCATCAACAAATCTTAAAATTGTAACGCAATATATCATGAAAGTATATGCTGTTTCGTGGTTTGAAATAAAATCTAAACCATCCTGTAGGCATGGCAGCAAGCATGTTTTTGGAATTATTCAAAAATCCAGATTGTTACCGGCAGAAATTAAAAATATTGTTGATCCTGTCATTCAAAGAAACAGGTACTTTGCTCGCCCAGAAAACGTGTTATTAGCTATGCTCGCTGATAGTAGAAAAACAGTGAGAGAATTAGCCCTGAGAAGGCTGCTAAAAAGTAGACAACACAAACTATTGGGTCCAAAAATACGTGAATTCGGAGTACTTTTATTAAATTTCAATGCCACAGACTACATTGACTTAATTGATTGGCAATCAGTAACAACTACCGAGCCTCCCCTTACAGTGTCGATTTATGAAAAAAGTCTTATGGAAATGATCTCAGAAGATCCAAATGGAATTGAAATTTCAAAAGTTTCCATGCTATTCACAAGCGTCAAATTGGTAACTGAAGCGTCAACTGCAGTCTGTGGCTTTGACGCACGTGATGGTTATATAAATTCCAAAATAGCTTGCCAATATGTGTCAATATTATAAAGTTTTGGAAAAATAAGAATATTATGAGCATATATAGTGGAATTCGGGCGGGCGGGCGGTTGTAATGCGGGTTGGCGGGCGGCTGGAGCTCGATGTGCAGCCACCTCCACGTGGTGAGTTCTGGCTTATTTTCATTCTAAAATATCACCCTAATAAAATTTTGAAAGAAAATAAGCGAAGAGCTGCATAGAATTTGGAAACATATTTTTTTCTATTATTCATGGCTCGTTGGGCAGCCAAAGATAAAGTCACAACAAACCCAGATTTTGCGCAGTAATCAGCGGTTACAAAAGGCACCTTTTCCGAATATAGTCATCTCCATATCTTCCAAAAAAAAATCGGCCATTTTCGCTCCACCCTATTGTACATCGCTAGATTCTCTAAAGTTATATATTTTTTAATTATAATCTTAAGTTGTCAATATGACAGCTGAGTTCCCCTTGTCAGATTTTGTAATTCTTAGGTTATCATTTTTTACTTCCTTTTGAAATTCATAACTGTAATGTCATTTTTTGTTTGACGTATAACCTTTGACGGTTCAATATTTTTGATTGAATTGGTAATTTTTTAATTCTCATAAAGAAAATTATTTGAATTAGATTTTAAAGCTTTTTTCTGATTCTGTAGCTATTATTTGTTTAGTATTATTTGTAAATTTTAGTGGTATACTGTACTTTAAACCTTTATTTAAAAAATCTAATTTACGATCTGTAAAATTAGTGTCTGAAAGGTTTTCAAAGTGTGTTGGTATGTAAGTATTTACAGTTTCATGATTCAAAGAGAACTGAATTCTATGATGTCTGTGTTCAACTTCTCTCAGTTTTTGTTCTTCTTTCTCAAATTTCTTGTGCTTTGTTACGGTTTTGTAACTTCTGGTACAGTCGGGTCAAGTCTTCTCTAGAATATTTTTTAATGAAATTAACTGTCTCGACCTTTACTTCGTGGAATTCACTCATATAACTCTTTTAAACGAAACTTACTGTTTGTAAATAATTCCTCCATATATTGAGGAAATGTTAAATAATCTAAGAAATTTGAAAATTGTTTCGATATTAAATATCATCGTCAGAATGACAGAGGTTACATTTAACTTGATGCCTACCTGATATTTGATAATTATTGTTGGCTAGACCTAGAAGTGACCTACCTTGTGATTGATTATATGTTATCAGAAATAAGAAGAAGTATGATATTACAAATATTAAAGCTTAGCTATTATTAGCCGTATGGGGATATCCTGGATATCTTTTTCCCAAGATCAGTATAACTGTGCAATGATAGAAAACTAGGAAAACTATATCTGCTGATCATTACAATTATCAGTTAAGAAGACAATTCAAGAGTGGAGAACTCCCAAAATTCATCTGTGCATGCTATTGTCTTGTAGAGCTGGTTGACTAATAAAAGTCTGCATTTGTTGATGTGGTAGTTGTGTGTCAAAATATGGTACACACTGTATAACACTGTGATTTCAAAACGCTGGTTGGCTGTTATTTATACATGGTCCGCTGAAAGCAGGTATTAAGTTCGATTTTATATTTAATTGAAGAGTTGCTCGGTTTTTGTCAATAATGATAATTTATTTTCAATGATTCACTGTTTTTTCTTAATTGTAGTGCAATTGATAGCAGCAGCAGAAGAACACTCTTTACAATACGAAAATCAAAATGCATGTACTAATATTTGATTAAATAGCCTTGCATACTATGATCAGTCAGTAAGTTACGAATAGTCCCATCTCCACGTAAATATACTCAACACTTTCTAGAGGTTTAAAGCAAGCATGGTTATTATGTCACAATCTTCAAATAATGCATACAACAGAAGTCAAAATAAATCGGAAGCCTCTCGGCACAAACATTTTCAATATTTTCTAGCTATAAATCCTATCGATAGAACGAGTAGGTTAATTTTTCCTTCCAGATTCTTAATTTCTCTGCTTTGATATTGATAAAATGCTATCTCGAGGTCAAGGAATATACAACTTCTGTTACGGGTTCATTTTGCACAATGAAACCCTTCCTTTTGTTTAAGGAGAAGGATGTCTTTCTTGATCGATATGTTATAATTCGATAGAGACAAACTATCCACCCTTCGTCATAACCGAACGCACTCCTGTTCACTGTACTTCTGCTGACTATAATCGTCTATGATTAGAATCAACAGACCATGGCCATTGGTCATTACGATTGCTTGAAGGTGTAGCGTGGTGTAACGTAATTTCCACCACACTTTGAGTAGAGTGTAGTTCAGTGCAGTTAGGAATGAGTCAGTATTAAGTATCGAGTGTAAGGTATTGAGTGTAAATTACACCACGTGTGGGAAATAGCTACACTTCGATACATATGAATGAACCTAACATTACTCTTATTTATTGTGCAAGCCAGCTCAGTTTCCCAAATGTTATTGTGTCCTTGAATTCAGCTGAACTATCTCTAGTATCTTCACAATACCTAATTGTCTATGTGATTTGACTAATGACATATGCCTTATTGTAGTTGTGTTGGTTCGGCCAGAGATGACGTGATTGGCCACTTGTCTTCGTATGTTGTGCACCTCCTATAGTCCACACACTCACCAAGGCGCTGGATTTTTTGGTAAACAAATTGAGAAGCTGAGAGGCCACTACCACTACCATACAAAAACCACAGCTAAGTCTTAGATTTTAAATCGATACCGCCCTTAAGGCATATTTTTTTTCAAGTACATTGCTGTTAGCTATCATGGTGACGTCACAGATAGTCTCAATTCTCAATCTTAACTACCCACTTAGTTGTTGGGGTACTTATTTACAACCTTAGGATATTGTTGTGTGCTTCATTTGTGCCAATACATTATAACAGGTTCAATATATTTTGAGTAGTAAATTTAATAAATATTTCTTTGTTGTGATTCGAGTTAATAATACCAGTTACCCCGGTAATCAGAAGTGAGCGAGAACCTTTTCTTATTTTCTTTTAATGAGATTTACATAACCTTATAGCCAATTTTTATTATTAAGTAATATTAGTGCAGTAGGTTGTCCCATCCCATCAGGGTGGTTTCAGATTTTGACTGGCTAGAAATCTGTGGCCCTCTCAAAAATTGAACCCGATACATTTCAGTAAAATCGAAATCAATTTTTATTGTAGAACCTACGCCCGACTGAGCTACTGGGACAGTTAGAGGCGAGGAACACTAGTGCACAATCACTGCTCTCATCCCCTAAATTTCGCCCCTAACACTTCTTAGCATTATACACAATTTTTGAAAAGGAAAACAAATTATTGGAGAGGTGACAATATGAACAAAATATAGGAAGGTTCACGATTCCCTTCTATGTACAAAACCCTCATCGTTAACCCATAGCTACAATTTTCTTATCTCATTCAAGTGTCTCTCAGCATTCAAAACACAATATAACATAGTGATATATTTCAACATGATTGAGTATTTCGGTATAATATGATACCATCAATTGTTGATTCAATGATTCTCGAAGCTGAAAATAATTTTTTTGCGTTAAAAAATTGAACATTGTAACCAATGTATCTCCTTCCGTGTGAATACTCGATATAAACTGCTGTTTTTCTAGTTTCGATTCAGCTTGTCCTTTTTTATAAGGGGTGTCAGTTTAAAAACTTCCCACCCTTAATATCTTCTTTGACTCATTAAAAAGAAATGCCGCTTTTCGTATACACTTTCCAAGCTCTCCATAAACAGAATTCATTTCAATTCTCTTTTAGAGAATGTTAACCATTTTCACACGTGTATGCACTTATTAAAGTTATCACTAGAAGGCCCAACAAGTGAAACTGCTTCAGCAATGCTGGTAAATAAATAAAATTTGCTTGAAAACTGATATGATTGAGTTATTATATCTTCTGTATTTATTGAATGACAAAAGTTAGCTGACAGCGCTTCTGATTTATTGGCATATTTTTGACAGATAAATAAATGGTGTCAGTCATATTTGCTCGTACTTATTTTAATTAAATAGTAGTTTCACAACACAATAGTGGCGACGAGGAAAATAAATGTCGGAAGAGGGAGATTTACAGAAACTTAAGAAGACACGGGCTGTAATTAAAGGCCAATTCACAAAGGACAAAAGATATGCAGAAGGTAACCCTACATTGAACGAGCTTAGTATCAAGCTGAATGATATTGCAGAATCAATATAAACGAATTCAGGATAGTATCGATTCTCTAACTGATGAAAACGAGTTAGAGAACGGAATAGAATTGTAACAAGCCTATCGCCTGTTACGATTTCTATCGGACTATGGTATTTTAATTTCGTCGTACTAATGTTATAACGAGAAAACCTACCAACCCTCTCAGTGCTCGTTATAGGTATGCGGGTTGTCACACGTGGTACAACCCGTGCTCACCAGTCGACTAGCTTCGAGTCGAAGAAGGGGTGGATTCTTCAAAAAAAGAATATTGAGTTTACAAAAGGGCGCCAGAGAAGTTTGGGCAAGCACCCAAGACTTCTTAAGTTAGCCCACAACTCCTCAGTGGGTTAACAACACTCACTACACACTCCAAAGGTTAAACTGATAGGTAAATTATCATAAGTAAATAAAAGTCAGCAAGTATCCCCTGATTGAAGATTTAATTAGTCTTTGTGGACCAGAGGTCTCTTTTCAAAATATTTATTACAATGTCACTACCAAAAATATTACAAATAACGTCTGAGCTCAGCTGAAGGCTGTAATCTCAGAACGTAGATGGGCTGAAGGCCGAAATCTACATAAATCCAAAAATTATCAACTAATTTATCAGTTACAACTCAAGTAAATAACTGTCAAGCAGATTCTATAAACTCTGAGCAGAGCTGAAGGCTTCAAACTCAGGGTGCAGAAGAGCTGAGGGCCCCAAACTACACCAATGTCTCAATTGTAAAATTCTAGAGAAACGACCAAATTGTTCATGTACAATATCCCAAAAATACAACGATAATATATATATATATATATATATATATATATATATATATATATATATATATATATATATATATCATCATCATCATATGCAGCTTATTCAACCATTTTGTGATGATGTAGCCTCCCTTTACATATTTATATATTCCACTTCCATGTGGGCCCATTGTTGTCTATTGCTAGCTATGCGGCCCCAAGTTGATCCTGCGAGTTTCTTTATGTCGTAGTCCCATCTTAAGTTGGGGCGTCTTCTTGGTCTTTTCACGCCTCGGGGATACCATTGCGTTATCTTTGTGGTCCATCTATCGTCTGTCCTTCTAGCGAGATGCCCCGCCCATTGCCACTTTAGGGATCTGATTCTATTTATGACATCTATCACTTGGGTCTTTTGTCTGATCCAATCAAGCCTTTTTCTATCTCTCCTTGTTATTCCAAGCATGCATCGTTTCATAGACCTCTGCGTTACCTGGAGTTTTCTAATGATATCAAACGCTTTCTTTTTCAAACGGAGTGACATTCTAGACTGGAAGATGATAGAGTTCTGTCCAAATGTTCTCCATGCTAATTTGATTCTTCTGTTTATTTCTGGAAGTAGAGAGCCTGATATGTGTATTAGTTGACCCAGGTATATGTATTCCTCTACTATTTCCAGGGCAGTGTCATTAATTGTTATTTCTTGTGCGTTTATCAGTTCGTTATACATTATCTTGGTCTTACTCAGATTTATTTTAAGGCCTACTTCGTTGCTTGCTGCATTCAATTCATTTATTTGTTGTTGCATTTCGCCAGGGTTACTCGCTATCAGGATGATGTCATCAGCGAATCTTAGATGGTTCAAGTATTCTCCATCTATATTCAGACCTGTGTTGTTCCAGCCCAGTTTTCTGAAGATGCTTTCTAGTGTTGCTGTAAATAACTTTGGTGATATTGCGTCTCCTTGTCTAACTCCTCTGCTGGTGGGGAATTCTGGTGTGCCCTCATATATCCTAACTCTCGCTTTGGCTTCCCTATATATATTTGCTAGGGTCTCAATATATGGCTTGTCGACCCCTTGTTCTGTTAGGGCATTTATTACTGCTCCGGGATATATAGAGTCGAATGCTTTCTCAAAGTCGATGAAGGCTAGTGCTAGTGGTTGGTGGTATTCTTTGGTTCTACTGATAACCTCTTTGAGGGTATGGATTTGATCTATTGTACTGAAGCCTTTGCGGAATCCAGCCTGTTCTCGTGGTTGGGCCGAGTCTAGTGTATTTTGTATTCTGTTGTGAATGATCTTTGTGAATACCTTGTACGTCACTGGTAGTAGACTTATTGGTCTGTAGTTTTTAATGTCTTTTTTGCTGCCTTTTTTGTGGATCAACACTATAAGGGCGCTGTTCCACTCTTTAGGTATGCTCCTGGACATCAGACAGTTCGTGTATAGTTTGGCAAGGTACTTCCATGTTTTAGCTCCTGCATATTTGAGTATTTCGGTCGTGATGCCGTCATTTCCCGCTGCTTTGCCATTTTTCATGCTTTTCAGTGCCATTTCTACTTCCTCCACCAAAACTTCTGGTATGGCATCTTCTGAGTGTTCTATTATTTCTTCCAAATTTTCAGGGGCCTTGTATAGGTCTCCATAGAATTTGGCTACTAGGTCTATTATTTCATTCCTGTTTGTGGTTTTTGTGTTTCCATCAGTTAATGCAACTATCTGTCTTTTCCCTATTATTAGTGCCCTTTTTGCATTTTTGTAGCTTTTACGGTTTTCTATTGTTGTTTGTACCAGTTTCTCGTTGTAATTCCTGATATCTTCTGCGATTTTCTTTCGTATTGTCTTGCACAGTTCGGTGTATTCAATTCTTTGAATGTTTGTTGTCTTTTTCATTTCTCTTCGTTTTTGTAATAGTGCTTTTGTTTCCGGAGGTAGTTTTTTGTGTTCACCTCGTTGTTATATATCAAAATCAACAATGTATAGTTACAAGGGTTCACACTTCCGCAATTTATACCAGTATCAATATAAATATAAATAATTGCACAAGCCAAAAATCTAAATAGCAACGAGTTTAGCGTTGCTAGAGAAAATACAACTCCAAATTATGTACGGTGCAAGTTATATACATAAAATCATCAGAAATAGGCAAAAATAAACCACTAAATAACGCAATACCAGGGACGTACCGTAGTGTCTTAGCGTATCTTAAACTGTGAGCAAAGATTTCAAATTTTACAAATATCAAGTACAAGTGTAAGCGAAATTATAGTAATTGCCGCACAAAAAAAGAAATAAAAAACTTTATATGTGAAGCATAAATGTGAGTTTACTCATGAAGTTGAAGAAATAAGAAAAGGAAAACTGTTCACTTATCCTTTTCCGGCACCAGAACAGGAACTGAAGTTTCTCCAGAATATCCAAGCTCTCCTGGAACTAGTCTCACTGACCCATTAAATTTCAATCAGTGATTTTTTTCAATGTCCATATACAGAAACCCCCCTAAAATAGAGAAACGAATTAGCCTCTACATAGGGTTTACATTTTACCCCGGTCAAATTTTCGACGTGCCCCCGTTATATCCCATCATACTGACTATATTACCAATACCCGAATATCGCAAATAATCATACATCATGACTTTTAACTGTATAAAAGCCACCTACACTGAGGTTAAAAAACTATGTGACTGGTTTTTTTCCGCTTAGCAAAAAAACTACGATACCAAAAAAAAACCCACAATATAAAAACTATGTCGTTGGACACATCCCTGAATATTTATACAACCCCCGTGATATATTCTTATTTCAACAAAATATAAAGTAATGAAGAATATGAACTAATAAGAATTTATGAAATGCATCGAAACTGTCTCGTGAAATCCAGATTACATACTCCAATAAGCTACGAATCAAAACTAAAATTTCTACGTTAAAATACCTATAAAACTGTTAATTCCGAGAAAGTATTTTCAACCATTTACCTTGTTAACGAATCCTTCTAACTTATGCCGTCTACGAAAATTCACCTCAAAACGCAATTCCTCTAAATTATTATGGAACCCACAGTCATCGACCGTTTTTGGACCAGAAACCTATCGGGTCGGAGCTGCCAATTGTTGGTTCCAGCCGTATTTCTCTTCCCCCATGTCGGAATTGTCGGGTTTTTCAATAAAACACTTATGGCTCCCAGAGCACATGCGAAAATTTTAAGTTGAAGCGGTGTGTTTACACCTTGACGGCAAATGGAGGACTGAAATTTTTAACATCGCACCGAGAGCGCTGTGACTTCTCCCAGTCGACAGGTTAGCCAATTATAAATTTACGACAGCTCGGCGAATTTTTCGCGTTACAATGATTCGGAATTAAAAAACTTGTTTCTCTTCCAAATTTTGAGTATTTAAACGATATCGTACATTGGAAAAGTCTCTTCCTATCAGTAAAATTTATATATATATATATATATATATATATATATATATATTGAACTATTTTGATAGACCTTAAAAGATATAATCCCAACAATTTTAAGAAAGTTAGATAACTTTCAATTGAATTGTATATTCTAAATTAATTTAGAAACACTCTGCCCTGTATAAAAAGTTGAGTTTGGAAAAGGTTTTGAATATTTAGATAATTTCAAAAGACAAATAGAATTTGCACTAAGGAAAATAAAGATAAAGCTCCAATAAATTTAAATAAATGAGTATTATCGTAGCGACAAAGAACGATATGCATAGAATCCTATCCTGTATCAAGATACAACATATCTATTGGGGAAAGAAACACTCAGTAGACGAAGAACAACGATATACTAGCTGTTACAATTTATTATTATGATGTATATTGTAAACATAATTTCAAAAATTTCATTTCAATGACAATACACACCAACAGTGTATGAATCTGTTCAAATATAAAGTGTATGATAGGAAACTCTTAACTGCAAACATTACTCTGTTTATTTGTAAAGTATTTATAAAATCTAAAGGAGAATCATATTTATTTTAATGAAACATGTATGTAACAATAGTAACAATCCAGCTTATATTGCAAATTAAACAGGATTTGTAAGAATAAATGCAATATTTGCAAATATATAGCTGTATGATATTTTTGTATTTAGTATAGGTATTATGAGGTTAATGTTTCCCAAAAAAAAATTAATGTAAATCGATGTATCAAAACACAATAATATTAGTTAAGAAAGGTATTTGTAAAAATGTAAAGTGTTGTGTGGAAATAATAAGTTAGTGACGCGGAAATTCGGAAAATCGAAATTTTCAGTGCGGGAAAATTAGTGGAAAGAAACATGATGAATGGGAAATAAACCAATAATATAAATAGGAGTGACAAGTTCTAGAAAGGCATTATTTTTTTGATCGACGTAGAATCCACGTCAGGAGAAAAGTCAATTTTGGGACCTGGACGCTTTGTGATGCTGGGAGCGTGTGCTCTGATCGATACCGTCGATAATGCTAGAAAATTATCAAATGTGAGTAATTTTTTTTAAATACTAAATCGTACGTACCTTTTCAATGTGCTGCGAAAAAGACACTCCAAGGATTGTCTCATATCAGGTGATAAATAAATCACAAAAATTTGGAGAAGCCATTTTGGCAAACTCCATTTTTTCACAAGTTTTTGAACAGTCATTTCTATTTATTCACATAAACTTTTAACTTGAATACGAGCAATTATTTTAAAAGAAACGAACCATTTCAAATATAAACATTACCATCGTGTGTTGTTAGACTTTTGATAAGCGAATCAGCTGTGAAATAAGCTCCGTTCTTGTGTTGTAAATATTTAAGAACCATGAACCCAAACGTATATGATCGTTCGACATAGCGAAACGTAACAAAATTATGTTCGTTTATGTGCGCCCACTATTTTTAAAGAAATTTCTATTTATCAATGTTTTTGCATAATTTATATCGTTCTGTTTTTTTATATTGTTTATATCATTCTCCAAGTTCTCTGACTATTCTCTTTTGTTAATAAAGTTTTATATTGTGTTATATTTTATTTCTGTTTGTTGATTTCACCAATAGATGTCATTTCAACACATATCCACAGTAAAGGAAATAACCTACGTGAGTACCAGATGTCTCTATGCATTTACGAGGGAAGTTCAATATTGTTACCTTTTCTCGATTCAACTTTTGATTTAATATTTGAGCTGGCTACGGAAATTTAATAAATGAATAATAGTTTTTCAAGATTTAAATATAAAATTTTAAATAATAAAATTTCTACTCTTTCTAACATTAAGCTAAAAGGAATAAAAATCTAAACTAATAATAAAACAGTAGCTATATTGTTATCTAAATATACTGTTGTTAATAATTAAAGGTAAAATTAAAATAACAGTATAATATATATATATATATATATATATATATATATATATATATATATATATATATATATATATATATATATATATATATATATATATATATATATATATATGTAAGGAATATCTTTAGTCTAATTCAATTGCGCGCGTAATTAAGTCGGTAAATAAGATGTCTTAATATACGTCATGTCATTAAATTGGCACATGTCAATGAGATTAAATATTGTACAGTAATGTGAGAACAATCCTAGTGAATAATAACTTTGAATGTTGTTTCTTTGTTATTTACAGGTAGGATTAATATTCTAGATCATGTATCTAATTGTAAATATTGTATATAATAATAAAAATCTTTGTTATTTACAGAGAAACAGTTCGTACATTATTCCAACCTCAGAAATCAAGATAATCAACATTATATATATATATATACATATATATATATATATATATATATATATATATATATATATATATGGTTTCACATATTTGCTGGTGAGTTAGATTTTTGGAATATTTTTTCTCCATGTTTATTCTGTTTGATTTCAAATTATAATATGAGCTGGCGTTTGATGAATTTTGTATGTTCAATTCTTTTTTATCGTAATAAAGAAATATTTTATATTGTTTTTGAAGCAAATTTCGAATAATTTCTTTTCATTCTTTCTTAGCGTTATAATTCCGCATTTTCTATTTATTTAGGGAACAAAGCGAATATGATAGAACAGACTTCTGTTAGTTTTATTTTAAAAACTAGATTCAGTTTTTTATGTGTTGGAGTATAAGCTTCCTATCTGTTCTATCTATTCCTTCCTTCCCAGCATTTTTCCTTGATTCTTACTCTTTTTTCCTTTCCTCAGCTCTGCAGTCCCTAGGTAGGCCCAATGAAAATACCACCCATAGAACAACACAAAACCGGCCGGGCTGGATTCAGGACCTCATCTCCATCGACTAGAACCTAGCTGAGATCTGAATAATTCCAGAACCTCATCTAGAATTGGAGATTTTCATTGTATAACGACGTTCGTATTCGTCTTGTATTGTGGATATGCAGTTATTGTGAATTATCTATTGAGTTATAAATAAATATAATTTGCTGAACATTTGATATTTGATTTCCAGCAATTTATTTTAACTTGAACCAAATCATTAAAATATTTTTAGTATTTCGTTTTGTTAAGTTAAAGTAAATATAAGGTTTTCCAGCTTTTGACCTTTTTAGTTTTTTTGTTTAATTTGAGTATCGCTTAAAAAGCTGGTGATTGCTATAAAAATACATTTACTGGAGTCGAATTCCACAACCTGAGGAAGAGTCCCAAGCCGGGGAAGAACATATGTTACAGAATGTAGATGCAATGTTGAAGATGAATACTTACAACCCTCAGCTAAAAGCAGGACTCAATACAGAATCTAAAACCTTCTAGTCCAATTACTATACCTTACTCATCTTACGATCAAACTGTTTATACCTCTACATGTAAAAGGTCAACTCACTGATGATAAAAGTAAGGTTTACACATTACTGCACGCCCTTACTCCCCAGTTGCACCAGCAGCTTTATGATATCTGTGCTCCTGAAAATACATTGTCAAAAAAACGATAATGAGTTAGAACATCTACTACTGGATTTTGTTGACCCACAGCCAAGCCAATATGCTCTACAACACAAATTTATTTCTAGAACACAACACGAACATGAATCTGTAAACGATTTTTCAGTGGCTCTCAAGAAAATGACGATTAACTGCGACTTTAATTGTGTTTGTGGAAAGTCCGTGGCAGAAATGTTCCTCAAAAAACAGTTTATTCGTGGGATTAATGGCATGAACATTCGAACGAGATTGCTTAAAGATCGAGAAAAACGCACATACCAAGATATAGTTAACATAGCTTCGGTCATAGAGTTGGCCAAGTCAGAAAGTATGAGTATACATAATAAAACTACAGAACCAGTTGGTTTAAATAAAATCGATACCCGAAATATCAGTGACACTAGGAATAACAAAACAAGGGACCACACGAATAGACAAACGCCTCTTAGCCCACAATCTTCAAGGTCAGGAATCGACAAACTTAGATGCAAATGTTATAGATGTGGTTCATCTTCACACAGGGCTGATCAATGTCGATTTATAGATACAGAATGACGAAAGTGTAGAGAAGTTGGACACATTGCAAGTGTATGTTTACAGAAAAAATCCCAACTATTGGTACCCAAAAATGCAAGACAATATTAAACTGAAAATGGATCTAAAAATAGTTAGAACGAATATGACATCAACCTTCTTAGTGACAAGTACAGTGACAAATTTATGGTTGAGATTAGCATAGAAGGAAAGCCTGTACCCATGGAATTAGATACTAGAGCTGCCCTCAGTACAATGTCCTACAGTGAGTTTAAAAAATGAATATACCTCTGAAAATGTTTTCAACAAATATTAAACTTCGCACTTATACTGAAGAAGCTATCAAACCAAGGGCGATCACATTTGCTAAATGCATGTACAAGACACAGACATTTGCGGGAAAACTGTATCTTATTGATCAAAATGTAGATGCAATATTCGGAAGGGACTGGCTACGAGAGGCCAGGTTAGACTGGGGTGAAATCAAAAGTCTGAAAACAACTCATCCTTAGAATCTGACAAACATTTAAAGTGAATTTAGTGATATTTTTGATAAAAAAATCGGTGAAATACCTGAGTATTTGGGGCAGTTTAGGCTTATCGATAATGCTCAACCAATTTTTATTAAGCGAAGACACCATTTTCTCTAAAAACTAAAGTACAAAACGAACTCAAAAGACTGGAAAACAACTCAAACTTAAAATCTGACAAACATTTTAAGTGATATTAGTGATATCTTTGGTAAAAAAATCGGTGAAATACCTGAGTATTTGGGACAGTTTAGGCTTATCAATGATGCTACACTAATTTTTATTAGACCAAGACAGGTACCATTCTCCATCAAAACTAAAGTAGGAAACGAACTTAAAAGACTTGAAGAATGTGGCATAATAACAAGAGTTAAACACTCTGGCTGGGGTACCCCTATTGTGCCCGTTGTCAAGCCAAATGGCCAAGTGCGGATTCGTGCTGACTATAAAGTTACAGTGAACAAAGTCATAAAGGATGAAAACTATCCGATACCTAGAATAGAAGAGATTTACTCTCAAATGAATGGAGGAAAACTATTTTGCACCTTGGATATTAGCAACGCGTACGTACCTTCACATGAAAATGAATGAAGAAAGTATACAGTATCTTGGACACGCTATTGACACTCAGGGCCTCCACAAAACAAAAGATAAAGTAGCATCCATCATGAACAGTGAGAAACCAGAGAATATTAATGAACTTCGGAAATTCCTTGGTCTAGCAAACTATTATAATAAATTCATAAAAAACTTATCCACGATCCTTCACCCAGTCAACAATCTACTTCGAACCGACAAACCGTATACATGGACATCCAAATGTGAAGAAACTTTCCAAAGGGTGAAATCAGAGATAGCAAGCGATAATGTTCTCGTTCACTACAACCGAGATTTACCCTTAGTACTTGCAACCGACGCATCCCCAGTAGGTCTTGGAGCTATGATTTCTCATCGTTACAGTGATGGAAGTGAAACACCAATTAGTTTTACCCACAAAATGTGAGCGGAACTACAGTCGAATTGACAAGGAAGCGACGGTCATCTATTGAGAACTAGAAAAAATTTTCCCCTACTGCTATGGTCATAAATTTACCTTGATTACAGACCATAAATCGTTTGTGTTCATATTTAACCCTACAAAGACGCGTCCATCAATATCTGGTACTAGAATATTCAACTACGCACACTTTCTGTCTGGTTTTGATTATAACATTGAATACAGAAGAACCTCTGATCATGCTAACGTTGATTTTTCATCTCGTTTTCCTACAGAACACACTTCTCATAACCTGATGGGTAGCTGCAGCTTCTTTCAGCTTGATTCACTGCAAGTTTATAATAAAGTGATTTGTAGAACAACTGCTCAGGACAAGAATCTACAACAAGTTTTACATGCACTCACAAAGGAAGAATCAATAGAACAGTTTGGTTTTCACGACATCGAACTCACCCTGCAAGATGGATTTTTAAACGCAGTAGGGTAGTAATTCCAGTAGATCTTCATCAGACTGTGCTTAAGGAATTACATGTCGGACATCTAGACATAGAGAAAATGAAAGCACTAGCTAGAAGATATTGTACATGGAAAAATATCGATCGAGATATTGAAAATATGGTGAAAGCATGCAAACAATGTCGACTAAAACAAAATCAACCCAGCAAAGAAGAGAATCATCCGTGGTTAACTCCTCCAGGTCCGTGGGAGAGAATCCATATTTACTTTGCAGGACCAATGCAAGGACAATGGTACTTTTTTGTTGTTGACGCATTCGAGGAGTGGGTTGAAGTGATTCTCACCAATAACACTTCTTCAGATTGGTGCGTGAGAAAACTCAGAAAATTTTTTGCTACATTTGGCCTTCCATTGGTTTCAGTTTCAGACAATGGAAGCAAATTTACACCGGGCACGTTTCGACAGTTTTTATGTGCAAATGGTGTAGCATAGAAAACTACAGCACCATTCCACCCGTGATCGAACGGACAAGCGAAACGATTCGTTCAGACAGTGAAAAAGTCACTTACAGCAATGAGAGAGGAGGGAGGAGAGCTATAAATCAATCTTTCTAGGCTCCTCATGCAGTAGCGACAAATCCCAAATACCACCGGATCAAATGCATACCACTTAATGTACGGAAGGAAGATTCGAACTCACTTGAGCTTAATGCATCCCAAAATCGATCAAGAAACAACTACTACAAAGGTGGTAAAAAGGCACTTTGATGTCGGGGACAGAGTCCAAGCACGAAATTACACAAATTCAAATCATCAATGGGACTTTGGGAACATGTAATTTACAAGATTAGAATGGACGATGGCAGTATTTGGCGAAGACATATTGACCAGCTTCTGAAATGTGAAGTGTTGCAGTCCTAACAAATTAGAGGGGAGAGTTGATATTATTGTGTTATTTCATCTTTCGTGTTCATTGAATGACTAAAAGTCAGCTGACAGCGCTTCTGATTTATTGGCATATTTTTGACATATCCTTATTTTAATTGAATAGTAGTTTTAAGACACAATGAAAACATAAATTTTTAAAAAAACAAGGCAATCTGTGTAATTCATTTCTCGAAAATCAAAAGTTTTTTGTTTTGTATGGAAAATAACAAACAAATGGAAATCACACATGTAGAATAAATTTAATTCTTCCATGGAAGGATTGGAATGATGCCATCTACTCTTCTAATTATTTCTATGAAAAGGAGAGTCGATACAATAATGTATGTCAGTACATCAGCATTATGATTACTTCTGTAAGTTTTGAACGCTATTTTTCAAAATCTACTTATCAAAAAAATAATAAGCCAACGTATCATTTAAAAGAAAATTGAACTCCCTTCGTATTTAACAGTCTAAGAGTAGCATCTACCCTTCCTAGGGGATTGAATATTGAGGGCAACAAATATTCACCCTTGAAACTAAAATTGACCTTTTTTCACGATTTCGCATGTTATTTACTTGAAGGAAACTATTAAGGGAGGGAAGTTTTCCAATTGATACCCTGTATGTTAATTGTCATGTAATCGGACCAATTGTCTAAAATGTTTATTTCACATAGAACGCAATAAATTCTTGGAATCCGGACAATGATAAAACGTATAAGGAGATCTAAAGTAGTTTTCTCACGTAGTAGGAGGGAGTTCCTCGACATCCAGCAGGCCGTAAATTGGGAATTGGCTCTCATAAAGCAGTACGAGACACTATCGGTCTCACATCAGCTCTACGTGGCTCACATTGGAACTATGAATATCATGACTTGAGGACCACCTAAATTTACCTCATTCGATAATGCCTTATGCAGGTCACATAGTCCATAAGAACAGGGGATTTATTGACCCCGTAACAGGTTTTTATTTCTCCAGATTCTCCTAAATGGATACCGTATTCAGAAATTCTACTTTTAAATTGGATTAATTATTGTGTTTTCATTTTTATTCGTAATATTCACCTTAACAATGAATAAAACATGTGTTATTATTTTATTCGTGATATTAATCTCAAAAATGAATACAACATTCTTAAAACAATAAATATTATATCTAAATATTAATTAAACTTTGTTAATTTCACCCCAACTGGCCAGACAAATTTTAATCCCAAGTGATTCTATATTAAATTTTTGGTAAAAAAGTCTTTAATCATTTAAGACTTTGTCATGACTATCTATTCTAGCTCAATGATTCAAGAGTTTGAAGTAACTATACTTTGTCGAGTTCTCAACAATAACAAGTTGTTGCAATGGTGCCTGGTTCGGTAAGTGTTCACAACTTTTGGATATATGCCATTACAATATTCTTGACCGTCTTACATATAAATAATAGTTAAAAGAGAACACAGAGGTGTAGCGACCACACACATTATAAAAAAACATGTTCGACTTCCCAATCTTTCAACCTAACATAATTTAAACTGACATATTAGTTGCGTTCGTTTGTATTGTTACGAAACAGCACACTGGTATAGTCCCTAAATCAGACTCTGTCTAAGCCAGGTATAAAAGTTTAAAATTATGGCGGATACGCAGGTTTTTTTTATAACTGTTTACGACTAGCTTACCTAAACATTGTTTTTGTAACCAGTCTCATCTAGAAAATGCCAGAGAACCAATTGTTTTTGAGTAAACCGCCGTCCGGAATTTTCTAGCAAAAAGGGATTGATATATATAAAATGGACCGATCAGCAGATAAGTTAGTGGATAATTTGACATATTGAGATAAACAAGTGAATAAGTGAATATAAAGTAAAATTATATAAAAAATTGACTGTCTCGACCCTTACTTCGTGGAATATGCTCATATTAGTGTTTTTAAATGAAACTCAAGGTTTCTGGTTAATTCCACAATATAATTCAAGTTATTGAAAATTCTAAAAAATTGACAATTGTTTCGATAAATCAATATCATCGTCAGAATGACAGAAGTTACATTTCATTTTATGCCTACCTGATGTTTAGTAGTTATATTTGGCTAGACCAAGAAGTAACCTAACTTGTGATTGGCTTAATATATGTTTATAGAAAAAAGAAGAAGATGTGATATTACAAATATTGAAGCTAAGATATTATTAGCCCTATGGTGATATCCTGGATATCATTTTTCCAATTAAGATCAGTATAACTGTGCAATGATATAGAAAACCAGGAAAACTATATCTGCTGATCTTTACAATTATCACTTAAGAAGACAGTTTATTAGTGGAGAATTCCCTAGATTTAACTGTTCATTGACAACTTCATATTGTGGGTTTCTTAAATGTCTTCTAATTTCCAGTTCTTCAAGGAAATCCAGTTCTTGTTTCTTTTCACAAATATGCAGTACTTCTAGTTCTGTGTTAGGTGTCAATGAATGATTGGTGTCAAGTAGATGTTTTGCGTAGTGGGATTTATCTGGTTGTTTTAATCTGTATGCTCGTAAGTGCTCACTGTATCGTATTTCAAAATTCCTAAGGGTCTGACCCAAATAGACAGCATTACATTCTGGACATTTGAGTTTATATATACCTGACTTCTTTAATAGTGGTATTTTTGTTTTTACATTTAACAATTTTGTACTAACGTTACTTTCTGTTTTAAAAGAAATTGTTGTATTCGTTGCTGAAGATATTATCTTAGAAATATTATTAGAAATATTTCCTGCATATGTGATGGTTTTATAAGTTTTAATTTCATCAGCTTGTTTAGGATATATTAGTTGTAATGCCACTTTTTTCTCTTTTTTACTAATTAGCTCATTTATCATATCTAATGGATAACCGTTAGATGTTGCTATTTGTCTAATTGTATTAATCTCTCTATCAAAATTACATTTGTTCATAGGAACTGAAAAAGCTCTATGTATCATTGAATTATATGCTGCTAGTCTGTGTGACACAGTCAGGTATATATAAACTCAAATGTCCAGAATGTAATGCTGTCTTTTTGGGTCAGACCCTTAGGAATTTTGAAATACGATACAGTGAGCACTTACGAGCATACGTGTTAAAACAACCAGATAAATCCCACTACGCAAAACATCTACTTGACACCAATCATTCATTGACACCTAACACAGAACTAGAAGTACTGCATATTTGTGAAAAGAAACAAGAACTGGATTTCCTTGAAGAACTGGAAATTAGAAGACATTTAAGAAACCCACAATATGAAGTTGTCAATGAACAGTTAAATCTAGGGAATTCTCCACTAATAAACTGTCTTCTTAAGTGATAATTGTAAAGATCAGCAGATATAGTTTTCCTGGTTTTCTATATCATTGCACAGTTATACTGATCTTAATTGGAAAAATGATATCCAGGATATCACCATAGGGCTAATAATATCTAAGCTTCAATATTTGTAATATCACATCTTCTTCTTTTTTCTATTAACATATATTAAGCCAATCACAAGTTAGGTTACTTCTTGGTCTAGCCAAATATAACTACTAAACATCAGGCAGGCATAAAATGAAATGTAACTTCTGTCATTCTGACGATGATATTAATTTATCGAAACAATCGTCAATTTTTTAGAATTTTCAAGAACTTGAATTATATTGTGGAATTAACTAGAAACCTTGAGTTTCATTTAAAAACACTGAAATTATATAGATTAGGTTGAGTGAATATACTGTTGATATAAATTAATAATTAAGTGATTAGTTAAATATATATAAATTAAGTGTCAGTGACTTGTTTAGTGTTTAAATAAATTAGTAAGTAGCCATACCAAGTGTTTAAAGTTTATCCCACCCGTATACCGTTTGAATAAATAAGAAAAACATTACATTGGTGTCAGAAGTGGGATTGTGGCGAGCTAGGGCATGTACGTAGTTCGTGTAAGCCCCCCAAGACTCCTGCAAACCAAGAACCCCAGTCACAGGTAAACTAGAACGGGTCGGCTACGAGGGGCAGCACCGGCCCATGATCGTTCCAAAGACTCTATCATACTGATAGCTTCGCTCAGATGTTGCAACGTTAGTGTATATATAGATGGAGAAGTGAATGGCAAGAGATATACTCTGCTGGTAGACACTGAAGCAACTAGAACTGTAATACGACCAGAAATAATAAACTCCAAGAAGAAGCTTGTATTAACGAGACCGCGACTGCGGTCCGCCACTGGTAAGAGTGCCAACGTTCACGGTGAGACACAAATCCAATTGGGAATTGGCAGAGAAAAGTTCACGCATACGGTAATCATAGCAGACATTGATGAAGACGTGATTCTGGGAATGGACGTAATGAATATACATGGTTTCCAATTAGACTTTAGAAACAGAACCATTAAAGTGGGTTCCGAGGAGGTATTTCTGCATCCATATGAGGACAGCGCGGAACTGGCAGCTGTACAGGAAGATACCGTTCTACCTGCACGAAGCGAAACCATGATAGTAGCACGGCTACCGGTAATCATGGAGGAAGGTACACCGGTTATGATGGAACCAAGGAACCACGACAAGGAGGTTGGCAAAAGAGTACTAATTGGGAAAGGATTGGTTACGTCCATGAAGAAGATCCCTGTACAATTGATAAACGTGAACAATTACCAAATTACCATCAAGAAGGATACCAAGATTGGATCCTGCGTACCAGTGACGTCTATAGTTCGTCAAACAACGCCCACTGACAATTCTAATGCCAGATTCGAACAGATGTTATCAGTAGCTGGTCAATCTTTGGATCGAGCTGAAAAAAGAGAATGAGAGAATTTCTCTTGCAGTATCGAGACTTATTCGTACCAAAAGGAGGAAAGACTGGCAGAACATCAGCCGTCAAACATAAAATGGTAATGCTAAGCCAATTAGACAATCAGCTCGAAGACTTCCACGAGCGAAGAGAGAAGACGCAGAAAGAATAATTCGAGAGATGGCAGAAGAAAAAGTAATAGAACCATCTACTAGTCCATGGATGTCTTCAGTAGTGCTCGTCAAGAAAAAGGATGGAACTACGAGATTCTGCGTGGATTATCGCCAGCATAACAACATGACGAAGAAAGACAGCTTTCCTCTGCCTCGTATTGACGATACGCTAAACACTTCGGTCGGTAGCAAACTGCTTTCCACCTTGGACCTGAAGTCTGGTTATTGGCAAGTGGAAATGGACCCAGAAGACAAAGAGAAGACTGCTTTTACCACCGGATCTGGATTATGGCAATTCAACTTCATGCCATTCGGGCTCTGTAATGCGCATGCGACATTTGAAAGACTCATGGGTTGAGAGGGTTGTCTTGGAAGACATGCCTGGTCTATTTGGACAACATCGTAGTACTGTGGAAGACATTTGACGAACATCCGAAGACGTATTCAAACGACTCCAAGCTGCCCAGCTCATGTTTAACTCGGAGAAATGTCAGCTGTTCCAAAACCGAGTCAACTGTGTAGGTCATATATTGAGCAATGAAGGAGTGGCGGTGGATCCAGAGGAATTTGCTTCCATTCAGCAATGGCCGCAACCAACCGACAAACATCGAATTAGGAGATTCCTTGAACTTTGCACGTATTATAGAAGATTTATCAGAAAGTTTGGAGATATTTCCAAGTCTCTAACGTGACTTACAGAAAAATCAAGAGCTTTCCAATAGGACGAAGACTGTCAAACGGCTCTTGAAACCTTGAAGATGCATTTAACCTCGGCGCCGATATTAGGATATTCATTACCAAAGAAGACTTTATTCTTGACACTGGCGCAAGCAACGTAGGAATTGGTGGAGTGCTCTCACAGATCCAAGGAGGGCAAGAAAGAGTGCTGGGATATTACGGTAAACTCCTCTCCAAACCAGAACGAAACTACTGCGTCACAAGAAGAGAACTTTTGGCGGTAGTGAAGTCCGTGGAACACTTTTACCAGTATTTCTATGGTAGAAAGTTTTTAATCCGGACTAATCATGCAGCACTCAAGTGGTTGATGCAGTTCAAGAATCCCGAGGGCCAGATCGCTAGATGGATTGAACGACTTCAAGAGTATGATTTCCACGTCGAACATCGAGCTGGTGTGTGTCACCGAAATACCGACTCCCTGTCCAGACGGCCGTGCCCAACAGACTGCTTCCACTGCAACAAGGCGGAATCTAGGGAAGCTGCAGTTTCAAGTACTACTGTAGTCAACGTGGAATGGTCACCAACCAGGATCAGAGAAGATCAGGAGAATGATCCTGACCTGAAGATGATCCGGCAATGGAAGAAAGGAAATGGGCGACCTACCTGACGAGAAGTGTCAAAATTTTCACCGAAACTCAAGGCGTATTGGGCTCACTGGGACTCCCTTGTACTGGAAGGGCTGTTGAAAAGAGTCCTTGAAAACGATGATGGTTCTGAGATGAGGAGACAGCTAGTTATCCCGAGAACAAGAGTGGCTGAGGTACTGAAGGAGTTACAAGACAGTCCATCGGGAGGTCATCTAGGAGTGAAGAAAAGCCTTCAGCGAGTCCGTGAAAGGTTTTATTGGATGAACTGCTCCGTCGATGTGACGGACTGGTGTAAGAAATGTCGACTTGTGCTACCAGTAGTGGACCACATCGAAAGAGAAAGGCACCTAAGAAACAATATAATGTTGGAAACCCCTTCGAAAGGATTGCTTTAGATATCGCTGGACCATTTCCGACGACAGAAAATGGTGGTAAATACATCCTGGTTGTAATGGATTATTTCACAAAGTGTGTGGGAATTTACGCGATCCCGAATCATGAGGCCACAACTGTCGCGGATGTATTGGTGAAAGAATTCATCAGCCGATATGGAGTGCCCTTGGAAGTCCACAGTGACCAGGGAAGAAATTTTGAAAGCCATCTATTCCAGGAGATTTGCGACAAGCTGGGAATGAAGAAGACCAGGACAACAGCATTACATCCACAGTCAGATGGAATGGTCGAGAGAATGAACAGGACTATTGGAAAATACCTGTCCAAAGTATTATCCACCCATCAGAGAGATTGGGACCAGTATATTTCCCTATTCGCATTGGCTTATCGATCTGCCGTCAATGAGTCCACGGGTGAAACACCGGCGAAAATCCTGTTTGGACGTGAAATGAGGCTTCCTTGTGACCTGGAATTTGGCTGTCGGTCTGGAGAAGATCTAGCAGGTGAAGACTTCGTGATCCAATTGAGAAGAAGGCTGGACGATATTCATGAATTAGTTCGAACAAATCTTCAAGTTTGTCAGCGACAGAATGAAAAGTCGGAAAAACAAAAGAAGTTCACTAAAACCGAATATCGCCATTCGAAGGAGACCATGACCTGGAGGAAGGATTAAACCTTATTCGAGATGTATCTGACCCTACCTTCAATGAATTTATGGGCACGTATGCAGGTACCGGGACAGCTAGATATGGAGTCACTTCGGAACAACAACAAGATTTGTTCATTCTCCCAGAAGATTATTCACTGGCATACAACATCCCTGCCCGTATCAAGAAGGCACGAGGGTTGGCAACCGTCTTTCGAAAGGATTTCGGGCAATTAGAAAAACTTGAAGACCACATTCCAGCCCTGGCAAGACACTGAAACTGAAACACAATTCGCGGTACGTCTTCTACGTGGTAACTAAAAAGGAATTTCAAGTTTGATCTACCTACCGCGATGTGAAGGAAGCACTTCGAAACCTACGAGACCATGTGTTGGAATCCAGCGTGAAGAAACTGGCTATGCCTGAGATAGCGAGTAACCAGTTGGATTGGCGAATCATCAGGAACATGGTACAGATTATCTTTCAAGATACCGGTGTCCAGATATCAATTTGCAGCTACAACCTCCGTTTTCAGTATCCGATGAAGACGGTGCCCTGCTATTTTCATAAGATCGGAAAGTGTAGAAATGGGACCAGTTGCTGATTCAAACACCCAGTCTCGGCTACACAAAAGTTCCAGGAGGAACTTCCATTTAAGTAGGGGGTAATGTTACGAAACAGCACACTGGTATAGTCCCTAGATCCGACTCTGTCTAAGCTAGGTATATAAGTCAAAATTATTGCGGATACGCAAGGCAAGGCATTAATATATATGATGGACCGATCATCGGATAAGTTAGTTGATAATTTGACATCGTGAGATAAACAAGTAAATAAGTGAGTATACCTTGCGATTACTTACGCGCTGCTCGTGGCCTCCGGCATTGTTTTTACCCATTTATAGTACCTGATGGCTGCCATATACACCATTTTCGGTATTGCCGGCTGTGTGGCTTACATTTGTTTTAAATACTTTTCATTTCATTAATCTAATTTGCTACTAGAGACTTTAGCTTAAATTTTTGCTCAAATTCAAGGCACTGAAAAAATAATCACATTTTTAGTTCTAATTTATTATATATAATAGTGAATAATTTTTGATTTTACTGTATTTTGTGACAAATAACATTATTAAACAACAAAATGAATAAATCATAATAGAGATTTATGAAATGAATTTCAAGTTGAACTAATTGACATAAAAACAGACAGATCCTTTGTAATTCCTGGCATGTTTCACGAGGTGTCCAAAAATATACAGAGTGATTCATAAGTAATTGGCCAAATTGTAACTACAGATTCAGAAGACAAAAAGAATAATATTTTCATCTACAACAATGGGTCTAAGTCTGCTCCTTACTGAGATACAGAATGTTAAATAGAAAAAAAGGAAACAGATATTTATTAATAGAACAGTTATTTTTCGAGATAATCACTTGAAAATTGGATATGAACATGTTTTAGCAAGGACAAACAGGAATATGAGAGAGAATTTGAGTAAACTCATAGATGTCGCCACGTCAGCTACAAACTTTTTGTCACTCATTAAATGTATTACTCACTTATTTAATTTGGATAACCTCATCATTTCTGTAGAAAAAATGTGTACATATTTGATACTCAAAATTTTAACCGTTTTCGAGATATTTGAATTTCACTGTTTCTCAACACTTCAACTTTTAGGTTTTCGAAAAAAGTTCTCATAAGTAGCTCTAAGTCAAGTCTGTTCTAATGTTGTCCGTCTATTTTTCAACAGGCGTATAGTATTTCAAAAACATGAATATGATTTATCACTCAATTTTTGTATCATATACAGAAAATTATAAGTTCTTGAGATAATTTGATTTTTCTATACATAATAATGATTATGTACCTGTATCCAATCATTTAACAATTAATTGAGTTGGCAATTATTTATTTATCAGGAACTGATACTTGACTATAACATGACAGGTCAATAGGTACAGAGTTTTTTGATTTAGCGCTTTGCTATATTCTTTGGTGTTTTGAAGAAATTGAACTAGAGCAAAAATGAATTTCACTAGTGATGAACTGATTGAAACGATCTGGATATTGGGCAAATGCAATAAAAACGGCTTACTATCAGTAAGAGTATACCGTGAACATTTTCCTGAAAGGTTCAATCGCATGGGATCAGTCATTTATGAAAACCATTAACGAAGAAAAACTTCTATGGCAGAAGAAAAAGAAAATATTGTTACTGAAAACCCACACACAAACAACTGAGCTACTACGGTGTACAAAGAATCCTTGCCAAAAAGAAAATGCACCCTTACCACGTTTAGTTGCAACAGGAATTAACTGAAGATGATTTTGAAAAAATACTAGCATTTTGTAGGTGGGCTGTGTTCGAAAAGTTAATCAACAGAGAGACTTTTTTTACTATGTCCTATTTGGAGGTGAAGCTAAGTTTCATAAAAATGGTTGTGTTAACAGGCATAGCTTCCACTATTATGCATCAACTAATCCATGTCACATATTGACACACAGTCAAACTAGAAGGTCGTTACATCATTTGGGAGGTATTGTTGGTGAAAATGTAGTAGGACGTAATAATTTTGAGAAACATTCAAATATTGAGATTTATTCAAATTTTCTAGTAAACCAATTACATTTTTTATTGGAAGAAGTCCCACTTCGTACACTTCAATGTTTCATTTATATCTAGAGAGTTGTATCCGTCAGGATTATTTATTGCCTTTCTAAATTTTTGAAAACAAGAAAATTGCTTGAAATTCTATTGTACTTCCAAAATTATAATTATGCATGTATTTTGCTAATTTTCTATTACAATACTGGAAACGACTATCGTTACATCCGTATATTTATCGTAGCACGCTGCATATCGAGATGTGATTGTTGATTATTTTCAATATTGCTTTCTTCAGAATCAATAGGTTTTCAAAACATTTTTGACTTCCAAGATTCCAATTTATTTCAAATAAAAAAAGTTCTCTTAATTTTGTAAAATAAAAATGTTGTATTGTGTATAGGTAGGTAAATAACCTAAAACAGAGACTAAAATAAGTTGGCATTTCCTTATAGGTATGTATAGATTAAGAATCATTCTGTACATCGAATAGTTTACCCAATTTTTT
The DNA here is from genome assembly GCA_963921935.1 of Galeruca laticollis. Classification (NCBI taxonomy): domain Eukaryota; kingdom Metazoa; phylum Arthropoda; class Insecta; order Coleoptera; family Chrysomelidae; genus Galeruca; species Galeruca laticollis. The sequence goes on along the minus strand of OY998175.1, from coordinate 274,087,126 downwards.
GTTATTAATAAAAAATTTCAAATCTAATTTTTCTTCAAACATCAGCACAACAAAATAATATTATACCCATTTTTCAATGTTTTTGTCTACAACTGTCTCAAAATAAACAATACTATTGGCAGTATCAATATTCATCTCTCATTATCAACCTATAATTAACATGTAACGATTGTAATATTTTTTGTAGGTCGCACGCTGACATCTAAAATTCGAATCATACCGTCAAATTTGAAGTGCAAAATAATTTAAGGATGTCTTCACTGAAATCTTTATTTGCCAAATTGCATTAAGTATAATCTATTATATTCGTATATAATGGCTATTATTCATGCAAGTTCCTAGGGCTAGCAGGATTAAAAGAAAACACACTTCCAATTAATCAACCTATCACAATTTCCTAATTATTTCTCCATTTTTTCAATATAATTAGAGTTTGAAGAAAATCAAGGTGGTCTATTCAAAGAAGAGAATATACCAAAGTTAACTCACCACCTTAAATGTACCATAAGTGTGAAAATATCTTTATCCTGAACCCTGTATTGGATTCCGATTTTCATATCATAGGTCTATTTTTAGGAATTACTGTACTAATGTTTACAAAGAAATGTTTTATCCATATACAAATAAAGATGTGTTCTTTCATCTTAGGTTGCAAGACCCCGTGGAATTTATCAGAAACATACGCTACATTTTATAAATATTGCGAGATAGCTTCTCCTTTCCTCAACATAGAAAGGTAGTTTGCTATGAAAAAGCAAAAAAATTGTCTGATCAGTTTAACTGAAAATATAGTTCAAAATTCAATAAACTGTCTTGCTGCTTTGCGTATGTTAGTTAATTGACATGGACAGTATTTCAAGAAATCTGAGCCGCGATGAATGTGTACAGGCAATTATTTCAACTAATGAAGAATTAAGTAATCGTAAAATAGACTTTGCTCCTTACATAGGAAATATCTTTCTTTCAATGAATATAAATGCACGACTACATGCTGCACGTAGGATCCGCAATAATTTGGATGAGGTTAGTAGACAAACCATGAACTGCTCACCCTGCAGCCCTGATCTAAATCCAATAGGGAATATCCACTTTTGTTTCTAATAAAACATTCTAATATGAATCGATTAATAATAAATGTATTACTTTCTATCCAAATTAATCATTAACTAATCAGGATCTGAATTTAAAAAAAATATTAATTCTATTACGGATAGTCGTATATTATAACAAACATTAATTTAATAAGAAGAATATAAAAGGCAATTTTTGTTTTAGTGTTCTTCATTCCAAATCTCATTTAGATAACTTACGCGAATCTCAGAATCTAATACAATTCTTAAAATGTACAGAATAAAACTAAATCGGAATCCAATATTTCTTTTATAAGTAGGTTTTTAAAATCAGAGAGAAATATGGCTTCTGAAATAGATAATTTTACAACTGTGAAGGTCAAGTGTCGAAATAATAATCTCATTCAATATGTATAGATAACTCATGTTTTGTAAAATAGGTGGAAGCCAACTCGAGCGCGATCTCTATAACAACAGTGTATAGTGGCTTAAAATATAATAAGTTTAATAAAATCAAGGTCATTTCATTTCATCGATACCAAGAGAGGCAACGTTGCCAAACGTAAGGAGGCCGCTTAAGACGCTAACTGAGTGGTCCTATATACACGCTGTATATTGGGCGGAGGCTAAGGTGGATACTTACGGACGCCGGGGCAGACGCTAATGCATTATATATATGAACAAAGAAGATGTAGGAAAATCGCGTGATATGTTAACAAAAACAACAAAAATTTTCATGGGTAATTCACGCAAAACGAAAAATGGCTACTGAAACAGAGTGGTAACCGCGGACATGCATGTTTCTGGCTCATTTGCCGTCATCAGCACGGTATAACCAAATGAGGATGTGAAATTTGGGAGCAAAGATGTTAATCGAAACATGGGAATACATAAAATAACGTATTCCAGCAGGGAAACCAAACGCTGATTTGTGCCTTCAATTGGAAGATCCCGAGTTTTCAGGACAACAACCAAGATCGACACGAATTGCACAAAAGTTCCCTGTTTTTACAGCTGCATTTAGTCGTGGAACACTTCCTTTTGCAGTTACAACGTGTATAGCCTTGCCCTCCACTTTTTGAATTAGCAGAAGCTGCTTCTCTTAGCGACATTTCTTTTGTTGAAACTTCGTCCATGGAAAGTAACTTTTCTTTACAAATTACGAACTGATTACGGGTGAAAAGCTGCTTCAAGGTACCATTTTTGTTAGCTAATGTATAGAAGTCTGAATCCTCTATTCCAGCAACAACCGCTAACACATTTCGAGGGTCTGTACGACCATGGTCCACATCAGGGACTTGAATTCTTACGGTATTACCAATTTGGGCAAGAGGAAACTTTTTTTTTGAGGTTCGCAACATTTTTGTTGCTTGACGTACAAGATTTTCTTTTGCAGCTACTGTTTTTAAAGAAGTTAGCTCGTGTTGTGTAGTCAGTGGTTGAGATGAAGATGTGTTAGGTGGCGGATCAGTCAGTGCTTGAGATGAATATGTGCTAAGTGGCGGATAAGTCAGTGCTCAAGATGAAGACGTGTCAGGTTGCGGATCAGTCAGTGCTTGAGATGAAGACGTGCCAGGTTGCGGATCAGCTCCAATGGTATTTTCATTATCATGTCTGTTTCAATATGGCCACTACCCAAAATTTCCTCAAGATAAGCTTCTAGCTGTTCTTCGGTCTCAATGTTTGAAATTTGCCCGCGAGGGAGTGATGACGATATTATACCCCTTTTTGATTTAACGCCAAACAGGGCTTCATAAGGACTCTGGCGTATTCCTTCGTGATAAGTTGTGTTTTTGGCGTTATTGGACAAAGGGACAAACCTTCTGACCACTTGTTTGAATCATTGTCTTGCATCCAAGCAATTAACATATTTTATATGTCCTGAGTGGCTCTTTCAACTGAGCCTTGTGATGGACTGTGACGAGGCTTTCCGTGCACTATTTTAACATCTTTCGACATAGCGCATAGTTCAGATATGATTGCTTTTTAAAGGTCGTAACTGGACAAATTTGGTTGAATGATCTAGATATACCATTATAAACTTGTAATCGCCATCCCTGTGTGATTGAAAGTCTATCAAGTCGACTTGACATCTAGACTTCAATTCGGAATTGACCATTGGTTTCACAACAATACCTTTTTTAGGCGCACTATGCTTCATTTAACATTGTTTAGACAAATTTAAATACAACATTACAACTTCGTAAGTAATATTTTTGTATCTAACTTGCAATTCTTTAAGCATTCGTGTTCTTCCTCCATTGCCTGTTCTTATGTCAGTTTCAGAAAGTATTGTAAACAACTCATCATTAGTGACATAATACTGGATATTTGTTTCTCCTGGTTTTAATGGCACAACTAAATTTTCTTCATCACTAACTTTTAAAATGTCAAAACGTTTTAAACGTCTGTAGAACAAAGGTGTACTACACTTACTTTTAGCAGAAATTACTCCAGGAACGATTTTAGAGTACTTTTCTTGTGAAAAATAAAAACAATTGTCTTCTCGTTTACTTCCAATTAAGGCATGTAACTTTTCAAAAAACTTATTACGATTCACTGTAGTAGCCATTGAATACAAATTATAATTTCTAATAAGAAAATTTAATTAGGTTAGGGAGCGCTGTCAAACGCCGCGTTAGACTGACGAAGACAAAGCTAACTGAAACAAGGGGCTGGAACCGTCTAAAAACTTGTCGCGACCTGCAGTGTCCGAGATTCACTGGACCTCATTTGTGTTTGTCGACATATACCGGTGAAAGTTCGAATGTATAATAGAATTGAGAAATGTTCGGCCTTTCACCAAGGCATTTGACATTTGTCGACATCCACCGGCGAATGTTGACATTCACTACTTTCGGTCTTTCACGGTAACATATTATACTGGTTTAAAATGAGCACCTTGAATCTATTTTCTTGAATACATTGACGCTGTGACAGAACTAATAACGCTGCTGATATTCGGATTTACGTTTGGAATACAATTTATACTGTCCGTAATATTATTTGGCTTATCGATATATTTCATATCAACTGCAATCATAATGTTGGATGGAGAAATTGATCTGATATCATTTAATTACTTAATTTCTTATCCGAATGATAGTGTCTTTTTATTTTTGGGTTATGTGTAGTTCAGCCATTACAAACTTAATAGAATTATAAATTTCTAACCATTTTTATTTAAAATGATTATCAACGTGAAGTACTGTGAAATATACAAATACTTGGTAAATGTACAAGATGACCTTACTAGTGTTTTGATGTGACATTAAGTTGAGAATTCTATATTATGTAATGTCAAAAGTTTAGGAACTGTCACGCAGGAGAGAATTGTTTGGTTTTTTTTTTTTTTTTTTCTTTTTTTTTTTTTTTTTTTTTTTTTTTTCTTTTGTTTTAAGGCCTCAGCTGCCAGGGCTATTCGGCCTGTTTTTTGCGTCCGGGATGATTTATGATTGTCTATAATATAGTTTATACGAAAGTAAATACAAACAGAGTGATACCGCACTTATTGTTCAAAATTTTATCTGTAAACTGTTCGGTTTTGAAGTTATATTTTGATGTTCGAAGCACTTAAAAATTTGGAGATGAGTTTAATGTTTTCACTGTTTGGGAATTTCAGCACTATGTCTTGCAGTGTGTAGGGGCCATAAACATTATTAGGAACCTTAACAGATTTATGAAGAAAATCTGTATTAACACAATTTAAGGAACAGTTGAAAAAGATGTGTGAGAGATCTTGTTTTTCACCACATGGGCATGAATCCGAAGGTACTAAGTTGAATTTGTGTAGATATGACAAAGTGGCACAATGGTTGGATCGAATTCTTGAAGAAATGCAGATATCTCTTCTGGACAAATTGGAAAGTGAAGAAAACCATGGATTTTTTCTTGGATATTTTATGAATTGAGAGTATAGATTTCCTTTTGTCAAGCTGAGTGTAGAGAAAGTAGAATTCCACTTATCTAAGATTGATTTCCTAATAGAATGCACCACATCCGAATGGGGACCAGTTGGGAGGGTGGCACGATTTATAGTTCTCCCAAGATTTGCAAGATCATCGGCTCTAACATTTCCTTGTATAAGACTGTGTCCGGGAATCAAGCCAATTCGTATGTCTTTCCCTTGCTGATTCAACTTGTGTAGTAGCTCCTTTATTTTTAGGACAAATGGATTAGAAGATGAGGAGAAGGATTTTTTAGAAATGCATTTTATGGCACTTTGGGAGTCAGAAAAAATTATAGCTTTGGAAAGGTCAAGTTTTGAAATTTTTTGGATCGCAATTAGTATAGCGTAACATTCTGCTGAAAAGATGGAGAAATGAGAGGGGAGTTTGTCACATAATGATAAGATGTTAGGAGAATAAATTCCGTATCCTACATTACTGTCAGTCTTAGAGGCATCAGTGAAGAAAATGGGGCCAGAAAAGTTGATAGAATTCATTTTGGCCAGAAAGACTTGATTACAGTCCGAATCTTTTTTAATTTCCAGATCTATCGTGTTAGTTTGACTAATTTGAGATTCGAGCGAGAAGTGATGACAAGGAAATTTGTTGAACGATTCAATGAAGGGAAGGAATTTAGATACTGATTGAAAGGCAAATATAATAGGAGGAGTATTTCTCAGTCTCCAGTATATAAGATCGGCAGCCCATTCTGTGAATAATTCTATAAGTGAGGTTTTTATTAGGTCTTTATATGCAACAGCTTTAGATACATATTTAACTGACAAGATTTCTCTACGTACCTCCAGGGGGGTCTGCCCACATTCAGATAACATGATGTTGATAGGAGTAGATTTTAGATAGCCTACTATAACCCTTAGGGCTTGATATTGTAAACGATCTAATTTTTTAAGTAGGTATTTAGAACAGCCACCATATAGCATGCACGCATTATCAAATAATGGAAGTATGGTCGCTTTGTATATGTTTAAAAGAGAGATTTGATGGCTACCCCACCATTTACCACATAGAGATCTAATTAAATTAATAGCTTTTGATACTTTGCAGGAAATAAATTCAATATGTGGTTTCCAGTTAAGTTGGTCGTCAAATATAGCTCCTAAGTACTTGACTTGAGATTTCCAAGGGATAGGTTGACCATTAATGACTATGGAATGGACTGGACTAAGCTCATGGTTTTTCTGAAAAATCATGGCGGCACATTTTTGAGGGACCAGTGTCAAACCCATAGACAATAAATGAAGATTGAGATTAGAAAGGAAGATGTTGAGGGATGTTATAGACTCCTGGATGGTGTTTTCGGCACATATCACAGCAATATCATCTGCATAACCACTAATTTTTATGGAGGGTGGAAGTATGTTCTGAAGAGAGTTGCACGATATATTGAATAACAGTGGACTGAGAGGAGAACCTTGGGGGACACCTCTACAAGAAACACCAGGGCCTATAAGTTCATTGTTAAGGGTGGATTTAATGAATAGATTTCGATCTGAAAGAAAGGATAAAATGAGGTCACAAATGTCATGAGGCAAATTAAGGGAATTTAGAGATGAATAAATAGAGGATAAAAGAAGATTATCATATGCACCTTTAATGTCGAGAAAAACAACAATTGGGTTTTTATTGGCAGACAATGCACATGATATTTCGGAATAGATGAAAATGTGGTTATCAGATATACTTCTGCCTTTCCTGAAACCTTGTTGTGAGGGGTGAATTTTTAGGGAGTTTTCAAGAGACCAGTCAAGGCGATTTTTGATCATGCTTTCGAAAACTTTTCCTATTGTGCTGGATAAGGCTATGGGTCTCCAGCTGGAGGCATCGTTAGGATCCTGTTTTTTTTTAAGAATAGGAATTATTAGATGATTTTTCCAATCTGAAGGGATCGGATGATATTTATTGAGTATTTTATTGAAAATAGAGAGAAGAGTTTCTAGGGCTATTTTGAGAAGATGATTGATCATTGAATATGTGATGGAATCCAATCCAGGACTTGAATCATTTTTGTTTAGTAAGCTGAAATTCAATTCTTCTATTGTAAAAGGGTGAGTAAAGGAGTCGTTAATGGCTTGGGGAATAGTGTTAAGGTCTTGAAAAGGGATTTGAGCTAACTTGTTTAAGAGACTTTGGAATATGGAACTGTCTAGGGGAGGGGTGTTAATTAAATTACGATTTTCAATAGATCTAGAGAAATTTTTTATTGATTGCCAAATCTTCTTAACAGGTCTTCCGGGGTTCAGTTCTTCCGTGAATTTACGAAAGCCTTCTAATCTTTTTGTTTTCAGAAAAAGTCGAGTTTTAGCTCTTATTTTCTTGAAATTAATGAAATTTTCCATGGAGAGAGTTCTTAGATATAGTTTAAAAGCCTCTTTTTTCTTTTGTACCATCTGGGAGCACTCTTTGTCCCACCAGGGAAGATAAGGTTTAGAAGGAGTGAAAGATTTCTTAAGTGGGATAAATAAAGAGATGGCTCTTTTTAAGACCTCCAAGAACAAGGGATATTCCATATCATTATGATATATATTATTTTCAATATATGGTTGAAATGCATCCCAGTTGGCTTTATTTGTGTTATATTTGACGTGAGTGGAATTCATATGGATGGGCACAGTATTTTGTTTTTTGTAGGAACAAAGGGTAGGAAAATGATCGCTGAAGCCTGATTCTTGGATCGTTCTCCAGGAGCAATCTAGAGCTATGGCCGAGGAAGTAATTGTAATATCCGGGCAGCTTCTATTGACATTGGGGTTGGGAATACGGGTTGGAGATCCGTCATTAAGGATGGTGAGATCATTATGCGAGATGAAGTCCCAGAGTGCAATTCCTTTAGGGTTATTAATGGCAGAGCCCCAAATTCGATTTTGGCCATTTAAATCAGCCATTAAGATAAAATTCTTATGTTTTATTTGTTGTAGGAGTTGATTAAACATTCTGTGAGGGAAGGGAATGTTGGGGTCGGGAGGAATATAGCTATTAATAATGAATAGATCTTGGAGTTCTACTACCAGCAAGTGTATTTTTGGAGGAACTGGAATTTTGTGTTCAAAATTTTTGCAAGGAATCGAGTTGTTGATGAAAGTGGCTACACCTCCGTAGCCATCCTGTCGATCTTGTCTAAAACAGCTAAAATTTTTAATATGTGCAGATCCACCTGGAGTCGACCAAGTTTCATTTAGTAATATAATGTTAATACTCTCATCTCTAATAATAGGAATGAGTACCTCTTTGTTAACATTAAAACTGCGAATATTCCATTGGAGTATGTTATATTTAAAGGTATTATCCTGAATACGATTGAATTTCAAGCAATAGTGTAAAAAATGAAATAATAAAAAAAGGGGGGGAGGTACTTAGAGGGAGAAATTCAAGTTATATTATGATTGCTCACCTCTTGAGGAGAGGTAAGCTGAGAAATTGCGAAAGATTGAGAGCTAGGGATAGAAAGGGAGTAATCAGACAAAAACGGAGTATCAGAAGGGGTGAAGTCCATATCAATTCTTTCAATGTGAGAGCAAGAGGGAGATGAAGCATTGTTTTGAAGTGCAGATTTATTTGTTATCGGAGACTGACAGAGTTCATTGCATGAGGAGGAAAATAGAGCTGCTATGTGTATCTTTATCAAATCCAGTTCTTTTTTCTAAGATGGTGGGACGTCTGCGTTTATGAGTAGTGAATTTGTTACTAGGGGGACTTTGTGTCACTTTTTGAGCATAAGAGATTGGAAAAGGGGAAGAAGTCTGTAATTGAGGAAAGGATGTGATTGATCTATCAAAAGAGGTGTTTTTAACAGAAGATTTAAGAGGAGGGAAAAGTTGAGAGGCTTCGAAGTAAGAATAGTCATGGAATGCCATTGCTTCATTAATGTTTTTTTGCCTATTAAATTCTTTGCAAGAGCGGTCAAAAGCTAGATGCTGTCCAGAACAATAAAAACAGTCTAAGGAATTTGAACATGGGTCAGAATGGATTGTTCCACATCTACTACACCTTTTGGCACTGCGGCAAGAGTTGGCAGAGTGTCCGAATCTAAGGCAGTTTTTGCATTGAGTAACAGGAGCAATATATTTATCAACCTGGACTGGAACTGAAAAAATTTCTAGATCCTTGGGGCATGGACGTCCCTCAAAGGTTACAAGAATTGTTGTGGAGGGAACATATTCATAAGATCCGTCATCTTTGGTTATTCTGCGGTTAAGTCTTCTAGCACCAATCACTTTTTTATTTTGCAAATAAGCTTCTTGAATAATATCATCTGGGGTAATAGAGAGTCCTACGTTTTTGACAATGCCTCTCGAGGTGAGAAGGCGTTGTGGTATGTAAGCACAATATCCTTCCCTTCTGAAAGCTTGGTTTATTAGGAAAGAATTAGCATCACGAGAAGTTTTGAAGGTAATTCCTATTTTGCTGGAACCTTTCTTTTGGATATTTTTAATGTTTTGAATGTTCAGTTTCCGTATAATTTTTCCAACATCCATAGGATGAATACTAGGGGGAGTGCCGCTACTTTTAATAGGTTATACTATAACTAAATGGGGCCCAAAATCGATATCAGAGTACTTCAATCTTCTCCCTTTAGAAGCCTTAACGCGTTGTTCCAATATTAAAATTTCCTTTATGACTTCGGGATCGTTTTGAAAACAGATTTTAGTGGAAGCGAGTTCATCTTCCAAGTTTTTAATGTCTTTTTCTAATAGGGGAGAGAGTTGGTGCAAAGAATTTATTAAGTTTTTGGAAGATGGTGATAAAGCATTATGTAGGGAATCTGAGGAAGAGTTATTGGGGGCCTCATCCTCCATCTTGATGGTGGAAACTTAGACTAAAGCGTTTTTTGTAGAACACGTGGCAAAAAAATTAAGTTAGGTTAACTTACGGAGAATTATTCACAAATCACTGAAGTGCAGTCAATATAATGTCACTTAACTAAAAAACCAATGAATCGTCACTAAAAATAGAACTAACTAAACTTAATTAAATTCACAATCGACCAATTCGTGCAGTATTATCTCAAAAAGGAATTCTTTTTAAAACCTTTTTGACAACCAATTCTCCCACTTCTCAATTGTTTGGTTGCATAATCGCAGTGACGTAGATGTCAAAAAACTCTATGGAAATGAATAATGCAACAAATCGAGAAATAAGCAGAAACCACAGAACTTTATATTTATTGTGTCAGGAAATATATGAATTTTGTTGTTGAGTAAATAAAGCTATTACTTAGGAACTAGAAAATAGGAATAGAGGATAGTTCATGTAAAAGAATAATAATAATTTGGTGGAAAGAACATTTTAAAAGGACACGAACACAATTTAAAACAAAATAACACTTAAGAATTAGAATCAGCACACATATGATTAGGGCATAGCAACAAAAAACAATGCGAGCTTGTTGATGAGAAAAGAGTGGATTTTTTTCAAAATGAACGAGGTATGACATATGGTAGAAATGATAAGAAATTTTAGATAAAAAAACCATCAAAATTGTATAAAAGAGTCCTGAATGAACAGTAGAAGCGGCAAATAAAAGAAGGCATACTATAAAAAAGCTACATATAAAAATATATCATATATAATAACAATTATTGGGTCACCGGCAGTTCTGTATGGTGTGGTTTTGAAAAACAGCATTTCAAGAAGGATTATTAGTGGGGTTGTGAGGACCAGGTTATTTTTTTTGTCTTTGTTGGTACCAACATTTATGTTTAAAATATAAAACAGATCTGATAAAAGTAATTACAAAAACATTAGTACTTACGCATTTCTATGTAACGTTTATAATTCATCACTTTGTTTCTTTGTTCCAATTTAGTACTTACGCAGTTCTATTTAACGTTTATAAGTTTCGATTTCTCAATCTTCATATTAGCATAAGACATTTCATCACTTTGTTTCTTTGTTCGAATTTATAATACATATTTCCTGACAAATACAAACTAATTAATTTTAAATATTCTTGAAATCATTATTTTTTTAAATATCATTTCAACGGATACGAATTGACATCTGTTTACTGTGAGATCTGGAATCGACTATTCTACTGAGAAATTTTAACCATAGGCGCACCAAATAATATAAAAAAAAATATCAAAAATTGTTTGAATGAATAATAGATAAAATATTGGAGATAAGGTGTAAAAATAACTGGAACCCAAAAAGTAGATAGAATATCTCATTCTCACCGCAGTAATAAATACATAAAATTTTTCTTTTCCTTCTATTGAGAGCTACACTAAAATTTAATAAATCAAAATACTAATACAATAATATAAAAAAATTCCTCTTATACACACAAATATAACAATATATTAATCATAATATAATGAATATATTCACTCTATCTTACTTATTCTTGATAGGCTTGTATGATGAGTCAATCCTGTCCTGTAAAGTGACAAACAGCAACAGTAGGAAATGTAGGTTATCCTACAATAGTTCAGGAACAGCTGTTCTACAAATTTTAAGAAATGTACTTGTCGGCAATTGGTTCCTTGTGCAACCTAATTACAGAATATTATTAATTGCTAATACATAAAATGATATGCAGACGCCACTTAGATTGGTTAATCTTACATCTGACCTAAACTTGAAGAAACAGATAAATATTTTGAATAAAGGGTGGCTTAACTTATTCTCTTCTTATTTCATCCTATAGCGATAGAGCCTTATACGGCGATACTGATATTACATTAGAATTAACTCAATCCTTCATGAAACTAATCATCTGAAAGACAAATTCTTACAATGAAGTTGTTATTCCATATCCCCCATGTAAACCTCACGTAAAAACTGCATTAGTTTCAGAAATTGAGAAAAACGCGCACCTCAAAAAACATTTATCGTTGGATTTCCACGACTTTAACGCTTATAGCGGTCATCACGAGTCAAGAGAAATATCCCTTTGGGCAACTTATTTCACAAATTGAATGAACGTTTTGACCCGACTAAAAAGCCGCCGGAGCGGACGTCAATAGGGTTTGGTTATATTTCACATGCTCAGTTCTGGACATACATGAACGTGTGCGTTACCAACAGTATAATCCAATCAGTAGAGTTCTAAGCTAAGTGCAGATTGAACCGCCGAAGCTACACTAACAGTAATTGCTCTTCTACCTAGTTGTTTTGAATAAAATCAAAATAGTGTATGTATTTTGTGACACATATAAGAATTGGAAATTTACATTTGAGGAGTATTATTGACTTTAGCAAACGAAGTGAAATTAAGTCAATTGAAGTGAAATAATCACATCAATTCATTTTCTTGAAAAGATCTCTTGAAAGCTTTGACTGGCACCTCAGATGAATGTCACCTCAAAATTTTACCCCCAGCCGTGTTCAAGACGAGACAAGGATTTTCGCTTCTCATTAACTGGAAGTCCATAATCGGTTATAAAAACACCAGTCAACATACCAATATAACCTCACTTCAACAAGTGATGTGAAATAATCAATAACTGCATGTGATTGAGAGGAACTGCAGCATCGGTGAGGGTGGAAGTAGGCTCATCACTTTGCAGCGGCTGAAAGGAAAACGTCAACTTTGTGATACCAAATGAAGTGAAGTGATTTGATATGATATTGGTGTCGAAAGGAAAGCAAGTATTAATTTCAACTAGTTGTAAATTGAAATAACAAATGCAGTTTCCAACAAGAATATCCCCCAAACTATTCCACCGCGGAATGCCTTCAATAGGCCCTACAAGGTAATCTTTAAAAACAACGCACAATATCCATTGGAAGAAGGCGCAATTCGCATCTTCACAGATCCCTGAATCTAAACATAAAATGGGCAATGAGCTGCAATGCAAGTGTTGCTCAGGCCACAGGTAATAATATACTGTGTTGAGAACATTACGAGGGAACATACGTTTTACCGTTAATGTGTTAGAAAGAGACAAAATACATATAAATTCAGTGTATCATTCTTTTTCGCTAACAGGATATCATAAAGTGGAAAACGTGCAATTACTGTATATGTGTAAAGGCGTGGTGAAAGTATACTCCCACCACGTGTAAATGTATCTCTGGTAGGCACCGCTTTCGAGAAACGTGCAAATACAAACGTGTAATGTGGACAGTTTAGTTTATCATTTGAGAAATAATAAGATTGTACTAAACTGATAGCTCAATGCAATCAACATTTAAAAAAATCAACATAACTTTCGTTTATCCCATCATGATAAATTTACAAAGAAATAATTCAATAGTAATAATCTATTTCACTATATTAGTTCGGTTCGTATTGGAATAAATAACAACATGCGAAATAAAATTTGTATTTATAATAATATGTGTTTCCAAATACCTCAATTCTCATTTTCGCTAACATGATCTCATAAGTGGTAAACCCACAACGCCGGCCTCTTACAAATTCTTTGTACCTACTATTGCCAATGTTCATTGTAAATTTATATTAATTGTAAAATGCATTGTTTTAACATGAGAACAAGTTATAAGAAGCTTTTACTCATGATAATTCAAGAGGTTGTAACAGATCAAGATATAATTAATCACATCTCTTCGTTGAACATTTAATTGTAATGCTGGAAATTGTTCTAGTTTTCAGTTTGAAAGCGGTTAAGACCTTTACTTTTTTCAGATTTGGTAACATGAAATTGGTCTCGAAACATCTGCTGTGTTTCGAATCTGTTAGTAAAAAAATTTGGTATCTTTATCGTTTATATGCAAATGAGAACGAATTCTCTGTGTAAACACACACACACAGTACAAATTAAAAAAACGACGATAAAAATAAGATCGTATTCTAATGAAATAAAAGTAATATTATGATATGTAATAAATGAAAAAATAAAACTTAATTCGTCAATGAGCCAAATCAAATGTTCAAATAAACCCCCGTTTTGAGCTAAGCAGTAACCGAGTCGGTTATAAAACTCTTGACGAACACGTATGAGCATTTCAGGTGTTATTTGCATATAAATTTGTAAAATTTGTTTCCTTAGTTCATTTAGAGAAGTGGCTCTGTTATCTTGGAACCCATAAACTCTCGATTTTATATAAGCCCAGAAAAAGAAATCGTTGGAAGCCAGATCTGGAGATCTCGCAGGCAATCTTATGTTACCACCGATGGGGAAATTGTGTATTTGAGAAATTTATTGCTAGTCGATAATTATGTGATGCACAACCGTCATGTTGGTACCAGATATCATTGAAGTTGACACCTAATTGTATAGGGGCAGGAGTAACTTGATTTTCCAGCATGTCCGAATATTTTTGTCCGGTTAAATTGCCGTCAATGAAAAATGGTCCAATTAAATGTTTACCTAATATTCCAGTTCAAACATTTAACTTTTGGGGATATTGAGTTCTATTATTGTAATGTTTGTGTAAATTTGTCCTTGACCAATATCGAATAACGGATGAATATGTGCACCGTGTATGGGAAAAGTCGATTCATCTGTGAACAAAATATTTTTCGAAAAGTTTGCGTCCAATTGTATTATTTCCATAACTATTTCACAAAATTCCGTTCTACGAAATTGATCGTCTGGAAAAATTTCATGGCTCTTTTTCAGTTTGAAACTACGATAACCAGTTCTTTTAATACAGTCTGAATCGTTTTCGGATCAACATCAAAATCCATTGCTAAATGACTGGACGATTGTAGGGGATTATTTTCCACACTGGCACAAATTGAATTATCTCTTTCTTCTTTTTCGATTTGGGTTTGACGATTTTGTGTACGCGGTCCATGTTTAGTAGGATTGACACATCCATGCTCTTCAAAAATTCTTATATCCGTTCTCACTTGTTTTTTGCTAATTGATGGGTATTTTCGAATGCCACAATAAAAATTTTTTCTGCCATTTCTCGATATGAATGACCCTGGCAGTACCATTTTACAATTTGCACTTTATGGTGTGCTTGCATACTCATTTTAATAAGATTTGCAAAAGATCGTTACCTATTCGCAAACAAACGTTTAGTGAAGTACCCAGATTGTTCAGTTAAACATCTTCAAGAGGCGCACGCGCGATTCGCATTTGTCTGGTATAATAATCTACGCTGGCTTTTAATTCTCTGTCTCATGATTGTCCTTCTCTAACACACTGGTAACGCCATGTGACCATTATAATTTCCCTTTGGTCGTGAGAGGTTATCGTTTTACGTTGAAATTAAATGTGACTAATTTCTCTCACAAATAAGAAGGAAATTTTTAAGGGCACACAGAATCTAATGCGTGGATTGAAAATGAAGAGAGGGGACAGATATAAATAGAATAATTAGAGACGCAAACGGAATCGTTTTATCAGGAGCGTAGGAAACAGGCGGTTTACATTGAGATATTTTTAAAACCAGAAGACAGTTGAACAAATATCAGCTTACGACTTATTTCTCATTTTATGATATCCTGTTAAAGAAAATGGTGATAAACTGTATACACTCGTTTTATTACAACATATTGTCGCTTTTGGACTCTGTATTGTTGCCATATATTATTCCTTATGTTCCTCATGAAAATTATTATGCTCATATTCATTAATTGTATCCTCAATATCGACGAATGTCTCTCTCAGTGATTTTTGAGTGGTACTTATTCCAAATATCTACTAGGTAGGTTTCAATTTATTGTTCAAATCACATTAGCGTGTACTACCCGAACTGATATAGTGAATTAATTTATTACTACTGAATTATTTCTTTGAAAATGAATCAAGAAAGGATAAACGAAAGAATGTTGATTTCTTTATTGTTCATTACATTGAGCTATCAGTATAGTACAATCTTATTATTTCTCAATAAATAAACTAAAATGTTCACATTACACATCCGTATTTCTAGCATTAACTTCTTTCATTGTGATCTTTAACATAATGAGTTGTTTATACAACATTTTGCTGTGGTAAAGTGACTAGTAATAGCCTGAATGCATTTCTAGTTTGTTTAAATAAAACTGCACGCTTCTCGAAGGAGGTGCCTGACAGACATCCCATTAGACTTACAGTAATTGCACGTTTTCCACTTTATGATATCCTGTTAGCGAAAAAGAATGAATCACTGAATTTATATGTATTTTGTCCCTTTCTAACACATTGACGGTGAAACGTATGTTCCCTCGTAATGTTACCAACGCTGTATACATCCTTACTGACAGTAGACAAACACTACTAGCCCTGAACAGACCACGTACTACATCAGGCCTAGTACTAGAATGTCACATGGCCTCAATCGAAGCCTTTAACAACAGCATGGTCACTTTAGGCTGGATTAAGGGCCATGAGAAATCGAAAGGAAACCGTATTGCAGACTCGCTAGCCAGGAAGGCAGCCTTCCACAAAATCTTGAGACCTGGCACTTTCATTGGTCTATCGACGTCAGCGACGGCCGACCTATTAAAGGAACACTCCCTTAATAGATTTAAGGGTAGATGTGACGACGCAGAAGGCTGCAGGATTGCCAAGGAACTGCTACAATATCCGAACAGCAAAGTAGCCAAAAAATACGTGACTATGAACAGGCGGAACCTACGAACAGCCACATGTATTCTAACTGGTCAGTGCCACCTACGAAAACACCTCCATAGACTGGGTCTGTCTAACACCTCACTCACTTTGTAGAAGATGTGAACAAGAAGATGAGACTGTCGAACAAATTCTTTGCAAATATCAGACACTCTCTCATTTTGGGTTTCATGTATTCGGCGAGCACAGGCTAACACACGCCAGTATGAGGGAACTTAATTCAGACGACGTTATCGCCTACTTCAAAGAGGTAGGCTGGATGACGAGCTAGAAGGAAGTTTTGAACCTCAGAAGGATGCACAATGGGCCAATTGTGGCCTAAGTACTGTGGGGTCACCCACCTTTCCAACTTTTACAAATACAGATACAACTAGTTCTTAATATAGCGAATATGTTAAGCTGAATCGACTCAAGCGACAAAAAAAAAACGAAATTGAGTTGTATACACAATTGCAAACAGGATTTTAAGACGAATCTATTCGTACCGTTGAAGTAAGCAAAACCAATTGTTTTAACGGATTTTGATGCATTTAAACTTGTTCAAGCGACTTCTTTACTCTGCGCTGATAGTTTAGTCACACTGCGATTCAAGATCCAGTTTTGCCACTCTTTCTCGGGGTTGAGAGTGGTTTTCATTTCATTGTTATTTGCAGAAATAAATTGTGAGTAATTATTATATTTGATGGTTCCTTATTATCAATTTATTACAATTCACTAAACAGGTCTTCAAAGATAATAGGTTTGAATAATCAAATGTCGCAACTCTATGACATTTCATGGTTACGTCCAAATGCTGCAGGCTGGCGTCAGTATGACTTAGCGACATTTTCTGTACTACTTATTATGACAAAAAAGCCCTAATTTTAGTAATTATGATTCTTGATCGGACGAGTCTTAAATTATGAGACGAGCTAGCGAAGCGAGCGCGTTAAATAACAGACGAGTCGGATAAAGACGCTTTACTGTCGTGGTGCGTACAAATTTTTATCGCCAACCGTTCAGAATTTACAATATAAAAATTAAGGTATAACTCAACGCATTTAATTATAACAAAGTAAACAAGCAGATACAAAACAAACTTATTATTTGTTATATTAGAAGTGAGTGTAGACCCTAAAATATTATAAAAAGTATTTCCTGAAATAGAAGGGGTTCCAACTGAAATCGTTGGAGGATTATTATCTACCTTCACACATATGCGAATCTTGAATTGTCAATAGTTTCAACAACGCCTCTAATGACATCTCTTGAATTTTAGGTGGCTGCACCGAAACATACAAGGAAAAAACTTGGAAAAAATTATAGGAAACTATCCGTCATACCAAGCGATTGGACCACATAGGCCGACGATCTACCCACCACGAGGAGGACTACCCGATGTCTTAGATATCGCTGTGTTGAAAGACATCGCGGTACCGACAGACATCAAGACATCCGATGGAAGGGACGCACGTGAGCCAATTGTTCTTAAGGTTGGCGAAGGACCGCGACCACCAGAAAGGATGAAGACGAAAACGAATTTGACAAAATTCAGAAAAATCGGAGAAAAAGACAGAAACAATGCAGAAACACTGGAGTAAGTCTGTTTCTTCGAAGAAGCACTAACAGAAGCGTTAGAACGAAGTACCACAACGTCGGTAGCAGACAAATACGGCAAGTTCAAAAACATAGATAACGACCTACAAAATCTGATTAGGGAAATGAACCGAATCGCGAGAAGCGCACACAGGACACAAAATCTTGACGAACTAAGGAGAATCAGGGAAATCAAAGAAGAAATGCAAAGAACACTAAAAGAACAGAGGAGTGAAGAATGGAACAAGATAATCAACGAATTAGACCCGCAAAAACCGGAGATATGAAATATCACAAAAGTTCTACGGAAGGTGAAAAACCGAATCCGCCGTTACACGGAGCCAACGGGATGGTCTACACCGAAAGAGATAAAGAAGAAGCGTAAAAAAGCCAGCTAGAAACACAGTTTACACTGAACGATCACCAAGACGAAGACACGGATTTCTCAGACATGGTAGAAGAAAACATCGCCCAGTACCTAGAGGAGGAACACGAACCCCTAGGATTCGCAACTCCTCTAGAAGTGAAAGAACTGATAAGGTTAGATTCTAAGAAAAAAGGACCCGGAAAAGACGGAATATCGAAGAGAGCACTGAAAAACCTACCGAACAAAGGTGTCACATACCAAACCCACATTATCAACGACATGTTTCGGTCGAAACACTTCCCGACAATATGGAAACATGCAGAAATAATCATACTGAGAAACCCGGAAAGAATCCAACGTTTCCCCAAAATTAGAGACCCATCCGTTTGCTACCAGCAATGAGCAAAATAACAGTAAGAACTATAATGAGGATATTAAACGAACAAACAAGAGTATTAGACGTAATACCTGACGAACAGTTCGGATTTAGAACAGAACACAGCACCGAACAACACATTTTGAGATTTGTAGAATATACAACTCAAGGTTCCAGCCAGAAGGAATCGAAAGGAACAATATTCCTCGATATAAGTAAAGCCTTCGACCGAGTGTGGCACGAGGGACTACTTTACAAGATAAAAGAGGCAGGATACACAAAATCTCTGATAAATCTCCTGAACAGCTATATCAAAGAGAGAAAACTCCAAGTAAAGGTAGCAAACGAGAGATTGGAAGTAGGCCAACAAGAAGCGGGAGTACCGCAAGGAGCAGTACTATTCCCCACACTATATAACATCTACGCTGGAGACATCCCATAAATAGAGATACTGCCATAGCCACGAGATGCATGAAAGTGGAAAATATCACAAAAAGACTGCAAATAGCAGCAAACGAAGTAGATGAATGGTGCAAAACCTGGAAAATAAAGATAAACAGTGAAAACTCAAGCGGTTCTGTTTACGAAGAAAAAACTACGGCGACCAGAAGAAAAAGTAGGAGTCGATAGCGAAGAAAGCGAATGGACAGAAAAAGCAAAATACCTAGGAGTAATGATAGACCAGGGACTAACATTCACCCCACACGTGAACATCATAATAGACAGATTGAGGCAAGCGAGGGCAAGATTCGCCGGATTGAGAGGCAGGAAAAGTAAACCCAACCTCAAGACAAAGTTGAGATTGCATTATAGTCCCAATTATCACGTACGCCTCAGTCGCTTGGGGACACACCCTTGAAACAAGTAGACAAAAACTACAGGTGCAACAGAACATATCACTAGGACAAGCGACAAGCGTCCAATGGAACAAAAATAATGTATATATATACGAAGGAACACAAGTAGAGAAAGTACTTGAAATAATGGACGAAAGAGCGAGGAAACTCTTCGAAGATCTGAGGATACATCGTGACGTAGAACTGAGGGACCTAACAAGCTACACGAAGGAATACTACATGAAGCACAAGAGACCATGAAAAAAAATAGAAGACTAGGTACCAAGATCCCCACCCAAAAAAACTTAAAAACCGTACTGGCGTAAACCAGTACACTTAAAACCAAAAAAAAAACGTGGAGACGAGTAATCGTCTACACCAAAAACAAACAAAAAACCGTGCAGGCGAGCAATAGTCTACCAAAAAGCCTGAAAAATCCCGGTGAAAAGAAGTAAGAAGTATGAAGAAGCAGGCAAAGAAAGTTACGGCTGCGGCAGCGATCACATACACACACACACACCCTCACACACCGCGAAAGGACAAGGGGACAAGGGAGTATAGCCACCAGAGCTACCCTTTCGAAAGGATATGGAGACATCCCCGAATCTAACACAGATTTTGAGAAAGATGGGGGAGAATACAAACTACGATGAGGACCTGTTGGGACACTCGCGGACATAGTCCGGGGGTGTATGGATATTGAGACAGGTTTTCTCACGCGCGCTTGTGTGTATGTGTGTGATTGCGTCATGAGTGCGTCTAAAAAATATGATTATTCAAAACCTGAAGGCATTGAAGAATTAAATCGTTTATCTTTTGAAGAAATTGATAAATTTTGTAGTACAATCATTGTAGAAGATATTAATGATTATGATGAATTTATTTGAGTTGAATGACCACGTCCAAACAAGATCTGTTGATTGTTAAAGTGACCATTAAGTCAGTGACAAAGAAGTTGCAGATGAAAGTGAAGAAGAGCAACAAGAAGTTTAAGAGAATATCTCAAATTACGAAACTACCGAAAGATATTCAGAGTCTATTGATAGGCTACAAGACACCTGCTTCAGAAAAAAACCAGCTGAACCTAGAGAAGTGCAATCTGATGCAGAAAAAAGAGATGCTAACCGTGTTATAGAGAAAAAAAAAAATTCTCTTTTTCTTCACATTGTTGTGATAAATTCAGTTCAAATTCATATCGAGAATTGCATGATAAAATTATATGTAGTAATTGCGTTGAAGAAGAAAATATTGAATACGCTGAAAAAAACTTTATGATTTATAATAAAATATATAACACTATGTCGTTCATTTTAAAAGCGTTTCAAAGAATCTAATAAATAATTTCATTGTTAACACTTTGTTTCTGATTTTTAAAAGCAATTAAAAAAATATCAAAGATATTTATTAGAATTTTTAACTTAGTTATCAGAATTAGTTATCTAAAATAAGAATCTTTATTTAGGAAACCCTAATATCCATAAAAATTTAAAATTTGAAAAAAAAAATTACATTATCGTAGTTAAATACAACTTGCACATTAAGTATACAATAACACAAATGTGACATAATAATTAGTTTATAATAACGTTGAAGGTACTGAAAAGAACTGATTCAAAATATTAAAACACATTGCAAAACAGCGCAATTCACCACCTACACAAATGTACTAACATGCTTCACATTCATCTTTATACAAGAATGATAAATGTCTTTTGAGATCAGAAAGACTTTTTGATATTATTCGGTGAATTATTGTTAGTAATAAACCCTTTAAAGGATAAAGTTTTCACATTATATGTACTACTTTGAGTATTCACATATAAATTATTCTGGTTTCTAGTATCATATGTGTGGATTTGATTAGCAAATACGATAAACTTACTAAAATATATCGGCAATAGATTGTGTAGCATTTTGTAAATATAAACCTTAGTCAAGTATTTCAACCGTCTCTCAACAGTAAACAACTGCAAAGTTTAGAGAATCAGTGATACAGGAGTGATTCTACTACACCTCAAAATAACTCTCATTGCTCGACTTTGTAACGTTTGTAATTGACACATCTTATTTAAATCAAGGAAGAATCGCAATGTTGGACAATATTCAAAATGAGGTTGAAGGATGGTTTTGTATACAGTGATTCTTGAATTTAAGCTTAAGTGTTGCGACACTCTTGAGAAAAAATATATCTTTTTCAAAATTTTCTTGCTAATATATTCAAAGTGACTATTAAATGACAAGATATTATCTAACATAAATCCCAAATATTTAAACTCTTTTACGATCTCAATTTTTTCATTATCTATGTTGACATCAATGTGATCAATATTTATTAGTTTGTATATATGTGGTGTAGTAATTATAGAAACTTTGCTTTTATTGACATTTAGCTTTAATTTATTCATTTTTGAATAGGTATGCATACTCCTTGAAACATATTCATTTTTGCTATAGCTTTGTCTAAATTTACATCACTAACTAAAATTAAAGTGTCATCAGCAAAAATATGAATATAGTCACATTTAACACACTTGCCCATGTCATTTACATACATTGAGAAGAGTAGAGGACCTAGAATACTACCCTGAGGAATACCATGCTTTACCTCAATAGCTGATGACATTGTATCGCAAGCTTTAGTTATTTGTTTTCTATTTGTTAGGTATTCCTCAATCAAATTAAACACTTTACCCTTTATACCATATCGCTCCAATTTTTTAAGCAGTATTGCTCTATTAACTGTCTCAAATGCTCGTCTTAGATCCAATGATATGGCTATAGTATACAAATGTTTGCTAATGTTATTTTTTCACTCAGTGACAGTCAGCTGAATAGCTGATTCACAGGAATGCTGGGATCTAAAATCAGACTGGTTAACAAATAATGAACAATTTGAATTAATATGTTCTTATAGTTGTTGGTAAATCACAGATTCCGATACTTTTTCTACAAATTGTAACGAATTAATTGGTCTGAATTCACCACTTTTAGTTGTATTAGCAACCTTCTCAATAAGCGTGACAATACTAGTTTTTAATTCCTCATGAAATTTACCACTTCCCAATGATACATTCACAAAGTGACACCACACATGCCCAATAACTTCAAAAGAATTTTTTACGATTTTACTATTTAGTTCCTAATTTGTACTTCCTCTATTTTCTAAATTTTTTATAACTATTCCTAAATCTTGTGAAGAAACTAACTTAAAACTACTCAAAATATTCTCACACATTTGAATATCACAAATAAACTCAATATCTTCAATACTAGACACCATAATATGATCAATACCATTAACGAAGAAGTTATTAAAATGTTCAGAAAGCCCACTAGCATCCCTCACAAAAGCAGCCTGGCCATTATTCTCGAATTGAACACCGTTAGAGAAGTTATTATTAAGTTGTTTCGGATTGATTAATTTCTTCAACGTTCTCCACATTGAACGGGGATTCATCACTTTTTTATCAATATGATTATAATAGAAATTATTTTTTTTCCTTAATCAAATTAACAACAGCATTACGTTTTTGTTTATAGCTTTCCCAGTTAAAATTATTGGAGTTAATTTTAAATGTTTTATATGCAACATCTTTATCTTGACTTAGTTTTTTTATACCACCATCATACCAAGGTAAATCGTTCTCACAATATGTTATTCCTTTCATGGGTGCAATCCCATTAACAACTGTTTGAAAAACACATTTGATATTATTATAAATATCGTTAACGTCAGTACTATTAAGTAAAAATTGACTATCAATTAAATTTAAATTTATGGTAAATAAGTTTTCATCAGTTAATTTTCTAACTATTCTAGTACATTTCTTTGTAATGATAGATTTATCCACCTGAAAAGATTTAACAGTTATTACAGAATGATCAGTGAATTTGGGCTCATCTAATAAATTAACTAGTGAATTGTCAACATTTGTTAGTACATAATCTATTAAAGTATTACTGTTATTAGTAATTCTTGTATATGTTTTCACTTTCTGACATATTCCCTGAGCATTAAAAATATCTTTAATTTTATTACATAAAATTCGTTTGACAAAAAATCACCCGTTAAAATCACTCGAGAATTCTTACACAATACCTCCTCACATATTACCTCCAATTGATCCAGAAACGCTGCATGGCTACCACTAGGTGAATGATAAAGGTTTTATATTACCTATTTAGAACCACCATAACTTACAGATATAATTCTGCACCAATAATTTTCATTGTGAATATAAATTTTAACGATGATATTGATTTATCGAAACAATTGTCAATTTTTTAGAATTTTCAATAACTGTTAGTATATTGTGGAATTAACTAGAGACCGTGAGTTTCATTTAAAAACACTAATAAATTTTAACGTTAGAAAAGTGTATATCGCTTCTAATATACATAATCACTCCTCCTGTGTGTCTTGAGTTAGAATCAAATCTTATGAGTGAATAGTTAGATATTTCAAGTTCCAAATTCTCTATTTACCTTGTAGTTCTAGATTCGATTAGCAAGATAGTGGCAGGATGGTAACAAACAATGTCAGCTATCAATTGAGTTTTGTGTGCCACCAAACTTTGAATATTTAGGTAAATAATATCTGAATTATATTCAATTGACGAAGACTCCTTTTTGCTAACTTTAGTATTTATTTTTTTGAAAGATCTTTTTCACTATCTTGGTAACGCCATTCACATGCATATTTAATAATTTTTGAATTATCACCAGCAGCAACTAATTCATTTGACTTGATTTTAACTGTTTATAATACTCACGCTGTTTCACTGTTTGATCTGCGAATATTTTGATAGAGGGAATTTCCTTAGTAATTTTTTTACGGTCTTTTAGAATATTTAATACAGCCTCATTAGATTCCAAGATAACCTTTATTGGACGCGTTTTTCTTCCATCATATTTTCCAGTTCTTATAACTTTAAAATCCTTAAGTGTAATATTCGCATTTGATAAAACCTCTCTTAATATTCTTTTCTCCTCTTCTATTCTTTCATTCCTATTCGCAGTAGCCGATTCATTCACATTATAAACCATAATATTGTTTGACCTCTTTCTTCTTTCGTCCACTTCATTCATCACCTCTTCCATCAGTTGATGTCATCTCATTATTTTTTATCTTTTGCACTTAGAAGTAATTAACAAAAATATTACAAAAATAAAACAAATGCAATTTTCACTATTTGTACACAAGAAGGAATCACACAATTGCAACAATTATAAAGGTCTTCAATTACCAATCATTTTAATACCAAATTTATTATTTACTGCTGACTTTTTAATTAATTAGAAACAATTTTTACGGACAATACAAATGTACCTGCACACTCGACTCGACTCGAAATATGAGTTCAACTGAAGAAGAGATCACAAATGGAAACGTTTTTATTTTCTGCTAATTTTTCATTTCATTTCAAAATTTATAAAGTAAGACGTCAAGTGAATAACTGAATGTTAGAGATTATGTTTAAAATAGATGATCTAAAAAATTAACGAGCGCATTTTCATGTTATTGTGTCTATAACAATGACAAAATTCGATGAGAAAATAGGAATTTTAAAAGAAAGGTGTTTGCTTTTCCATTTAATTCCAATCTTTTGTTCTTTGTTCATCTTGGGACATCCTCTATTATCATTAATCTTGATTTATATACGGTCCATTCTCTCTGTTTCTACATTTGTACATAAATTAATTTTGCAGGACATTCTATATTTCACTGTGAGTGGTTGATATTAAATTGTTTGCCAACCACGCGTATGCTGCTTTTGATTCCAAGTGAATAATTCGGAATGTATGTTCTTGTGTTTTTGCCGGTAAGTTTGATATTCTGGCTAGTTAGTGTGAAGATCCCAGCATTTGTAAACCCTATGTACCAAGATCACTTCGCAATTATAATATTGTGATGTGTTCATTGCAATAATTTTTTGGATCTAAAATAAATAGGAATTACCTAAAGAAATCTAGGAAAATATGAAGACACTGCAGAAATACTACCAAATACAGGGTGTTTTCAAATGACACTTACAACGTTTGCATGTAGATACCTCTGGTAAAATTGGACAAGATGATATGGGGATTGAGGAGTCCAACCCATTCACTTTTCGAAATACAGGGTGTTGAAGTTATGAGAAATATAATGTTTTACTTTGATAACTATAAAATGGATGAATAGATGCATCTGACATTTGGCAGGTTGTTTTTAAATGTAAAAGGGCATATTTTGATGGAAAACATGTTTCAATTCTTGATCCAGTGATGTACATTTGGAAGAATATGTCACCTTTCCCCTCCCATTTTTACGCCACTGGCATTTGAAGCCATTTTTCTTTGATTTTCTATTCCTCAATAATTTTCACGTGAAAAACGCATAACCTTTATATATAAAAAAACTTGTAGTTTTCAAGATATTTATTGTTTTTATGAAGTCTGCAAGATCCCTTTTTAATAAAAAAATATTTTTCTTCAATGTTTTTTAATAACTACCAAACTACTAATGGTTAGAATATGTAACATGAACTAATTTGTGGAACAGCAATGCATATAAAACATTGAGAGTGTAATGATATAAATTTCATTACTATAAATATCGATTCAAGGAACCAGTTAGCACCGTGATGACGCGGTACCCCACCAGAACAGCAAAGTCCCCCACGCCAAGATGCGCACGAAGAATCGACAGTAGAAGGGAAGGATACTTCCACCACCACCTCTACGATGTATATAAAAATGCAGAGCCACTGACGATAGGGCGACTTGGATTACAGACTCATGCTCCTCCAAGTTCAGCCGCCTCCACTGCGAAGCGTAGGTCGAAGGTACTGACTTTAGCCTTAACCGCTTTATACTATTCACCGTCGAGTGTTGTACTAAGTCGGAGTATTGATTCGACTTTTATACATCATTCACTTGAACGGCCGTTGGTTTCTGGTATTGACGGAAACGAGAACGATTGTTCAAACTGTTAGAAGAATTTCGGTGTGGTATTGACACACCGAAAACTCTACAGTATCTTCGTAGGGTCGCACGTTGAGCCGGGTATTGACTGGTTGTAGTAGTGTTAGTATAATTCTGGTGTGGTATTGACGCGCCATAATAACTACAGTCCCTACAAACCGAGATATTCGTTAAGTTGGGTACTGACTAACTACAAACGATACTCTCACATCTTGAGACTAGAACCGAAAGAGTATTGATCTGTCGGTTGCTCATACCCTTGGCTGTCTGAACATTTTATAGGACACGGAGAATCCCGTACGCCGTCACCGGAGTTGGAATACATATCGTTACAGTTACACCTACCTACTTTCAGACTACCAGTACGTATCGACCAACGGAAGAGTACGGACCATCGAAGCGTGATGTCCAAAAATATTTACGCACCAGAGTAATATATATATATATATATATATATATATATATATATATATATATATATAGAATATTGTATTTTAGTTTATTTTTATCATTGTAAATTATATTTTTTATAGCAATAAATCAGTTAATTTAATTGAACTGTCTCCTTTGGGCTTACCTGGGCAATACGCTTTACAAGAGAATATTGTCGAAAATACTCTTCCAAACTTGTGATTTTATTAACAAAAGAATTAATGACAATAAAAAATAAGATAATTACAAAGTTGAATGATATCCCTTTCAAACATAATTTTTAACTAAGTAGCCAACAAATTACAAAAGATGTTCAAAATTTTGTCCATTTACATTTACACATAATCTTTAACGTTTTCTCATTGAAAATCGCATACCTTGGAAATAATGGCGATTGCCGGAAATAATTTCTGTAGCTGCATGGATTCTTGCTATCAGTTCCTCCTCCGTTTCTACTATTGTATCGCAGACTAGGGACTCCATGTAACCCCACACAAAGAAATCAATTGGATTCAAATCCGGTTACCTCGCTGGCCACATATTGGGTCCATGTCGGCATATCCAGTTGTTTCCGTATTGTTGGGTTATAAGTTGTCTGGCCGCTAGAGAATAATGTACAGATGCTCCATCGTGCTAAACCACACATTATCCATATTCGCCCTAAAATTTAATGGTACCACGTCGTTTAATAAATTAGGCAGGGTTTCTCGAAAAAAATTACAATAAATATTATTCTACCATTGAGTTTATTAGGTAATAAATATGGACCCACTATACAATCTCCAAGAATGCCTGCCCACATGTTAAGCGACAATTTTCCCTGAAATCCACGTTGTCAAATAACATATGGATTTTCGTTATCTCACATGTGGCTATTCCTTGAATTGAAAATTCCTTCACGTGTGAATTTGGCTTCATCAGTAAATAGAACAAATTTGGTAAAACTCCTATTTTCTAAACATTAGGTCAAAATGCAAGTCATCAAGGAAGTCGAACAATTCATTGGTCAGAAAAAAACAGTGTAAAGGTTGTCTAAAAATCGATTTTGATGATATTGAGTGCCCCGCTGTCAACTGGAAATGTTTTTCATGCAATTTAATGGGTCATACAGCAATGTCAGTCCTTTGTAACAACAAGGTTCATGCATTCTCGGATAATGAATGTCAACAAGAAGAAGTAGAGGATGATTCCCTAGAGTCCTAGAGTTAGGTAGGCTAAGTCTAAACTCCATATCAAAGGAAAATTGGAAGTTTACAGGTGCAGTTGCGTGTTGAAGGAATTGACATTAATATGGAAGTTGATTCTGGAGCTTCTAAGTCAGTAATGCATATCGATGATTATTATGAGATATTTTCTAATATTGGAATAAGTTTTGTTGTTTTCAGACTTAGAGCAGTTACACGTCAAAATGTGTCAATAGTAGGTCAGATAAATGTCGAGGTCAGATATGAAAATAAGACATTCAAGCTACCATTGGTCGTTTCAGATAGTTTTAATAAGTTCACTCCTTTGTTAGGTCGTAACTCGCAAAATGTTATAAATCCATCATAATTTTTTTTAATAGAGTCGAAGTCAAATAGGTCAACTAAAAACTAAAGTATCAAATAAAAGTCAATTTACTCAAATATGTCAAATAAAATTCCAATTGAGTATAATAAAAGCCAAGAAAAGTCAATTTTAAAAATAGAATGTAAAAGTCTTGACTTAATTGTAGAGATTAAAATTCAGTTGCATGTAATTTTCAGAATGATCCCAGTTTTTGCATTAAACTGTTGAAGACTGTCGTTTCAGTCAAAGATAATATCAAACTAATTTTTCATCGTGCTTATGACACGCCTTATTCTCTAAAGTGAAAAGTTGAAGAGAAGTTATCAAATATGGTAGAAACTGGTATTTTAACCAAAGTGAGTAACAGTTAATGGAAAAGTCCTAATGTCATAGTTCCTAAAAAGAGCACAAATGACATTAGGATTTGTGTTGATTTTGAAAAAACTGCAAGCGAAGTCATTGATAGCAACCATTGCGTATTAGCTTTACCAGATGATATTTTCGCGAGTTTAAGTGGGAGTAAATGCTTTACTGTGTTGGATCTTAAGGGAGCATTTCAACAACTTGAAATAAATGAGTGTTCGAGAAAGCTTCTCACAATTAGTATCCGTTTAGGACAATAGGTTAACGTATGGCATAAGCTCAGCTCCGGGAATTTTCCAATCTGTAATGTAAACTATTTTATCAGGCTTGTCTAATGTCAAATGTTATATTGACGATATTTTAATTTTTGAGTCCTCACTAGATAAATGTCATCACAATGTTCGTTCTCTCATGAAAAAATTAGAAGAATACAATGTGAAAATTGATAAAAAAATGTGGTGTTAATTAAAACTTTATTGAATTTTTACGTCACAAATTTGATGAGTACGGCATTCATCCTACAAATACTAAAATTGAGTGTATCGAACCAGCACCTTCTCCAGAAAGCTTAACACAACTCAAATCATATTTGGGTCCCTTAAATTACTATGGTTAATTTATTCCAATGCTTCCTTGCACGCTTAAACCACTTTAACTAAGGAATGTGAAGACCTATTTCAAACAAGTAAAAAATTGCTCACTTCTGAAAATGTTCTTACATACATTAACCCAAACTTACCTATTTATGTCACTTGTGACTCGAGTGGGTATGATGTTGAAGCAATCCTTAGTAACCGCATTAATGGTGAAGAGAAACCTGTCTTGTTTGCTTCTAGTGTGATGATCCCAAAAGACATTATTAGATTTAATTAGATATTAATTTCAAATATTGCTAGCGGCCAGTGAACTTGAAGGTCACTGGCAAGGTGTAGTAATGTCAATAGCGTATTAAGGAATCACGACTGTTTTATAAATAATGCGTCAACAAGGTCGAGGAACAGATCGTTGACTGTGTTAGTTTAACAATAGAATTTTCTATATATAGAGAGTTCATTTTTCTTGATTATTATTAGTAATAGTACAAACGTTATATTCTGTTACATATGGTCAGTAAATTGTATACCTAGTTTTAAATATATGTTGTCCCAGTGAGTTTTGATAAACGATGATATTTATTTACCCCTGAAGAATGGTTGAAGTGGTGAATGTTTCCCGAAGATGAATGGTTCGATGGTTCAAGAAGTACCTACGAGGGGTACTGGCTAAGTAACCATCACATGACGATCCTGCAAACTAAATGGTAAATGGTAAATAAACCTGCAAACTAAATGGCAAATTGTAAATAATCCTGCGAACTGATGGCAATACAAACGAGCGAAAGTTTATGCTTTTTTATTCAAATTTTGGACCTTGGAGGAGCAAAACTATGGGTAGTGCACCTACTAAGCAAGGGGTACAGGAAACTGGTACAGTAAACAATAATTTCATGGTACAGCAAGATAATTTTACAACACAGATAATGGTCTTATTGTACATAATAAAGGTAGCTTCCATTCTGAAATTAATATGGTCCCTATGGAAAACGTATTGAAGAGCATGAAAAAGAAACATCAACCGAGGCATTGCAGCGAAGCAGACGTCAGGAAAATTGACTGTATAAAATTGTAAGTAATTATGCACTCTTTTTTTATGAACGAATGGTGAATATTTTGAATGTCAATAACGTGGGAAGATTTCGAAGATAAGCTAAGGGCAATTGTAGAACAAATAAATAAATGGGGCAAAAGAGTTTTGAAAAAGGAAACTCCTAAAAATCCAGATATACACATTGAAGTAATTAATAGTATAATAATTCTTCATAATAATTTTGCTAAATTCAGAAAACTTAAGTTTAGTACAACAAGAAAGTTGTAAAAATTACTCAGATAAGATTAGGGATGAAACTGTTGGGGCATTTCAAGCGCTGAATTGTATTGTTAAAATACCTACCTCTATATTTGAGGAGATCGATACGGGTGTGTTATAAGCAATAAACAAAGAGTTGAACATGACGACAAGTATGAATGACTTTTTTTCACTTCGCGAGGAAGGTCTTACCCACTGAATTCAACGGAGAAGCAAGCACGTTACAATGGTTTTTAGACTCATTAGATTTGTCACAAATAAACGCGACGGGTAACGAAGAAAATGCGATTGAGCTAATTAAAACAAGACTGACTGGAAAAGTTAGAAGCCTGATCACGACAGAAATTTCTATCACAGAAATTAGAAATAAACGAAAATCAGGAATAAAAGGAGATAACCCAAGCCCTCTCTTAGCGAAACTTAATAAAGTAAGGCAAAATGGGAAGGGTATAATGCAATACGCGACAGAAATAGAGAAATTGGCAGAGAAGCTACAGGCAGCATATGTGTCAGAAGGGATGCCAGAACGTCTAGCTGAAAAAAACACCAAAGAAGCAACGATTAAGGCAGTAACGATGAATGCCACAGAGGACGCAACGAAAATGATTATAGCAGCGGAAAGCTTTAAAAACATGCAAGAAGTACTATCTAAGCTGGTATCAGTAGAAGGCATAGTAAGTCAACAACAAGTGTTGCACAAGAAGGTCAATAGAGATTTATTCAGGAAATCAGATTTCAACTTCAGGAACAATCATAGGAGAGGAAGCAACGGCGGATTGTACAACAGAAACCCTCCAGGAAGAACATTCAGACAATATAACCAAGGGAATGGTTATGGCAGATAAGTAGATTACAATAAGGAGAGGGAATTTAACAGGAATGGCAATTACAACAGCCACAATAACAATAACGAAAGAATATGCAAGATAGAAGATAAAATTGAAGAAATGAGAAGACAAATAGCACAATTAAAGGAAGAAAACTACGAATTAAGAATGGGAAACATGGAACTCAAGGAAAAAACAGAATTTTTGCAAGGAAACATGACACATAACCAGAAAAATTTTAGAGAGAAGAATTTGATAATGTATGGTATAGAAGAAGGCAACGAAGTACATGAGGACCAACTAGAAAATAAATTGGAAGATGTAATGAAAAAGGTTAATAACACAGTAGATGTTAAATGAGATATTTTGGAATGTGAAAGAATAGGAAATAAAAACAGTAAAAAATAGGCCAGTACTAATAATGATGAAAGATGTGTACAAGAGAGTAAAAACTTTGGAAGGAATGAATAAATTAAAAGGAACAAAGATATATATTGATGAAAATTACTCAAAAGATATATTGGAACAGAGAAAACAGCTAATAAGATATATGAAACAGGCGAGAGAAAGTGGAGCAAAAGCTAAGATAATCAATAATACATTAATGATAAATAACAACGGATATATTCTAAAAGAACTAGAAGAGAAGAAGAATTAGTTAGAAATACATACAGTATGGAATGAATCAGCATATAAGGAAAATAACGGAACTAATCCGAAAATTTTGGATGAAGTTTTCAGCGATAAGACTTTTATTCAACTAAGAGGTAAATAAATTGTCTAGGAAAAATGTGAAATTTCATTGATTTGGAAGAATACGATTTTGAATTACAGTACGTCAAAGCTGTGGCGAACTACGCAGATAGTATATCAAGAATATCCATAGAAGAACTCAAGGATTTATACATAAATGATTCATATGTCTTGGCAATCACAAGAGCACAAACGCGAAAGGAGACCGGTCGATCAGGAAAGGATCTAAAGTATAAAGAGGAAACAGAGGAAGATCGAATACGAAAACCTTCGGTAATAAAAGTTTCAAATAATCTAGAGAAACATAAATTACCAATTTTACAAATTGAAAATAACCTTATCTCGCTAAGGATGAGAATTGGGATCAAAAATAAATTGAAATTTAGTGAAGCCTTATTTACCGGAATACACAACTTCGACCTAGGACGAACGTTGCAAAAGCTTGATAATCTGTTGGTGAAATTTGAAGTAAAAAGAATGAAGGTGTATGCAAATGATTATATATTCAAAAAGTGCACAATAGAAGAGTTTATAGAAGAAGGGAATAAAAGTTTGAAAAATATACAAGTATGTATATGCGAAATACCAAAAACGGTACAGCGGAAAGCAGCAAAAGCTATATTTGACAACTTTATACCAAACTATGGGTTGATGAAAGAAATAAGGACAGATCAAGGGACATAATATAAGAACTAAATAATGGAAAACTTGACGGAACATTTAAAAATAAAACACAATTATACAACGGCATATCACCATGCAGCGATAGGCAATTGTGAAAAATTACACAGAACGTTTAATGAGTACTTGAGAAACTTTATCAAAGATTCTAGATATAACTGGTTTGAATTTGTAAAAGTGTTTTCTTATTGTTATAATACCACGCCAAACACGTATCACGGATACACTCCTTTTGAGTTGTTATACGGTAGAAAACCCAACATACCAGAATTTTTGAATGTAGAAATCGAACCATGTTACAATCTTGAAAGGAATGATAAAGAATTGAAATATAAGTTACAGTACGCGAATGAAAAAATAAGCTAATTAGAGTGAATAAAAGCGAAAAGGAATCTTCACCCGTAAACTTTAGGGTAGGGGATTCGGTAATTCTGGAAAATGGAGAAAGAAATAAGTTCGATCCATATTATTTAGGTCCGTTCAAAATAATGGAAGTAATAGGAGTAAACTGTGAGATTATATCTCAAAACAATAAAAAACAATCCGTTCATAAAAATCGATTGTATAAATACCATAACGAAAATATTTGTAATCAAGTGAGGTGAGATAGTAAACAAACAAAGAGTGTTTAAAAACAAGACAATTAGTGTTATGAATAAACAATGCGAGAACTATTAACGGAGTAAGTAGTATCGAAAATTTATCAAGGATAATTTTTCTCCTCCAAGAAGGGATGATGTGATGATCCAAAAAGACATTATTAGATTTAACTAGATATTAATTTCAAATATTGATAGCGGCCAGTGAACTTGAAGGTCGCTGGCAAGGTGTAGTGAGGTCAATAGCGTATTGAGCAATCACGACTGTTTTATAAATTATGCGTCAACAAGGTCGAGGAACAGATCGTTGACTGTGTTAGTTTAACAATAGAATTTTCTATTCAGAGAGAGTTCATTTCTCTTGATTATTATTATTAAAAGTACAAATGTTATATTATATGTTAAGTATGGTCAGTAAATTGTATACGTAGTTTTGAATATATGTTGTCCCAGTGAGTTTGGATAAACGATGTTATTTATTTAACCTTAAAGATTGGTTCAAGTGGTAAGTGTTACCCGAAGGTGAATTTTCCGATGGTTCAAGAAGTACATACGAGGGACACCACCACCATACTAGAACCCCTCTCGCCAACAGAAAAGCTTTATTCAAATTTGGAAAGGGAAAGTTTGGCCATCATATTTGCGATATAAAAATTTCATAAGTATATTTTTGGAAAAAAATTCACTATAATCACCAGCCTCTACAGTTTATATTTGGCAGAAGCAAATCTATACCAGTTACAGCAGCCTCTAGAATAACTCGTTCGGCTAATACATTAACTGCCTACAACAATGATATGCAATACAAAAAAGGGAAACTAGTTGCCAATGCTGATGGTTTATCACGCTTGCCAATGTCTGGCGATACTAAAATTCCCCAGTAGGTACTTTATATTCGTTTAACTTGATTGATAAAATTCCTTTACATTCAGATGATAACTCATAAGCAAATAGAGATTCAACTTAGACAAAAAAAGTATTAGACTTTACCAAAACTGGTTGACCTAATGTGACTTATGATGAAAAATTAAAACCGTATTTCCAAAGAAGACACGAATTGTCTGTAGAAAACAATTGTCTTTTGTTCGGTAGTAGAGTTGTCATACTTGAACTTCTCCAAACCGAAGTTTGGCAGCTATTCCATGAACTTATAAGTATTTTTTATTCTATGTAGGGAAAATAATATAGTGTATTTCACGATCTAGTAGTTTTTCGAATATCTGTCATATGTGTCATGGCCTTAGTATTCATGCATTAAAAATATTATTTTCCGAAGTATTTATTTTATTAAAGTGGAATACATAACACTAGTGAATATTTAACTTCTCACAACAGTGCAAGTTGAAGTCTGTTCAATTTGAAAGAGCTCGCCATCCTTGCTTCATTTTTGTTCTTTCCTGTACACTATAGGTATGGAAATTTTAGTCCAAAAATATCTTAGGTGCAATAAAATTCTCTGAGTATTTATTGTTGTTCTGTGAAGTGCTATATTTTTAACAGATACTGTATGCACTGAAAAATATGTCCACTGATACATTATCGCTAGCAATACGCCATTCCACTGCACAAAAATTATAATGAATATAATTCAGAAACTTCAGACGACGTGGCCTAAATGTGGAAAATATTTTCGGATAAAAATTCACGAAGTGTTCCAGCAATTTGTGTCGTCATGCGTAGAATATTATTTGGGAATAAAGGAGAGATGTAGTTAATAAGTAAGAATTCATCTGGAATTTTAAATGGATCTCGAAACATAGAGTTGTACCTAGGTAATTGTTATCAAGTTTTGTGAGTTTTCCGCTTTTAAATTACTTTTCAAAACTTTTTTGTCGGAACTAATATAAAAACAGTAGAAATTAGCAATGGCTGATTTGGTAAATACAATTCGTTCATTCAATAAATTTTGATAGAGGCATTTTCATTTTCCTTTTTTCACAGTCACATTTATACACAGACAGTGAGTACACTTTGTGATGAAAGAAAATACGAAGCCGTATTAGAGAAGAACCTCACCATGCTTGGTTATTATCCTCCCGGAATCTTTATATAAATTTTTTTGATAATGATTTTACAAGATCATTCTATAATAATTTTCCATCTATCATTAGAAACAATAACAAAATCTGAGGCGCATTAAGGACTTTCCCGATTAGGAAACTAATGAGGCTACAAACGCACCCTTTCTAAACACACTTAAATAAATGAAGCTGTCATATTTTTTTTCCTCCATTTCAACTATATCATTTTTTATCAATGCTGATAACCTCACCTATCAATGGGATCTATCCAAACTCCAGTTCCCATACTATAGTTAACAAATTGAAACTTCAAGACACTAACTGAGGTTCACTCCATAATAACTATGCTGTTAACTATGATAATTTTCTCGTAGTTTTCAGCATCATTGCTCAATCAATCTCCCCTCTCCTATGACAAGCATTTTTCTTGAATATGGGACCTCACATCTTGTAAACATGACATATAAGGCCCATTCACATCGAAACAATTGTCAATTATCTTTTATTTTCAAAATATTTTCAATATATTGTGGAAATAACAAGATACCGTAAGTTCAATTTAAAACAGTAAAATTGGTGTTTCAAATGAAACTCAACGTTTCTAGCTAATTCCACAATATAATGAGAAATGTTTAAAATTTCAAAAAATTGACAATTGTCTCGATAACTGAATATCATCCTCAGAATGACAGAAGTTAGATTTCATTTGATGCCTACCTTATGTTTAGTAGTTATTTTTGGCTAGACCAAGAAGTGACCTACCTTGTGATTGACTTAATATATGTTAATAGAAAGAAGAAGAAGATGTGATATTACAAATATTGAAGCTTAGATATTATTAGCCCTATGGTGGTATCCTGGATATCATTTTTCCAATTAAGATAAGTATAACTGTGCAATGATATGGAAAACCAGGAAAACTATATCTACTGATCTTCACAATTATAAGAAGACAGTTTATTAGTGGAGAACTCCCTATATTTACCTGTTCATTGACAACTTCATATTGTGGGTTTCTTAAATGTCTTAATTTCCAATTCTTCAAGGAAATACAGTTCTTGTTTCTTATCACAAATATGCAGCACTTCTAGTTTTGTGTTAGGTGTCAATGAATGATCGGTGTCAAGTAGATGTTTTGCGTAGTGGGATGTATCTGGTTGTTCTAATCTGTATGCTCGTAAGTGTTCATTGTATCGGATTTCAGAATTTCTAACAAATAGACAGCATTACATTCTGGACATTTGACTTTATATATACCTGATTTCTTCATTGTTGGTATTTTTGTTCTATTATTCAACAATTTTGTACTTACGTTACTTTCTGCTTTAGAAGACATTGTTGTATTCGTTGCTAAAGATATGATCTTTGAATTATTATTAGAAATATTTCCTGTATATGTGATGATTTTATAAGTTTATATTTCTTCAGTTTGTTTAGGAAATATTAGTTGTAATGCCACTTTTTCCTCTTTTTTATTAATTAGCTTATTTATGATATGTTATGGATGACCGTTGGATGTTGCTATTTGTCCAATTGTATTAATCATCTATCTATCAAAATTACATTTGTTCAAAGGAATTGAAAATGCTCTATGTATCATTGAATTGTATGCCGCTAGCTTATGTGACATTGGGTGATTGGAACTATATGGAATTGTCACATCAGTGTGTGTTGGTTTTCGGTAAATTGCATAGTCAAGTACATTAATAACTCTTTGAATTATCAAATCAGGAAAATTGATTAAGTCATTGTCTTCAACTTCTAATGTAAATTCAATCTTTGGGTGTAAATTATTAATGTGGTAGAGCAATATATCTAATTGTCGTTCACTAACTATAAAACTAGCTAATATGTCATCTACATATCGATACCAAAATAAATTTTCTTTTGAAATATTACTTTCAAAGATTTTTCTTTCTAAACTGTCCATAAAAATGTTTGCCAACATAGGTGATATAGGGCTTCACATTTGTATACCTTCATTTTGAATATATATGTTATTGTCAAAAGTGAAATAATTCTGATTAATACATACATCAAACAAATTGAATATATCTGATATTATTCCTGGAGTAATATTTTTATCCTCTACTAATTTTCTTACAAGTATTAGACATTCTTTAGGAGGAATTTTAGTGAACATATTAGTAACGTCAAATGAAATAAGTTTAGCGTTATCTTGTAATTTGAATGCTTTGAATTTTTTAATTAGTTCTATTGAATTTCTAATTGAGTATATTGTTAAGCTTCTTCGCCAATATATTATTTGGAGTATTGACATAAGAAACTACAGGTCTAATTGGTTTCGTTATTTCAAGTAATTAAACGGTTCCATATAATTGTGGACAATGAAGATTCTTATTTATCATGGACCTCTTTTCGTAATCACTAAAAATGTAACTTCTGTCAATCTCACGATGATATTCAGTTATCGAAACAATTGTCAATTTTTTGGAATTTTTAATATTTTTCATTATATTGTGGAATTAGCTAGAAACGTTGAGATTCGTTCAAAACACTAATACTAAAAAGTTAATTTGAATTATTATCCCCTACATTATTAGAAAACTTCTTTGTTGGGTCTGCTCTAAGAACTTTTACATCGCTAGATTCTATAAAGTTATATATTTTTGAATTCTAATTTTCAGCTGTCAATATGACAGTTGTTTTCCCCTTATCAGATTTTGTAACTGTCAGGTTATTATCTTCTACTTTCTTTTTTATTGCATTTGAAACTGTAATGTAATTTTTTGTTTGACGTTTAACTTTTGAAGGTTCAATATTTTTGATTAAATTGGCAATTTTCAATTTCTCATAAAGAAAATTATTTGAATTAGATTCAAAAGCTATTTCTGACTCTGCAGCTATAATTTGTTTAATATTATCCGTAATTTTTGGTGGTATGCTGTACTTTGGAGCTTTATTTAAAAATTCTATTTCACTATTTGTAAAATTAGTATCTGAAAGGTTTTCAAATCGTGGTGTAAAGTGTGTTGGTATGTAGGTACTTACAGCTCCATGATGTTTAGGGTATTGAATTCTATGTTGTACGTGTTCAAGTTTATGTAGCTCTTGTTCTTGTTTCTTAAATTTCTTGTACTTCATCGTGCTGACACTTTATCTGATTTTGTTATCTAAACAGTCAAACTCTACTGAATGTAGTTTGAACGTGAGTTCTGAATGTAGAACTTTTATGTACTTGTCTAAGAAGTCTCTCATCTTAAACCATTTTTTACACTCTTATTTTATCCATACTCGTTGAGCACATTTTATTGCTTTTTGTGCTTGTGGTGTTTTAGTATGGCATTTCATATTCAAATAATTTGGTATTACCTTTTTTCAAAGGCATTCTAGGTTAAATAAAAACTAAAAAATAAAACCATCACATATACAGGAAATATTTGTAATAATATTTCAAAGATAATATCTTTAGCAACGAATACAACAATTTCTTTTAAAACAGAAAGTAACGTGAGTAAAAAACTGTTAAATGGTAAAACAAAAATACCAGCATTAAAGAAATCAGGTATATATAAACTCAAATGTTCAGAATGTAATGCTGTCTATTTTGGTCAGATCCTCAGCAATTTTGAAATCCGATACAGTGAACACTTACGAGCATACATATTAAAACCACCAGATAAATCCCATTATGCAAAACATCTACTTGACACCAACCCTTCATTGACACCTAACACAGAAATAGAAGTACTACATATTTGTGATAAAAAACAAGAGAACTGGATTTCCTTGAAGAATTTGAAATTAGAAGACACTTAAGAAACCCACAATATGAAGTCGTCAATGGACATATGAATCTAGGGAGTTCTCCACTATTGAACTGTTTTCTTAAGTGATAATTGTAAAGATCAGCAGATATAGTTTTCCTGGTTTTCTATATCATTGCACAGTGATACTGATCTTAATTGGAAAAATGATATCCAGGATATCACCATAGGGCTAATATTATCTAAGCTTCAATATTTGTAATATCACATCTTCTTCTTTTTACTATTAACTTATATTAGGTCAATCACAAGGTAGGTCACTTCTTGGTCTAGCCAAAAATAACTACTAAACATCAGGTAGGCATCAAATGAAATGTAACTTCTGTCATTTTGACGATGATATTCAGTTATCGAAACAATTGTCAATTGTTTAGAATTTTCAACATTGTTCATTATATTGTGGAATTAGCTAGGAACGTTGAGTTTCATTTAAAACACTAATATGAGTAGATTCCACGAAGTAAGGGTCGAGACAGTTAATTTCAGTAAAATTGGATTTTATTGTATTAGGCTCTCCCCATATTGAACCCAGCACACGCACATTCCACGCTCAACCCACATAAAAAATACGCGCAACCCACATCCACGTTTCTCTTATCTACCGCATATTGATCCCACGCCATACCCAACCCAGACCCAGTTCCACAATGTTTTCGAATAATCCACGTACACGATTAACTTGGATTCTGAATCCGAAAAACAAATTTGACCTTAAAGTACCATAAACCTTCTACGTAAGGTTAAAAGTATTGGTGGCATCGAATAATAGCCTTTAACCACTACAACTGTTTCACGAAAAAGTAATGTTCTCATTCTATTTCACCGGTCGGATTAAAATGTGACACCCTATATAACACTTTACCCTGCAAGAACCATAATGATAGTCTTAAAGATACTGAATTTGAACATTTGCCTAAAAAACAATGTTTGGAATCTAGTATTTTGAGTAAAATAAACGAAACTAGGGTCAGTAATTTATCTCCCAAAAAGAAGAAAAAGTATTACATTAATAGAGATCAGAGAAATAGAATTTGTGAATTAAAAAAGGCACTTATCAGTAGTAATAACAAAATTGATGATTTGGAAAATATTGAATTCTCGTTTTTAGATATAGAATTCAATTATTACAATTTTGATACTCAAGCAATAAGCTACGTTTCTGGTTTCGTTGTTAAAAAAATCACAACTTTCAATTGCGCAGAATGTAAGGCTAATTTGCAAACAGATATTTTAGATGTTCACCATACTTTCACTTCCTTCAAAGAAAATTATGATAAAACACGTCTAATTTATGTTCAAAGAGAAGTCGTAAAAATTCTTTCCATTCTGCATGACATTGTTTATCATTTTCTACCACTTTTAGGTCATGTAGAAAATATTACTGAAAAAAATGTCGAGAACATAAATCATACGTATTTTCTCAACTCATAAAAGTTTGTGTCCCCTTATTAATTAAAAAATATTATAATGATGGTAAGAGGACTAACAAACAAAAATATTTATTATTTTTTGGTAACAATGTACTGCGTTTAATTTTTTTTTGTTTCAGACCTGTTCCTGTCTACATGGAGACAGCATGTAAAGGCGAATCTACTTTTTAAATGGCTTTTATCATAATATTTGATGTAATATTGGATAAACTTCCTTAAGTATAATGCTGTAATTTGAGTAGAATTATGTAATTTTGTGATTAATAATAATATGTAACTGTATGGTAAATTAATGATATAGATGATAATAGTTTTTTCATAATTTGTGTTACCAATTCAAAACATTATTTGATATTCAAGCTATTGTGCCATTTTTACTTTTAGTTTTCGCTAAATATATGTTTGTTGTGTATTTACACCACTGTAGGTTTCCTCGGATTTACATGTTTTGTTTTTTAATTAATTTAAAGAAAGTAAATGTGAAGTTTCTTGTTTTCTGAAATAAAAAAGTTAAAAAAGGGGACAGCTGGGCAGCTATGAGGATGGCGGAGGATGCAATAGAATTTTTTTGAAAAATGTACATTAGTATAAATGCCTATTTATGGTGCGTGTGGTAGGAAAAATAACTTTGAAAATAAAATTGTGTGGAAACACTGTTAAGTTATATTAGAATAATTGTTTTAATAATAGGAGATATTATTGAGAATTTGAATTTTTTGATTATATTAACTGATAATTTAATCAGATGTTTTTGTACTTCAATATTATCTTTAACTATAAGAATAAGAATTTTGAAGTTATCAATGTAATAACATGTATAAATAACAGACCTATGTATAGTAAACAAGTATTTTATTAATTTGTTTTTATATTATGTGCAGATTAATGAAAATTTTAAATGTGTGCTGTTTTATTATTTATTGCCTAAATTATTTGTCTCAAAATTGTTTATTATTATGATTTAATTACAAAAATGAAATATAATTTTTTGAAATGAAATAATTATATAATAAAATTAACTGTCTCGACCCTTACTTCGTGGAATATGCTCATATTAGTGTTTTTAAATGAAACTCTTGGTCTCTAATTAATTCCACGATATATTGTTAATTTTTTAGAATTTTCAATAACTTCTATTATATTGTGGAATTAACTAGAGACCAAGAGTTTCATTCAAAAACTCTAATTATATAATAAACAATTTTAAGACAAACTGCAAAATTTACCTACCCATAATCCAAACTACCAAACTTAAATATCCCGCCTGTAAGAATTAGTTCTGTTCCCCGCAAGGGGTGCGCTGATATCGACGCGATGCCGGTGTTTATACGGGATCGAACAATCTCTTTATATGTTTATTTCTCAATGTAAGACATTTTCAGCCGTCACTTTGCTTTGTTGCCGACTCTAGCACTGTTGCCAAATGTTCAAGAAATAAAAATATTGCAAAATGAACATATTTTGGCAAAGACACCTGCATTGGTAAAGTAACACCGCTTTATGTTACATACCTACTCAAAATATACGACATAAACCTACCATCTTCATAATTTCTCCTTCTGGCAATTTCACAACTCATCCTTGAATTTGGATCTGATATAATCTTGATGACTGGTGTCATAACGAACTGGAAAACTTCGAAATAACTCTATTAACTAGTCCATTTTCAATAAATCGAGCTGTATACATGACCCACGAAAACTGTGCGACGCACTCAAACCGACCCAAGTGAACGTGGATTGGGCGGGTGCTCGGCTTAGGTTGCGATCAATGTGGGGTGCCCTACTTTAAACCAATATCTAAAAATTTACAGGCGCGTGGGTTGTCCGTGGGCTGGGCGTGTGTTGAGTTCAATATGCGGTAAGCCTTATTCTCGCACTTCCTCGATCTCTAAATTGCCAACAATTTGGACCGCAATACATAAGGTGCGTTCTTTTTGACTGAGGTCTCAGATCACTTCAGTTAAGGTGATCTGAAATAAAGTGATGTGAGTAAGCACCAAGAAAAACTACATCTCAATTGAAGCGCGCGACTTGTCGATAGATTTAAACTATACGACAGATTCGTATCAGTATCTAATAATGTTAATTAATGTATCCATAATTTGTAACAAAAGAAAAATAGATTATGTGTGTTTATATGGCAATGGTGAAAACTATAGATAACCTTGGTTAAAACTACAAATAACCCAAGCAAATCAAATATTTGTTCATCCCCTCCACTTTATTTCTGACTCAAGTACAACTGATTCCCCCATACAACACATTCAGCATCGGTAAAGGGGGAGGAAAAATCTCAGCTCACTTAGAAGTGAGGAAAACAAAAAGAACGCTCACATTACTGATGTGAGCTGAGATTAACTGAGATCTCAGTCCAAAAGAACGCACCTATAGTTTCAACACTATGGCGCAACGCCACATTTCGCGATAGATAGATACAGCAGTTTCTGAACATCATTTCCAAATAGATAGATTGGAAGGAGGAAAACAATATAGTGGCCTGCTAGATCATCCGATATTACTAAATTGAACTTCACTTTACGAAATTATTTAAAATCTACACTAACAAACCTAACAATATCCGTGACCTACAAGCCTGAATCAGGCAGGATAAGCAGAACGTAACACCCGCTATGCTACAAAATGCTAAAGACGAATTTATTAAAAGGTTTAATCATTGTCTGATGGTCAATAGAGAATACTTTGGAAGAATAACTGTAAATTTTCTTTGGTTTGCTTGAATAATGTTCATCAATAAATAATTTTGTTAATTATAAATTTCCATAAACCACTTTTGTCATTTTGTCGACCCTATTTCTATTTGAATTCACATTCGATACTTTTTGGAATAAACTCATCAAGGGAAATCCGCAAATCGAAAAAAAAGGAAGCACTCTATATACTCCAATTACTAGTTTTCCGAGTGTCGTAATTCTAATAAGTAGCGGAACAATCAGACTCGTTGTAAAAAGAACAGAAAATATCACCTTATATAAAAAAAAGAAAAAGGAACATGCTTTTATTATCCTTTATTATCGATTTTCTACGAGGAAAGAAATAGTGGGCAATAAAAAAAGTGTAAGGTGGTCTGAATTGGTGAACTTTACACGTATATGTGACCGGTGAAATAAACAGGAGCTCACTTGGGATATCCCTTGACAACGACCCTAGTGTCATCTTGGATTTAGCGCATTGAATATTTAGAAGCTTGATCTAAGGTTCTGAGATTTGTAGAAACATAGGAAAGATAAATAGTGAGAAGTTGATTAATTGATTTTAAGGGTTATATTATTGTGTTGAAATATATGATAATTTTATTCCATCAGAAAA
This sequence comes from Galeruca laticollis, assembly GCA_963921935.1. Lineage (NCBI taxonomy): Eukaryota > Metazoa > Arthropoda > Insecta > Coleoptera > Chrysomelidae > Galeruca > Galeruca laticollis. The sequence continues at coordinate 274,042,821 of OY998175.1, read as the reverse complement.
TCTATACGTTTAAACAATATTGGTAGATGGATTTTTTCAGATAATGTCCCACTATTAACCAATTTAGTTACAAAAATAGTTACAAAAGAATTTCTCACAATGAGAAAATTACATTCCATTATTATATGAAAAATATGAGTCATTATAGGGTTGTATGCAATCTCCTAAGAACATGAGAAACCATTTTTTTTAACATTGGGAAGGTATGATAAAGATTTAACGAGTACAAGTAAACTGCTCCACAAAAGTTAAGGAGTTGTATTTGAACAAATTACGATTTTTGATCACCAAGTGTTCATATGTTATGCATTGAAGATTTTTTAATATGAGCATTTCCATTTTGCGTATTGCGGTTTGAAACAACAAAAACAACAATTTAGAGCTGTGGACCATGAAAATTTTAATAAAAATTGAAGTTATTACGTTAGTAACGAGTATGCTTTCCTCTAACATTGATTATAGCCAAATAACGGCACTGATTACTTTCACTAAGGCCGGAAATCGACTGAATATAGGGATTAACATAGCTCTGACGAAACACAAGATAATATATGGGAGACTTCAGGAGTAAATATCAATGTGGGGTTACAAATACAGAACTTATACAGGGTGCGGCTGATAAACGGTCAATTAGAAATATCTCAAGAACTAAAGGTATCTGAACTATGAAAATTGACATGAAGGGGGTTTGAATAATGAGCTATTTAATGAGAATATTGCCGTCAACATTCTTTTTCCGGTTAAACCAGAAGTTGCACATACCTTTGTAATTTTTAATGAAAAACCCTGTAAATTTTTCAATTTTGGAAATATTTACGTTATTCTGAACATTTTTTGTTTATACTTCCCTATACCTATGTTGAACCGTTTTTGAGTTGTAATGTTTTTAATATGAAAATTACACTTTTTTACCATGTACATAAAATTCAATATCCTCTAATGTAATTTGAATAAATGTTTAAATTTCTTAGGAACTATCTACCACATACCGCTCTATAGTTTACACTGTGAAGTTACCTTTTCTATTATACAGGGTGCTGTCAAAATTGGAATAAAAACGAAATCCACAATCTTCGCGTAATTCCTTTTTTTTAAATTGGGACACCATGTATGTGATTATTAATTTTAGGAGAATACTTTGCCTACTATCGATATGTATTACTATTCCCTATATCTATCTCCTGTAGTTTTCAAATAAATCAGCTTCATACATTTTTGTCACAAAAAATTAATTTTTTTATAGGCTATGTGGTATTAATTTATAAGTTGAACATTGAACAAATATACAGATACAGAAATAATGAGGCACTAGCTTGTTGATGCAACAAATTTTCAAAATGCTACCCATCAACTTCCAAACATTTATAGACTCTTTTAATCAGATTTTCATTTGTAGCTCTTGATAGTGATTCTCCATCTATCTAATTAAAAACGTGAAGGACTTTGTTTATCATATTTTCCTTAGTAGTGACAGGTTCAGAAAATACCTTATTTTTAACATATCCCAAATATAGTTATCTAATGGTGACAATTGTGGGGATCTTGATGGCCAGATAAAAGGACCTTTATTAGCTATCCATCTATCGTTAAATATTTCATCAAGCAATGTGCCTACTTCTCAAAGATTGTGAGCCGGTGCACCATCTTGTTGGAACCAAGCTTCGTTAGCCTCATTATTAGGTTAAGCGTGCATTGCTGGTACAATAACTTGCCGCAAGATGTTGCAGTGACGCTCTCCGTTCAAATTTTCGTCATAAATCATGAGAGCGAATATCTTATTATTTTTCGCAGCACGAAAAACGTTAAACAAAGAGGACACTTGAAATTTACTATCCCATGTGACTTGAGGATTTTCGTCACTCCAGAAGTGACTGTTATGGCGGTTAAACAAACCATTTTCAGTAAACTTCGATTCATCACACCGAATAATTTTGTTTGTAAAATCTTCATCTCCTTGGCATTTAATTAGAATCCATTCGTGAAGTTCTACACGTCTTACATAATCTCCAGGATGTAAATGCTGAGCTAGTGTATACGAATAAGGGGTCCAAATATGTTTTTTTTTAATTTCTGTGAATTGTTCTAGTCGACACCTCTAACAGTTTCTCACATTCCCTTAAGGATGAATTTGGATGACCTACAAAATATCCCAGGATGTCTATTTGTAAATCCTCATTATCGACATGGGTCTTGGGCTTATTTCTTCTACTCTTAAACTGACCAAACTGGGAACAGTTATGCAGCAAACGTTTTACAGTTTCGTGATTTCGTCGAGACTTTTCAGGATATCTCTCAGCAAACACACGGCAAGTTCTGGATACTATTCTGTTATACTCACAGTGAATCATCATTCCTATATCCTAAGTGTGCCATAATTATTTTGGCAAGAAAATTAAAGGCGAACTATTATTATACCTTCCACACAACGGCATACAACAAGGTGTCTACTAAACATTAACAATAATTGACATTTGTCAGAATATTCCATAGGCGACTTGATAAACTGATTTTTTGTGACAAAACTATATAACGCTGATTTATTTGAAAACTGCAGAATATATGTATAGGGAATAGTAATACATATCGATAGTGGGCAATCTATTCTTCTAAAATAAATAATCACATTATAATTTTAGCATGCAGTTTGCTACATAAGTTTGCTCCACATTTTCACAACAATGTGGAGAAAGTGAAGTTTTTTTGATTTCGCTATAACACTGTTGGCATATCTTCCGTTTTTTTGACGAAGTGCTGGCTTCAGGTTGCGCTTCTGTAAGTTTAGCAGGTTTATTTGAAGCAGGTGTCTTGTAGCCTGTACCAATAGACTCTGAATTTCTCTCGGCAAATTTGTCAATTGAGTTTTTCTCCTTAATGGTGCTAGTGCTAAGGTTTTCAAAAAATCTTGTTTTGTGCAATATTTATTCTTCTGAAAAAAGGAATTACGCGAAGATTGTGGATTCCGTTTTTATTCCAATTTTCACAGCACCCTGTATAATAAAAAAGGTGACTTCATAATGTAAACGATAAAGCGGTATGTGGTAATTAATTTCTAAGAAATTCAAACTTTTATTCAAATGACATTGGAGGATATTGAATTTTATGTACATGGTAAAAAAGTGTAATTTTCAAATATTCAGAAGAACGCAAATATTTCTAAAATTGAAAAATATACAGGGTCTTTCATTAAAAATATAAAGTTATGTGCAACTTCCGGTATAACCGGAAGTAGAATAGTGACGGCAATATTTTCATTAGATAGGTTGTTACCTGACTCTCTATGTTTACCAGAGAGGGTTGCAAGAAGAAGTGGTTTTAATGCTGTATTGGTAAATTTGTGCTCCGGGCTACTCGACTACGGACAGTGGGTGGGTCAAGACCACCTCTAATTATACTAATGTACTGTACTAATAGTTCCAAGTTACAAAAAAATAAAATTCATTAATTAATCGGTATAGGAGGAACTATATTTAATAATTTACCGTATAATACCAATTGCCAAACAATAAAAACGGATAAAAAAAAGGAGTGATCGAATTTATAAAGTTATTAAAAATAGATATTCCGCCGAAGTATACTTCCGGGATCACATGTAGTTGATTAATCGTATAAACGTAAATCGTATAACTAAAATTGAATTTAACTAAGGCATCCGGATCCCTCATACATCAGGTACGACAAGCATTCTCCACCAATTGACACTGAAGGTCCCTCAAACGGTAGTTCCTAACGATTGAATTAATTGAGCCAATTTTACTTGATGTTGGAGGTAGTGGGACAGCAAATTACGCCAATATCAACAGCCAGTTACAGACTATAACATGGGAAAAAGAAGGTCTGAAAAGAAAATCACGTTTGTAAGAGCGATTGGAACATTCTTGAGGGGGAAGATAGATACTAGATCAAGACTTACATTAGATGGTGGGTGACCTCATGTGGGGTTTGTCGAATCAGTGCTCACATCCATGAACTATCATGGAATCTTGCACCAGATTATCACCGATTCGTTGATATTTCTCGAAACCGCAGAGCCGTACAACAACGTGATAAATACCTACAGTATCACCATGTGGTTTTCGAGTTTTATAACCAAACAAAACCAATATCGAGGTATCTCCAACAAAAGCTGTTCCAATCGTTCATGAGCGAAGAAGAGGACTTGATCATCTGGACAAATAAAATCAAGTTCAGGAAGGTTGACTGGATATTTCACGAACATAGACATTTCTGATAAGGAGGCCAGAGTGATAATACCAATATAAACATAGCCGTACCGTTTAAGTTGAAAAAGTTGTTCGATATCATTCAATCCACTTACTGATGTATGTTTTAATAGTTTAAATTTCAATATGTATTGAGGGGATAAATGAATCTTTTATGTCACCATGACGTATCTATTACTATTTTTTTCACTTTATAAATAGCATACAATTGAAACCCAAACGATATATGCCCAATAAATATTAAATATCTACAAATACTTAAAGGAAAAATAAAGTTTGTTGAATATGTGCGGAAGAGATGTGCGAACTGTAACAAGTTCATTATTCAAAACCCCTTCATGCCAATTTTCATAATTCTGATAACTTCAGTTCTCGAGATATTTCTAATTGACCGTTTATTTACCGCAACATATATAAGGAAGTGTTAATAAAGGATATGAATCGCAAGTTCCGTTACAGGATTTGATGACGTGGGTCAGGAATATGGGACAGCAAATAAAAGACAGTAACGCTAAGTGACAACAAAATAATCTGAAATTACATAAGGGATTTAAAGAAAATAATATGGCAATAGAAGAGATGGATAATGATATAAAGGAATTGTTAAAATCACAGATCAGATCTACACAAGAAGAAGAAGTGGAAACTAGAAGAGAATTAGAGACTATAGGAATTAGAAACATCAAGAATCATAAGAAAATGACGAGGAATGGGACAATTTAATTCAAAAAATGGTAATGGCTGTAATCAACTTTAGAGAAAATGTGAGAAAAAAGAGACATCAAATGGAAAAAGAGTCTGAGGAGATAGATAAGACAAGATGATGCGAATAATATAAATGAATTGATTAATATAAAATAGAGCGTAACAGATAATGTACAACGAATAAGGGAATTGGTAAGAGGTGTTACAGAAGCCAAAATTATCGATGGAATTGAAGATCAAACGGAGAATAGAATAAGGTAGTAAGAAAAAACATAAGGATCGATATAGATAATAGAGGAGGAAAAAGAAGATGTATGACAAGTTGTAGCAATCAAAATACACATAATTTCGATGGAGAAATAAAAACAACAAAACTGAAATGTTTTGTCATACTAGTTCATTATTGTGTTTTTTTTGCTTAATTACCAACTATCTAATGTTGTACTTTATGCCCGTGCGGGCATAAAGTTCACTTTATGGCCCGCGCGGGCATAAAGAGAAATACTTTTTTTAGCTTATTTAATAACCTTTATAAATGGAATTATAAACGGAATATATGTAAATATTCGAACATTAGTTTGACGAATTAACATGAAATTGGCAGTTCTGAAAAGATCCGGTGATAGTTGAGTAGCCTGCAGCAAACGATTCATGTTTCATTGTTTGAGTATCAAATTCCTGTACCGAAACGCCAGACCCGGAAGGTACACCTGCCAGCATTCTTGGAACTCCATTTTTTAAGATAAACTATCCTCTAAATATCCTTCAGCAACCGATATACTCTTCCATCCACCATGGCGCTTCAACGTGGTCATACTGGCTCCAGCCTCTGCAAGAAGGGTTACTGACGTTCGACGCATACAATGACCTGTATATTTCTCAGGATCACTTAAACCCAGATATTTCGCTATGATGGACGGGATTTTTCCAAACGTGTTTTTTCCTACTGTCTGTACAGTAGATCGACCTTGTCTATAGGTCATAAAAAGCCATTGTTCTGAGCAACCACGCGGCCGTAGTGACATATAATCTCTTATTAGCTTTGAACTGTTCATTTCACTATCATCTATAATGGTAAAAATGCGTTTTTTATCAGTCTTTGTCTCTGGTACATTTACCACAAAAACCGATTTTCTATCTTCTATATGAGTAACTAACATGTTCACAAGCTCCTGTCGTTGACATCCACCAAATATTCTAAATATTAATACAACTTTGTTCATTTAAAACGTCTCGTTCGGTGCCTTATGAATAAATTTCGAAACATCTTCTCTAGACAAAATTTTAGACTTGTTTGGTTTGTAACCTTTTGAAGTTTGCTTCAAATATCCCATTAACTTATGGTAATTAGCAATATTAATATTCTTATTTACTATTGAAGTTTTCTTCACCATGGAATATTTGGTCCACAAGGAACTCCGAGAAAATGTTTTAGCAAGATCGCGGAAGTATCCAAGCAACACAGTTGCATTAACATCTTTTACGTAGTTTTCTTGTATCAAATTTGATAATTTTTCGTATTCCATGTCGTAAGCTCCTTTAGACTTTTTTGGCAAGATATTTTCAGTTGCTTTCTTTGCCTTTTCAATAATTTCGTCAGGAATTCCAAAATCTTCGTTCATTTTGACTTCCAACTTGGACACATATAAAAATTATTGTGATTTTATGACATTTACGTTTGTCATCATTCACCTAGCAACGATAGTAATGTTATTAATTCAAACCGGATGTTTTAAATTAGTGATTTGTATTGAGATTGGATTGCAATAACGAACTAGTATGACATAAAAGTTTGTAAGTACCGCGGGCATAAACAGATGTATATACCCTCCGGCGACTTACAAACCCGCGGGCCAGAGCCCCTCGTAAGACGTCGCCCTCAGGGCATAAACATCTATTTATACCCTTGGTACATAAATAACTATTATTAACATATGATGATATATTATGTATGCATTGGTGCAACATTTACATCCGCCAACGAGAGAAGATTAAATCGTGGTGAATACAGCCAGAAACATTAGAGCTAATATGATCAATCAGATTATTAATACGGAACTGAATATTTTCAACGTCAATTTAAAGGATCAAATGACAAGACATAGTGCGGCAACTAAGATTACTTATGAAAGTGAATAGATCATCTTAAAGTAAGAAACAATTTGCGAGTTTTGGTTCACCCTGTACTATTTTTAATCAACTTGTGATACATTTTTCAATTAGCTTAGTAAGAGAAATCCGCAAATTAAAAGAAACTCATATGCGTCAGTGAAATGCTCATTTATTTATAATAGTTCATGTTCTCCACTTCTTATAAATCTTTCTCATAGTTTAATTCGAGTCGACCTTCTTGTAGAAGAAATAGCCTTCAGCAAAAATTAATGAATCCAATCTAGAGCTATCTAAAGTGGCTTCAACGCCCACACCAAATAATTCATTTTACACGCCTCTGCTTGGCTGCGTCCAGGGTGGCCGTAGCCATAATTGCAAGATGATTAAATGGCTTAAGGGCCAAACGACAAAGTGCTTGCTCTTCTTAGGGGATTCGCAGACACGTATTATGAAATTTACTAGAAAGTTTGATGTGTTTTCATAATTTAAATCCTTGTTAAATTGGATTGTTTTTTTCGATGAAGCTGACACACAAGAAAAAATTCTAGCTACATTTCCCATTTTTCTAATTAAAAAAATTTTGAATGAATATGTTCCTTTGATTGTGATCGCAGATTTATTAAAGTGGTCTATCGATTGATATTTTTACGAATGAAATAACAAGTAGTGAATAAAAATTTTTACGATGTATTCGACTATGAGCAATATTTATACTTTGTGAGAAGAGTTTATTTTTGTGTCCGAATAAACTCATTTGAGTTTCTGTGAATGTGTATGTCTCTAAAATAATTACAGGATTATTGTGTAATTGAGTTTAATATGTATCATCAAGACTTGCATTGTTTGTAAGATGTTTAGCAGTTTAGCTACTTGCGATGGATTTTTCATTACATTACAAAAGCAATCTAAGTTTTCAGATTTTATTTAATCTGAAATATCTGTATGTACAATTTTTTGTAACAGAGTTTATTATGTTCCGCAGATGAATTTTATAATTGTTGAGGAAAAATTTTCCCTTCATGTATCTTAGAAGCCGGTGGTCTATAAATTCGACAGTAATTAACTGGAAAATGTGAAAAAAAATGGTGACTCCTTACTCTTTCAAAGTACCTGAGAGTGTACATCATGTATTATATAGATACTTGTGCCTGTAAGATAATACCTCATATCTCCTAAATTCTTGCTTGTACCACCACCTGTGTACTCGACATAGTTATAGATATCTAGACCAATAGGTGATCTATTAGTTTTTGACAGCTTGTCAATTTTGATACATTACTGTTACTTCAATGAATAAAAGCAGTGTTACTAGAACTTATTTGATGTTTATTTTATATCCGCTCGGATCAATACATGTTACATGGTGTCAGGTGTAAAAAACTCGATCGCAAAACACTGGAAAAACGTCCTAGAGAAGCTTGATTGAAAATGAAAAGTGTTTGTGAGTAGCAAGTGAATTGGTATCTGCTGGATTAGTACCATTCATTGCATATAAATACACTCTAGTTCTTGTGAGATAGTTCGAAACTCTAGTATTATATTCGTGAGAATAACTGTAAGTACACCTCTCATAATAAAACTAAAAGCTCACGTGACTGTAAAAATGCATGACATTTTTTGCATACAACTGCTGTCTAGTTTTGAAAAGTAAATTGGGCGAGATTTAACAGTATCCAGTAGCAATGGAATCGTACTTTAAACCTCCATATCCTTTATCAATTGAAGGAAGCTTGGCTCATAACTGGCAGAAGTTTGAACAAAAATTTCATAATTCTTTGACTGTTACAGGCTTGAGTGATGGAAATGATGAGAAGAAAATTGCAATTTTATTGAACCTAGTAGGTGATGATGGGCTTGATCTTTATAACTCGTTTGATCCTTTACCGGTAAACCAACAAACGCTTGACAATGTCTTAAAGAATTTTGAAGACCACTGTGAACCCAGTAAAAATGTTATATACGAGAGATTCTTATTTTACTGCATTACTCAGCAAGATGGACAAAGTTTTGATAGCTTTTTGACAGAATTAAGAACAGCCGGAAAAACAACTCGTTATGGTAATTTATTAGAAGAGTTCATAAGAGATAGGATAGTGATGGGCATCTATAACCAAAGCACGAGATAAGTTTTGAGAAAATCCGATTCAAAGTTGTCGCGAACAATAGACATCTGTAGAACTAGAGAAGTTAGTCAATAACAGATGAAATTTTTGCAGAATGAAGCCAGTGTGAGTTCTGTAAATTCTAAGCAGTGTTCAACAGAAAAAAGAGGAGGGAATTGTGAGTTTTGTGGCTATGTACACCGAGAGAAAAAGGTGTGCCCCGCTTTTGCTAGTATATGCCAAAAAGTACAAAATACTAACCAGAAGGAGAAGAAATGGCAGAGAAAAAAAGTTGATAGAAGATTGGGTAAGAAAAAAGTGCATAATGTCCAAACAGAAAATTACAGCGATAGTGAATCAGAAATCAGTGATTGTGAGAGCAGTTCTGATGAGTTGTACGTCCAGTCAATAACAAAAGTTGATACTGTCAATATTGCGAAGAAGGCAATGTCATGGTTGCAGGCAATTGATGTTGAAGGATATAAGGTAACATTCAAGTCAGATACTGGATGTAAAGTAAGCATTTTGACGTTGAATATTGTTAGAAAACTTAAGTCAAACTAGCTCCTTATGGCAATTCTGATTATATATTCACTCCATTAGGAAAAGTCACCTTAAAATGTCAAGTTAACAACATTGTTAAAAACGTATTTTCCACAGTTTGTGATAATGATGAATTGCCATTACTGAGTCGTGTTGATTGCGTTGATCTGAACTTGGTTGAAAGAGTAGACGCAATATTAGCAGGGTCTTGTCAGTTTACGTCACTTGATAACGTTGTTAAAAGATACCCTGTCGTTTTTGGGGGTCTTGGTACTTTTCCTAGAGAACATCATATAGCATTGAATGAAGGTGTAATTCCTGTAGTTTAACCACTCAGACGTATTCCAATTGCTCTGCATGACCGTCTAAAACTTAAGCTTGATGACCTTGAAAAACAAGGAATCATAAGAAACATTGATAAACCGACTGAATGGTTGAACCCCTCCGTGATAGTTGAAAAGAAAAACAAAGATTTACGCTTGTGCCTTGATCCAAAATACTTGAACTTGGCAATGAAACGAGAAAGATTTTTAATATCTACAGCAGAAGAAATAGCTGTTAAACTTAACAATGAAGAATATTCCACAGTCTAGGACATGAAAGACGGTTATTTTCAAATTCGTATTGATGAACAGAGTCAAGAATATTTTGTCGTTGGAACGCCCTTTAGAATGTATGCGTTTTGTCGCTTATCTTTCGGAATTTGTTCAGCTCCTGACGAATTTCAAAAACAAAATTATGAAATATTCGGTGATATTGAAGGCCTCTATTTCGATGACCTAATTATAACAGGTATTAATGAAACTGAACATGATAATAATTTACTGTTGGTTTTGGAGAGAGTACAACATTATAATATGAAATTCAACACTGATAAAATTCAATTTGAATCTAAATGTTTTAAGTTTATGGGTCAAATTAACTCAAAGGAAGGAGTCAAACTGAAAAGAAATTATGTAAAACCAATTCTAGAAATGCCAAAACCAGAAGACAGAACTGGGTTACTAAGAATATTAGGTATGGATAAATATTTAGGCAAATTTTTATGTAATGTGTCAAAAATAACAGCCCCGTTGAGATACTTGACAAGAAATTATGTTGATTGCAAGTGGACTGAATCGCACGATGAATCTCTAACAAAGCAAAAAACATGTAAACTAATGCCCCAATTCTGTAATTTTTTCATTCGACAAAAATTATAGAAATAGACACCGATGCATGTAAGGATGGTCTAGGTGCGTGTCGGTCTCAAGAAGGTCACCCGATAGCTTTTGCGTCTAGGAGCTTCCTGTGAGCAAAAGTATGCACTAGAGAAAGAAATGCTAGCAATGTGTTCGCCACATAAAAGATTCATTATTTTATTCATGGCTTTGATATAAAAATTTACCCAGATCACAAACCATTGGAAAAAATCATGAAAAAAGATGTAGCATCTATATCATGTCGCTTGCAACGGATGAGACTTCTTGCCAGAAACTGGGTTAAAGTCTGATCAAGAATTTAATTTTGCAGTACACTCTGTGTCAAAGAATTTGGCTATGTCTGAAGAGAGAAAAGAAAAGTTCAGGTAAGCAATCTTGAAAGATGAGGTTCTTAAACTAGTCATTAACTTTCATAAAAAAGGCTGGCCCAATAATAAGAGTGAAGTTCCTGTTTTTGTAAGGCATTACTATAAAATCAATAATAACCTAAGCTATGTTGATAAATTGTTGTTTTTTGGTAAAAAAATTGTTGTTCCATCTTCTGTAAAAAGTGATATGCTTAAATTATTGAACGAAGGTCATGTTGGCATTGAAAGATACAAGAATCGTGCGAGACAAAAATTTTATTGGCCGGGATTATCTGTTGATATTGAAGCCTATGCTAAAAAATGTCATATTTTTGAAACTTTTACTAAAAAATAGCAGAAAGAGTCGCTATTACCTCACAAATTACCTAAACGTCCGTGGGAGAGAGTGGGGTTAGATATTTTTCCATATACTAATAAAAGTTTCCTTATTGTATTTTATTCCTACTATAATTGGCCGGAAATACCTCAAATCAAAGACAAATCTGCAAAATCAGTTATTTTGACTTGAAAATCTGTTTTCTCTGTACACGGATCACCTGATAAAGTAACTGCTAACAATGTACCATTCAATAGCCTAGAATTTAAGACGTTTGCAAAGAACTGGAATTTCGAAATTAGTCTGCGAAGCCCTTATTACGCACAATCTAATGGACTGGCAGAAAAAGGAGTAGATATAGGTAATAAAATTCTAAAAAAATGTTTGAAAGAAAATTCTGTTATACATACCGCTTTATTTCAATATAGAAATCCACCGCTAAAGTATATTGGGCACTCACCTACACAGTTATTAATGAATAGGATTTGTAAGACAAAAGTGTCGATAAATTCCATTTTCTTGCAACCCAAACTCTATGACGACGTTTCTGATAAATTGTTACATAGACAAAATATTTACAAATCTTACTATGATAAGAATAGTAAAGATCTAAAACCTAAAGCCAATGTAACAATTTTGGACCATGTAAAGATTAAGTGGTAGCCTGTACAAATTGTTAATAAGCACAGCTCTCGTAGATCTGATATCGTAATATATTCTTTTGGCAATCTGGTCAGGCGCAATCGAATTGATCTTAAAGAATCATTAAATGATTATGTGCCTAAAGAGCCTGACTTAGATGGTAGTCATATCGAACCTTCGGCTCAGTCTGCCGTGTTGCTTAAAAATAAAAGCCCTTCACCGGAAGCTTCACCAAAATCTTCATTATCCAGTCCAAAAGTTTTAGATCACGGTGTTAAAACTAGATCTGGTCGGGTGATAAAAAAAACCGGAAAAACTTAACTTATAGGAGGGGATGTATTATATAGATACTTGTGCCTGTAAGTTAATACCTCATATCTTCTAAATTCTTGCTTGTACCACTACCTGTGTACTAGACATAGTTATTATCTAGTCCAATAAGTGATCTATTAGTTTTTGACAGCTTGTCACTTTCAATGCATTACTGTCACCTCAATGAATACAAGCGGTGTTACTAGAACTTATTTGATGTTTATTTTATATCCGCTCGGATCGGTACATGTTACACATCATATTGACTATCTACATTTTGCGGTTTTCCATGGAAAATTTATAAAAAGAAAAGTTTCCAAATCGTTATAATCAATAGTCTTACTGTAGAAAGGCGACTTTGACAGATGTATGTAGAAGTTCCCATTTGGGATTGAGGGGGACGAGACTAGGTATAAGACTCCCCTCAATAATGCATATTTAAAAGATATTGATGGGACAATCTAAATTCCCATAGATATTTTCATTCCAAAACTGAAGTGTTTGTTTCTATATATTTTATTTTATTTCAACGTTTACAAAGATCAAACATGTATTTTATGTATAAAAAAATGTCCATTCAAAACACCATGATGTGGAAAATATTAATTTATCTCTTCAATCGCATCAACCGCAGAAATTATATCCTAAATCTAAATATTCATGCATAAATTGTACTTTCACCTGAAGATTTTTCTCCAACCTTTTCTCTAATGCAAAAAATCTTCGTAGTGCTGCATCTCTGGAATTCCCCAATTTTGACGGAAGTTACTTTAGCGAAATTGTAGCAACAAACTTCCCATCGTAAGCCCTCCTGGTCGTTCCTTTAAAAATATTTTCACATTCCAAATCCTCCTTAGAATCAATATATCCCTCATCAGAAATCTCTTCTATTATTCAAAACCTTCTTACTTGTTGTACTCTACTTCTATATTTTTACTTAGACCATATTGAGCCAGCTACAATCCAACGCTATCTAGTATTTCGTAAAGTAGGTGAATAGTTACCTAACTTCATTTGGCCCACGTAATGTAATGCATAAAACAGATCTTCAGCAATAAGCAGATCCACTGTATTTGATTTAAAGGAACCAGGATCAGTTAATACTATATTGTCAGGAATATTTGAATGAGTTAATTTAATTTTACGACTAGTTATATTTCCACAAATTTATTATACCACAAGACATGAAATCTTTTTACTAAAATTAACTAATAGTGACTTAATTTCCACAAAACATCTTTTCTTAATGTTGACAGTTGATTTATCCCAACTATTTTTGTATTGACTATTTTCAGTCTAAAAATTCTACTAATTCAGTGGTTGACTCCCATTATCCAATAAAACCCGACAAACATGTAACAAACCATTTTTATCTACTACCCGAATTAATGGAGTAGACAATAGTATATCTATTGTTACTTCATCACCATTATCTTAAAATAAAGATGTTACCTGAACCTATGAACTGCAAGCCTGAGGAAATTGCGCATTATCATCAGAATTATTTTGAATGCACATTGCTTCAGTTATTCCATTACTTCGTAATGCGGTTCCATTTGCACTCAATTCTTTCTTCTCTGTTACATTTTGTTCATGATGAAGGAGAATGTGATGTCTAGATCCACATTTCAAACAGCTGCTGTGACTGTATTGCGTACTAGTATGACTTCTACCAAAACAGTTCAAACAGAAACCTAATTGTTTCACAACTTCATATCTAGAGTGAGTATTCAGTTTTAAAAATTTAGTGCATTGATTAACTTTTTCATTTTCATATCTGTTGTGTTCTATAGATTTCAAAAAAAAATGCTGTGTTAATTATTCTCGAATTAAATCCATTAGTTATCAAATGTATTATTAGAAGATCCCCGATTTCAGTAGAAACAGTAAGTTTTTCTAATGCTACCAGTATGTTGTCATACATATTTCTTAATGCTTCCCCCAGCATAGGAGGATTGTCATACCCATCACACAATAATTATCACTATTTTAAAATTTTGAACAGTTGTTTTACGTTTTTGAACTACCTCTTGTGCCTGTAAAGCTTTTATCAAAAAATGAAATTTTTCTACATTACTTATTTGATCGTTGTTTTTAATAAGTGAATCAAAAGTTTCTTCAAATTCAATCCAATTTCCTACCTCTCCATTGAAGGTAGGAATTGGTATTTCTTCATCTGCAATTATTTCTAAAGTTTGAAACTGAATATCGTCAAAATCATCTAATAATGTTTCCGCTTAAATTAACCTTTCTTTTAACTCGATAAATTTCGATTTATCAAGATTATCCAAGAATCTCCTAAAATAAGTTAATTTACTTTTAATGGAAGCTTTCTTTCAATTTAAATATCTTAATTTATTATCCATATTAGTTTTTGGATGCTCACCCAGTATCCACACAAATCCAGTTGATAAAGATATAAAAACACGCAATAAATGATAAAAAACTAAACGAAGACATCTCAGCAAGCTTGGGTCTTCTTCAGTTCGATAAATCAGCCTATTGAAATAGGATTCGGAACAAAATCAGCAAACAATAATCCAAAGCATAACCTATTTGTTAAACTGTATGCAATCAACCACAATTACCTTCCAGTTAAATTCCAGCAATGCAAGTCTACGGAGAACATGTAATACATAGAATATCTGTTACCAGTTTGATATTCCAGTTCATAAAATGTAACACAGGTCAAAAAGAAGGTCGAATGCTTCAATATTTCAAGTCTTCAAAAATTCCAACTGAAAATTACTATTCCGCACAAAAGGTCCACTATATTGGGGCAATAAATTCCCATAGATATTTTCATTTCAGAGCTAAATTAGTTGTTTCTATATATTTCATTTTATTTCAACGTTTACAAAGATGAACAATATATTTTATATATAAAAAATGTCATGTCATCTCGACATATTAGTCAAGGAACAATTTTGATTTTTCTTTTTCTAGTTAGCAAGTATAGATATATATAAAACACTCGATATGTGTATATTGACTAAAGAACCTAAAATATCCATAAATTACCAACAGATAATATCATGCTTTTGTATCGATATTATTGAGCAGAAGCTTATATACACGATTCGATTTCATTTCTGCGCTTATAGAAAATTTAAGTTCATCTTTGAGTCATTTTGGTAGGCAAAAGTTATAAAAGTTTGACTAAATTTTAAAAAGGAATTCCTCAATCGTTGGTATCTTAGCTTTGTTGTGTATAGTGTAACCAGGTATTTCAACGGAATCTGTTCGGGATTTTCCATAAGACCATTCTTAGACAGTTGCTTAGTACGACTTGTAAATTATGTAGACATGTAGCGCAAGATTGGAAGACAGGTGTTCCATATGTCATAATAGGTCATGTTGTTTGTTTATATATTATTATTTCATTTGTGATAGACGGTACACTGTTTTTGTTTATTGGGTATATAGTTAACTGATACCGATTTTACTTTTCCGCCCTACCTATCTATATGCAAGAAAAGTATTGATTTACCCCAAAAAAAATTGTAATTTTGAAAAATAAATTTGAGTTAATTTTACGATTTCCATCAACAACAACAAGGAAAAATGCTTTTTAGAAAAAAAATTCTAGGTGTATGTTGTCGTCGTAGCACCATACAGCCGCCGGAGTGCAATATGTCACAAATTTTATGATGGAATATTGTTAAGGTCATGTCACAGGTGTCCCCTATTGTTTTTCCTTTCACCAGAGCCAGTACAACGGGTGCTATGGTACTTAAAGTACGACTTTTGATCATTTTTTGACAAATTTTAATGTGTTAGAACGATACAGCCTCCGGAGTTCCACAAGTCACCAATTTTATGATTAAGTATTATTCAGAACATCTCACTGATGAACCCTATTAATTTTCAGCTCATCAACGCCAATACAACAGGTACTACAGTACTTTGAGTACAATATTTTTGTCATTTTTGGAGAAGTTTCAGTTTGTTAATACCATACAGCCTCCGGAGTATATACAAGTGACCAATTTTATGATTGGATATTATACAGGGGGTCTTAAAAACGAACGTTATTGATATTTAGCTCATTAAAGCCAGTACACTGAGTGCTATGTTCCTTGAGGTACCAAATTTTTGTCATTTTTGGAGAATTTCCAGTTTGTTAGGACGATCCAGCCTCCAACGTGTATACGAGTGACCCATTTTATGTTTGAATATTGTTCAGGGCATCTTATGAAGGTACCTCTATGATTTTTAGGTCACCAGAGCTAGTACAACGGGTGCTATGGTACCTGAGGTGCCACATTTTTTGTCCTTCTTGGAGAATTATCGGGTTGTTAGTACGATACAGCCTCCGGAGTGTATACAAGTGGCCAATTTTATAATTGGATATTGACCAGGTAATTGACCCCTCTGTTCCATTGCAAACAGAAGAACAGTTAGATAATGAAGTAGAATGTCCTGTTACAAATATTTAGCAAGCAGCTTGGGAGAACCCTCCTGAAACTAGGTACAAAAAAATGGAAATAATTATCCGAAAGATATTAGAGTTCTTATAACAAAGAAATGGAAAACAATAAGATAATGGGTTCATACCAGAGCACCAGCTGATAAAATAACTTTAAACAAAGTAACACAACGATTGAAAGCGCATCAAAAATGAATGGATTGGTAAATACCTGAGTGAACTGACTGAACAACAGTAACGATAAAGGAGGCCTGTACTATATAACTCGCTAATTAGAAAGGATGATGGAAGGTGGGCACGAGCTAATATGCGGAACATTTAGAAAAGAAATAGTCCGACCAACGAACGTGGAGTACCACAAGCCTGTAATGAACCAGAACAGGAGAACTCTGTTGTGAGACATACTAGTAGATAGGCAGCACTGATTCTGGCTCATTCCTCATGTAAAGTTACTTGGAAAATCGCTAAGGTTCATTCTGCACTTTTTTGACCAAATCAAGGTCATTACTGCTGTGACGTCAGCCCTCAAGGTCAGGCCCCCACTGCTGCTATGTGCATTGGACACGTTCGATAGGCACATATGACAAATGACACACGTGACCGTTGACAGACGTGACAGTTGACAGACGTGACAGTTGACAGACGTGACAGTTGACGCATGTGACTGTTGACAGGACCAGCGCCAGTGCCAAGGTACTGCTGTCAGCAACCCCTCAAGCTCAGGCATTGTCCACTGTTGCTACGCGCCGGCCGTTTTGTGCCGATGACGTCACCCCTTCTCAGTTACTTAATAATAGCAGAGCGTTATTGCCCTTATGACCAGCGCAGAACGCTAAACTACGTCTTTTACGGTCTGTTCCACCAGCCACCCACGGCCGTTTTTGCACCCCGCCGCGTGATCCCAGCCACCCCCCATTATCCCCTATATACACATTATCAACTGTCATACATCATATGTGCCTATCGAACGTGTCCAATGTACATAGCAACAGTGGGGGCCTGACCTTGAGGGCTGACGTCACAGCAGTAATGACCTTGGTTTGGACAAAAAAGTGCGATTTTCCATGTTATTTTACATGAGGAATTAGCCAGAATTATTGCTGTCTATCTACTCATACTTCACCAAAAGGAGTTTATATGGAAATTGAGACTAACATATATCCTAAAGAAACTCCTGAATTTGATCTCATTACTAGTGAAATCCTGAAGGAACTACCTCGGAAAGCTATTGTCAAATTGTCCAACTCAATTAATGCGTCATTTAGATTTAAATTCGTAACTAAGCTATGGAATGTAGCAGATGAGCCAAATAAATCTCCCCAGAAAGTTACATCCTACCAGCGAATCTCTTTGATGTCTGTTATATCGAAACTGTAGGAAAAATTGTTTTTAAAGAGATAATAGATAAAAAGATTGTCATTCCTTCACATTATTTTGATTTCAGAGAAAAGCACTCAACCATGAATCAAGTTCATAGAACCACAAACATAATCAAAAAGTACTGTAATGTTTTATTTAAACAATAATTAAACACACGGTATTGCTACTTACTAATTTATTTAAACACTAACTCACTAACACTTAATTTATATATACTTAACTAATCACTTAAATCTAATTTATATGCACACAAACTTGATTATATTAGCACTTCACTGTTCGGTGTATTTCTGTTTACTTCTCGAGTTCACTTTATCAACTAACTCCTCCGCTGATCGGTCCTTATTTATATCAATGTCTTTCTTACTAGAGAATTCTGCGCTGCGGCTTACACAAAACAAAAACAATTGGTTCTGGCCTTTTCTAGATAACTCTGGAACTTTTGTGTAGCCGAGACTGGATGTTTGAATTGGCAACTGGCCCCATTTCTACACATTCCCATCTTATGGAAATAGCAGGGCACCGTCTTCATCGGATACTGATAAAGGGGATTGTAGCTGCAAATTAATATCTGGACACCGGTATCTTGAAAGATAATCTCTACCATGTTCCTGATGGTTCGCCAATCCAACTGGTTACTCGCTATCTTAGGCATAGCCAGTTCCTTCACGTTGGATTCCAACACATGGTCTCGGAGGTTCCCACACATCGCGGTAGGTAGATCGATCTTGGAATTCATTTTTAGTTACCACGTAGAAGACGTACCGCGAATTATGTTTCAGTTTCAGTGTCTTGCCAGGGGCTGGAATCTGGTCTTCAAGTTTTTCTAATTTCCCGAACTTCTTTCTAAAGACGGTTGCCAACCCTCGTGCGTTCTTGATACGGGCGGGGATGTTGTATGCCACTGAATAATCTTCCGGCAGAGTGAACAGATCTTGTTGTTGTTCCTCATAGCAGAAATATTTTCGTCCATGTTCTCTTCCATGGCAGAAATCTTCTCTTCCATGTTCTCTTCCATGGCGGAAATCTTCTCGTCCATGTTAGCAGAAATAGACGAGATTAAGGTGGAAGCCTCGTCAGTAAATAAAACGGTTTCTGGATCAAAGCCGTCATTTTCCAGTGCTACTTTAAGTCTTTCTACTAATTCACTTTTCTTACCGGACGTTTCCAACTCACGAGCTTCCAATTCTGCTCTTAATACCGCCACTTTCAAATCACATAGTCTCTTGGCCATTTTTACGTAGCAATTTATTCATATTACCCCACAACTGACACCAATGTAATGTTTTTCTAATTTATTTAAACAATAAACGGGTGGGACAAATTTTAAACACACGGTATGGCTACTTACTAAATTATTTAAACACTAACTCACTAATACTTAATTTATATATACTTAACTAATCACTTAAATCTAATTTATATGCACACAAACTTGATTATATTAGCACTTTACTGTTCGGTGTATTTGTGTTTATTTTTTGAGATCACTTTATCAACTAACTCCTCCGCTGATCGGTCCTTATTCATATTAATGCCTTTCTTACTAGAGAATTCTGGGCTGCGGCTTACACAAAGCAAAAACAATTGGTTCTGGCCTTTTCTAGATAACTCTGGTCACAAAAACAATGTTTACACAAGATAGTCGTAAAGTCGTAAACAGTTATGAAAAACAGTGAGTATCCGCCATAATTTTAACTTTTATACCTGGCTTAGACAGAGTCGGTTTTAGGGACTATACCAGTGTGCTGTTTCTTAACAGTACTTAGAGGAAAACAAAGTATGCTTCACCGCTTTGCTAGAAGTGGCCTAGGATTTTGATAAATTTTAGCATAAGGGACTAAGCTACAAGTTAAGTATGTTACTACAACGCCAGTATTCAGACTTTTCAAAATCTCATATATCGGACGAATGTTTTAGATTAAAACAGGAAGAAACATACTCTCAACTATCTCAAATTAAGGCAGGAGTGCCTGAAGGTAGTGTACTAGGACCAGTTCCCTACTTATTGTATACTAGTGATATACCTAAACTTAAACACGATACTATTGCAATGATTGCCATTCTGGCCGTTGGAAAAAAACATGAGGAAGGTGACGAAAAATTGCAAATACCACCTGTACTAAAATATGGAGTACTAAGTTGAATTAAAGCAAATCTGCTCGTGTTAACTTTACCAAAATATGCAAATAACTATCAACGACGCTCAAACATTAACACTGACTAGAATTAGGATTAGATTAGATTAGATTTCGCTGGAGAGCCCGGGTTCAAAAGAAACGCGAAGAGGTTGGGATTAAATATGAAACGATGTACTGGCTGCTACGAAGAAACTCCAAGATGTCCACTCACCACTAACTGCTCCTTCACAAACAGATATTGAAGCCCATTTAGACATATTGCATACAGCTAGTAAAAGTATAATAAAGGTTATTCAACGATTGAAAAATAAAGTATTACGGAACATTGTTGATGTACCCCAATACTGCCATGATGGTGATTTCCATGGGGACTTCGATGTAGGAACTATTGAACAGACCGCACCAAAACTCGCCAGTAGCCATGAATAACTATTAATCCTACATGGTAACGTCCAGGTTATCCAATTCCTTGACAATACCAATCTATTGAGAAGGCTCCAAATGATCAAACCGTTTGAGTTAGTGAGATAGTTTAGGTGACTGTGTTAGTTAAAAGCAAAAGTATGTTGCGCATCTCGCGAAAGACGTGAACGGTAATGTTGCTAAATTGCTAAGGTATACAAGTAAGCGGGATCTTAGCGTTTGAGAATTTTTTCCCCTAGTTAAGTTAGTTTAGACTTCCCCTCCCTGCTTTTATGTCCAATTTTGATCTTCTTGCTGCTGATTATTTGTAATTTGCATTATTTTCTTATAGTTTTAGTCAATTATTTTTTCTTCTACAACGTTTTCCAGATTTTTTCTCATTTTCTAAAATTTCTCTTCACTTTTGGAATTATGACCAATCTTCTAGTTGTCATCATCAGTGAGTGTTGGTCCCTCACTTCTCCTGTAAATCAACTTGTGTGCCAGAAATGAGTACACATTTATCGAGTATATAAGTAAATTGCCGATTTCATGAACATTGCCTTACAAGAAAAAAGAACACAGAAGTTTTAGTTAAAAATGGTTTTCTGCCGTACGTACCTAAATACTTATGTTAACTACACGAAATCGTGTAATTTCTGCAATCAGACAGGTTACTGGTAATAATTCCAATAAAATTCACTAATTTCACTGTTTTAAATAAAACTTACTGCTTCCAGTTATTTCCAAAATATATTGAAGAGATTTTAAAAATTCTAAGATAATTGACAATTGTTTCGATAATAAATATCATCGTCAGAATGACAGAAGTTACATTTCGTTTGATGCCTCTCTGATGTTCAATCAATTATTTTTGTTGGACCAAGAAGAGACCTAACTAGTGATTGACTCAACATATGTTAATAGAAAAAAGAAGAAGAATGATATTACAAATTTTAAAGCTTAGATATTATTATATTATTAGCCCTGTGGAGATATCCTGCATATTTTTTTCCAATTAAGATGAGTATAACTGTGCAATGATATAGAAAACCAGGAAAACTATATCTGCGGATCTTTACAATTATCACTTGAGAAGACAGTTGAAAAGTGGAGACCTCCCTCGATTTATCTGTTCCTTGACAACTTGATATTGTAGGTTTCTTAAGTGTCTTGTAATTTCTAATTCTTCAGGGAAATCCAGTTCTTGTTTCTTACCACAAATATGTAGTACTTCTAGTCCTATGCTAGGAGTCAATGAATATTTGGTGTCAAGTAGATGTTTTGGGCAATCATCAGGTCAATGAAAAATGCAGGAATAGACCAACGATATATTGACATTATACAGACACTAAATGACAACTCAAAAATGAAAGTATGGCTATATGAAGACACCGAGGAAATCACAATTGAAAGAGGCGTTAGACAAGGAGACATTGTGTCACCCAAATTGTTTACACTAATGCTAGAAGACGTCTTCAAGAGCCTACACTGGGAAGACAGAGGAATTAATATATCGGGAGAAAAACTAAGTAACCTAAGATTTGCTGACGACATTGCCATTTTTGCCCCAAACAGTGAAGAATTACAACACATGCTTATAGAACTACAACAAGAAGCAAGAAAAGTAGGCCTAGAAATGAACATTTCTAAAACCAAATTCATGACAAACCAACGGACAAACATAGAGAGTATAAATGTGCTGGGACAACAGGTAAAGAAGGTGAACTCTTATGTCTACCTAGGTCAAGAGTTAACATTGGGTAAAGCCAATCAAGAACTTGAAATTAACCACAGAATACATCTAGGATGGGCGGCCTACGGGAAGATGCGACACGTCTTCAACTCCAACCTACCCCTCAAACTAAAAACCAAGGTTTACATGGAATGCATTCTCCCAGTAACAACCTACGGATGTGAAACATGGGTCCTAACAAAGAAAATCTTAAATAAATTAAAGATACACCAAAGATCAATAGAACGAAAAATGATAGGAATAACGCTTAAAGACCATAAAACCAATCAGTGGATAAGAAATAGAACCAAGGTAGAGGACATAGTGAGGCGAATAGGCAGTCTTAAATGGAACTGGGCCGGACATGTTGCCGAAATAAAAACAACTGGAGCGGAAAAATAACAAGATGGAGACCTTGGGGGGAGAAAAGAAGCACCGGCAGACCTCAGCAAAGATGGTATGATGACATCAAAAGAACAGCCGGACTTAACTGGAACCAAGTGGCACAGAACAGGGAAAACTGGAAAAATATGAGAGAGGCCTATATCCAAAGGATAGAAAACGGCTAGAAGAGAGAAGAGAGAGATGTTTTGCGGAGTGGGACTCTTCTGGTTGTTTTAATCTATATGCTCGTAAATGTTCACTGTATATGATCTCAGAATTTCTAAGGGTTTCACCCAAATAGACAGCATTACATTCTGGACATTTAAGTTTATATATACCAGACTTCTTCAATGGTGATATTTTTGTTTTTACATTCAAAAATTTTGTACTCACATTACTTTCTGTTTTAAAAGAAATATTACCTGCATCTGTGATGATTTTATAATTTTTTATTTCGTTAGTTTGTTCAGGAAATATTAGTTCGAATGCCACCTTCTCCTCTTTTTTATAATGGAAAACCGTTGGATGTTGCTATTTGTTTAATTCTCTTAATTTCTCTATCAAAATTACATTTGTTAATAAGAACTGGAAAATAATTGAGTTGCTAGTATGATTCCAGATCTTACATTTTTGATTATTTTTCATAGATATAACAGCAAAGTATTGTGTGAAAAATAGAACCGCTACAATTTGATGGACCATATTAATAGAATTATGGTATTCACTGAACAAGTTGTTATTTATGCTGTATAACATGACACATCCTGTAGAGAAACTTTGTTGAAATACCAGTTGACGTGTCCGATATCCAATGCAAATTATTTGGCTGATACAAACTGTATAATATATTGAATATGTTTGTTGTACTGGTCATTATTATATTATCCTCAACAATTTTTGTAGTATTCTTCCCTGTTTCTTTGAAATTGTTCTATTTGTTTTGTAGATAAAAAAAAGAATCGAAGGATTCCAGTTCCGCCGTTAAGGTAAGAGGTAGAATAGATATGTGTTTGTTTATACAATTTCAAAAATATTGCATATTAATACAAATTATGATTCTTCAATAATATAATTAAGCTTCCGCATAATTCTATATCTGGAGAATGACTAATCCACCCGATTTAGAAAATCTTTGTGCAACACACTATGTCTCGAAGAGTTATTTTGAATACGGCACAGCTGTTTGCATACAATCAGGATGACAGCGATGCCACGCCATGTACACTATGTTGTCCATTAGATATTTTATGCGTTCCATTATACCCTGTTTATTTTGAGAATGTTGGTCTTGTACTAGCAATATCCAGTAACATCTGTGGCGTTATCACGAACGACCTTACCGGGAAAAAATCATATTGATTCAGGTTCTTCCAATTAAATGATATTCTAGTATTGATAAAGTTTTTTTATAAATTATTTTTCGTAAGTAATAGAAGAGACATGTGATATATCAGAGAAGAAGTCGAAACTCTATTTATGTAATTTGAATTAACAACAACTATTCTGCAAACTGTTTTCTCCGACTGGCATTGATTTGTAGTATAATAATAATATTATTTGGCTTTTTTATCAATGTTCATAATTCAATGTGGAAATCTCCATACAAACAAAGTGGGAGACATGCAAAAATGGTGGGATATAAAGAATAACTTAACCCTAGATTGCCAACGTTGAAAATATATACGTTGATGCCAACAATACGTAAATATTACGTACATTTCAAATGTGTGCGAAAATTGTCACAAACCTTTCAATTTAGAGAAAAGTAATTAATTATATACCTTTTGCAGCTCATTTTTATTAAAAAATAACAAACATTTCCTAAATCGATAAAACGAAATAACCAGAAAGTACATATGAAAAGGTTAGCTGAACTTAGATTCAGCGCATTCATAACACATATTTATTTGGTGCTCTGCACAAAGGGGCCTTGGACAATTTTGACATTATGTTGTTGTCATTCTTCTTTTAACGGAAGGGCACTGGCTGCAATATATTCGCTTTCCCTTTTTCTCTAGCCTTGTATTTTTCACTTGAGAACTTTCACCCAGCGTACTTGAGATAGTTGTTTTTAATTTTATAGGTAATGTAGAAATCTGCAGCTTTGTTTCTAGCCACGGTTGTGTTAATTGTTCATGAAGCTTTATCATGTTATTTAGCCTGGATTCCGATTTTTTCCTAGCAAATGTCATATTATGGTTGTAAATGATGTATGAATTTATACCGGCTATATTTAACACATTATAGAAAATACAAAGAGGCCAGCGTCTTGTCTTCCTATTACAGCACATATTGGAAGTAATTTGATCGAAAGTGCCCACTGCTCCTTTAGTACTATTGTAAACATGGATTATTTCTGGTTTTGACGTGACAGCGTTCAACACATTTGTGTTATGCATTGATGACAATAACAGGACGTTCTTGTTTGTCTTTGGTTTATAAGAAATCAAAGTTGTGTTCTCAGTAAAAACGGCCTACGATGTTCCGTTAGGTCTCGAATTTATATTTAGCAGTTCTTGAGGTATATGTCTCTTATTTTTCCTAATTGTACCGACGACTGTTAGTTTATATGGAGATTGAAGAAATCTGTTGGTCAATGGAATATTGGTAAACCAGTTATCAGTTGTAATATTTCTGTTACTTCCCCAAACTGGTTTACTAAGTAGTTCAACAAAATAGTCTGCCAAGGGTACTACATTCGTATTTGTGGATTTTCCTAGGTAAGGACTCGCGTTTATGAGATATTTTGTTGCAACGTCACACATCATAAGTATTTATATGCCATATTTGTTAGGTTTATTTGGCATATACATTCGAAACGGGCATCTACCTCGAAAACCCACTAATTGTTCGTCAATGCATGAATATGCGATGGGTTTATAATGTTTGGTACAGTTCTTTATAACTTTATCCCAAATATCGGAAATTGGAGCAAAAGTAGATATGCTTCTTCGTTCTGCCCTTGTAGATACATCATCAAATCGAAGCGTATTGATTAAAAAGTTGAATCTTGTTCTACTTAAGGTGGCACGGTACTTGGAACCATACAATGAATCATTGAAAAGAATTTCACCCGTAAGATGGTTGTCTTTAAGCGCCGAAGATAATATTAAAACACCTAGTAAAGCCTTTAGTTCGTTTATCGATGTTGGTGAGTTGGACGCATTTTTGACTTTGTATTTTTCTTGCAATTCAAATATCTTTGCATTGGTTTGAATCAATGATTCGGAAAGTATGTCGTCAGTAAAAAATAAAGTGAATGCACTGATAGGTTCGATGGCGTCTTTGGCTTCGCCTGTAGGACCGGGTCTGATATAAATGATATTTTTCTCTGGGGTCTTTTGATTTTGGGTATTTCTTGGGGCAAAGCTGTACCACTTGTAACTAACTACCTTTACCTAAAAACATATTTGGCGTTGCCTCTTCTAAGTCTGGCATGTCTTGAGCAGTGATAGGTGTTGGCGCTTGCAAATCCGTATTGCTCGAAATAGATTCTTTGTGAGTTTTATTTTTTTTTGACTGTGAAACAAGGTTAGGGCTTTTTTTAGCATAATCCCACACTTCTTTTAAATCTTTCTCGTATTGGTCCTCATCGATCGGGTCTGGAACATAAGTAATCTTTGTCTCTAATACTGTCATCGCTGTCATATTCCCGGTCTGTTTCAAATTGATTGTCATCATCTTCGATGTCGCTACAGTCACTAAAGTCGCTAGCTTGGAGAATTTGTTCTAAGTCTTTATCTGATAGATTTTGTTTTGAGCTTGAAATTTGTTTTCCGCTCATATTCAACTAAAGTAAAAAGGAAAAAATCTAATAACTGAAACATAATCTGACCAATAAGACTTACATTATTGCCAACAATACGTAAAATATACGTATAACCACCGTACGAATTTGCCAACTATAAATAAAATTTACGCGTTGATAATCACTCTTTATTCGGTAACGTACAACCCACAACTGCCACAACAGAAACTCGTCGGCAGCCGAATGTTGTGGTGGTGGAAGATGCACTGCTGGAGCGGCAGAACAAGGATACCAGTAATAGGCCAGTTATTTGAGATTAAAAAAAAACTGTACGTAAATTTTACATAGGTTGGCAATCTAGGCTTGAAGACGAGAATGATCAGGAACACAAAGAGGAGGTAATTGTAATAATATGGGCATGTAATCACTATGAAGCCAAAAATAATGACAAGGAAAGTGAGTGAAGTAGAGAATGAGAATAAAAGAAGGACTGACCAACGAAAAAAGATATCGATCAAATAGAGACTATACGAAAAAGGCCAAAAAAGTATTGCAAAACGTATGCTAGTAAATATTGTTCTCTAAAAAGCATTTGATATTTAACTTAAAAAGGAGCTGATATATTTGAGGGATAACAGGGAATTGAAATAATTCATGATATATACAAAACAAAAACCATATCAAATAAGTGGATGTCCATGTTATATTGTCAGTAAACTTTATAACAAAATAATGATAACACTAAAAAATGTCAGTACTACTCTACACTTCGACAGGTACGTATCGTGGCTCGTGTAGTGTGTTATAGGCAAATCGATTGAAAGTTAATTTATTATTTGTATTGTCAGTTTATTAATCATAATAAATAATTGCAAACCGCTAACTCTTAATATCTCCAAAATGAATAGTAATTCGGAGGAGGGAGAACCCGCTCCTAAGAAAAATCCACCTCATAAAAATGAAAATCAAATGGAAATCGATGGAAAACAATACGATCTAAATAATTTATATTCTAGTTCGGATAACGGACCGTACTATGTCATAGTTGAACCAACCGATGAAAATACTCGTACTCCTGCTGTTAAAGTAGGTCATTACATATTCAATAATCAAACATTCAAAAAAGACATTATTGCTTATAAACTAATAGGAAGAAACAGAGTAAAAATAATTTTCAAAAGTTATATAGTTGCTAATTCTATGGTAGGTCACAACTTAATGGTATAACTTATGAATAAATTGATCGCCCACACTCCTACATTTTTTAACCACAAAGAAGGTATAATTAGAGATGTCGATACGTTCTTAAACGAAAAATACATATTAGACAATATTGAAAGCGATAAAAAGGTAGTGAATATACAAATAATAATTGATTCAGATAATGAAGTACAATATGTACCACGACAAATGATTGTCGTTACTTTGCTAGGTGATTATTTGGCACAATGTGATAAAATCAATTTGGATAGGTTTATAGAGGAGCCTTATATTTATCCTGTAGTACATTGTTTCATGTGCCTATGATATGGACATACCGCAAAATATTTGTAACTATTAAGTGTCAAAAATGCGGTCAACTGCATGATGATCCCGAATAGTTCGAATGTAAAGAAGATGATACTGCATTTAGTGTGAACAAAGTGGACATCAATCGGTACCAAAAAATTGTCCTAAATATATCCAACAGCGCAACATTGAAAAAATTATGTCTGAACAGAATATTCCATTTAAATATGCTGAACATGTAGAACCAAATCCCAGCTATTCCAAAATAGTTAATGATAACAGATTTGACATAAACAATTTAGAAAATTCCCCCAATTAATCAAGCAATGTTAATGGGGATACTCCTTCAGAGTCCCCTTCAACTAGTCACAACTGGATATCTCTTCCACCAAACCAACATTATAAAAAAAGTGAAATAGTATCTCCGGTGAGCATTAAAAATCAACCCACTTCTCAATCAAATTCAACAATGTCCAGAAGCATCCAACCAAATCCTCACAGAGAAGATTTCCAGATTTATAAGGAACAATCAGAAATCGAAATTGTACATAAAATACCTACCCGTTTCATTCACATTCTCAAAAAATATAATTTAGCTATTCCAGACGGATCCGTTATTGAAGAAACATAAAACGAGTTTAAAATTATTTTAGATTCGTTTATGGAAGTTAATAGTATTGCATTTAATCAGAATGGATAAAATGAATATTCAGGTTTTGCAATGGAATTGTAACTAACCTTAAGAATTCCCTAAATAACTCAAAATATAAGTTTGATATAATTAAATTGAATGAAGTTTTCTCCAAAGGAAAAGGTCAATTCAGGTGGATATAATTTTGTTCACAAAGAAAGATTGGATGGATAAGGTGGTGTTGTTATACTCATCAAGGACAACTTAAGTTTTTCTGAATTCAATTTTAGGAATAATTTTATTAATAAAATAGAAATATGTTCAAATAAACTTCTGGATCTCAAAATAAATGTTATTTGTATTTACAAACCTCCTAACGTACAAGATACTACAACTGACTGGTCCAATATTTTCGCTTAGATACAAAGGGATGCTCGCGTTCGTGGGAATTTCAATTTCCATCATAGTTGCTGGGGTTCTATCATCAAGGTATGAGTTTAGTAGATGCTATAGATGAAACCAAATCAATAGTTTCAAATGATGGAAGGCCAACTAAGATGAGCAGACCAAATGGAAGACCCTCAGCAATTGACCTCACTTTTATTACAACAAACCTCTTATGTCTAGCAGAATGGAATGTACTAGATGATACATTAGGATCCGATCATTTACTTCTCCACATAACAATATCCCGTAATTATGTTCCATGACATACTACCTGTTCAGTGCGGCCCTGTCTATCAGCTTCCTCCCACGTCGAGTTAAGTCGAAGCGAGCGACGACACTAGCGTCTAGCGAGCTGCAAGTCACGGATGATCCTGACCAATTAAAAACTACCGAGGTTAGGATCCGTTGGCGCGAAAGTTTAAAAATAATAGCTGCTTTCTTTTGACTAGAATATTGAATTATTTCAATTGAAACGCATCGTAATTGGTTGTTTCTAGGCAATTAACTGATATTATTTGATATTCGGCAGCATTTACTATATCATAACGACATTGCTACACCGAGATAAAAGAAAAGGTGAGAGAACTGTTTTCCAGTTATTTCCATTTGAGAAAATCTGTTCAATTTGAATAAAAAAAACTGTTTAACGGTTAAACGAACTTTTTTGGAATTCTAATTTACTCATTTATGTTTAAGTTAACAAAAAACTTAAGCTTATATAGGTATTTCAATTTTCAAATTAAAATATAAATCGTTTAGTTGGAGAGCCAAAATAATCTACCGTTTCTATTTTCTCATTGTATCGATAAATTTGCTATTATAGCAATATCAACAATAATTGTTGATATAATAAAAACAAAAAATCGTTTAACAGCATATGTCGTTATGAACTTAGTGATCGAATTGTGCAGATTACCTGAGATTTATAAAAATGGAATGGTTAAGAAAATTCTAATTATTACTTTGATTAAAGTTGAAACGAGAAAAATACTGTTTTATTTTGACCTTCACCTGTTGTGATAAGGAAATATGAATATTTAACAGAGCAAAAAAACTACCAAGGTTATTGGTATTGTCTTATAAATTATAATTTATTTATACATTCTTAGATGCTAAATTTAAAGCTATTTTTTCGACTTCTTTATGACTGGGCTTACAAACACCACTTTTTGATATTTTTTTCTTCTTTGTCGTACAGAACAACCTCTTCCAAGTATTTATTTTTTTATTGTGTGGAATATTAATATTTTGCGAAGAAGCAGAATTAACTAGTGCTGCAATTGTTGGTGGTATGGGGGCAATAGCTTTATCTACAATCTCAAGTTCCTCCAATGAAGTTGTAGCCTCAAGAATTTGCAAAAACTTTATTTTAATTTCATTTTTTTTTCTCTTCAAATTCAAATAATTTGAATTATTCTTTTTACATAATTCTTTGAGAATGCAGTCCTCTTCAATGAAATTTTCATGGGCTACGTGCCTATGAAGACTATTTTCGTCATCTAAAAAAATAACATGAAAAGTCATAAAAACTATGAAAAAAGGAAATATACGTATATTACATTGCACTCTGCAAAAAAGTTCCAATTGGCGGCGTAGATATTTTTTCTGGGGTGTAATCAAACCTTTACATTTTTTTAGTCAGCTGCAAGAGATTTCCTGATAGATTTCTAGTCAATTTATCACTATTTATAATTTTTTGAGTTAAACTCCCCTCTATGGATGGGAAAATGTCCCAATTTTGAATTGTCTAAAGATTTATAACTAGAGAGGTAGCGATTTCTTGCACTCCTTGCATTCAGAATTCATAATCAATAAAGAAAAAAGTTTTGCAACAAAAACTAAATAAAATAGTACACAATGATCGAGGAACGTGAATAAAATTTGCATATAATCTTGCACACTGATAAACATTTCTATCTACATTCCGCAAAACCTTACAAAAGTATTTAAAAGTCCGATATCATTGTTGCCAATGGCAGTATACTAAAACTTAAAATACATCAGAATAGCAAAATTTTTATAAATCAAAAATATTCGGAGATATTTTAAAATATATAAAATGAATAAATTAGAGAATCGATTATAGTTGGAAAAGTTTTAAAATTGCCCATAACTTTTTTATTATTGTAAACATTATTTTCTGTCCCCTTAAAACATCAGATAATGATTTCGATTTGACAACGCTGCTTCAATCGCCGACAAGGTTATCCTTGTTAATTTCCATTGGTTAGGATCATCCGTGACCCTACAACTCACTAGACGCTAGTAGCGACGACGACTAACAGCGACCAGCATTCGACCTTCTGAGTTCCGCAGAGGAGGATATTCACAATATTAAGTTTATTTTATTAATTTTTTCATGATGTAAAGTTATAAATAGTTCAATGAATAACACCTCAAAATGTTAAAATAAGTGCATTTACCAACCAGCCCATACAGTCTACATTGGTCCATTCGACCCGATAATAAGAATTATTCAAGATAACAACATTCAAACGGGGTTTGTGACAGCAAGCAGGCGACCGATACACATTTAGAAGTCATATTGGTGCGATAAGTTTCCAGTCAATCCAAATTCCTTTCTAATCTATCGGCACGTTGTCGACGTAAAAATTTTTTTATGTAAACGCTTTTTGTGTGCATGCTTTGTTTGAAATTCAAAACCCGACTAAGGAAATATCACTTAGACAAACAATATTTAAAAACGAAAATAAATTCTTCTTAATTTAGGGTATTTTGTATTTCTAATAAAAGATACAAGAACAGTTGTGTTTAACAAAGTGGTATTTCCGGAATTAATCTATAGTTTGTTTCATTTTTATTGTATCAAACAGTTCATTAATTTTCTTCCTTTATTATATTAACGCAAATTATATTATATTAACGCAAATAATACAGCTATAATGAAGGAGGAAATCAAGGCTTTAATAAAGAAACGTGGTTCAGTAAAGGCCAAAATAACTTTAGTCGAAAAATTTATTATTGGCTTGCAAACAATCGAAAATACATTAGAACGATCAAAAATTATTGAATTGGAACGAAGGTTACAGGATACCGAAACATTAATGTCTCAGTTTGATGAATTGCAAACAGACATAGAATGCGCAGTAGCGGACGTTGATACGCAATTGGCGGAACGCGAAGAATTCAATAACCGGTTTTATTTGGTTTTATCATTGGGGAAAACATTCTAGAAAAACATAGTCAACCAGACAGTATTGCTGCGATAGGTGTCGATAACAGGAGTATGTCATTACAATTGAATCACTCAGCGAATCCTACAGAAGGGGTTAAATTGCCAGAAATCAATTTACCTAAATTTGACGGTTAGTTTCAAAATTGGCTAGATTTCCGGGATATATTCCAATCTCTAATACACGAAAATAACAGACTAAATGATATTCAAAAATTTCATTATTTACGAGCGTCATTAATTGGCACAGCGCCACAAGTCATTAAAACTATGGAATTTTCCGCAAGTAACTATGAGTTTGCATGGAAAACTTTATACGAAAGATATAACAATACAAACCTTCTTATTCAGAATCACATTAATTCAATTTTTAAAATGGAATCTATAACAGTAGAATCAGCAATTAAAATCAGAAATTCAAGCGATAATTGGTTTAAAAATTTAACCAGTCTAAAACAGTTAGGGGAACCAACCAAACATAGGGACACAATAATTATTTACATAGCGATTAATAAACTAGATTTTAATACAACACGAGAATGGGAAAGAATTTAATTCTAAACAGAGCAATTCTTGTACCCTGGAAGATATCAAAACTTTTTTAAGACAGCGCGCAGACCTTTTAGAAAACATGGAAATGAATTGCAAAAAAAGCATAAATGAAAAACGTCCTTTTTCACACGAAAGTTTTAATGTTAATCGAGACAACAAGCATGCCCATTCGAGAGGCATGTTCGCAAATTCAAAAGATAGCAATAAAGTCAACAATGAATCAAAATTTACATGTCCTTTATGCAAAGGCGATCATAATCTATTTTATTGTACCGATTTTTTTAAACTTTCTGTACCCGATCATACGAAGAGAGTTAAAGAATCAAAGTTATGCTTTAATTGCTTACGTCCCAATCATCTTCTTAAAGATTGTAACTGGTCAGGTTGCAAACTATGTGGGGAAAAACATCATACCATTTTGCACAATAGAGATCATGCCAATGTATCAGGTGGAGTGAATTCACAAAGCGTCGATGACAGTTTGATCGTCCAGTCACAATCTTGTAACATACAAAATACAAAATGTAATCTATCCGTGGCAAATAATGCCATTTTGTGTACAGCAATGGTTCACGTCCGAGGTATTACAGGAAATTTCATACCGGTACGATCACTTCTGGACTGCGGATTACAGTCTAGTTTCATAACTTCAGAACTATGCAATATTTTGAAAATACCTCAGGGAAAAACTAATTTAACGATTTCAGGTATATCAGATAAAATATCACGGGCCAGTAACAAATGTCATTTAAAAATTCGGTCTTCTGTCAATTCATACAGTTTCAGTTTGACATGTTTTGTTCTTGACAAAATAACAAGTGATTTACCAGACTTTAATATTAATCGCGACTTGTTAAATATTCCTAAACATATGCAATTAGCTAATCCTAGCTTTGATCAACCTCAAAAAATAGATCTATTACTCGGAGCCGATATTTTTTTGGAACTTTTAGATACCGAAAAGTACGAGCTTGGTACGAATGGTCCTGCACAGTACTCGCATTGGGTGGATTGTAGCAGGACCTTTATCAACTTTCAGTAATAACACCATTTGTAATTTAAGCAAAAATTCTATAATTCAAGAACAACTTACTAAGTTCTGAGAAATAGAAGAAATCACAAATAATAAGCCATTATCTAAGGAAGAAGCCTTGTGTGAAAAACATTTTGTCGATAATTTAACGTACTCTACGGATGGTAGGTTCATAGTATCACTTCCTCTTAAAGGTTCTCTTCACAAGATAGGGAATTCTAGCGATGTAGCGATCAAACGATTTATCAGTCTTGAGAGAAAACTTCTTGCAAATTAATGATTCACTAAGAAACTAATATACAGATTTTCTAGATGAATACGAACGACTTGGTCATATGACTGAAACAAAGGACATAAAAAATAATGAACCCGAATATTACTTACCTCATCATGGCGTTCTCAGAGAATCTAGTTCTACGACTAAGCTTCGAGTTGTGTTTAATGCATCAGCACCAACATCATCTGGGGTTTCTTTAAATAATCTTCTAATGACGGGTCCAACAATTCAATCGGATTTATTTTCAATACTTTTACGGTTTAGAATGCGCTCAATTGTTATTTCCAGTGATATAAAGATGATGTACAGACAGGTGCTCATTAATCCAAAACGAAGAAGTTTGTAAAAAATTATATGGCGAGCTTGTCCCAATGAACCAATTAAAACATATCAGCTTAATACGGTAACATACGGTACAACGACATGATCATTTTTAGCGATTCGAAGCCTACATGAAGTAGCAAATGAGTGCTGATATTCTCATCCAAAGATTTCCGATATTATTAAAAAGGATATGTACGTTGATGATCTACTCACTTCTGTAGATTCGTCCGACGATGCAAAATATATAATTGAAACAATTTCTGAAGCCCTTTTTACGCGAGGCTTTGAATTGCGAAAATGGAAGTCAAATCGTTCGGAAATAATACAAAATTTAAAGTTAGATTCAGACGACAACACAATCCATTTTTCTGAAAAAAGAGATTACGATAAAATTTTAGGTCTTTCTTGGAGGAGCAAACAAGACTCCCTTGCCTATAAAGTTATGGATGTAAACGAATTTGACCAAAACCAAATTACAAAACGAGTCATTTTATCAAGAATTGCAACGATTTTTGATCCTCTAGGATTAGAAAGCCCTTGCATAATCGTTGCTAAAATCTTATTACAAAAATTGTGGGCGGAAAATCTTACCTGGGATCAACCCTTACCTGGTCATATTTTGACCGAATGGTTAGACTTCTCTTCGGAACTCAATCTCTCAAATTTTTTATCGATTACACGTAAAGTTACGTACAGCAACCCTAGTTTCATTTCTTTACACGGTTTTTCAGACGCATCAGAATCCAGTTACGGAGCTTGCGTCTATATTGTATCACAAAATACATAAAAGCATGTTGAATGTAATTTATTGTGCGCTAAGTCAAAAGTAGCCCCTCTAAAAATGCTAAATATACCACGACTCGAATTATGCGCAGCTCTTTTGCTAGCGCGACTTATTTCTACAGTGTTAAATTCTATACAGATCGAATTCAATGAAATTTATTGTTGGTCGGATTCGACCATAGTTTTGGGGTGGCTGCAAACCTCCCCTAATTTATTAAAACCATTAATAGATAATCGAGTAGCTGAGATACAAAAATTGACGAATAATTTTAAATGGAGACATGTGCCTAGTGCTGATAACCCGGCAGATTCAGTGTCTCGGGGTGTTAATCCAACGAACATTCTTAGCCTATAAATGTGGTGGCACGGACCCACTTGGTTACTTAAGGACCAAAGTGAGTGGCCAACTAATAGATTTGTTTTAAAGGATTTGACGGAAATGCGACATTGCTCTTTCATAGCTAAATTATCAAAAACTCATTTTCCATTTGAAAATTTTTCTAACTTAATGAAAATAAAACTGATCGCAGCTTTTATTTTTAGATTTTACTTTAATGCTAAAAGTCCCGTTAAGAATCGAATTTTTACGCACCTAACATTATCAGAAGTTGAATACAGTTTCCAAAAAGTTATAATAATCGCTCAAATGGAATCATTTTCAGACGAATATTCCTTTTTATGCAATAAAGCGGAGCTTCCCAGAAACAGTAGAATTCTAAGTTTAAAACCATTTTTAAATGAACAAAGGTTATTAAGAGTGGGGGTGTACGAGAAGGGAACTTCACCTTAGCGATAGTTGGCTGGTTCACATAAGTTTAAGTTGGTTGATCCTTTCCTTCCCGACATGTTTTTTGAGAATTTTAAGAACAGAACAATCGCCAACCTTTTATTGACGGAGAATGCTGAAATTGTCGATAAAGGTGTAATCAAAAAAAATACGGGCCACTATCAATCCCTCTATTGTAATTCTTACAATTGGTATAATTTCTTTTATACAATAAAACGAAATACCAAACTTTACGGATACGGCAACAGCGCTTAACTACCGACAATAACCGGTCCAGGCGACCATGCGGATTTAAACAATGATTTATAATAATGATAGTACTTACTATACGAATATTTACCAATCAATATCGGAAAATAAAAAAACATTTCACACTATAATCACATTTCCATATGTTGCAGTTATACGAAATTAATAAAAGGAACTAGGTATGTACCTACTCTAACAAAATGAATTTACACCTTATCATGTCGTCAAGAGAGTTCTGCTTAGACTTACTGACTGCTTTTCGTTGGCGGTAATTTTTCGGCTAGTGGCGCAGAAGGTACCAATTGGATCCGTGATCATAAATAAAGGGCGCGGAGATTTAAACTTCGAACCTTTGGCTTAATGTTAAATTAAGGTCCATTGTAGGAATTTATCGGAAATTCCTACATACTGGGGGCCGGGGCAAAAATGAGAGGAACAGTTTAGGAGCAAAATCCAAATTTTAAGCAAGAAGGGAGGAGAAAAGAAAAAGAAAAAAAATACGTTCTACTCCAAATGTAGATAGAACTCAGTCCATACATGGTAGAGGAGCTAACTTAGTAATAGGATGAATATAAACTCTATCCACAGTTCTTACACGTGCGGCACGAACATTGCCGTCTTTGCCAGTTAGTAGTTCCACTACCCTGGCAAGGGGCCAATTCAAAGGAGGACGGTCCTCCGATTGCACTAGTACAAGCTGATTAAGCTGAAGATTGTTTGAGGCTTTACACCACTTAGGTCGATGCTGCAGTCGATGCAGATAATCGGTGCTCCACCTCTTCCAGAATTCTTGGTTCATCTTAGTACATTGTTCCCAAAAAGTTAATCTGTTTACAGGGATGGTAGATAGATCGCGATCGGGATAAGCGGTTAAAGGTGCTCCGATCTAAAAATGACCTGGTGTCAAAGGAGATAGATCGGTAGGATCATTTGACATCGGGTATAATGGTCTGCTGTTCAAGATAGCTTCGATCTGACTCAGAACCGTGGAGAGTTCCTCGAAGGTAAGGCATGAATTGCCAATTATTTTGGTGAGGTGGGATTTGGCGCTTTTCACAGCCGCTTCCCATAAGCCACCCCAGTGCGGTGACCGCGGAGGAATAAACTTCCAACTAATTTCTGTAGTTGAAAGAAAATACTGTATCTTATTGATACTTTCGGAAGATTTGAGAAAAATGGAGAGTTCTCGTAATTGATTCCTTGCTCCAACAAAGTTGGAACCATTATCAGTATAGATAGTCTGAGGATTCCCTCTACGACTGAGAAATCTTTTAAGAGTGGCGATAAATGCATCGGTAGAGAGATCACTTACTAATTCGATATGGATCGCCTTTGTCACCATGCATATGAATATGGCAATGTAGGCCTTTTGTATTGGGGCTTTTCTTAAGCGCGAAGATTTAATTTGTACAGGTCCAGCAAAATCGATGCCAGTTTTGGAAAAGGGGCGAGATTTTTGCACTCGGTCAAGGGGTAACGGGGACATTATTTGAGAGGCGAACTGGGCATTAAATCTAAAACAGGTGATGCAGCTTTTTATCAATTTTTTGACAAGACGAGTACCATTCAAGGGCCAGTACTGTAGCCTTAAATTTCCTAACACATTTTGGGCTCCACTATGGCCAAGACGGCGATGTTCCCGTATTATTAGCAAATCAACAACATGATCATTTTGTGGTAACAGCATGGGAAATTTTTGATTGAAAGGTAGAGTAGAAAATTGTAATCGGCCACCCACTCTTAGAAGGCCGTCTTTATCCAAGAAAATGTTCAATGGAATTAAGTTTTTATTTCCAATCGGAACGTTAGTTTTTAAACAACGAATTTCGTTGAAGAAGTGTTTATGTTGAATTTGTTTGATTATAAAATCATGGGCAATTCGGAGATCGTCAACAGATAACGAACCAACGTCTCTGAATTTTCTCCTCGATAGGTTTATAAATTTGAATATATGGGCTATAACCCTATTTAAGGTTATAAATTTCGAGAATCGGAAAAATATAGGTTCCAAAAAGTTTAAGTCGCTGTTGACTATAGCAAGGTTGACCTTTTTGACTTCAGGCAAGTCGTCAATAGGTTCGAAAGAATCCATAGAATCAAAATCTTTAGATTCAAGTAGAAATCGAGGACCCTCGAACGAAAAAATCCAGACATCAGATGAGAATTTACCACGAGAAAGTAAATCGGCTGGGTTTAAATCGGATTTGACATGTCGCCATATAAAATCTTTACTATTGTTTTGAATGGTTAGGACACGCCGAGCTACAAAGGGAGAAAAATCATTAGAAGACCGTTTCACCCAACTGAGAGCGACTTGAGAGTCGGACCATAAATTTATGGAAGAGATGTGAAGAGAAATGCACAGAATCTGAACTATTCTGCGAGCTAAAGTGGACAACAGCTCCATTGCACACAGCTCTAACTTGGGAATAGTCAAAGTAATTTTCAAAGGATTCACACGAGATTTAGCAGTAATTAGGCGAGAGGATCTAGAATTATCAGCGTAGATCACTACTAAATAGAGACACCCTCCGTATGCCTTTTGACTGGCATCGCAAAACCCGTGGAGAGAACACGAAATAATAATTTTTTGGTTAAATAGGTATCTGGGTACTCGGAGGTCAGCAGCTTCAGTTAATAAAGAAAGGAATTTATTAAACTGAGTAATTATGGATGTGTCGGAAAGGGAACATCCCACCCTATCTGTGATTTCCAGACCGATTGCATTAACAGTTTGCCAAACACGGTCAGATTGTTTACTAACCCAAGAGGGTCAAATGTACTGGCGACGGTACTCAATATCCTTCGTTTCGTTATATGAGAACAATCAGCCAACTTGGCAATTTGGATGTGTAAAATATCAGACGCAGGATTCCATTTTAGTCCTAGAATTTTGCTTGACGAATCGTCAAAACTACGATCCAATTCAGCGTTAGGTAATTCATCGATTGACTGTAAAACTTGAATGAATTTGATTGCCATTTGTGAAGTTGGAACTCATGTTTTCCAAGCATATTGGTCAATTCGGCACAAAGAGCCGGTAAGTCCATTTCCTTATTGGTTCCAGTTAAGGTATCATCCATGTAGGTTTGATGAAGAATAGCCTGCTGCGCATTTGGACAATCGGGACTATTTAAGGCAATGTCTTTCAAGACTCGGGTGGCCAAGAAAGGGGCACAGTTCTGTCCGAAACTAAGCCTCGATAATTGGAAACATTGAAGGGGTTTCGTGGGGTTATCCCTCCACAGTATGTTTTGGAGATAGCGTTGCATGGGATTGATATCTATGAATCTATACATCATTTTGATGTCAGCACACAGGACATATTTATAGCATCTAAATCTGCACAAAATGTCGAATAGGTTATCCTGAACTTGGTATCCCTTCGACGTTAAATCGTTAAGAGAGAAACCTGAATCGGTTTTAGCCGAAAATCGAACACGATCCGAAGTTTGGTGGATGCGCTTTCCTCACGTATCACCGCCCTATGGGGTATAAAATACTTGAAATCGTAAGACACAGTGTTATAGAAAGACAGAGGAATGACTTGAGTATGATTGAGTGTTAGATATTCTGAAATTACTTTTTTATATTCAGAGAAAAGGGTAGGATTAGCATTGAATTTTCTTTCAAGAGAAGAGAATCGTTGGATGGCTATACCGAATGACTGGCCTAGTTTTTTATTCTGATTTGCGAGTAAAGGCATATCTACCTGATACCGCCCCGATGGTAGAATAACGGTTGTATCCCGAAATAGTTGTTCAACATATTCCTCGCTGGGATCTTGTGATGGACATTCGGGAATTTCCTCAAGCTCCCAGAATTTCTCCATTGTCCTTTGGAGGTCAGAATATTGATAGACTTGATCATTATAAACCGTCAAAAAGGAATAAGCAGACGAAGGTTTATGCTGGGAGGATTTAGCATTTCTCAAAGGGATAGGACCCGCGATAACATATCCCAGGTGAGTATCTATGAAGGAAGGAGAATAAGGATCCGTTTTAAGTACGGTCCCCTTAAGCAGGTAATGATATAAATCACAGCCAATAAGAAGATCTATTGGACCGGATTCAAAGAATAAAGGGTCAGCTAGCTCAAGTTTTATATGGGATGGAATTTTAAAATTAGAAGGTGAGATAGAAGATTGTGGTAAACTATTTGTTATTTTATCTATGACCGAGCAAGATATAGTGAAAGTACTGTGAGGTGCAATTTGAGAATTAAATGTGATATCTACCACTTCTCTACTATAGGTGTAGTTATTGCTACCTAATCCGGAAATATTAAGAGTTTGTTTTCGAGAGACTAAATTCAATTTTTGTACAAAGGCACGGTTAATAACGCTCATTTGACTAGCGGAATCTAGAAGAACTCGTCCAACCAAACACCGACCATTGAAACCGTTAACATTCACTAAAGCCGTAGGCAATAGTACAATACTGTCTTTTGCTGACATGGCAGTCAAAGCAGTTTGATATCTCACTGACTCCGGAGGTTCAGGTGATTGATTAGGTGATGCAGAACTGGTATTTATGAAATTAGATCTATTAATTTGATCTGGGGACGTATTATTATGTACATTAATAGGAGAGGGGTGATTATTTACATTGGATAGAGAGGTTACATTGGGGCTTCCGGAAGAGGAGGCTCTAGGATTATTACGATTGTTAGAGTTGTTTGGCAATCTGTTCTGTATGTCAAAATGTAAGTAACTATGATGAGACTTATTGCAAGTTGCACATCTCCTAAGGGATTTACAATCGGTAGTACTATGGGTACTATTCAGGCAATTTACACAAAGTTTTTTAGCTTTGACTATCTGATACCTCTCTTGAGGTGATAAGGACATAAATTTGGAACAACCGTATATAAGATGAGAGGGGTCTGAACAATGAAGACAGCTCGGTCTATTAACGAGAAGAACTAGAATGGTACTGTTGCGAAGAACTTAAACTAGATACCAATGTCACCCTATTTTTACTAACATTATTAGACTTGGGGTTGAATTTACCCTTAGTGTTGGTTTCAAAAAGATTTAAATTTTCCAACATTGATTGGCGTTGCTGTAGAAAATCAAAAAAATATTCAGCTGTAGGGATAAGCTCTGGCTTGCGCTCACTTTCGAAGGCTCGTCTTGAATTAAAATCAAGTTTTTGCTCCATTAAAAATATTATTAATGACTCAAAATTTACTTCCGGCGATAAATTCATATTTTTAATCAAATCAAATGTCTTACGCGTCGATATCTGAAATTCGCGCAACTCGACCGGAGTACTTTTCAAGACAGGTTTTTGATCCACCAAAGTTTGGTACAAAGAATACAGTAATTTATATTTATCGTCATATGCCTTTTTAAGAATATTTAAGGCAATATTCAAATTTTGATTTGTTACGCTCAAGGACTCAATCATTTCCAAAGGTGGTCCACGTAACAGCCCTTTAAGGTAATAAAACTTTTCACCCTCCGACTTTAAATTATTATTATTAAGTACCAGTGCTGTAAAAAGGTCAATAAAGGATGGCCACTCTGATGCAGCCCCTGAGAAAGGTTTAATGTTAATCTTAGGTAAAACGACATTAGATACATCGTTTGGACTAGTATTCAAATTGAGTGATTCTTTTTGCTTATTTTCTATTAGAAGTTCGAGCGTAGCAATACAACTTTCAAAACGGTCGGCGACAACGTTCTCGGCTTCATCGTCGGAAGAATAGTTGTCGTCGTCCGGGTTAGATAATGAAACGATTTCCAATTGGACTTTTTGATAATTGTCATAGTGACCAGATATGCTTTTAAGTTTGACTTTAAGTATATAGACCTCTTCGGAGCCAGTCAGCTCCGACACAAATGTTTCAATTCGAGATAATTACGATTTGAAACCCCCTCTTTTATTTTTCAAGTGATTTAGCGACATGATTGAATCAAAGTGTAACCAATCAAAGTTGAACTCCACCTGAATTAAAATAAGCTTCTGAAGTAGCGAGTAAATTTTTACAATATATGGAATAACCGAATAGACAAAGAGCTTTTCCAATCAATGCGATAAGTATGCAAATTACTGAAAATTAGTTTAACATTGTAAGAAAATACCTACCTACTTATAACCTACTTATAACCAAATACGGTATTAATATTCAAAATAATAAAGAAGAAATTACAGTGAATTATTTTTCACAGTGTACTAGAATGCATGTAAACGCAAATAGATAATCAGTATTGAGATTAATAAACAAAATATCAAACATTGAGAAAACTGTAGATTATTTTTAACAGTGTAAGAAAATGTACCTACTTATAACCAAATACACTAATCAAATATTCAAAGTAATAATGAAGAAAAGACTGTGAATTATTTTTCACAGTGTACTAAAATTGCACGTGAACGGAAAAAGATAAACAATATTGAGATACATAATCAAAATATCTAATATTGAGAAAATTGTAAATTATTTTTAACAGTGTAGGAAAATGTACCTACTTATAACTAAATACACTAATTAAATATCCAAAGTAATAATGAAGAAAATACTGTGATTTATTTTTCAAAGTGTACTAAAAATGCATATAAACGCACATTGCTAATTAATATTGAGATTAATAAACAAAATATCAAACATTGAGAAAACTGTAAATTATTTTTAACAGTGTAAGAAAATGTACCTACTTATAACTAAATACACTTATCAAATATTCACAGTAATAATGAAGAAAATACTGTGATTTATTTTTCACAGTGTACTAAAAATGCATATAAACGCACATAGATAATTGATAAACAAAATATCTAATATTTAGAAAACTGTAAATTACTTTTAACAGTGTAAGAAAATGTACCTACTTATAACTAAATACACTAATCAAATATTCAAAGTAATAATGAAGAAAATACTGTGATTTATTTTTCACAGTGTACTAAAAATGCATATAAACGCACATAGATAATTGATAAACAAAATATCTAATATTTAGAAAACTGTAAATTACTCTTAACAGTGTAAGAAAATGTACCTAGATATAACTAAATACCCTAATTAAATATCCTCAAACTTAACGATGTATTTATTATACCATGTATTATTGAGGTAACAAAAACCCGACATGTAAATAAACACTAGTTTCTTCAAAATATGCTGTTTATAAACACTTCCAAACCGGCTCCTAATCCTATACACCCCGCTTGAGCGAGGCGTCGTTGAAGTGGAAACGGCCAGCAGTTTTGATCATTCTGGATTCAGAGCTCGCTTCGCGCGCTGTTGCCGGACTGTCTTTAATTTCCCGAGCAATCAAATCGCACTTATATACCTAATACTGTTTCAGTATTTCTTTTTCACAGTTTCTCAGCCCTCACGAGAGTCTAATGAACAACTTTTTTGGAAGGATTATTAGAGAAAACAAGAA
The DNA here is from genome assembly GCA_963921935.1 of Galeruca laticollis. Lineage (NCBI taxonomy): Eukaryota > Metazoa > Arthropoda > Insecta > Coleoptera > Chrysomelidae > Galeruca > Galeruca laticollis. The sequence continues at coordinate 273,998,899 of OY998175.1, read as the reverse complement.
TAGGGTTCAGACAGACCCATGAAATCAAATTGCCGCAAAGGCGGAAATGGATATATCAAGTTGCTGCAGAGGCAAAAATGGATATGTCAAATTGACAGACTAAATCCGGCTCGAAGGACCACTAAAAAACTATGTACGAGAAGGGAACTTCACCTTAGCGATAGTTGGCTGGTTCACATAAGTTTAAGTTGGTTGATCCTTTCCTTCCCGACATGTTTTTTGAGAATTTTAAGAACAGAACAATCGCCAACCTTTTATTGACGGAGAATGCTGAAATTGTCGATAAAGGTGTAATCAAAAAAAATACGGGCCACTCTCAATCCCTCTATTGTAATTCTTATAATTGGTATAATTTCTTTTATACAATAAAACGAAATACCAAACTTTACGGATACGGCAACAGCGCTTAACTACCGACAATAACCGGTCCAGGCGACCATGCGGATTCAAACAATGATTTATAATAATGATAGTACTTACTATACGAATATTTACCAATCAATATCGGAAAATAAAAAGAACATTTCACACTATAATCACATTTCCATATGTTGCAGTTATACGAAATTAATAAAAGGAACTAGGTATGTACCTACTCTAACAAAATGAATTTACACCTTATCATGTCGTCAAGAGAGTTCTGCTTAGACTTACTGACTGCTTTTCGTTGGCGGTAATTTTTCGGCTAGTGGCGCAGAAGGTACCAATTGGATCCGTGATCATAAATAAAGGGCGCGGAGATTTAAACTTCGAACCTTTGGCTTAATGTTAAATTAAGGTCCATTGTAGGAATTTATCGGAAATTCCTACAGGGGGGAAGACTCTCCAATTCTAACTTTTCGTATTCAAAGAAATATCCGAATTTGTTATCGCCTCATCATCACCTGACCAAATTAATCTTGCAATTTGAACACGAACATTTATTACACGCGGGACCTCACTCACTTTTGGCAAGCGTTCGCGACAAATTCTGGCCAATTTCAGTTCGAAACTCAGCACAAAAAGTAGTTCGCTTTTTCGTTAAATGTTCTAGATATAACCCACAGCAGGTTCAACCTATCATGGGGGATTTACCCGCTGCAAGAGTTCAATGGGCGTTACCATTTGTCGAAGTTGGCGTAGACTATGCTGGCCCTTTCATGGTCAAAGATCGACGCGGACGCGGTTGTAAGATCATAAAATGTTGGGTATCCTTATTCATTTGTCTTATAACTCGAGCAATATATCTGGAACTTGTTTTATCATTAAGTTCAGACGATTTTTTGCAGGCTTTTAATCGATTCATCGGCCGTAGAGGAAAACCCTCAGAAATGTTTTCCGATAACGGAACAAACTTTATTAAGGCCAATAAAGAGTTACAGTGAATGGGTCATTTTATACACAACAATAACGATAATATAACTGAATCAATAGAAAACCTAGGGATTAATTGGCACTTCGTCCCGCCAAATTCACCCCACTTCGGTGGTGTATGGGAAGCGGGCGTGAAAAGTTAGAAATACCACTCAAAAAGAGTAGTAGGTTCTTACACGTTATACGTTTTTGATTTTCAAACTTTGCTTGTGCGCATAGAAGCAATACTAAATTCAACACCGCTTTCCCCTTTAAGTTCCCATTCTGATGATTATTCCCCTCTCACCCCCGCACATTTTCTAATCGGTCGCTCTGCAATGACAGTTCCTGAACCATCAGTTATGGACATATCAGAAAACAGACTCTCACAATTTCAACTACTTCAAAGGATATATCAGCAGTTTTGGAATAGGTGGCACCACGAGTATATTAGCGAGTTCCAACAGAGGCAGAAATGGAAGAAAAATGTGGGTACTCCAAAAATCGGTCAACTAGTTCTGGTGAAGGATAACAATGTTCCCCCCATGAGATGGCGGTTACGAAGAGTATCTCACCTCTTCGAAGGCAAAGATGGAGTATGCAAAGTAGCGACTATAAAGACTGCCGATGGAGTTATCACAAGAGCAGTCGTCCGACTTTGTCCTTTGCCTATTGAAAGCTAAAGCTCCCAAGGCCGGGGGCATGTTCGGTGCGGCCCTCTCTATTAGCTTCCCCCCACGCCGAGTTAAGTGGAAGCGAGCGACGACGACTAACAGCGACCAGCATTCGACCTTCTGAGTTCCGCAGAGAAGGATATTCACAATATTAGTTCATTCTATTAATTTTTTCATGTTGTAAAGTTATAAATAGTTCAATAAATAATACCTCCAAATGTTTAAATAAGTGCATTTACCAACCAGCCCATACAGTCTACACTACCCCTTCAAGAAAGTGAATAGAGTCCACTGCAGACTGGGAGCTTTTTCAATATTTAATAGAGAATAATATGACCCAGGTAAAAGTTGATTCCTTTGAATCACTTTTAAACATCATAAATAAGGCGGCTGATAGATCTATGAAATCACGCAATGGAGGTAACAAAAAAACCAAATTTTATCATTATTTTATATTAATACTTTTCAGGCATATAAAACTGAATCAAACTTACGTGACTACTTAAACTTTAAACATGTTCAGCCAAAGGCTAAACTTATCTTCAAACAAAAGCAACAACAATGCTGGAAAAATCTCATTAATCAACTAAATAAAAACACTCCTATTTCAAAAATTTGGTCGTTCGTAAAAAAATTTCAAATAAAAATTTCACATTTAAAAAACCACCAATAAACAAATCTTTGATAAACCAAATTTTCGACATCATAGCTCCAAATTTTGGACCGAATTTATTTGAAGAGAATAGTAATGATACAATCAATCCTCTTGAACGCAACAAAATTAGAAGCTGCTATCATAAATTCTAGATGTACAGCACCTGGAGCTGATTTCATTACTTATGATTAAATTAAAAAGTTACCTCAAACAGCTAAAAATATTTTATTACAAATTTATAATGATTGGTGGGCTAATGGGAATTTTAAAGCCACAAAAAGACAGGAACCTACCCTCATCTTATCGTCCTATATCCTTGCTGTCGTGTATCACAAAAACATTTGAACGTATGATCAAAGCGAGACTAGAATGGTATATCGAAAAAAACTCGTTACTGCCACTTGCACAATATGGCTACGGAAAAGGCTACGGAACAATAGATGCGGTTAAACGTCTGGTTAATTAGGTTGAGATTGCATTTTCAATTAACCAGTACTTAGTACTTGATATAAAAGAAGCATATGACTCTGTGGATTTCAACATTCTTCAACAATTAGTGTTTTTAAATGAAACTCAAGGTCTCTAGTTAATTCCACAATATAATACAAGTTATTGAAAATTCTAAAAATTGACAATTGTTTCGATAAATCAATATCATCGTCAGAATGACAGAAGTTACATTTCATTTTATGCCTACCTGATGTTTAGTAGTTATATTTTTGGCTAGACCAAGAAGTAACCTAACTTGTGATTGGCTTAATATATGTTTATAGAAAAAAGAAGAAGATGTGATATTACAAATATTGAAGCTTAGATATTATTAGCCCTATGGTGATATCCTGGATATCATTTTTCCAATTAAGATCAGTATAACTGTGCAATGATATAGAAAACCAGGAAAACTATATCTGCTGATCTTTACAATTATCACTTAAGAAGACAGTTTATTAGTGGAGAATTCCCTAGATTTAACTGTTCATTGACAACTTCATATTGTGGGTTTCTTAAATGTCTTCTAATTTCCAGTTCTTCAAGGAAATCCAGTTCTTGTTTCTTTTCACAAATATGCAGCACTTCTAGTTCTGTGTTAGGTGTCAATGAATGATTGGTGTCAAGTAGATGTTTTGCGTAGTGAGATTTATCTGGTTGTTTCAATCTGTAAGCTCGTAAGTGCTCACTGTATCGTATTTCAAAATTCCTAAGGGTCTGACCCAAATAGACAGCATTACATTCTGGACATTTGAGTTTATATATACCTGACTTCTTTAATAGTGGTATTTTTGTTTTTACATTTAACAATTTTGTACTAACGTTACTTTCTGTTTTAAAAGAAATTGTTGCATTCGTTGCTGAAGATATTATCTTTGAAATATTATTAGAAATATTTCCTACATATGTGATGGTTTTATAAGTTTTAATTTCATCAGCTTGTTTAGGATATATTAGTTGTAATGCCACTTTTTTCTCTTTTTTACTAATTAGTTTATTTATCATATTTAATGGATAACCGTTAGATGTTGCTATTTGTCTAATTGTATTAATCTCTCTATCAAAATTACATTTGTTCATAGGAACTGAAAAAGCTCTATGTATCATTGAATTATATGCTGCTAGTCTGTGTGAGACAGGGTGGTTAGAATTGAATGGAATTGTCACATCAGTCTGTGTTGGTTTTCGGTAAATTGAATAATCAAGTACATCATTAACTCTTTGAATTTTTAAATCAAGAAAATTGATTGAGCTATTTTCTTCAATTTCTAATGTAAATTTAATTTTCGGGTCTAAATTATTGATGTGGTTGAAAAACACATCTAATTGTCACTCACTACCCATAAAACAAGCTAATATGTCATCCACATATCTATACCAAAATAAAATATTTTTCGAAATATTACTTTCAAAGATCTTTCTTTCTAAATTGTCCATAAAAATGTTTGCTAAAATAGGTGATATAGGGCTTCCCATTGGTAAACCTTCATTTTGAATATATATCTTATTGTCAAAAGTGAAATAATTCTGATTAATGCATACATCAAATTAATTAAGTATATCTGATATTATTCCTGGATTAATATTTTTATCTTCTAGTAATTTTCTTACAAGTATTAGACATTCTTTAGGAGGAATTTTAGTAAACATATTAGTTACATCGAACGATATGAGTTTATAGTTATCTTGCAAGTGGATTGATTTCAACTTTTTGATTAGTTCTATTGAATTTCTAATTGAGTACTGAGATTCATATCCGTAAGTGTTGAGTATATTGTTGAGCTTTTTTGCCAATATATTATTAGGAGCATTAACATAAGAGACTACAGGTCTAATTGGTTTCGTTATTTTATGTAATTTAACTGTTCCATATAATTGTGGACAATGAGGATTCTTATGTATGATAGACCTCTTTTCGTAGTCATTTAAAAGATAATTTGAATTATTAACAATATCCCTTACATTATTAGAAAACTTCTTTGTTGGGTCTGCTTTAAGAACTTTTACATCGCTGGATTCTATAAAGTTATATACTTTGGAATTGTAATTTTCAGTCGTCAAAATGACAGTAGCATTCCCCTTATCGGATTTTGTAACTGTTAGGTTATGATTCTCTATCTTCTGTTTTATTGCGTTTAAAACTGAAATGTCATTTTTTGTTTGACGTTTAACTTTAACAATATACTCAACACTTACGGATATGAATCTCAGTACTCAATTAGAAATTCAATAGAACTAATCAAAAAGTTGAAATCAATCCACTTGCAAGATAACTATAAACTCATATCGTTCGATGTAACTAATATGTTTACTAAAATTCCTCCTAAAGAATGTCTTATACTTGTAAGAAAATTACTAGAAGATAAAAATATTAATCCAGGAATAATATCAGATATACTTAATTTATTTGATGTATGCATTAATCAGAATTATTTCACTTTTGACAATAAGATATATATTCAAAATGAAGGTTTACCAATGGGAAGCCCTATATCACCTATTTTAGCAAACATTTTTATGGACAATTTAGAAAGAAAGATCTTTGAAAGTAAAATTTCGAAAAATATTTTATTTTGGTATAGATATGTGGATGACATATTAGCTTGTTTTATGGGTAGTGAGCGACAATTAGATGTGTTTTTCAACCACATCAATAATTTAGACCCGAAAATTAAATTTACATTAGAAATTGAAGAAAATAGCTCAATCAATTTTCTTGATTTAAAAATTCAAAGAGTTAATGATGTACTTGATTATTCAATTTACCGAAAACCAACACAGACTGATGTGACAATTCCATTCAATTCTAACCACCCTGTCTCACACAGACTAGCAGCATATAATTCAATGATACATAGAGCTTTTTCAGTTCCTATGAACAAATGTAATTTTGATAGAGAGATTAATACAATTAGACCAATAGCAACATCTAACGGTTATCCATTAGATATGATAAATAAACTAATTAGTAAAAAAGAGAAAAAAGTGGCATTACAACTAATATATCCTAAACAAGCTGATGAAATTAAAACTTATAAAACCATCACATATGCAGGGAATATTTCTAATAATATTTCAAAGATAATATCTTCAGCAACGAATGCAACAATTTCTTTTAAAACAGAAAGTAACGTTAGTACAAAATTGTTAAATGTAAAAACAAAAATACCACTATTAAAGAAGTCAGGTATATATAAACTCAAATGTCCAGAATGTAATGCTGTCTATTTGGGTCAGACCCTTAGGAATTTTGAAATACGATACAGTGAGCACTTACGAGCTTACAGATTAAAACAACCAGATAAATCTCACTACGCAAAACATCTACTTGACACCAATCATTCATTGACACCTAACACAGAACTAGAAGTGCTGCATATTTGTGAAAAGAAACAAGAACTGGATTTCCTTGAAGAACTGGAAATTGGAAGACATTTAAGAAACCCACAATATGAAGTTGTCAATGAACAGTTAAATCTAGGGAATTCTCCACTAATAAACTGTCTTCTTAAGTGATAATTGTAAAGATCAGCAGATATAGTTTTCCTGGTTTTCTATATCATTGCACAGTTATACTGATCTTAATTGGAAAAATGATATCCAGGATATCACCATAGGGCTAATAATATCTAAGCTTCAATATTTGTAATATCACATCTTCTTCTTTTTTCTATAAACATATATTAAGCCAATCACAAGTTAGGTTACTTCTTGGTCTAGCCAAAAATATAACTACTAAACATCAGGTAGGCATAAAATGAAATGTAACTTCTGTCATTCTGACGATGATATTGATTTATCGAAACAATTGTCAATTTTTAGAATTTTCAATAACTTGTATTATATTGTGGAATTAACTAGAGACCTTGAGTTTTATTTAAAAACACTAATATGAGCATATTCCACGAAGTAAGGGTCGAGACAGTCAATTTCATTCTTCAACAAGATATGATAAACGGAGGCTTCAGTAGGAGAACTTCTCAAAGTATTTTACAGTTATTCTTTGAACGAACAGTCTTCATTAGAGAATACAATAATATCCTACATGGACCTTGAACCGTTTATCGTGGACTACCTCAGGTATTAAGCCCAATTTTATTTAACCTATATTCTGGCAATATAGGTATATTAATAACCTTGCTAACTGTATCCAGTATGCAGATGATTCCTGTATATACTCCATCCAGAATGCATATGATGACTGCATTTGTGCTCTCGAAAATATATTGCAAGTAGTGTTAAAATAGACAGAAGAAACTGGTATAACCTTATCTAGAGAAAAATGTTCCATAATGTTTTTTACCAGACATAGACTGCGGGCACTGGTTAGCCTAACTCTGTGTGGGCGCACTATGGCTGTGGTAAACGAATACAAATATTTAGGTATCATACTAGACACGAAACTCCTGTGGTCCAAACATGTATTCCATATTCATAACAAATGTGGAAAGGGTTAAAACCTAATCAAATGTGTAACTAACCGTAATTGAGGTTCAGCACCGAGTACTGCAATTTTATTTCACAGAGCTTGTGTGATATCAATCATAGAATATGGATGTTGTTTATATGGCTCCACTTCCAATCTCAATTTGAAGAAAATTGATCGCATACAATACAAATGTTTATGTACGTGTGTTGGTGAGAAGTCCACCCCTGTTTAAACTATATTGGCAGAATGTAGAGAACCTCCTTTGGGATTAGGACGGGAGTATCTGTCTCAGAAACATTTAATGAAACTTAGATTTTGAGAATCGCCCATGATCAACAGGTGAGATCGCGGCAGAAGATTCAACAAATCGACACTGGAAACTGGAAAATACACCTCCCCTTGCGAAGGCTTCTGCTGAAATTATTAATTACGATAATATCTACAAAAAAGACAAAATCATCCCAGCATTTCGTAAGCAGTTTAGAGCTTTTATTACGAGTCAAAAAGTCATAATTCCCAAGTATTCAACTCCCAATAAAATCAATGTAGGCCCTCTGAAATAAATATGAGGTGGCTATGTTAATGAAATTAACTGTCTCTACACTTACTTCGTGGAATCTACTCATATTTGTGTTTGAAATGAAACTCAATGTTTCTAGCTTATTCCACAATATAGTGAAAAATGTTGAAAATTCTAAAAAATTGACAATGGTTTCGATAACTGAATATCATCGTCAGAATGACAGAAGTTACATTTCATTTGATGCCTATCTGATGTTAAGTAGTTATTTTTGGCTAGACCAAGAAGTGACCTATCTTGTGATATATGTTAATATAAAAAAGAAGAAGATGTAATATCACAAATATTGAAGCTTGAATATTATTAGCTCTATGGTGATAACCTGGATATCATTTTTCCAATTAAGATCAGTATAACTGTGCAATGATATAGAAAACCAGGAAAACTATTTCTGCTGATCTTTACAATTATCACTTAAGAAGACAGTTTAATAGTGGAGAACTCCCTAGATTTATCTGTTCATTGACGACATCATATTGTGAGTTTCTGAAGTGTCTTCTAATTTCCAACTCTTCAAGGAAATCCAGTTCTTGTTCCTTATCACAAATATGTAGTACTTCTAGTTCTGTGTTAGGTGTCAATGAATGATTGGTGTCAAGTAGATACTTTGCATAATGGTATTTATCTGGTTGTTTTAATCTTTATGCTCGTAAGTGTTCACTGTATCGGATTTCAAAATTTCTAACGGTCTGACCCAAATAGACAGCATTACATTCTGGACATTTGAGTTTATATAAACCTGATTTCTTTGATGGTGGTATTTTTGTTTTTACATTTAACAATTTTGTACTTACATTACTTTCTGCTTTAAAAGAAATTGTTGAATTCGTTGCTAAAGATATTATCTTCGGAATATTATTAGAAATATTTCCTGCATATGTGATGGTTTTATAAGTTTTTAGTTCTTCAGTTTGTTTAGGAAATATTAGTTGTAATGCCACTTTTTCCTCTTTTTTATTAATTAGCTTATTTATCATATGTAATGGATAACCGTTGGATGTTGCTATTTGTCTAATTGTATTAATCTCTCTAACAAAATTACATTTGTTCATAGGAACTGAAAATGATCTATGTCTCATTGCATTATATGCCGCTAGTTTATGTGACATGGGGTGATTGGAACTATATGTTATTTTCTCCAACTTCTAATGTGAATTTCAATTTTTGGGTGTTAATTATTAATGTGGTTGAAAAATATATCTAATTGTCATTCTCTACCTATAAAACAAGCTGATACGTCATCTATATATCTATACCAAAATAAAACATTTTTTGAAATATTACTTTCAAAGATTTTTCATTCCTAACTGTCCCTAAAAATGTTTGTCAAAATAGATGATATAGGGCTTCCCATTGGTAAACCTTAATTTTGAATGTATATGTTATTGTCAAGAGTGAAATAATTCTGATTGATACATACATGAAATAAATTCAGTATATCTGATATTATTCCTGGATTAATATTTTTATCCTCTAGTAATTTTATTACAAGTATTAGATATTTTTTGGGAGGAATTTCAGTGAACATATTAGTAACGTCAAATGAAATAAGCTCTGAGTTATCTTGTAAGTTGAATGCTTTCAATTTTTTTATTAGTTCTATTGAATTTCTAATATAGTCAATAGTTACGGATATGCATCTAAATACTCACACACACACACCAAGAAATGTTGGATGAACTCATCTACAAAGAATGTGAAAATCAGATGAAACTTCTATAAATGACGTGATAGTTATGACTGTGTAAGGGCTCTGCAGAATCCAGAGGTTGGAATTAAACATTGGACAAATATAAAATGAGAATGAACAGAAAAAAGGAAGCAGTGTTTTTAGTGGAAAGAGATCGAAGAAGTGTATATTAAGTTGGTGAAAATTAATAGAGTTAGCTTCAAAACCATATTTAGGGCAATATTTCCCAGAACTGAATCATGAGCATTGTTACAACTATAAAAAGTGGAATGAAGTCCAAAAAGTTGAAATATCACAAAAATTCAGCAATAAACAATATCTCAATATGGACAACAGTATTAGTAAATTATTGAGGCTCTTCGATATAATTTGTCTAGACATTATCGTACTTATGAACTTTGATTTAGGATTAATTTTTCAACTGGGTGATAATGAGGAATCTGAGAGTTGTGCCAGAAACTTTAGAATAACAAAAAAGGCTAGAAATGTTGCAAATCATATCCTGTTTATTGCCGACGTACCCTATGGTTTCCGGTACCACTACGACCGTTGGTGCAATCTCAGCACATTCTACGTATATTATTTGATTGTAAATATATTTCATTTATTCTTCATATTGCTTTTAATCTACATATCCTTATAATTCATATATTTTTACTGTATTAGTATTATTGCCAGTCGATATTTTGTATTTTTAGTGAATAAAAGTATTTAAAAATTTCGTGTAAAGTATAAAGCTCGCTTAAGAACAAATATATTTTGCCATGGCAATCTCCAAACTTGTTAGTAGTGAAGTAAATTGAATAATCTGAATATTTCTGACTACGAAAAAAAAGCTTACCTATATAACAAAATGAATAAAGATTATTTTGAGAAATTTGTCAATAGCACACCAGAAATGTTCGAGAAGATTGTGAAAGACAATCCGATTTAGCTCAATTTTATATCCATACGATGTGTTCATTTTTCTGAAGATATTTTTGGTTTGATTTTTGGTTTTATATAAAAATAAGTAAATTGTTGTTTTTGATTTTATTTCATATTGTTGCTTGTCGAATGAAAGGAAACGATTCCAAAGAGTTCATTGCAAAGGTTAATTGATATCTAATTATTACGGATATCCAGCAGAATAGTATATACATATGAAATTATTGTCTGAAAATTTCAGTTCCTGAGTATGAGGTATAGAATATTGATTAGTGAATATTTTCTCACTCAAAATTCTTACACTATTCAGGCTTCTGTAAGTTCCTTTTAAACTGCATTTAATATTGAGCAATAACTAGTTCAACAATTTCATGCTACTTTTACAGCTCGGTTTCCAACTTATTCTGTTAAATACAACACAATTTTTGCTACAGTATTTCCTTGACGACTCTACGCTCTTTTGTAGCAATTTGACAAATTGACATTGACATATGTCCGACTACAGGCAGACGTATATGTTTTGCTTACATGGACCTGCAAAGTTCCTACGGATTATTTCACGTCAGTGCGTTAGTTTCATTGGTTGTGATTAAGAAAGTGTTTATTATTGAATGCATACAAACAAGGATGTTTCTCACACACTTGGATAAGCATTGCAAGCAGGGGGCTAATTTTGGCCCTTCGCAACTTAATGAGTACTCGCTATTATCACAAGTACCCAATCCGCATACAGAATTCCATGTATTACTGTGGCAACAGTGGTATTAGCAAGTATTCGTACGGTTGCGAAGGGTCAATGATTAGCCCCATGATTGCCCTATGGATAATTCAACAACTTAGCTACGAACTTTCCTAGAGTACAATATGTTGGCATTGGCAGGGTTCCAACGCCAGACGGTAGAGTTAGCAGCAAGAGTATTGGGATTCGCCACTTTAGCCCATTTTGTCCTCCAATTGAGAATGTGAGACGTGATTGCAAGGAAACTCATTTGGCCGAAAATAGGAAAGAATCCAAGGATACAGTAAACAGAGTGAAAATGAAAAGATCTGAGACGAAAGTTGTACAACGTTGACTAAGGTTACAGTTTCATTTTTTACTAGATTATAAGGTTGAGGTAGATCGGCAAGTTTTAAGCTATGGGTCTTCTCTTGATTGAAATGTTATCTCAGTTATCCCCAGATTCATATCTTTGTTAATTTATTTGTTCAACTGTATATAACTAGTATGTAGATCAATCGACCAGTGAGAGCTTGTGATCGGACAGAAGCTGCATGCTGGTGACCTCTTATGTATTACTTTTCCGCCAACTTGTCTAATATGCGAGAAAAGTATTGGTTTACCCCAAAAAAGATGGAATTTTGGTATTTTTTTCAGTTATTTTTACGTTTTCCCTCAACAACAACCCGAAAAAACGGTTTTTAGAAAAAAAATCCTGTGTGTATGTCGTCGTCGTCGTCGTTGTCGTCGGCCACTTTTCGTTACATGTCTTGTTAGCACGATACAGCCTCCGTAGTACAACAAGTTATCAATTTTATGATTGCATATTGTCAAGGACATGTCACAGATGAATCCTATCGATTTTCAACTCACCAGAGCTAGTACAACGGGTGCTATGGTACTTGAAGTACGACTTTTCTGTCATTTTTTGAGAAATGTTAGCATGATACAGCCTCCAGAGTGCACCAAGTCACCAATTTTATAATTTAATATTATTCAAGACAACATACAGATGAACCCTATTGATATTCAGCTCACCAGAGCCAGTACAACAGGTGCTATAGTACTTCAAGTACGATATTTTTGTCATTCTTGAGAAAATTTCAGTTTTTAGCACGATACAGCCTCCAGAGTATATACAAGTGACCAATTTCATAATTGGATATTATTTAGAGCGTCTCAAGGATGAGCTCTATTGATATTCAGCACACTAAGGCCAGTACAACGGGTGCTATGGTACTTCAAGTACCAAATGTTTGTAATTTTTTGAGAATTTTTGAGTTTGTTAGCACGATACAGCCTCCAGAGTTTATACACGTGACCAATTTTGTGATTGAATATTCTTCAAGATGTCTCACATATGTAGCCTACTGATTTTCATCTGACTAGAACGAGTACAGCGGGTCCTATAAATCCAGATATACTACATTTTTTGTTATTTTTGGAGAAATTTCGGTTTGTTAGCACGATACATCCCCCGAAGTGTATACAAGTGAAAATTTTATGATAGAATATTGACCAGGGCCGCAGATGCGGAAACGTTATTTTCAATCTTTAAAACCGTTTGTTTTGTTTCTTGGTCAGTATAACATAGTGTGGGCATTGATTAACCGTGATTTCTTTATTAAAACCAACTCTGGGGCGTCTAATCAACTAATTTGTTTGTACTTGTTAACAAGTCCTTGAGGATGAATTGATGTTTATTATTGACAGATGTCAGACGAAAAAAAGAGATCCAATATATCTTAGAAAGAAGAAGATGTAGTATTACAAATATTGAAGCTTAGATATTATTAGCCCTATGGTCATATCCTGGATAACATTTTTCGAGACAGTTAATTTCATTTAAATATACAGATATTTATACAGAAACAGCAAGCAGACTAAGGGATGCATTTTATGTAGATAACTGCATAACCAATTTTGATTATAGAATGGCAGTAAAGGAGTTTATGAAAGAAGCATCTGATCTAATGAAAAGGGGAAAATTTGAATTGAGAAAATAGATGACTAATTTAAGAGAGGAACAAAAAGAGCCAGAGATAGTGTCCGTATTAGGAATATAATGGTACAGAAGTAATGATGAGTTATGCTGCAATCTGAAACTGAAAACTGTTCCTAATAATATCACAAAGAAATATTTGTTATCCATCACACAAAAGATATTTGATCCGATTGGTTTCTTGTGCCCAGTCACACTTATCCCAGAACTAATTATACAAATAGCATGTTTACTAAAAACAGGATGGGATGAGAAGATACCTACGGAATTAGAAAAAGAATAATAGAATTGGATAAGTACCATTGAATGTATTTTACAGTGCAGAATACCACGACGTCTTATATATTTTCCGTTAAAAGATTGCGAGACAACGGTACATTTCTTTTGCAATGCATACGCCGCACGGTGTGAAAAATAGAATTTTCTTGTTCGTAAACCTAATATCTCACGTTTAAGTGCACCGATTTGGATGAAATTTTGTTTACGTATAGTTCAAGTTATATGGGATGAGGGAAAATTATTGAAGAGGCAAAAAATAGTTTTCCAAGGCCCCACAATTCAAGGAAAATAGGCCCCATTTGCAATTTTAGCTACAAATTCGATGACATTTTCATTATTCATGATATATTCTGGAAAAAAACTATGTTACTCATACATTTTAGCCTACTGAACTTGAATTCAACGAATAAAGTTATCAGCGAAATTCCTTCTTTCACTTAAACATAGAAAATCGTGCATTTCTTGGTAAAAAGACGCGTATATAATTACTGACTTTTTTATTTTGATAGAAAGCATTATAAATTTCATGAATTGTTTGGTATTAAACGTTCAAGTTCAGTAGGCTAAAATGTATGAGTAACATAGTTTTTTCCAGAATATATCATGAATAATAAAAATGGCATCGAATTTGTAGCTAAAATTGTAAATGGGGCTTGTTTTCTTTGAATTATGGGGCCTTGGAAAACTATTTTGGGCCTCTTCAATAATTTTCCCTTATTCCATATAACTTGAACTATACGTTAACAAAATTTCATCCAATTCGGTCTACTCAAACGTGAGATATTAGGTTTACGAACAAGAAAATTATTTTTTTCACACCGTGCGCCGGCTGCATTTTTCTACAGATCGAACGCTTAGCAAAGGAGACAAAATTGAACCAGAAATTGGGGAGTTAGTACTTATAGAGACAGACACAACAAGATTGTACTGGCTCATAGGTATCATTATAGACACCTACACAGGAAAGGGTGGATTCACACGAGTTGCTAGAGTTCATCCAGTGTGAAATTATATTGCACCGGCCCCTTTAGCTTCTACTACCAAATCAGGACGGGTAATAAAATTACCATTAACATTCATAGAATAACTTTAGTTTTATTTTGAGGCTCATAACTAATTTTCACGTACTGAAGGGATGAGGCTCTCTGGTCTGCTATCGTTTTAAAGGTTGATATAAGTTGAGTTGGGTATAACTGTTTATGTTACTCTTATTTTAGAATTATTATTGTTAGAAATATGACCTTTGTCATATGAACATATTATGAGGTAAAAGGTAACTTAACAACCTAACTAATTTGGCCCTTGGCAGTGATGTTCTTAATTTGTTTGTACTTGATAACAAGTCCTTAGGAATAAATTGATGTTTATTATTGAGATATGTCAGTTTAAAAAAAGAGATCCTATAAATCTTAGAACGAAGAAGCCGCGTTTTAATCAAGAATCATAAATTATCACCGTGTTTGATAAATATTTCGAGACAAGCACGGTTCTAGCACACTGGACCTACTAAGTTGAGCTTCCAAATTAATTATTATAAGATACCTCTACACTGAGAAAACTGGTAACTTGTCTTGGTGCTATCACTGTAATCTCCAATTTTCATAATTTGGAATCTTCTGTTGATTATTTGGAAAAAGTATCAGTAGGGTTTTGTTCGATTTAACAAATATTCAAACCATAGAAGCGTTTTGTAGTTTAGACCAGCTCCTTTTAAACTACTGGCGCGATATTGAAATAGTGTAGGGATAATAGTATATCAGCTGATTTTATAATTTCAACAGTAACTATAATTTAAATTGAAACTTACTGTAACAATAAATTCACCGTAAGAAAATAAAACGTACTCACCTGTTATAGGAGCATAAATGTTCAAATACAAGCAATCCTCGCTCTGGTTTTGAAGGTAAGACTTCAATTTCAGAAAATATTCTTTCCTAAACGAAGGCATTTTCCTCTCATCTGGGAACTTTTGTGGACAAACCGGTCCAAACGTATCGGCATATTTCACTCCGAACCAAGAAGGCGCGCCCGCAGTTGGCATGAACCTTAAATCACCAACGGGAGGTGCTGCGTAAGGAATTCCGCGATACACACCCACGCGATAAACATCCTCTCTGTCTATTTTCGGTTCCACTATAACTCCTCTTAATACGCCCTGCTTGAGGTTAATGTTCCTTGTATATTCTTTAGCGTATGGATTGTAACTATATTCATAAGAACTCAGGAGCACTGTTTTACATAATGACACTAACGTTATCACGATTGTTAACGATTTTGTGATATATGCCATATTTGTATCAAATTATAACATATTGTGGCACTCCATGAGTCACAGAATTACTGAAAAAGGAAGAATACATTTTAAATTTGAGTAATGAAAATTTGCTTTCAGAGCTCTCATTCAAACTGTGTTTAGTCAAATATATACACACATAAATTTATGTGGAATCTATCTGTTCATTTGCAACTAAAATGTTTTGTAGGAAAAAAATTGTTTGCTTCACGGTTATAAAGTTTTCGTGTTGTAAACAAACATGAGATTGAAAAAATCGATTCTGTTTATCTTCAAAATTTTATTTAATAGTGTTCAGTGGTGGAATAAAGTTACTTAGTTGAATTTGTTCCGATTAAAATATGATGATAATGCCCCATCAAGTACTAACAAACCAGCTCTTATTGAACAAGTAGTCGCCCAAAGAGACGTTACAGAGAGGTTCTCAGAGTGCTGTATCAAAAATGTATGCTAGGTATTTGGAATTATGAACCCTCAAGAACAGGCCAAGGTAAAGTCGTGGAAGAGTTACATTTGAACAATAGAATCGCTTCGTATACCAAATTGCTGGGAGGAACAAGAAAGTTCATCATACAAAGCTATTACAACTTCAAAAAGCCACAGGTGTAAGTGTTTCAATTGAAACCATTCGAAAAAGACTTCGTGCTCGAGTGTTGTATTGCTCAAGATAGTTGAGTTCCTGAGTTGCTAAATTGAAGCCTTCAACTCCAAAACTGATCAATTGGAAATTGACAGAATTTCCTTTTATCGAATGGAACGAGACAGAGATCTCAGATGAGATGACAATGGAACTCGATCTTGAAGAACACAAGCTAGACTTCAGGCTTCCAATTAGATCCCAAGGAAAAACAGTCATCTTCTGGGGAGATATTTTGATCGGAATAAAATTTCTTCTGCTTCGCATGCAACCAATTTTAGCTGATGGGAGCACTAGTTAAGACTTGGCGAGGTGTCATTTGGGATAATTTTATATCTATGCACAACATTGCACCTCATCACACTATCAAAATGGCTAGTGAATATCTAGAAACGGGAAGTTCAATAGCTTTAAACTGGCCTGCTTGTACACTGGATTTAAATCCCGTTGCGAACCGGTGGGACCAGCTCAAAAAAGATATATGACATCATCGAAGTAATCTAGGGATTGTACCACAACTCATCTGGACAACAACAACAACAGTGGGAAAACATACCTCACGAAACTGTCAATAATTGAAACAGAAGCATTCAGATCGAATTCAGGAATACATTAGGGTTAGATATGGTAATGCGGATTATTAAATCACCAATTTTCTATTACTTGTTTGTCACTTCACTCTTAATCTAATTCATTAAAAAAATCAATTTTGTTAATATATCAATAATTGTGTGCGCTGTCCGTAATCTTTCTCATTTAAAGTGGAATTCTAGTTATACATTGATATATTGATTAACATATAAAATAATGTATACAGAATAATAGATGATTCTATATACCATTGGTTGTGTGTAGTTTTTACGTGAATTTTTGCTTTATGATTGAGTGCAGGGGACACAAAAAATCTCGATTTATATTTTGACACATAATAAGGGAAGGAGCGTACGAAATGGTAGGGAAGAATTATGTCCACTTATGAGGTAGAATGTTCTCCTAGCATTCAACAATTTAAAACCAAAACTGAATTGACGGGTGAGATTTGCAACCATCCATTATAACTATATTTTGCTGTTGAATTATTTATGGAATTTGCGGTGATACTGATTTTTTTCTTTTGTGATATACTAATATGGGGGGAAAACTGAATTAACTAATTTAAATCTTCATATACTAAAGTAAAAATTCCAATTATCGACACTTTCTAGAAATTTGATCGAATAATAAGATTCCCATCTGAAGTTCGTAAAATATCAGTCATCTGTTCCGCTGTCACATCATTTACCCGCCCTTAGGAAAACACGAACCCTCGATCGTTTAAAATCGGAAGTCATTAAAAAAAGTTCAAAATATGGGTCCAGACTATGTAACAAAATATGTTAATAACAATGTTTTACTACAAATTTGTTGTACAACTTTGTTGTGTAACTTGTTATAATATAGCTGAAGCATCCAGACTATACATGAAAAGAAAAAACAAAATAGAGTGTTTGAATAACATGTAGTTAAGTGTAAACAAGTTGGGGCGTACTTTACAACAATGTTTTAAATCTTCCTTTGATATCCACCGACATCGGATGAATAACATAAAACATGCTATATAACATGTTAAATGTTGTAGAACACTGTGTCTTAAATTATTTTCACTGAAAATTCTGTAACAAGACTTTGTTATTGAACATCTTTTGTTACATTTCCTGGACCCGGCTTAATGCTATCAGTTATTTTTTTTTTACTTATCGGGGAGTTGGCTTGTACATCTTGAGAGATATTGGAAAAAAAATTATTGTTTAATATATGAATAAAAACTTGATATTGTGTTTTGGATTTTTCAATGAGTATAACTTTTCATATAAAATGGCGTGATAAGCAATTTCAAGTAAATTTTAGTGATAAAGTGGGTGTGTATCTTCTGAGATTCAGAATCGATCAATGATCCTATCATCGGCATGGGTCCGAAAAGTGGTAAAATGCATGTGTTTGAATCCCAGGATAATTTTTGCTTAAACCCATACATTATAGTGTATAGTGTCTTTTCTCATGCAACAATAGAATTAAATATACGAATGACCAATTTTCGGCAACTCATATAATTGTTAGTTACACATTTAATTTTGCTGAAGTATGTGTGCCGATATTTGAAGCATTTCAATGCCGGTATTTGTTGTTTTATTTTCAGATATTGAAGAACATCGGAAAAAGAGAAAAAATCCAATATTTATCGGAAGTTTTAATACTGGTATTGAAGCTATTCGAACTGGATTGGCTTTCAAAACTGCCAGTAAAGAATCTAGAGTGACCAGATCAACTCTAAAGATAATGGCAAAACTTCTCTAAAACCTGTTCCAGATCAAATCCTCAACGCAGACGAAGAATTTATGCTTGTTACATAGTTAGTTAAGATTTCAGGTTGTGGATTTTCTGCTACTAATACACAATTATTGGGTGTTCAGCTTTTAATCAAAGAAATGGGTAGATTCAACAATTTTATAGACAGAAAATATGGCCAAAAATTGTATGAGTCGTTTTTGAAGCGACCGAGAGGATTTCACAGAACCTAAAATGTTCGAGAACATACCTCACCGAGAAGAGAATTCGTGATTGGTTCAAAGATGTGGAGTCACAATTAAAAGAACCGAATACGTTCAATTTATCACATGATCCTAGTCGCGTTTTTAACAGCGATGAGCCGGCCTTCTTTCTTAGTACTTAAAGAGAGAAATTTCTAGTTATGGGAGACATTCAATATAAGAATCCCTTAGACTAGGAAAGACAGGGGACGCGTGACTCTCTATGCAAGCTGTGGTGACGGTTTGATGCATATTTTAAGGCCGACGCCATTTTTGGTGGTCAACGCTATAGTGAACACCAGAGTTTTTTGCGATTATTGAGCGATTAAAGTGATTTTAAACAGGACTTTTGATTTTGTTAAGATGGTTAATTATTGTGCTTACCAGTGTAAGAGTTCTAGCAAAAAGAAATAACCTGAAATTTCGTTTCATAGTTAAGTTATGTCTAACTTATTTTCTTGGTAGCTACTTTTTTCTTTATATCCTAAAAAATAAGCTTTTAATCATAAAACCCCACTAGTGAGTTGAAACGTATTTCATAATAAATTCAATTATGTTAGTAGAAAAGACATTACGAAACTTTTTCATTGAAAATTAACGAATTTATTTTCCAGTTTCTCGGAATTCCTAACCCCAAAAGATCATAATTACTAATTACTAATGCCCACAATTCTGATATAAGTTAAATAAATCAATATAGTTTTATTTTTAAATTTCCCATGTATAAAGAAAGATTGATTTATAAAATGAAAATTTTAGTCCTTTACAACAATCATATAACGACAATGAAGTTTATGACTTGGTGGGCATTGGTATCACAATAGTTGACAGCGTTACGGAGCCCCTCTCTATTCTAGTCTAAGAAGAATCCCGTTATTAATATATCATTGTTGTCGATATTTATCTATATAGAAAATTATGGAGAGTATAAAGATTTTCGGAATAAATTGGATAATTTTTCTGGGCCATAAATTTACTATCATACAGAATGCCGCGTTGATTTTAATAATACAGTATCTTCATTAAAAGCAACGTGTAGAAAGACGGAGTGGCATTATCACCAAGAATATCAGCAAATAGTTTTTAATGAAATCAGTACAATCATTAAGGAACACGTGATTAAAAAAGGACGCTGTTTTTTATTAATTTATTTACATGAATTATATATCGATTCATTAGAAAAAATTTTTCAAGAAAATTCTATTGAGAGGACTGTCACTTTTACGGCTCACCACCTCGAAGAAAAAAAATTGAAAATATTCTCTAAGGATATAAAGTTCTTCACTGTTCGCAATAACATAATAACATGAATTGAGTTACTAGATTTTTGATATGATGGATATTTTATTGTAAAATTTTAGGGATTATTGTTTCAAAATTTAATTTTTCAGACTGTAATAATTTTATTCCATGGAATTTTCCAAAAAATTAGAAGAAATATTACTACATAATTCGGAATAAACAACACAACAAATTACACAGAAAAATGATATGACGTTTAATAGGCGTTTGATATACGTTTACTGTGAACCTAACCGCGTACTACATAATACACAATGAGCAGCTGATGCGCAGTAAAAGATCGCAATAGACTGCACGCTCTATTTCACTCGCACCCGTTGCTGCATCCTCTCACTCACAACTATTTTACACATTTCATACGTCTGGCAAGACTATAGAACCCTCGAAACTGTCTAGCTACTAAAGAAACATTATTCACTAGTTGTCCAAAAAATATATATAAAGTTTAGCTTTTATAATATAACGTAAGTATAATTACAAATTATAATAGTTTAGGGGTGTCCGGCAGGAGGTTGTAACTATACTAAGTGTCTGGCAAGGAACAACGCGAGTTTTAATATTATTACGAGTAAAATTTAAAAAAATTGAGTTTTTTAAATTGATAAATTTGAGGTGGAATTTTATACACCTTTGCTACCTGTTACCTGCCAAAGCCACCACTACCCAGGTTTCATGGGCGGGGATCATTCTTACCTCTATTGTTGACATACATAGAAAAACTCTCAGCTTTTATGAAAATCCGTAGGTCTGGCCCTCGCAAGTTCTTGTTCTATTCGAGTTTTGAGACCAAATATTATTTTCAGATTGGTCGGCCCTCTATATTTATCTCTACAATCCATCACAATTAGCCCTATCATCCGCATATTCCTTCTCGTTTTGTTATTGACTTCAGTCGAATCAGCCCTCACGTTTTTTGTCGCTGACAATGGTCTGAGTGGCGTGTCTAGCTGCTATCGATACCTGTACAGGGGTATAATTAACATCTTGAGGCATTGTCCCGAACAACCCAGCTTAAGTACAGTCACAGAGCCAAGGACTTTGTAAGTTTTTATGATTCAAGAGATTGTCAGTGGTGATTTCAATATTGGAACATTTGTGATTATCAAGTAATATTTGAGTATTTAAAGAACATTCACATTTATTAAATATATATAATAGATGGTAACTTTTCAGTAACTATTTTCCGATTAACCTAGTGGTAAATATTTGTACTTCTACTAATAATATCAAAGTTAAACCATGTGAACCGACCATAGCTATGGAAGTTATAATAAAATCTATGCATTTAAAATAATTAATTGAATACAAATTATCTGTCAACACCTAAGAATTGGTGAAGCAATTTAAATCTAAGTAAAATACCTACTCACTTTTACTTCAGGCTTTTAATGAAAAATATCTTTCCAAACCTCTAAAATAGTTAATGATTGTGAATAGTTCTATTACTTTGATTCTGATCAAAAGCAATTGGCGCCCTACTTAGTAAAAAGTTAATTTCAGTAATATAGGTAAATAAGTGTATATATAGTTCATGTTCATGTCCATGTAATACTCTATCAGTATACTATTTGTGTCTCATAACCCACGTCCCGCTCTCCAAACCAAGGTAGCAGTCCGGGATCAGAGATTTCTTCCAAATTATTAGGAGTTCCCTTGTGGAAGGATATAATTGGGGAGTACTTGTCAGGAACTTTAATATAAGGAGAGACATCTGTTACAGGGAAAAGTGGAATACCATTTATTCTTTTGTTGTGAAGGATGCCAAAGAGTGCCTAACAAACCTAATAACCTGTACTGCCTCTGGTAAGATTGTCCCTCCTAAGTCAGTTGTTGCAAAAGTTCCAGAACAATGGGGACTTGGAAAATAAGAAAACGGATGAATGACTGGCGAGACTTTCTACGAGTTTACTGCTAATGTTTTTTATCCTTGGGTTGTGGCGGCTGGTACACCGTTTCCTGAAATACTGTTTTTAGACGGTCAAAACTCGTATCTAACTTTGGCATTTGGTGAATTTTGTTCAAAAGTAAATTCAATGTTGCTGTATTTGGTCCTTCAATAATGGAATGGAAAATGAATGTGAGTCGCTGAGAGAGTAATTGAGAAAAATCACCAAAGATGTATATACTGTTATTCTTCAGACAACATTGTAGAAAATGAATAGTTTTCCTGATATCATCTAGAGTGGCTCCACAACCTGGTTCTATTTAAAGTTGAAAACATATAATTCTCAAAATATTTCAAAGAACAACGGCAAGAGATTGCTAAGAGACTTTTAGATCAGGAAAATCCTCAAGATCAACATGAATCTGATGATAAAGTACCAAAAGATGCTCTTAGTATTCTGGGAAAAAAATTCCAAGTCATATTCATATTTCTTTCAAGAAATCTGGCATTGTTTGGAAATGAGCCATCGGGCACGCAAGGCTTTTCACTCTCTGGGAAAAATTAAAAGTAATAGTAATAGTGTTGATGTATCAGATATTGCCAATGATTCAGACTTTGTAAAAATGGCACTGATGATATTGATACTTTTAATTTCATTAACACAGATGATCTAACCCGAATACATTTGGAATTTCCGATATAAACTCTTTTCAAACGCCAAAAGCTGCGGCAGAAGAAATTGCAGATGTATTTGATATGAATAAGGATACAACTAGTGAATCATACGAAGATCGTCTGCCATTAGCCCGAAGAAATTAGGACAAATCCATTGAAAAAAGCGAAATCATAACGCCAGAGTCAGAAATGTATAATGAAATCCATTTAGCATCAGGAATAAAGGAAACATCCGATAAATCTTTTCCTGTAAAAATCCCATCTATACCTACACTTCTCAATTTTAACTTGATAATAAAAATGAAACTGTTAAATGAAAACAAATAGAAAAAGTTCCTTCTGTGTCTACATCTTCTCAGTGGCAACAGCACTACAAAAATGAAGGAGAGAAACAAAAGAGAAAAGGAAATCTTGAAACTCAAAAGAAAAGAGGAACGTGAGAATAACGCTTCCAACGTGGAAAATAAAAGGAAAAAATTCAATCCAGGCATGTCAATCAAATATATCATAAATCACTCAAAGTACCACAAGTCTCATCAAATATTTTTTCGCCAAACAATAATAAACCTTCTACTTCAAAAGTATCAGAAGAATAATGTTATTGCTCTCTATGCGACACTGCCAGAAAGATCGGTATGTATTTTTGTACAACTTATCATCGATACTTCCACGAATAATGTGTGGGGTTGACTGAACATGATACAAAAAATGTTCTGCTGCGCAGTGTGTACCTGATGTTTGGCTAGTATTTTTGCATATCACTGACTCGATTTATTTCACATCTCATCTCCAAGTTATGCTACTTTTTTTAAATTAGCTCTTTATGAAACAAGTTTCGAAATGAATGTGTTTAAAGCACGGGACCCAAAATTGTCATTCTCAACTTTGACATATGATGTCAGTTTTTTCCTTAGTTGCTGTCTAGAAGAATCTACAAACACCATTTTACTATTTATCAAATGACTTAAATGTTTAAAAGCTGTTAAAATGGGCAGTTCTAGTGACGAGCTACCATATTCCATTGTAGAGGCGGCAAGTTAAAATTAACTGCCATCTAAATCGGAAGAAAAATGTGAGAAATAATATAAACGTTCTGAATACTGGTGCAACAATGAAGGGACAAATACTATCAAGGAGGAGGTGTTCCTAGATTGTTTTGCACATTTACGAAAAACATTGCAGCCAAATATTTAATGGAGTAAGTACTCTATGTTAAAAAGTGGCAAAGTTAGAAGAACCTTGGATTTGAGTCCGGGGGTGGGATATCGTCCAAAAATAGCCAATATCTTTGACTAAAGGTAAGCTTCCCCGTTTATGGAAAGAGCACCTAATCAAATTCACCTTATAATTAAAGTCGTCACCATTTTCGGGTTGGCCGGTGCGATAATGATTGATCACATAGAGAATAAATGGCATTTAATAGTCATCAACATCCCTGACAGTAGAAACAATACTCCAACAATCTGTAGTATCCAATGAAACAAATAAGAGACATTATTTACAACAGAACCATAAATATACACAGTTGCGAAAACCGTACACTCCGCGCATGCATTTTTTTGTGCAGTATAGCCAACGAGCATGCAGTACTCAATGTGCTGGAATAAATTCATTCGGTAAAATACCTTCGAGAATAGCTGCACATCTACGTTTCCGTCGTTCCTCGTGTACCATCTTGGCCGATTCTGGAGCTGATATTACTAATGAAAAGAGACTCGGAGGCTGGAAATCGACGACTGTAGCCGAGAGCTACATTGATGATTCGACAAATGAAATAAAGGATTTGTCTTATAAAATATTGGCCACGAACATTTGCCCTTTTGCATTGAACCCTTCATCAAGCCACATGAACAGCTGCCCTTCTAAGTTAATTAAACCGCCAACGATCCATTTAAACAACTGTCTCGAGGAAAATCAACCTTCATCAAGCCAAATTATTAACTGCCCTCAGTATTTATCAAGCAGTACCATAAGCCACCCATTAAATTAACTGACCAGATCTGCTATCAATTTGCGAAATGTCAGTAATTGTTGTTTCATTATAAATATTACGATCAAATGATTTAATTTTCTGTTATTTTTTATTGTTGTATATTATTGGAATTGTTTGTTGTAAGTTCCTAACTAAAAAGTATACTTTATATATTTTCGTTGATATCTGATATGAAGACCGTAGGAAAATTTTTGTTCCTAACGCATGCGCAAAGTGTCTTATCCGCTCGCAAAATCTTATGCGAACTCCGCTTTCCGTCGTTCTCTTAACTGTATTACTTTTCCGCCCAACCTTTCTATATGCGAGAATAGTATTGGTTTACCCCAAAAAAAATTGGAATTTTGAATTTTTTTTTGAGTTATTTTTACGTTTTCCATCAACAACAACACGAAAAAACGGTTTTTAGAAAAAAAATCCTGTGTGTATGTCGTCGTCGTCGTCGTCGTCGTCGTTGTCGTCGGCCACTTTTCCTTACATGTCTTGTTAGCACGATACAGTCTCCGGAGTGCAAAAAGTCAGCAATTTTATGATTGAATATTGTTAAGGACATGTCACAGATGTTCCCTATTGATTTTCAGCTCACCAGACCCAGTACAACGGGTGCTATGGTACTTGAAGTACGACATTTTGTCATTTTTTGAGAAATATCAGTTTGTTAGCACGATACAGCCTCCGGTGTTCAACAAGTCACCAATATTATGATTGAATATTATTCAGGGCATCTCACTGATGAACCCTATTGATTTTCAGCTGACCAGAGCCAATACAACAGGTGTGACAGTACTTTAAGTACGATATTTTTGTCTTTTTTGGAGAAGTTTCAGTTTGTTAGCACGATACAGCCTCCGGAGTATATACAAGTGACCAATTTTATGATTGGATATTATTAAGAGCGTCTTAAAGATGAACTCTATTGATATTCAGCTCACTAAAGCCAGTACAACGGGTACTCTACGGTACTTGAAGTACCAAATTTTTGTCATTTTTGGAGAATTTTCAGTTTGTTAGCACGATACAACCTCCAGAGAGTATACGATTGATCAATTTTATGATTGAATATTGTTCAAGGTGTCTCACAGATGTACCCTATTGATTTCCAGTTGACTGGAGCGAGTACAGCGGGTCCTATAAATCCAGATATACTGAATTTTTGGTTATTATTGAAGAAATTTCGGTTTGTTAGCACGATACATCCCCCGAAGTGTATACAAGTAACAATTTTATGATAGAATATTGTTCAGGGCCACAGATGCGGAAAAGTTAGTTTTAATCCTTAAAACCGTTTATTTGCGTACGGAAAAGTAGCACTTTGCGCACTTGTTAGGAAAATAACTAATTCATAACATATTTCCTTAAATGTGATTGATGAAGTTTGAATAATATTTGTTCCCCTTCAACTAATGCATTTCTCACAAATTGTTTTATTTAGCGTCCGTTCGATAAGCTCTCTAAGGTGCGGATAATTAGAGCTTTTATCTTATTTAGATTTAGAACTTGATCTAAGATATCTCACATGAGAAATGGAAAATAGAATAACCAACCAGTTTTATTTGATTCATGGGGTAAATCAAACTTGTATAATCCATCCATTTAAATTTACTTTACTCAGAACCTCTATGTAACAACTATTTCACTTATTACTTCAAGTACATTTATGTTTTCTATCATTGTGAACAGATGCTAAGCAAAGAAATCAACAAAATAAATACCTTCGACGTGTTTAGGACTATTTTTAATTTCGTTCCACTCCGTGTAAGATTTGTTTGTTGCAGTGAGGCAAACGAGACACAAAACTTGAATGCGAGGGTAAAGTGTTCTATTTTTAACGGTATCTTCTAGAGAGTGTTCACCTACAATGTTTGTGCATCTAATTAACATCAATACTATGTTGCCAAAATTCGGTTGGATAATTGGAATGCCTTTGATTTATAAATGGACACGAATTCATTTATTCAATATTTTCTTAATAAATTGCAATGTTAAAAATATTTTCGAAGCGTAATCAGATTATTCATTCGTGGCCACTTCCACATTATTCAAGAATATAAGTACAGTATGGTAACTACAGTGTGGGTCATAAGTTTTGAATATATCCCTATATATTATATGATATTGAATGAAGTTATTTACTGAGCTATAGCATGTTTGAATTGTGGGGATGAAAGTTTTTTCCTATTCAAGTTGTCTATATTATTAATGCAATATTTCAACAATTTTTCTGTTACCATAAATAAGGCCATATTCTTCTGCATGAAGAGATACAGTGTTTTGATCTTCAAAAACGCATATTCAGATATTCCAATTTTACAATACATTGTCACCAATTAGGTAATTTCACCAGTAGTCAGCCACTTAGAGAGAGAGAGAGAGAGAGAGAGAGAGAGTGAGAGAGAGAGAGAGAGAGACATAAAGACATAAGCTTTATTGTCACGAAAAATTATACAATTTTATGGACAAAGCGGAGAGGATATTAACTTTGGAAACAACACAAAACAACAGTTTATATTGTTGTGTTATTACCTATAACAGGCGAGTGCAAAAATTGAAATCGATTTTCCTTTTTTATTATTATTATTTCCATCTGTTGTAATTTAAATTTACCCTGTATAGTTCTAAATATTTTTAATTTTGGAATAATTTGTTTAATGTTATTATTTAAAATGATTGTAAATTATATACTTCCCTTCATGTACGTAGACATACATTTTTCTTTAGACTCATTTTTTCCAGGGTTCGGGGTTCATAGATTCTACCAAAAGCGCCCAAATAAATAAATTTTGTATGACAATTTTCTTTTTATTAATGTGCCTCATATTTTTTTTCCAAATTATTTTTGATAATAAAAAGTATATTCCTACAAATTGCTAAATACGGCCCTGTATACTTTAAAACATACAGCTCTTAGGTAGTCAGCATATAGTTACCAACATTAATTTATCAAAGAAGGAAAAGACAAATGTTTAGATATGTGAAAAAATAATAAAAAAGTTGACTTGAATTTTAACCAAACAAATTTTTCAATGAAAGATACGTCATGTTCACAAATAAAAATTATATATCTGATGAGCTTTCATTCAATCTCACACATACCAACGCAACGATTTAATAAAAATAATGATTTTAGGAAAAATATTTTATCCAATCTGGTGTCTTTTGGTTATTTACTTATGTGTTTTGCCAACCTGTTTTCATGTATGAATATGTCTGTCAGTGTGTATTGAATGGTTAATGGATATGCTTTGAAAAACAATATGACAATATACAGGTGAGTTGAATTTTATTTAAATAAAGTTTGTAGAAATACCTTCTTAACTGTACACTGTCTTTCAAGTAACTCAATATTCTGTTTTTTTCAGTCCTAGCGTCTATAAACTCACATATACGAGTACGTAAAATGGTGAATGTCAACTATAAATTGTTTGTTGTCTTGGATACCAATTCGATTTATTCCAATATAAGATCGTCTTTGGTTGAATCTTTTCAATTGAAATTAGTCTACTTACTGAAATAACTCAACTTTAATTGCTCTTCTCCAAAGGTTAAAGGGTTTGTTTTACGTTTAATCACCGTTTTCTACAAATATTCACATGAATTATATATTAATTTTTGAAAATTTTCACGACTGTATCTTCTTTCGTTTACGTCGTTATTAAGGACTCTTTTTGATTTTTTTTTCAATAGAATAGTAGTATTCAAATTGAAAATCAAATCGCTTAATGTTTATTGACCAATGGAATAAAGCATTTTATATGTTATAAAAATTTCAATCCTTTTAAGGAAAGATATGCTATTTATCAACTATAGAGATAATGCTTGATACATTTGTCTTACTGTGATAATGTTCTGTTCAACATAGTTCATGTTGGCATTCTTTTTATTATAAAAATGTTTATACAGGTGTTGCAATTTTGTTAAATCTATTTTTTTTAAAGGAAAATATCATCCATAGCTCAAATGTGACTGACAGTGATTTTTCTGAATAAAACTCAGAATCAATATCACAGCATTTTCAATAATTGACAACAGTGCAACTACTAGTTTCGGCCATCTTCAGGCTTATCTAAAAAATTACTTTCATGGGTAACTCACGTCGATCATCATAAAAGTGAAAAGTTGGAAGATTAAATTTTTTTTAACACTTCATAGTTATACTATCTTACAAAAAGGATATGCCGAATGGAAAAATTAATTATTAGTTGAAATTGGAATGGAGTGATAGAGTTGAGCTCAAAGGGAGCAAACAACCATGCAAAAATATCTTATGGGGGTAAGAGTCAAACTGCTTAAGTTTGTGTGTATGGGGAATCTTGTCTATATGACCGTTGATATCTCCAATTCTCAGAGGGAAAAGTGCAACAAGTTCAGGATCGATTCCTTGAAGGAGGAGTCCGGGAACGTCATCCTCAATTCCCATAGAAAAGAGTCCATACTGGCCATACAGTTGGAGGGAAGAAATTAAAGGTGAAAAACTCTGGAACAAAATTACTTCTCAATGTAGGAAATTCTGATAAACGAAAATAGGAAATGAGCACAATGTTGTCAACAGGAAACTAAAGCACAAGGGATCCGTAATATTTCGATAAATAGTCCATTACAAGCAAGGCACACTAAACCAGACGGAACGGCACTTCACTCACAACATGTGACTTGTTATATTATTACAAGTCACATTAACATTTCGATTTATGAGGAATGAGGACAGAAAGATTTTTTTATTGTTTTTAAAATTTCAAAAAAATCTTCCAACTATTCACACCTTTTCCTCCTAACTTTTATGATGATCGACGCGTGTTACCCACGGAAGTAGTTTTTTAAATAAATCAGCCTGAAGATGGCTTTATGTAGGCCGAAACTAGTAGCTGCACTGTTGTCAATTATTAAAAATGCTATGACATTGACTTTGAGTTTCATTCGGAAAAAAGAAAAAAATTAATTTTTTTTAATTTGAATTACTTATTTTGATATAACAATAACTTCCCAAATTCATATTTATCATTTTTTCTGGATATCTGATTCTGTAAAAATTGTAAATGATAAATTTCCGAAAAATAATATTCTTTTATTTTTATAAATTAATTTATTTGATCATTACTTGACCAAAATTTATATATTTGATTTCGTGTTTTAAATGAAACTCACGGTTTCTAGTTGCTACCACAATATAATAAAAATTGATGAAAATTCTGAAAAGTTGACAATTGTTTCGATAAATCAATATCATCGTCAGAATGACAGAAGGTACATTTCATTTGATGCCTACCTGATGTTTCGTAGTTATTTTTGTCTAGACCATGAAGTGACCTAACTGGTGATTGACTTAATATATAGTATTAGAAAAAAGAAGAAGATGTGATATTAACATATATCAAGTCAATCACCAGTTAGGTCACTTCTTGGTCTAGCTAAAAATTCCTACGAAACGTCAGGTAAGCATAAAATGAAATGTAAGTTCTGTCATTCTGACGATGATATTAATTTATCGAAACAATTGTCAATTTTTTAGAATTTTCAACAATTTTTATTATATTGTGGTATCAACTAGAAACCGTGAGTTTCATTTAAAACACTAACATGAGTAGATTCCACGAAGTGAGGGTCGAGACAGTTAATTTTATTTGATTTATGTTGAAAATTCCTCTTATCCTTTGAGTATAAGGGTCCCTTAATAAGTAACTATTTTTTGCATTTTTATTTTGAATTATAAAAGGTCCTTCGAACGGAAGACATAATTTAGCACAAATGTTATTTTTTTGGTTTGACACTCTATGAGCTCTTATAACTACAGATTCTCCCTTCTTTTGTGATATATGCTTCTTTATTTCTCTTCATCTTGTTTATGCAATTTTAGGCATTTTTATTAATCCTTTTGTTTACTTTTTCTATAATATTTTGATATTCTTCTTAATTCTCTACTTCCCATGTTCGTTGCGTTTCAGATGTGTTTCACATAATGGCATGGATGTCAAATCAATCATTATTTTAGTTTAATAAATAGATTGAAAAAATGTTCAGGCCAGTGGTTAAATCAAACTTCTGTTTTTAGTCATTTAGAATATCCGATTTAATGAAGAATTTACTCATAAATGTGTGCTCCCGTGGTCCCAAAAAGTAGGCAAACCGTTTGTATTCTACTGAATATATAGTTTGTTTTGGTTTATCTATTTATCATCTTTGTCCAGTTTTGGAGGAACATCCACGACATAAGAAACAAATCCTCCTTTAGAAGCCATCACAAAAAATTAAGCTAGTGCCGTAAGAAATATTGCAGACGTATAAATAAAGTAACAGATGACTTTATCTCTGATAGGTCTATATTCATTAATCATCACATTTCCAAAGGAATCAAACTACTAAAAGATGCCAAAATAAAAAAAAAACCTAATATTAGAACTGGTACAAAAATATTAATTACTGTGTCAGCTAATTTCAATGGTCGCACATATTCAGATTTACTCACTTTCCTTGTTTTGTTTTATTTTGTATACCTAAAAGTTACTTTCTATTTTACTTATCTACCTATCCTATACAGTTATAGATGTCAGGTATTATTATTTGAAATATATTGTTCATTTCTACACATTATGTTGCAGACATTAATATATTTTCTCTAGGTGTAAAGTATTAAATTCTGAATCTGGTAGAGTGTAATTGTTATATTATATCACCGGAATTATACAAATTTTATACCATCATGTATATTGAATTTTTTCCTGTTGTAATCTGGGATTCTAAATATATAATCTATATTACCGCATTGGTTTTAATATATACCCTTTCCTACATACTGTTACTTAAATACATATTTACACATAATGAATTCCAATATCAATATACAAAAATAAGAATCATTTGATATAACATGTTATTTTTAGTAATAAATGGTTCTTAAAAACAGAAACTAAAACTTTGTGTATAAAGAAATATTAAAGCATATTTTTCACAATATTTGTTAAGCCCAAGCGTCTCGTTAAATCAACTTTATCAACCGATAAATTAAGTTTAACGGCACGCGTTCTATTTAATAAATAAACGGTTTTAAAGATCAAAACTTTTCCGCATCTGTGAGCCACCCTGAACAATACCCTATCACAAAATTGTCACTTCGGAGGCTGTATTGTACTAACAAACCGAAATTTCTCCAATGCCATATCATCAGTTATACTAGCTCCAGTGAGCTGAAAATCAACAGGGCTCCTCTATTATATGCCCTGAACAATATCCAATCATAAAATTGATAACTTGTAGACACTACAGAAGCTGTATCGTGCTAACAAATTGAAAATTCTCCAAAAATTACTAAAATCATAGCACCCGTTGTACTGGCTCTAGTGAGCTGAAAATTAAGAACGCTATGAACAACATCCAATCATAAAATCGGTCACTTGTATACACTCTGGAGGATGTATCCTGCTAACAACCTGAAATTTCTTTAAAAATTTCAAAAATGTGGTCAGCTGAAAATCGATAGGGTTCTACTGTGAGATGTCCCGAACAATATTCAATCACAAAATTGGTAACTTGTTGCACTCCAGAGGCTGTATCGTGCTAACAAGACCATATTACAGGTTTTTTATGCTTAAATCTTTCATTGACAATTAATACTTTTTCGGAATAATGTTTTGAAGATACATTAGTAAACAATTATTTTTTTGGAATGTTTGATTAACATTTTTTCTGCCTGTAAAATATACCTTCAGAATTTTATAACCTTTTTCTCAGTGTAAAGCTTTATTAGCTTTCTGTCAACTTCAATTTCACAAGGTCACGAAATTTTGCCCCCAGAACATCAAACGATTTATGCCGGCTTTCGCTTCTTGTTGTTGGTGTATTCTTTGGCCGTGATGACACACTACACCAATCGTGCTGAAGTGATTAGTGTTACTGCTACTACGTTTCTACGTTGTGATACATAATTAATTAAGTTTTTTGCTTTGTTCAGAGCTAAAGTGCGGGGTAATGACTTATTTATAAGTTCAGTTGCGTTTTGTGTCATGTTATCAATGAAAGAATTATTTTACAGCAAACTTGGAGAGCTAATTTCGAAGAAAGATGGTCACAAAAATCGAAATTTTGTATTTGAGAACCAATGATATGATAAAATTATCAGCGATGTGAAGGAGGCAAAGGAGAAGTGGTAAAATCGCCAGTGGGAAGGAAAAGTTGCTTACTGCATAATTTTTTCAATGAAGCCCATTAGAAGCCATATACTGATCACTATGATATCAATAAGTTTCCTTTTGATCGCAAATATTACAGAAATTACATTCACCTTGCCTTGCAAATAAAATTAACAATCTAAAAGTTAGGTTTATACTGGTATACTTATTCATTAAATGTATTTTTATAATTCGCGTATAACAGAGACTTAATTATAACATTGTTCACAGTGTCACAATGAAGTCTTTTTGAACATTTTTTAGTAATTTTTAGTGTCATACAGATGGTTATTGTCTGTAGTATATACTTTTTGTTTTACATTTGACTTTAACTTTGACACAATTCATAAAAATTTTTAGTGTTGCTCTAGCTAGCAAATTATTATATTAAATGGTCTTAAAGGTAGATTTGAATAAATTATATATTAAGAATATTAATAAATAAATACGCTAACGTTCATTTATCAATGATTATTCAATTGTTTATTTTTATATTGTATAGGATCAATATAAAGTTATGCATAACGTTCGATTTTTGGGATGAATTACCATATATCTACGTGAAGATGTATTATAGAAATAATTCTGTTCGTGATATAATATGAATATATCGCAAGCGTATACGAAGAAGCTATTTTTCAAACAAAAAATCATCCTCTGTTTGCTTAAATGGAAGTTTTTTTTTACAATTTATACAATTGTTTGATCATAATATGAATATGTTTAATGTCAAAAGTGCGTAGTAAAACCGTCTGTGATCTGACCTATCAGCAACCTACAGAATTGCCAACTTACATTCAAACCACTCCTCCTAGTTTAAAAGCAGGGATTATGTAGTTCTATTGTAGTCAAAAGATGAAACAAATGCGAATTATAAAAAATATTGTGTGAAACTTTTGTCATAATGAGCGTATGAGCACCCAAATACGCCATGTTTTAAATAACGACTATTGTTACCACCCATTAATAATATTCAACTTTGTATGAGTGTTACCATCGAATATCAACAAAGTGTTTCTATTCTCTGAAAAGATTTGCGACATTTCCATATAATTTCAAATGGATGAGTTCAAATGGCACTAAATATGATTATTTGTAGTAATTAATAAATATCCACTACACAAAACAGTTATTAATTATATTGTCCCATTTTAATGACCAACATGTGCACTAACCATTATTGAAAGGTGAAACTATTTTTTCAGTTGA
Organism: Galeruca laticollis; assembly: GCA_963921935.1. Taxonomy (NCBI): domain Eukaryota; kingdom Metazoa; phylum Arthropoda; class Insecta; order Coleoptera; family Chrysomelidae; genus Galeruca; species Galeruca laticollis. The sequence continues at coordinate 273,964,407 of OY998175.1, read as the reverse complement.
TACATCTACTAAATCTGAGAAATTTTGCATTTTAATTTCCATGGAAAAATAATAGCACTCATTACTTCGATGTTGTTAGTCAGTTTGTTGAATGTACCCAATAATTTACGTAAACCTTAAAATGAACTGGCATCCGCTATTTTGAGCATTCGCATACAACACATCAAAGAAACTTGAGACGTATGCGTTGGACGAGATATTGTAGAAAAATTTAACATAAAAATAACCACCGGAAATCGGTTTGAATTTTTGTTTGTATTTTTGAAACGCTTCAATGAATAATTTTGCAGCTCGAATGATTAATTGTCCCTCAGAATAAGTATATATCGTTGAAAGTAGTAACAAAGGTCAGATATTTTATATCCTCACTAACATCGCAAGAATTGTTGAAATGTAATTTCAACAAACTTTATGTATATTGATAATGTGATAAGGGTTCTAATTTAGGTTGAATTTTCTGTGAATGTCGGATATATTATCTTGAACAAGCCTACGCTGATTATCTAGGAAATGACGAGCGTGAATACGTATATTGAGCAGTATTTTTGAAAGTTTGCGAAGTTCTTGGAGGCGAAGTCATTATGAGTGGGTATATCAATCAATATAGCTATGGAGCAATATTAATTCAGGATATTTATAATCACTGGAATGAGTGATAGTTATACGGAGACATTTGTTTTGTATCAACTGCAGAGAATTCAAATGTGCTAATTGATGCACCGTATATTGGTAAAAGTGCAATTTTTTTTATATTCTTTCCACTGCCAACTATCAATTTGCGAATGAGAGGGTGAAGTCTGCTCATTGCAGCTGGCGTCTTCTGTACCTGACCTTCAATTTGTGTACTGGTACTATATTTTATTGTACCGTGTATCATAAATATTCTTCAGGATGTATTCCAGTAAGCTTTTTTCACGTGCCATTCGTCTATATAATAGGTATTTCGTTTCCGATGTATCAGAATTCAGATCCTAACACAGAACTAGAAGTACTACATACTTGTGAAAAGAAACAACAACTGGATTTCCTTGAAGAATAGCAAATTAGAAGACACTTAATAAACCCACAATATCAAGTCGTCAATGAAAAGATAAATCTAAGGAGTTCTGCACTTGTCAACTGTCTTCTCGAGTGATAATTCTAAAGATCAGCAGATATAGTTTTCCTGGTTTTCTATATCATTGCACAGTTATACTGATTTTAATTGGGAAAAATGATATCCGGGATATCCCCATAGGGCTAATAATATCTAAGCATTAATATTTGTAATATCATATCTTCTTTTTTCTATCAATATATATTAAGTCAATCACAAGGTAGGTCTTAGACTAGCCAAAAAATAATTAATCATCGGGTAGGCATCAAATGAAATGTAACTTCTGTCATTCTGACGATGATATTTAGGTAATCTCGAAACAATTGTCAATTTTTTAAAAATTTTTCAATATATTGTGGAATTAACTAGAAACCGTAAGTTTCATTTAAAACATTAATATTTCTTATTTACATTTTGAAAAACAGAATTGGCACTTACATTATTTAACTTTATTGGAATTATTTGTTAAGTCGAGTATTTAAAAATAATAAAAATAAGAAAACGGACAGCTATGATTATACCTCAGAGGACCATAACAAGAGATTTAGATATAGTGAAAATAACAATGAAATGTATAGTAAAAGTAAACGCACTATTAGAACACCCATAAAAAACAATGGTAAAGATGAAAAATTGGGTAAGTTAATAATAATAATGGAAAATGTAACAGTAAAAACAGATTTTTCTCGATAGCCGATCGTATTTCAAAAATTTTACATATTTCATAGTAAGTTTAGAAGTGTTCTCACATCATCGTACTGTTAATAAAACTTCATAGCTTCATATAATAATAGTGATTTTTATCAGCCATATTGCTGACAGTTTCACACCGGATTGAAGAAAGAACTTACAATAACCTGTTTTTATCGCACTGATGTGAGCCGGCCTGTGCCAAAACAGGTCCGTACTTTCAAACAGAAACTATTCGAAATTTATAATTAATGATGTATAGTACAAATGTTGTAACTTCTGACTACAGAAGTTCCCAAGATGCAAACACCACCAAAACATACTCCTCTGCGCTTATACAGCCACAAATTCCTACAAAAGATCAAGCACTTGTTATTCCAGCCATTGATAATAGAAAAATTCAAGAGAATCTAATATCACTAGAAGAGCTAATGGATCCAAAAAATATTCTATTTACATCAAGGCATCAAGGCTGTCAAACAATGGAATATGCATCTCTCTGTAAGAGAGAAGAGAATTGCAAAATAAATAAACGGTTTTAAAGGCTAAAACTTTCATTTCCGCACGCCGGAGGCTGTATCGCGTTAACATACTGCAGTTTCTTCAAAAATGTGTGTTTACACTTCGAAGGCTGTATCATGCTAAAAAAGCGAGTAAAGTTAGACAAGCGAGTAAAGTTAGACAAGCGAGTGAACCTAGGTTTACCCGAATAAACTGCGTAATACCCAAGACTCTTGGATAAAGTCAAAAATATATTTGGAATTGTACACGTTTCCGGCTTTACCCGGGTAAACCGCGTTCTATCCGTTTTCTCTTGGCTAAAGTTGGTGCAGGATTTTATTATTATGTCATCTTTCACCACGCCACCGCCACGTGCAGTTCAAAAATGGCAACCGAAGAGAGTGGACGCGCTCGTTTAAAACAGCGGTTCTATGAAGTTTTCAATGAGTTGGTTTCTTCTGAAAGTTATTCCAATAATAAACAATACCATGAACTGTTGGAATCAGTTAACTTAGCAAAAAATGGTAAAACCAAGTCCACTCTACAATATCGACGTTTTAATAGGTTCGACATATGTTCTGTTCGAGGCATCGAAAAGCTTATTTCTTTTGTATCACCATATTATCACCAAATGTATCTAGCATAAAATGTTACGTTTCAAACAACGAAATGTTTATAATTCTGCATGATGCACATTTGGTCATTAGACATGGTTGTAAATATCGTATGGAAAGTGAATGTAAGAAAAAGTACAAGAATATAACTCAGGATGTTTTTAAGCTATATCTGCGCTTGTGTAAAGAGTGTCAAAAAAACGGAAATCTATCAAAATAGAACTTGTGGTTAAGCCAATGATTTCTTCGAACATGAACAGCCGTTGTCAAGTGGATCTCATAGACATGCAGTCCCATCCAGAATACAACTTTATCTTGGTATATCAGGACCACTTAAAGAAATTTGTTGAGATATAAGCATTAAAATTGAAAAGGGCTGAGGAAGCGGGCGGGAGTTCGCGAACCGTGTCATTGAAGAGTTATGTTCCATGTGGAATGACCGTAAAATAGTACATGGCAAACCACGTCATAGTCAATCACACGACATCGAGGAGAGAACAAATCAATATATGTAAAATATGCTCATGACATGAATGTACGATGAAAACTGCAGACGATGGTCAAAAGGTCTGCGATGTGTCCAATTAATGAAAAACAGGGGACACCACGATGGAATAAAACGAGCTCCTAGCGCCGCCATGTTTGGGCATGATATTGAAGTCGGCTTATCCACAACAGCTTCTCTAAAAAAATCTATTGATAATTTACGAACGAAAGAAGATCTTGAGATAGTCGTCAGGGAATTTGGTTTAGAGGAACATCGTCAACAAGAATAAAACGAAGACCAGTATATGGATACTGGTCCTATCTCAGAAATAGAACATCCGCAAGAAGTTATTACTGAAGGTGACAATGTGAAAGACGTCGACAATAATTATAAAGAAAACGCCAATAATATAGAAACTTCAAAAAATCAGACCAAATGTGCAGAATGTGATGAGCCAAGAACATCAGGTAATATAAGGTGTGAACTTTGCTTGTGCCAATCAAATATTCTGTCAAACAGAAGAGACGCAAAAATAAATTTAGAAAATCAAGCAAAGAATGTGACTTTCCCTCTATGTTCCGTTGGAGATACAGTGAGAGTGAAAAATCCAGACGTTTATCGAGGGAAGGGCGATTTTAGAAATATTCTTATGATGGTTATCGAGAAAACCTATGACGATTTTTATAAGCTAGCAAACGAGAAAGGAACAATCAATGGAAAGTTTTCCAAGAACCAATTTTCTGTGACCAATGAGAAACTTGTAGATCTGGAAAGTGTACTGACACAAAAGAAGAGCTTACGTCAGCTTGCAAACGAACAATCACTTTTAGGAGGTCAAGGTTATAAACTAAATGCATAACCAATAAATGTATAGCCATTGGGAATCTTTGCAACTCGATACGTCATAGCAGCTTGTCTTTTGTGAATAAATAAGTACTCGTGAGTAGATTATCTTTAAGAGAATTCAGTTTTAGAATCCTAATTTTTATTTATAAAATGTGTTTTTTGAGTTAAATATGTTTTTCAAACATTAATGACCTTATCATTTATGGTACATCCAGTTTACCCGGGTAAAGCCCGAAGCGTGTACAATTCCGAAAATATTTTGACCTTTACTCACGAGCATTGGGTATTACGCGGTTTACTCGGGTAAACCTAGGTTTACTTGCTTATCCAACTCTTGCCGTAACATATACACCTGTAGGTTGTATCGTACTAACAAGAAAAAGTGGCCGACGACAACGACGACATACTCACATGTAAGTATTGAGACCAAGACTTTTGCGAGTTGAGGAAGAAGTCTGTAAATTCAAAAATGGAGAATTAAAAATAACAACCGACAAACCGAATGTTTTTGGAGAACATCTAAAAATGACCATGTCATAACAATAAAGAGGATATTACTCCAAAATCTCTGCCTAGATTTATGAATCAGGGATCAGAGGAAATCCCATAAATCACCATGTGCTAGATCCAGAATTCTATCTCCGAAATGAATAACAATAAATCATCTAGAGAGGATGGAGTAGTCATTGAATGTCTTAAATTGGGAGATGACAAGTTACTGCAAAGCCTCAAAACAATATTCAATGAATGCCTTATAAGGGGTAAAATTCCAATACAATGCAACTATCACTCTATTATATGAAAAGGAGACGCTATCAATTTCACCAATTACCGTCCCATTTGCCGGTTATCACATATAAACAAGCTATTTACTCCCATAATTGAAAATAGTTTAGAAAAATCCATCGAGTATATTAATTCTTGTTGACTATGAATAGGCATTTGGGACAATAAATCAACACCAGATGTTAGTCACTAACCGATAGTAGAATAGACCGCCGATATACTCAAATAATGAAATCTATATATGGGACCCCTACAGCTAGCGTAAAATTGGAGGATAGCATAGTTGTTCAGCAGGGTGATACAATCTCGTCGAAACTGAAAATTTGCTATGCTATGTTAAAAATATTCAATTTTGATGAACTTGCTATTAATATAAACGGTAAAAACCATACAAATTTAAAATTTGCGGATAACATTGTTGTAATAGCAGACCGTTTTGAACATGTGACGGCCATGCTGCAAGAACTAATCTCTGCCCCTCATGAAGTGGGATTAAAAATAAATTTGGCAAGAACTCAGCTAATGAGTAACCTTGTACTCAACGAAGAGGATCCTATCCAAGTAGAAGATACAACTTCCTATAAATAGCTCGGCCAAGAAATCCGCAAAAACAGAGACCACCAAATACAACAGATAATAAGGAGACTAAAATTAAGATGCGCCGCATTTGGAATCCTGACGCATATATGCAAATGAAGTATAGCAATTTGCTTAAGAAGAAAGGTCTTCAAGTAATGTGTCCTGCCTGTTTTGATCTATGGCGCCGAAACCCTGAAAATAACAAAAATATCTATCCAGAAAATCAAAGTAGCACAACGCGCAGTGGAACGGTCAATGCTGGGATTCACCCGCAGAGATCATATCACAAATATTGAGCTGTGTACAAGAATGCGACTAATTGACGCAGTAGAGGCAATAACAATACTAGAATGAAACTAGGTGGGATATGTCCCGAGATTATATGACAACAGTTGGACCAAGAGAATTCGAAGCCTACGCAAGAGGCATATATAACTATAGGTCAACCACCAAATAGGTGGTCAAACAACATTAGAAGTATCACAGAAATTTGACAGGATAAGCACAAAATTGGAAGATGTGGAAGGAATCACGAGAGGCCTATGTACAAATTCTCAGGCTGATTGGTTATTATGAAAGCAGAGAAAGAGCTGATATATGTACATTGAAAATTGAGTATTCAAGTACTAATATGTTCTAAAAATACCTCTTTTTTTGTTAAGAGTCGCTAATTTTTATTTATCAAAGTATAAAATTTTGTAAATCGAAAACGTTGATTAATGAATGATAATCGAATCTATCAGATAAACATAACTAATCACCACAAAATGATCTGAGAGCTGTAGACATAAATATAAAAAGAAAACAAACCAATTACTCAAATTTGTTATCGCAATAGAGAATTAAATAAACTTTCTCCGATGTCGATAACCATCGTAAATCACTGAAAGGTTTATTTTTTGTTTTTCTATTAACCGCACAATAAATATATATGTTAGCACTTTTCTGCCGAATTCAATTCACATAGCACTATAAATTTTATCACCGTGCACAATATATACGATTGAACTGATTTTTAAACTGATTTAATGACTGAAAAAAACTTTCAACGCTATTGAAACGCGGCTCTCATTTTCAAACTAAAGCTAAAATTGTCAAAGTTTACGTTGAACCGACTCAGGTCGTGGAACACAGTGTCGGCGCGTAAATAATATCTACAGGTACGTTTACATTTGGCAAGTTGACTGATAGAAATTCTTGTGGCCACTAAACTTGCTTATTGTTTTTTCTCTACATATTTTCAATTTTAGTTGCTAAAGTAGTATTTAGAAAATTGCTCCTACTGCCGCAGTGCGCGCGGTTATTAAAGTTGTAAGTAAAATTGCCAATAGTTTTATAGTAAAGTTACAATGCAAGAAGAATAGAAAAAAGCTGGATTGGATCAAAGACTGGATCAGAGGCACGAGTACTCTGCGATTATCACAACGATACTTAAGGGTATTCTGCTGAAAAATTCATATCTTTCGTATGTGTTTAAAAACGAAATTTTCTGATTTCCATCTCACTTCATTGTAACAAACTTTTTTCTACATGAGGACCCGTTTAGACTATGAAAGTAGTAAACAAAAATCGTCAAGTTTGCAATGGAACTAGCCAATCTTTCAATCTTGATCAGCGCCCTTGCCCTGAAACGTTATATAAATTTCATAAAGTTGCAATAAAAAATTACTGTAGTAAAAATATTCGTTTATGTTGCCTTTTTCTAGTATTTTTATTCTGGGCCACTATCCAATTTTCACTTTTCCGCCCAACCTATCGATATGCGAGAAAAGTATTGGTATACCCCAAAAAAAGTTAGTATTTTGAAATTTTCTTCTGAGTTATTTTTACGTTTTCCATCAACCATAATACGAAAAAACTGTTTTTAGAAAAAAAATCCTGTGTGTATGTCGTCGTCGTCGTCGTCGTTGTCGTCGGCCACTTTTCCTTACATATATTGTTAGCACGATACAGCCTCCGGGGTGCAATAAGTTACCAATTTCATGATTGAATATTGTTAAAGACATGTCACAGATGAACCCTATTGATATTCAACTCACAAGAGCCAGTACAACGGGTGCTATGATAAGGTAACTTGCCAATTATTGACACCTTCCCAATGATCGACACTTTCTTATATTATCTATTTTTATAAGAAAACAAATTGAAATAAATATGAACCGATCGTCGATTATTTATCCTTATACAATTTGGCAACAGTCTGACATACCTCCAAATATTCATATGCCGCCATTTTGTGAAAAGTTCGGATTTTAGTCGGACGTGTTTGTAAGAGTTCTTAGTGTTTAATCAGATTATTAAGGTAGGTAAACGTTTATTATACAAATTGTTATCATGTTTCATCAGATTTATATTTTAAAGCACTTATATCATGTGATAAACGCATAAAAAGCACATTCCATAATGTAGGGAAGTCCAAACAGTAGAGGTAATGAAATTAAAAGAGTGTCAATTACTGGAATGTGAAACCCTAGTGAATCTAGTAATTGACATCCATGTCGATCACTGGCTTATTAAGAAATATTCTGTTTTGTAGCTTAACGGTTTTTCCAGTGACAGACAGTGTTGCGAATACAAAATTTTTCACGTAGAACCGTTTCTGGCCAGTTATTGACACAGGGACAATCACTAGGGTGTCAATAGCTGGGATGATTAAAAAACACAATATTTTCTTCCAGATTGGACATGGCACCAAAAAGAAAGAAATACGCCAGATCAAATGGCTCAAGCGTCGGATCTTGTCCAGAAAGGAATGCCTGTGGCTACAGCTACAAAACGAGTTGGTGTTCCTAGAATAACATTAATGTACAAAATGTCGGGCAAATCCCCACGAGAATGTTCAATGGGACTCTTAGCCTAGCACAAGAAAATATGTTTGTTCACTGGATACTAGAGTTAGCAAAAATTCACAACCCAATAACAAAAGTACAGTTGTTTGACAGTGTTGAATACATTATCAAGAAAAAACCTACGAAACATTATTTCAAGGATGGAAGACCAGGAGATTAATGGTTCAAAAGTTTTTTGAAAAGGCATCCTGATTTAAGCATTCGAATCTCTCAAAATTTAGCTACATCCAGAGAAGTTGTATCTGAGAGACAAGTTAGAGACTGGTTTTCGGAAATAAAAGAATTTTTGACCATCCAAGACGTGCTACACATTACTGAAGAACCACATCGTGAAAGTGTACACCAACAAAAGTGCTTTTTTTTAATCAAAAAAGCGACAGGGTTATTACTAGAAAAAGCGAGAAGAATGTCTACAATGTGTCCGGAGACGAAAAGGAAAATGTGACAGTCCTCGTTACCGCTAATGCTGCAGGAAAGCTACCTCCACCCATGATAGTATTTTCCTATGTCAGGGTTCCAAGCTACATTTCGGAAAGTATTTCTAAGGAGTGTGGAATTGGTACCTCTGAAAATTGATGGATGTGTGGTTCCAAATTTTATTGTTATATTACGAATATATTTGTAACTTGGCTCGACAGGGAACATATAGAACGTCCAGTTTTGCTTTTTATGGAGGGACATGTGTCACACATGATACTCCATTTGTCCGAATTTTGTTCTGCAAATGGCATAATTCTAATAACCCTTTTTCCAAATTCCACTCATCTTCTGCAACCAATGGATGTGTCGGTTTTTCGTCGATTTGAAACTGCTTGCAAGAAGGAGATTCGCAATTGGAGGGTTCAGAATGATGGACGAAAACTACAAAAACAGAGCTTTGCTCCTGTTTTGAAGAATGCCCTGGACTACATTACCATCGATATAATGAAAAATGGATTACGAGTCTCAGGATTGTGTCTTTTTAATGTAGAGATTGTTAAATTTAACAAAACTTCTGCTAATAAAAGATCAGGACCAAAGCAGCATGACATTAATGCCTTAATAACATTAAAGACCATTGAACATAAAATAGGCAAGGTAAAGGTAACTGAATTGGAACAACTTTTTAATCATGGCAATCAGTGTAAAATTGAGGATACATCCGTTTTTCTATTGTGGCAAGATCTTTTCAAAGAAACCGAAGGAAGAAACCAAGGACAAGAAAATGTCCAATATGCATCTCAAGAAAATGACGAAGAAACCTCGGAAGAAACAGCACTAGACAATAATGAAACAGTAACACAAGAAAATATTCAAGAAGGACTCTGGACAAATAACCAGGAAACAAGACATGACAATACTACAGCAATGAAGATCCTTCAACTGTAGTTTTTTGCGATCTCGCTGTACCTTCGACTTCTAGTACCGCATATTCTGGTGCAGTATCAATGCCTTCTTTGTCTAAATCTAACTTGCCATTTGATGTAACATCGCCATTTAAAGGGGCGTTGTTTTGGCCTGAGAACACTGCTAGTGCCAAAGAAAGAAAAACTAAAGGAAAAATACCGTCAGTGGTGACATCGGCAGCATGGCAGAATTACCACAAACAAAAAGAAGAGAAAAAATTACGAATGATGGAAGAGAAAAAAAAAAGAGATCCATATTGATAGAACAAAATAAACTAAGAAAAAATATACAAAAGTCGAAGGTACAAAGAAGCAAGTTTTGATTGGAAGTGAAAAAGTTAGGAAACAAAAGTGTTTAAAGAACAAGAAATGCAATATCTGAATCCGATGAGGAAGGATGGGCGCCAAGTGGAAGCAGTATCGAAGGCCTTGATGAATTTGCAGACAACGAATAAAATGAAAACTTGCACGAGGAAGATGAGCAGGAGAAGCCAGTTAGAGAAGGCGACTATGTTGTAGTTGCATTTCCTTGTGAAAATAATAGTACCAAGAACTATATGTGTGTGATTCAGGAAATAATTGACAACACAGATGCTGAGGTTGTAGGGATGATCTGTTGCAACGAAAAAAAGACGCCATTCAAATTAAATGAAAATGATGTTTCTGTCAATAAATTACCTCAGATGATTAAAAAAATACCATTTCCAAAAATGAGTATTGCTGGTGACAGACTTAAATACGACTTTTCTGATCCGGCTGATGTGGAAAATATCCTATTTTGATTTAGTTTAGATGTTTGGTTAATTTTAGTTCAATATTGAAGTACCCATCCTGTTATTTGGATATTATAAGTGTTTATTCAGCAATTAATATTTTACTAACTATCTTCTCTATGTTGTTATTTTCAATGTCAACAATAATAATTATACGTTTGCCTGCATTGAGTAAGTATATGTATATTTTTTTTGTCAATAACTGGCATGTCAATCATTGGAATTTTCTTTTATTTGCATGTCAATTACTAGGTCCAAAAATGTAGTTATAAAAAAATGTATGCCAAAAATAGCATTTTAATGCATGTTTCTATTCAATTTCCAATTAATAAGCCCTCCAAAATTAGCATGAAATAGATAAGATGGGGCTTCTGCTTTATTTCAGTGAAATATATATCCTTAATGGCAAAATTAGCTCTAATTGTGTCAATAATTGGTAATTTACCTTACTTCAAGTACGACATTTTGTAATTTTTTGAGAAATATCAGTTTGTTAGCACGATACAGCCTCCGGAGTAGATACAAGTGACCAATTTTATGATTGTATATTATTCAGAGCGTCTCAAAGATGAACACTATTGATATTCAACTCAGTAACGCCAGTACAGCGTCTCAATGAATAACGCTATTGATATTCAGCTCAATTAAGCCAGTACAACGGGTGCTGTGGTAATTGAAGTACCAGATTTTTGTCATTTTTGGAGAATTTTCAAAATGTTAGCATGATATAGCCTCCAGAATGTATACGATTGATCAATTTTATGATTGAATATTATTTAAGGTGTCTCACAGATGTACCCTATTGATTTTGAGTTGACTGGAGCGAGTACAGCAGGTCCTTTGAATATAGATAATACTAAATTTTTCGTAACTTTTGGAGAAATTTCGGTTTTTTATCACGATACATCCCCCGAAGTGTATATAAGTAACAATTTTATGATAGAATATTGTTCAGGGCCACAGATGCGGAAAAGTTAGTTTTAATCTTTAGAACCGTTCATTTGTGATTGTGATTGCAACGGTCCAATAGTTACTGCTATCGAGTCTATATTTTGATTCGGCGATTGAATTTGGCTATGTGCAATAGCGTGGCACAGAGCCAACGGGCAGTGCGAGCGAATGAATGAGGAGGGTGGGAAATGTCAGACGAGGACGTGAGAGCTGTCACTTTGCATACGCCATGCTGTTTACAGTACAGTTATATAGTTTGTAATGTTATATCTCTAGATTGATTTACTTATATTAATGGCAATAGTTCCCATTGATAATCAGAGTGATTAATGGAAGCCTCAAATTATTACTGGTAATTAGGTAATTAGTTCTGCGAGACCAAATTGAACTTGAATATAGAGAACAGGAAGAAGAGCAATCAGGCATTCGAGCAGAAAGATCTTGTACAGATAACGTCTTTTGCTAGAAACAAATTATTGAGAAAAGATCAACTACTAATATGGAAACTCACCTCTTGTTCGTGGATCTGCGGAAGGCGTATGATACAGTTCCCGTAAAAATGCTTTGGAAGACGCTACAAGAATTCAACATCAGTCGTACCCTTATAAAAGCACTCAAGAATCTATATGATGGATCAACATCAAGAATCAAAATTGGTAATAGTATATCGAAGAAGTTTCCGGTAAATAAAGGTCTGCGCCAAGGATGTTGTATCTCGCCCACACTTTTTAAAATCTATATAGCAAGAGCGTTAAATCAATGGAAGAAAAAATGCAGCGGAATGGGAATCGATCTTAGAGTAAAGTGTTTATACACGCTACAGTTTGCCAATGACCAGGTCATAACAGCGAATGACAAAGAAGATCTTGAATATATGACGAGAAAACTAAATGAAGAGTATATTGGGTCTGGAAATGAATACTCAGAAAACAATTTACCTTCCAATAGCAGCTGAACCAGGAAATATCAAACTAGAAACGGAAGAAATAGAACCGTGTAGCGTATACACGTACTAAGGAGTTGAATTTGATACAACAGGAAAAGACGACAGAGAAATCGAAAAACGAATAGCACAAGCCAGACGAACAATAGGCTGCTTAAATGGGATACGGTGGAGTTTTGATATTGGAAAACAACGGTAATACAATATCTACGAAACATTTGTCAAAAGTAATCTAACCTATGGCGCAGATACATGGAGAATTACAGAAAACAATAGAAGAAAACTTGAGGTGACCGAGATGGATGTGTTCAGAAGATCTCTTAGAATATCCAGAAGAGACAGAATCCGAAACGATGACGTCAGACAACGTGAGTGGACGGCTCATTAAGAACAGATATTGAGAAATACCAACTTATATGGTACGAACATGTACAGCGAATGAACAAAAACAGACTGTCAAAGCTGGCAATGCAGTGAGTGCCACCAATTCGTAGGAACAGAGGAAGACCTAGGAAATCATGGAAAGAAGGAGTAGCTAAAGATATTAGTGCAAGAGACCTAAGAAAGGGGCCAATAGAACAATAGAAACGAGTGGAAGTTAGGTATCGGACAACGTCGCCGGACGTTTTAAAACCGATCTTATTATTATAATTGGGTAATTAAAAATTATTTGTTTACAGTTCAAAATATATAACACGTCTTGAATATTTCTCTTGAGTATTAAGGCTGAAACTTGATGTATAAATCCTCACTTCAAAGTCTTTTACATATCTATGAATTTTTTACTTGGTGATGAGAGAAAATTTTGCTGTTTGAACCATTTATTTTTACGTAATAATGAAACTGATGCTCCCATACTCGAATATCTGATAATAACTGATCGATACTAAATTCTAACAAGTATTCTTCTTGTTTTCTAGAAATCCATTCTAAAAAAGGTAAATAACGGTCCATGAGTTTAGGAAAGAGAATAAATCAAAACAGTTGGAAGAATCTGCAAAAGATTGTTGTGTAATATCACAATTTTATGGAAAGCTCACTGAGGACAGTCAGCCATCAACATCAACCGTTCAAGTGATTTCGGAGTCGGGACCAGCAAGTTCCCAATATGAAAAAGAAGAGGAGTTAAATGAGGACCAGCTTATAACGAATGACACGTCAAAATGTGACTTTCCAACACAGCAACGTAGCTCTGTAGATGTACGATAGACAGAATGTTCAATACAAGTAGTTCCAAGTAATTCAACATATTTTGAAGGTACAGAAGGGCTAGATTATTTTATAAAAACAAGCTAGGACAATTCACCTCCTTTTTTTAAAGTTTCATCCAGTGCAGCCCAGTGAGAAAAAATGCCTTTCTATGAGATATAACCAATGTTCAATATTGAACATTCTGACAAACAAATATTCAAAAGGCAATGGCTGACTTACAATAACAAAAAACAACGCATTGCAGTCAGTAATGTGAAATTCATTTTATCTACAGGTTTCGACGATTGGAAACATGTTCATCAAGGAGTACAAGAAAATCAAAAATTCTAAGAGCTACATTGATTCAATACGTTAATTTTCAATAGTAACACGCAAAAAAAGTGTGCATGATTGGATACTTTCGAACCAGCTCACAAAAAAGAAGTAAGAAGTGAAAGAAAGGAGTCGCATTGTTGAAATCGTTGTAGATGTGTTAGGCTGATAGGCAAGCAAAGATTACCTTACCTGGGATCATTAGAGTCAGTATACACTATCGATGATGAAAATATTAACCATGAAAAGTTCATTGACAATATACTTTTAGTAAAAAAGTGTGTCCCAATCCATCAAAAACACATTGATACCATGAAGAAACAACGTACCATTCATGTATAGCAAAAGCTGAAAAAGAAAGAATATCATAGCAAAGCTGTTGGTTTTAGTAGTCTTGTTATACCTATGCTTGTGAAAAAACACCATAGCAAATATAATAAATATTCTTGTATCAGAAATGAAAAGACAGATTTCTGAAGAGATGAAAAATGTTTGTGAATAATCAGTTATGATGGGAACTACAACTGACATATCATCTAATGACCAGTGCTCATTTGTCTTCAGATATGTAAGAGACTCTGATAATGTTGAAAGGCTTGTGGCTTCGAAATGCGTTCAGTCTACAACTGGCCAGGGTCTGTTTACAGCGGTAAAGCACGTTTCAGAAGATCTCAACGTACCTTTAGAGAATTGCATAGCAAATGCATTTGATTAAGCCTCAAACATGAGTGGACTGTACAATAGCCTAATAACCACCTATACGAATCGCTTATTAAATTCGTACAATAGTCGGTCCGCCCCTGGTATAATATTGGAGTGCAAACGTTAACTACTGGTTGATCTAGTTCGCTTTTCCACTGAAAACTCCCTTGTTCATTGACGATGACATCGAAGTGACGTCTGTTCCTAGTGCTCTGCAAAAATGTAGTGTGTTACCTCTATAAAATGGGCACTGTACCGCTTGTAATTACTAATAATTAATAAGTGTAGTGTAATCTATCATTGGAACTGATTGTCAGTACCTTTATCATTATTGAAAGGATAAAATATCCAGTAATATCCGCCGCCTGTCTTCAAGTCGAAAATCATTCACCTAGCAGAGTTGCCGCGCGTTTAATAATTCCGGAGAACTTTTGGTAGCTAATTTCAATATATCCAACTTCTGATACGATTTTGTTCACCACTGATTTATAAACGTTTCATCGCTTCATTACGATACTATTTTATGTAAATTTTTGAACTTATGTTCACCTGAAACTATTACGTGATTGATTAAAGCTGGAAGCGGGCTTAGCTTTAACTGAAATATTGTAAGTTTCTATAGATTAGTGTACAATTTTCAGACCTTCCAACCGGCTGTTGACTTTAATCATCCTGACGATGATTTGATTAGTGAAACGTTGTTTCGTACATTAATGTACTGGTACTCCCTATTGTTCTTTCTTATCCGTTTTCTTGTGCTATTCTTGCCTGTTTATACCCTTCAGTCTGTAGCTCTTCGAAATTTTGGCATTAAGTCTTTCTGTATTGCACATTTTTGTTGGCGTATTCTATTGGTTCTCATGAGAGGCTAACCTTGATCTTATCTTCACCTTCACCAGGAAATGATCAGTCTGATCCTCTCAGACTTCATACATATCAGCAGTTGCTGCCTCTTCTAGCACTTATTATAACATGATCTATCTTTTTTCTCCTAACACCATCGTAAAAGACCCAAGGGTCTTTGTGAGTTTTCTTATGTTCGAAAATTGTTGATTTTATTAGAAGGCTCAGAGTGTTGCGAAATCAGTTAGTTTTGTTCTATTGTTTTCAATGACATCATGGAGACTATGGTTAACTATTGTTGGTCTATATGCTGCTCCTTTATTGATCTTTTCAATCAATTTCCCTAGGATTATCTCATGTCCTGTTAAGCGAGTATAAGTATTAGTCAGTTCCTCCAGTTGTTGGTAGGTGTTGTCTTCTATACGCTCTTCCTTTTTCTCCGTAAGAGCATGGGCAGCTATTAAGGGGTAGTTATACCGTTGTTCTTTGAGTCTGATATAGCAAAGCGTTGAATTAACCGCTCTGAAAGTTATGAATGACCCAACAAGGCTTTCCTTGACATGGAAACCAATATCGAATTGGTGTTCTCTTTCGCATTCGCTGGAAAACATAATAAATTTACTGGTTCATACTGTGCCGTCTCTTGTCCATCTATTCTTTTATAATGCCGTAATGTACATATTTATGGACTCAAGTTATTCTACAAAGTGGGTTGAGGCCCCAGTAAGTTTCATGTTCCCATTTCCATTGTTGTTTGTCGACTTATTAGATCTATATTTGCCGAAGCATGAGTTTCGTTTCCATAACTATTTTTTTACAGGACGAAATAGTTTTCCTTCGCTTAAATCTCCTCCTTTCTCATCCTGGGCTTTCAACTACGACGGAGTCTTCAGCAGTTCAGTTCAGATCAGTTCTTGGTCAGTATTATTGTGAAGTTCTCAGGATTTGAATTTATCAACAACTTCTGTGTTGGAATAATTAATATTTTGTGTAGTTTAAATTCAGCTTTGTGCTAACGTTTATAGAAAAAGGCTTGTTTTTCTTGTGATGGATGAATAGATCAGTAATAACGTAATCATAATATCAACACCTACTAATGGTGCTCTTGTACTCGTTGATTACCATTTTCGTCAAAATCTATATTCGATGGATTAGTAGATTTAGATGCTGAAGCGAGCTTTTACAAACAATAATCAATAAATTTATGGAGAATAAGTAGGTATCTTTGAATATACCTAAACTTTAAAATATGACTAAAAGTCATTATAAAATGATGATTATCAGTCTACAATCGAGAAATTTACACTTAAGAATAACAAACCATTTCATTAGAAGTCACAGGAAAAGCTGAACCGAATTCTCATCCGTTCAATTCACAATATTTCTCTAAGATAATGAGTTTTCAGAGACTCGCGCTTTCGTTCTAATCAGTACAACATGGACAAACAAAAGAAAAATTTCAATTTCATTTTTTTGTCAAGGAATTCACTACAAATAAATTGGAGACATCACTCGCGTGTTTCAGTAGATAACGAGAACCTAATAATTGATTCTGTAGCTAGCATTTCGTTAGTTCGATAACAATTGAATATTGTACCCTGATAATTAGAAACGTCTATTATTGCAACTGCGTTAATTACCAACAAGTAGTGGACATTTTGTTGTATATTCGATTTCATTTTTCTTTCGTTCCAGTAATTCATTCTGTTACAGTGAAGTTCCATTTTAATTATAGTTACAGTTTGAATTTAAAAATCAGCTAATGAACTGTTAACCTCCTATCAAAGAGCTATGACTTATAACAACTAATTTGACTGGAAAAATCGTGTGGTAGACAACATTCATATTAATAAATATCAATCAATAATTTAAAAGAAGCTGGTCTAAAGTACAGAACCATTCGATGGTTTGAATCTTTGATAGATTTAACAATACCCCACCGATACTTTCGCAATCGTTATAAAGGTTCACGATTTGATTTTAAGGAATACTTCAAATCATAAAAATTGGTGATTACAGTGATAGCAACATTACAGGTAATCCGTTATCTCAGTATAGAGGTCCCAACTAAAAATTAGCTATTTTATAATAGTCGTAGAAATGTTTTGGCGATAATATTATAAAACAATGTCTCAGAAACGTTTTCAAATTGTTTATAAAATATTTACAAACACAGAATGTGCACAATTTATAAAACATTTTGTTTATATAATATATTTTATAAGTGCTATAGCGACTACTATACAATAGATTTACAATGTTTATAAAAATACAATAAAATTGTTTTATAAAAGATTTATAGGTGTTAAATAAATGTGCTAGGAAGTTTCTCAAATTTTATTATGTGATGCTTATATAATAGTTGAAAAGTTATTATATAAATTTTATATATATATATATATATATATATATATATATATATTATGATTATTTCAATATACCGTTTTATTGAATTTGATATATTATTAGTTATTTTATTTATTAAAGTCGTAGTCTTGTTTAAAATATAGACTTGACTTACCTTCGGCTAGCTCCTAATGATGATGTGTTAATGATAATTTCAAATTTTTTACATAGTCGGTAGCATGCAGACTCCTCCCTTTGAGTTCAGGACGCACAAAAAATAAATATGATTTAATTTTTACTATCTAATTCTAAAATTTCATATTTTACTTTATTCAGAAACAAAATCTTTCCTGAATATATACCTTTGATTTAAATGATTTAAATTATTCTTACATAGACTGAATGAAGTAAGCAAATTTTTAATAAATTTATTATGGATATGAATAAAAATAAAATACTAACACTTTCCAGAAAATAATTTAATAAATTGTTACGATCAAATTTTGTATTAATTTTGACATTCAAATTTCCTCATACCACTCCTGCCTTCTATCCAGTCATGCGCATTGAATACTTTGGATGATTGCGTCGGCGCATAAGAGAAACGCATGCTCTTATAGAGGTCCACGCGACACTCAATGTGAAATTGACAGTCGATGTGATATGCATGAAATGTTTATACACTTCTAACGTTCATATACTTGTTGAAATTATCTATACGTTATTTAAACTTGAACTATACAGTTACATATATATAAAAGCAATACAAGTGAAGTTAAATGAGGATAGTGGTGGATAGAAATAGACAAACATGCACAAGAAAGGAAAGAAGAAATGGAATTTATATGATCATTTATGTACAACGTGAACAATTGATGGAATGAAATAATTTAACAAGTAAGTACTATATTATCTATTACTAAAAAATGCATGGATATTATATGATATTCATCATATTCTAATTGTTTTTTGGCCATTTTTGTGAGATTATTATTTAAACGTTCAAATTATATTCTATTGTTCACTATATTCTTTTGGAGTTCCAAAATTAATACTTAAAAGCACAGACCTTATTTCGGAGGTACCTGGACTGCCGCTAGCGTCTCCCAAATTCTTGATGATTTATCAGCGGAGAAATGCTCCTTTATGTTCACTTCTCGTTCATAAACACTGTTTATTCAACACTAATATGACTATTTCTTTATTTTTTTGGCTTTAAACTTTACTTTTATATTATTTTATGAAAATTTTTGTAGTGGAGATTTATACAGAAGCCATTGATCCTCCCATCCAAGCGCGATTGTCTATTTTTTTTAAATCAACAAACTTTCGACTCAAAAAATGCAAAGCCTGCTTTTCATTGTTTTTGTCACCATAATTGTTGATTTGAATGTTTTTTAGATAAAATGTAAAATTATTTATTTCAACAGTTCTGGAGGATAACAACAATCATTTATATAATCATAAGGATTCTATAAAATGTCTTTTTCATGTATTATAATAACAAATTTTGTAATAATTCCCTATTTAAAGTATATCTATTTACATTAAATTATACAAAATTTACAACCTAAACTAATTATTACTACATATGTAATTGTGTAGTTCTATATCTTTAAATTATTACTAATTTTGTCTTACATGAACTATTAGTTATTTCCAAATTTGTCTTTATTGTTCTACATTCAATTAGTAACCAACAAATTTAGGTTGACAAGAAAATCACTGAATTTGATTACTTCCTGTTTATAAAGATTATTGAATTATCATATTTCCTTGACAGATAATTTGGCTCTGTTCCGTATGTCATCTATTATAAAGTTTTTTTTAATCCTTTTTTTTAAATTTAAACCTTTACTATCATCATCTGTAAATATAGATAACTACTTAGTGAGTAGAATATTAATTTTTGTTATTTTAGGTTTCGACTGATACTACATTCCATTTATCCAAATATTCAGGTGGCAGTGTTCAGAGTATGATGAAACATGTTGACATTGACTTGACCTGGGATTAATTGTTAAGGTAAAATTTGATAATTATTTATACAATGTTGTTGTTAGGATTTTTATTCATTATCTTTTATGTCCTTTTGGTAACTGTTTTTCTCAATATCTGACCATATATTTGCTCATTTCATTCTATTCATTTATATGAAATCTTAGTTTTTTTTAACTTGGTTGTGTCTACTGGTACACCATACGAATCAATATAACATTTTAATATCTGTTCAAATTTGTGAATTGTTTTAATATAATAGAGGACTAGTTCAATATATATATATATATATATATATATATATATATATATATATATATATATTGAACCATATATATTATATATTGAAGAGTATCAGCTGTATGAGAATATTTTGCTTAGTATTTGAAATGGATTGAAACTATGTAGGTCAAAACACATTAAGAAAACCACAATCATAAGTGAAAATGCATGTAAAATCAGAATATATTAAATCATTTGTTTACAATGATTAAAAGAGCAACAATAAATATGAAGAAATTACCTTAATAATTGTCTAAAGTTTGAGATTGCTTAACAAGTATAGTGGAGAACAATAAATCTGCCCAATATGGATGTTTAGTTGTCATGAATGAATCAGCTGTTTCACCTGAAACTAAAGGAGTTTTAGTTATCTAATTTAATATAAGTATTAGTTGAAACAGTAATTATACAAATCCATTTCATATTTAGTACAAAGAATCAGATAAGTTTAAAAGATGAAAATATCGATGACATAAAGATAATTTATATGTTACAATGTATATCAAATTTATGGAATCAATGAATAAAAAATGATGATGGATTTAAAGAAATATTTGCTACTATAGAATTTAAATAGTATAAATAACCAAAGCAAAAGATATTATAGAAGAATTTATGTTCATAAATATAAATATTATTTTCAAATTGTCATAAATGTCAAAACAAAACTAGACATTGCCATATCGACATATAGCAAGGAATTTCACTATCTGTAAAAGACTTGTTCTATTGAAATTCGTTGAATAGTAAAAGGAGACAGATACTTTTCAAGTGAAATTTACATTTATATATGTTTTCAAAAACTTCATAAAGTGTAGCAATTGTGAATATAGTTCGACAGCTCCAGAAACAATGTGATTGGTGGAAAAATGACAGGACAAATTTTTATTAACTAAAATTAACAAAAACTTTATTGATAATTAGTGAGCTTAGAAACAATATATTCGTTGTTGATAAAAAAATTGGCGATCAAATAGAAGCGTGGTAGTTGGTCTTTGGCGTCGAAGTAGCGAGGAGGTGATGAAGAATTTTTCCAAAAATATCAAGTAAATCACAAATTTTCATGATCAAAGCTATATATTCTTAACAAATATGAAACTTAAAACACTCACATGTATTTGTATTCAGTTTTTCCGTGAGAATATACAAAATTCTCAAGTAAGTACGCAGTTTGAACTTCGGAAGGCGTAGTCCTGTTTCCAAACGGGATAGATCCAGAATCCAAACATCCGGTCAGTGCTTCTTTTAATATTATTGGCCAATAATAAGATTCTTGAGTATTTCCATGTATATATATATATATATCCTGTTGAATTCTGTTATATTTTTTCATGTTTCATTCAACACCTTTGCTCCCATGTTTCACATCTTTTCTTGGTTGTACCGTACCGATGACAGCTAATGAGCCAGAAACATGCATGTCTGCGGTTACCAATCTTTTCAGTAGCCCCTTCTTCTATTTGCGTGCAATACCCACTAATCTATTCGTTGTTTATTATATATATATATATATATATATATATATATATATATATATATATATATAGATATATAAGAATTGTTGCGTCTATATTATCGATCTATAAAAAAGAAAAAGGACTTTATGTAGTTTATTCATTAGACAAAATCTAAATATTATTTAAAAAGGCCTATTCTGTGATAAAATAATGCTTGTACTTACGTATTTTCAAATCATATAAGAAAAATGCATATTAATCCATTCACATAATATTTCCATTTGTATTTATAAATTTTGTAAACTATTTCTTCCGATCATTATATTTTTATATGTATATAATTTCTAACGTAAATTCTTTTATGCGAATCCATCAACATTGTTATAACGACAACGATGCTATGTATCCAATATTCACGCAGATGCAGAGCGTCGAAAAGAAACGTTCGTTCCGTCTCGAATACATTCGAATTTAGTTGGGCACGCGCATAAGAGGGTGTATATCATTTCCATTTCATAGGCGTAACTATATTTATAAATATTTAAATAAAAATTTCATTATAAAATTAAATGATTGAAAGTATGTTCCTTTTTATTTTAAATGAGCAAAATATGTCTAATAAAGCCTGAACTCAAAGAGTAGAAAAAGTCTTATGCTTCCGAGGGAATATAATAATATAATTAATAACTGAGCTAGCCACACAACAAAAAATAAATTATAAATCAAATATCACATATATATCTAATTAAAATAATATAATAAAACATTTAAAAACATAGTTTAATGTATATATATTATAATATTTAATATTATAAATGTTATAATAATGATATAATTGATTGAATATTTGAATAGCCCACTACGTTGGGACGAAATTATTATGATGAATTTTTATGTATGTATAGAGTATGAGATTCTTCTGTTATCTGGGTTCTTACGGTTGTGAATGAATTCAGTTGATAAATAAATAAAGAAACATTTTACTTGAAAACATTATTTTAATTTTATTTATAAAAATTTTATGCAACGCCCATGTAAGAGTCAAATGAAATTATTGATTTTATTATTATGTGTGGCGTTCTGTGCGCGTGCTCAAGAACATGAGGTGACGATGCGCTAGAGTAAACATTTGATAGACGCGTCGGGTCTGTTCAGTTTCACAGCGAGCTTCTATGCTGTGTCATAGAATATGTTTCAAATTATATACAAGTTAAAATAATTTATGCTGGGAGACTTATACATACAGAAATACAAATAATATGGTACAAGAAATAGTTATGAAATTTATATACATAGAGTTTAAATGTTACATAAAAGAGTTGGATGTATCTTTCTTAAGTTTCTTAATTGAGAAATGCGTAAGTATTAAATTTTATTTCTTTAGATTGGCCATTTATCATTTAGAATTATTTAATAATATAGCTATATTGAGTCTTTAATTTTAATTCTTTTTCAGATCGATCATTATTTCAAAGTTTATTTTACTCATGAGATTTTAAAGAAAACATTTGATTGACGGTAATGAGTTTTTTATAACTCTTGTTGTACAACAATACACTGACCTTGTGTTCAGGAACCAGGATCTG
This sequence comes from Galeruca laticollis, assembly GCA_963921935.1. NCBI lineage: Eukaryota > Metazoa > Arthropoda > Insecta > Coleoptera > Chrysomelidae > Galeruca > Galeruca laticollis. The sequence goes on along the minus strand of OY998175.1, from coordinate 273,941,169 downwards.
CCTCTCGAAACTTCTGGAAAGCAGCTTCCGAAGTTTACAGTTGAATAAATATGTGAAAATATGATTTTCACTCTGGAAAATCAGCTACAATCATTGGGTAAGTACATGTGCATGTTTTATCGATAGTTTGCTATGTTTTTATCCTCATTTTGAGAATAATTTCTTAAATTTCTGGAGAACTTCAAAACCCAACCTTCTAGAAACGAAACCAAGCCACCGACTCTTTTTCTTCAACTTTTTTCAACAATCCACAATCAGTCTTTTGTTTAATTCAGCTCACTATATTCAAAAATGTTTGTTACACTTGTTGTTGTTTGAAAGTTCCTTCTGTCATGTCACATAAACCAATCACCGTTTTCTTTTTTAACGCACTCAAATTATGATTTCACTTTACATTCTAATATCTTTACCTACATACAAAAAAATTAGTCTCACTAGAAATTGTTTATTCAATATTGAAGTTCATCTTGTTATTATGGGACGAATAGTTTTTCTTAGGCGATATACAATAGTCTTTAATATCAATGTTCAGTTCAATTTTCTTATTACAATTAGCAATTGTGTTTAGCCATCAACATAAATTCTTTTAAAACATTTATTAATATCCCTTAATCTAATTATTTATGTTCATTATATTCGATTAAACACATTAATTAATTTCTATTCATTTCATCTATGAAATCACTCTACTTTCAACGTTTGTCGCTGACACATGTTGACATCTATATTTTGTCGCTAGCGTATGTCGCTAAGCGTATTGGTATTACAGCGTTAAATATTCTAACCCATATGTTTCTAGTAAAAATGCGTTATAATATTGGACAATATCCTTTTTATTTTGAATATTTATTAATTCATGTTTCTTTTCTAGATTATATGTTCATCGTTTTTTCTGACATGAGGTATTTAATACGATGGACGATATTTACTCTATGGCTTTTGGACATATGATCAAGGTAATGTTTCTTTTGTCAATTCTATGTGAGTCTTCTCAGATTATTAATTATATACATAAGTTGTATTACTTTTTAGTTAATATGAGCAATTTTAATGTCTCGTATTTATGATTCTAATAAAATATAGTCTAATGTTTTAATTTCTAATCAGTTTCCAACTAATCTGTTTTACACCAGTGTTTCTATCTTTATTTATACGTTATAATATATATATATATATATATATATATATATATATATATATATATATATATATATATTTTATAATTACCATGCCTCATTATTGCTATTGTAGCAGTATTAATAAATCAACTCTGTTTTATTAAGGTGCTTGTGAAACTTTAAATTATTTTCAAATAATTATATTGCAAAGCTGCTGGTGATAATAAATAAATGCATACATGGACAGTGCCAACTTTAGGAAGGAAATAAATATGTCCGACTGTTATAACTTGAATTTGATTTTTGTGCAAGCATTAGTTTCAGACATAAAGAGTGTTTATAACAATAGTTTTATAATGATATACCTGATTTATACCTGATTTATGAATGCTACCAAACTCTCTATGAAAAGATGTTATAAAACAACTAAATTTTATAAACCATAAATATTTTATGAAACTCTGACCTAACCCGTATGAAATTGCTTTATAAATATTGTATAATTTTGTTTCCAAAATGTTTTTGTGATAAATTTATAAAACAAATTTTCTACGGAAAGCTAAACTTGCTCTTATTGTACCTTTATATAATAAGTTGCTTTCTTGAAAGCAATAATAAATCGATATTAAAATTGTTACACAAGCGAAAAATCATAAAACAACTTTGCTAGTTTAGTTATCTTATATTAATTAGGTCGGATGCTTATCCTAGTTGGTTCAGGTTTGTCAACTGGTCGTCCCCGAGTAGGTTTCAATGAAAAAACACGGTAAGTGAAATTTCACACTATGTTCTATTGATCAAGGAACAAAAATCGTAAGAAGTCATCTGGATGCAGCTTATGTTCGAACACGAACGATCGCATAGATCGATTGATAAACAAAATAGTTATAGCGATGATATAGAGTTGAACACATAAACGTGTATCCAGGGATACTGAGGTAACTTATACATCAAGAGATATACCATAAATAATAACGTTCTGATAACCAAAAATTTATAATCTAGTAAAAAAATTAAACACTTATCTAAATAAGCATTCTACAATTCCTTCCCACAACCCTTCAGCTTCACTATATTTCATCAACCTGTAACTTGCCTCCATTTCCAGAGGAATAAGTGTCATTAAAATCACTGCTCACCTTCAATCTTGGAGGACAAGGTGAACCATACGGGCGAATCCCAATTCCCAACCCTCTTATTGCTCATTCGTACCGTCTGGAATAAAAACGCTACTAATGCCAATAAACTCGAATAACGCTAGTTGACATATTCAGTTCACTTACCTTCTAGCGATAGCGGTAAAGACAACGGCGTAACTTGAACATTGATGATAAGTCCCAATAATAAACTCCAAGTAACCAAAACACCAACAGTGGGCGTGAATATAAGTCTATCGACTAGAAAAATCGTTCTCAATAGAATATTGTTGCAGATTTATTTTCTTAACTTCGATAAATCGTCATCTTCCCACCAACATCAAGGAAGACAAAAAACACCTCTTCCAAAACCACCTATTATCTAGAATGGAATGTTATTTACCGCATGCTACTTAATTCAAGATATCGTATTCATGGGATTTTTACTTTTCCGCCCAACCTATCTATATGCAAAAAAGTATTGGTTTACCCCAAAAAAAGTTGGAACTTTGGAATTTTTTTTGAGTTATTTTTACGTTTTCCATCAACAACAATACAAAAAACGGTTTTTAGAAAAAAATCCTGTGTGTATGTCGTCGTCGGCCACTTTTCCTAACATGTTTTGTTAGAACGATATAGCCTCCGGAGTGCAATAAGTAACCAATTTTATGATTGAATATTATTCAGGGCATCTCACTGCTAAACCCTATTCATTTTTAGCTCACCAGAGCCAGTACAACAGGTGCTACCTACAGTACTTAGAGTACAATATTTTTGGAGAAGTTTCAGTTTGCTAGCACGATACAGCATCCGGAGTATACACAAGTTACCAATTTTATGATTGAATATTATTCAGAGCGACTCAAAGATGAACCCTATGGATATTCAGCTCACTAAAGCCAGTACAACGGGTGCTATGATACTTGAAGTACCAAATTTTTTTCATTTTTGAAGAATTTTCAGTTTGTTAGCCCGATACAGCCTCCAGAGAGTATACGATTGATCAATTTTATGACTGAATATCGTTCAAGATGTCTCAGAGATGTACCCTATTGATTTTCAGTTGGCTAAAGCGAATACAGCGGGTCCTATAAATCCAGATATACTAAATTTTTGGTTATTTTTGGAGAAATTCCGGTATGTATACAAGTAACAATTTTATGATAGAATATTGTTCAGGGCTACAGATGCGGAAAAGTTAGTTTTAATCTTTAGAACCGTTCATCTTGAGAAGATTATTATTTATGAAAATTGCTAAATTCTAGGTCTCTAACCAATAGACGATACACCAATCAGACGTAGGAAGGACATTTTGCACACAGGTAAATATGAAACCCCTAGAGGCCTAATCAGTTAGGAAACATTTACCTTGGGAGGTAACTTCCTTCGTTGGTGAGTCCATTGTCGGTGTTAGCTTTCACCCCCTAAATCCCCTTTTTTCCCGAATTAATTCCAAATAAACGGTTTAAACTAACTTTTCCGCATCTGTGAGATACCCTGAATTATATTCTATCATAAATTTGTCACTTATATACAATTCGAGGATGTATCGTGCTAACAAACCGAAACTTCTCCAAAAATGTGGCACTTCAGGTACCATAGCACCAGTTGTACTAGTTCTAGTGAGGTAAAGATAATCGAGGTTCATCTATGAGATGCCCTGAACAATATTAAATCATAAAATTGGTCACTGGTATACACTTTGGAGGCTGTATCGTGTTAACTAACCGAAAATTCTTAGAAAAAGTGGCACTTCAGATACCTTAGCACCAGTTGTACTAGTTCTAGTGAGGTAAAGATAATCGAGGTTTATCTATAAGATGCCTTGAACAATATTAAATCATGAAATTGGTCATTGGTATACACTTTGGAGGCTGTATCGTGCTAACTAACCGAAAATTCTCCAAAAATGTGGCACTTCAGGTACTATAGCACCAGTTGTACTAGTTCTAGTGAGGTGAAGATGATCGAGGTTCATCTATAATATGCCCTGAACAATATTAAATCATAAAATTGGTCACTGGTATACACTTTGGAGGCTGTATCGTGTTAACTAACCGAAAATTCTTCATTAGTGTTTTTAAATGAAACTCAAGGTCTCTAGTTAATTCCACAATATAATACAAGTTATTGAAAATTCTAAAAAATTGACAATTGTTTCGATAAATCAATATCATCGTCAGAATGACAGAAGTTAGATTTCATTTTATGCCTACCTGATGTTTAGTGGTTATATTTTTGGCTAGACCAAGAAGTAACCTAACTTGTGATTGGCTTAATATATGTATATAGGAAAAGAAGAAGATGTGATATTACAAATATTGAAGCTTAGATATTATTAGCCCTATGGTGATATCCTGGATATCATTTTTCCAATTAAGATCAGTATAACTGTGCAATGATATAGAAAATCAGGAAAACTATATCTGCTGATCTTTACAATTATCACCTAAGAAGACAGTTTATTAGTGGAGAATTTCCTAGATTTAACTGTTCATTGACAACTTCATATTGTGGGTTTCTTAAATGTCTTCTAATTTTCAGTTCTTCAAGGAAATCCAGTTCTTGTTTCTTTTCACAAATATGCAGCACTTCTAGTTCTGTGTTAGGTGTCAATGAATGATTGGTGTCAAGTAGATGTTTTGCGTAGTGGAATATATCTGGTTGTTTTAATCTGTAAGCTCGTAAGTGCTCACTGTATCGTATTTCAAAATTCCTAAGGGTCTGACCCAAATAGACAGCATTACATTCTGGACATTTGAGTTTATATATACCTGACTTCTTTAATAGTGGTATTTTTGTTTTTACATTTAACAATTTTGTACTAACGTTACTTTCTGTTTTAAAAGAAATTGTTGCATTCGTTGCTGAAGATATTATCTTTGAAATATTATTAGAAATATTTCCTGCATATGTGATGGTTTTATAAGTTTTAATTTCATCAGCTTGCTTGGGATATATTAGTTGTAATGCCACTTTTTTCTCTTTTTTACTAATTAGTTTATTTATCATATCTAATGGATAACCGTTAGATGTTGCTATTTGTCTAATTGTATTAATCTCTCTATCAAAATTACATTTGTTCATAGGAATAATAATAATTTTGATAGAGAGATTAATACAATTAGACGAATAGCAACATCTAACGGTTATCCATTAGATATGATAAATAAACTAATTAGTAAAAAAGAGAAAAAAGTGGCATTACAACTAATATATCCTAAGCAAGCTGATGAAATTAAAACTTATAAAACCATCACATATGCAGGAAATATTTCTAATAATATTTCAAAGATAATATCTTCAGCAACGAATGCAACAATTTCTTTTAAAACAGAAAGTAACGTTAGTACAAAATTGTTAAATGTAAATACAAAAATACCACTATTAAAGAAGTCAGGTATATATAAACTCAAATGTCCAGAATGTAATGCTGTCTATTTGGGTCAGACCCTTAGGAATTTTGAAATACGATACAGTGAGCACTTACGAGCTTACAGATTAAAACAACCAGATAAATCCCACTACGCAAAACATCTTCTTGACACCAATCATTCATTGACACCTAACACAGAACTAGAAGTGCTGCATATTTGTGAAAAGAAACAAGAACTGGATTTCCTTGAAGAACTGGAAATTAGAAGACATTGCGGAAACCCACAATATGAAGTTGTCAATGAACAGTTAAATCTAGGGAATTATCCACTAATAAACTGTCTTCTTAAGTGATAATTGTAAAGATCAGCAGATATAGTTTTCCTGGTTTTCTATATCATTGCACAGTTATACTGATCTTAATTGGAAAAATGATATGCAGGATATCACCATAGGGCTAATAATATCTAAGCTTCAATATTTGTAATATCACATCTTCTTTTTCTATAAACATATATTAAGCCAATCACAAGTTAGGTTACTTCTTGGTCTAGCCAAAAATATAACTACTAAACATCAGGTAGGCATAAAATGAAATGTAACTTCTGTCATTCTGACGATGATATTGATTTATCGAAACAATTGTCAATTTTTTAGAATTTTCAATAACTTGTATTATATTGTGGAATTAACCAGAGACCTTGAGTTTCATTTAAAAACACTAATATGAGCATATTCCACGAAGTAAGGGTCGAGACAGTCAATGTCATCGAAAATTCTTCAAAAATGTGGCACTTCAGATACCATAGCACCAGTTGTACTAGTTCTAGTGAGGTAAAGATAATCGAAGTTTATCTATAAGATGCCTTGAACAATATTAAATCATGAAATTGGTCACTGGTATATATTTTAGAGGCTGTATCGTGCTAAATAACCGAAAATTCTCCAAAAATGTTAAAAATTTGGTACGTCAAGTACTATAGCACCCGTTGTTCTGACTTTAGTGAGCTCAATATCAATAGGCCATATTTTCGAGACGCTCTAAATAATATGCAATCATAAAATCGGTTACTTGTACATACTCCGGAGGCTGTATCGTGCTAACAAACTGAAGTTTCTCCAAAAATGACAATAATTTTGTACCTAAAGTACTATAGCACCTGTTGTACTGGCTCTGGTGAGTTGAAGATCAATTGGATACACTTGCGAGATGTCCTGAATAATATTCAATCATAAAATTGGTGACTTGTTTCACTCCGGAGGCTTAATCGTGCTAACAAACTGAAATTTTTCCAATAATTACAAAATTGTCGTACTTCAAGTACCATAGCACTCGTCGTACTCGCTCTGGTGAGCAGAAAATCAATAGAGTTCATCTGTGAGATATCCCCAATAATATTCACTAGTGAAATTGGCGAATCGTTGCATTCTGCAGGCTGTATCGTACTAACAAGACATGTAACGAACAGTGGCCGACGACAACGACGACAACGACGACGACATACACACAGAATTGTTTTTCAGTTTTGTTCTTGATGGAAAACGTGAAAATAATTTAAAATAATTTCAAAGTTCCAACTTTTTTTAGGGTTAACCAATAGTTTTCTCGCTTAATGGATAGATTAAAAATCTCCTCCATACGCACCGTGAGCTGCAAAATTGAAGCCAAATCTACATCAGTCGACGACGATTTCCTTCCTCTACCATTTTTACATAAATACAATCCCCAATAACCCTGAACTCACATCAGCTACAAACCATTTCCTAAACACCTCATCCGAATACAGAGAAATGTATAACCAATCAATGAGCAATTCACCCACCTTTCACATCATTAAAATCCCATACCTCCTCACATCAAACTTTGAATAAAAACGTTCTCCATTCACTCGACATCCTCTAAACCTCAAACTTTTCCTCAAAGATCCTAAAAACCTTTCTTCTCATCTCCCCTCGTCGGGAATCCAACCTACGACCTACCCAAACCTCAACCCCTATCAACAATCCGATCCAAACTCAGATTCTAAACCTCAGCACAATATTCCACCCTAATACATTCTTCACCCTATTTAATACCCTCAAACTCCTAAACGGACAAACATTTTACCTTAGACTCAATTTCAATCGAACCGCCCTCCTCAAAACTTCATCCCCAATAGCACCCACCACACTCCTTAAAGAAATGCACAGTCCTACCGGCGATTCCGATATCACTATCATCATTCTTAACTCCACACAACGCCTTCCTGCCCTGCCAAAACACTTACACCCTCATTCTCCGTCGTCTGCAGAAATGAAGACGTTTCCATCTCCTTTGAAGAATTTGAAGAGCCTCTTCAAAACCAAAAAGTTCTCTATCCAAAAAACTTGGCAAATTCTTTAGAAACAGCTATTTTCATTCAAAAAAGTAACATGAGTAAATTTCACACAGTAAGGGTCGGAACAGTAAACTTCAACCTTTCCCTTCGTCACCAATTATTTTTTTAAGCATCTTAAATTTACTCTCGAGACTGAGGTTGTTTGAAAATGTCTAACCTTGTATAAATACAACTTGTTTGAAAATTGCAAATTTTTTAATCACTATGTTGAAGTAGTGAAGTTACTTCCCTGAATAGAACAACTGTGAAAAGTTGAATATTTGCACCTAAAAATATAACAAAATAGATAATATTATCATTAACTTTCGATGTTTTTAATTCTAAACGTTTTTTTCATAAAATTGACATGGTTGCGCTACTGCTACTATTTAAGAGAACACACGACGCTGAGTTATTTTAAGATATTTCTTAAGCGTAAATATTCAGGACGTCCGTCTTAGATAAATTGTTCCATGATATAAATAGATGCTAAACAGAAGCTTTATAAATTCTTGATTACCCCTAAATTGAAAGTACTCTACCATATGAACGTAAAATACTTAGCATTTTCTAGCTCAAAAAGTTTCTCTTCGGTTTGTCCTTATTTTAGTGTTTAAATAATGCTGAATCTATTTCTATCACTTACGTAATTTGCTGGAATGTAAATATTTTATACGTAGGTGCGAGTGAAAGTGGAAAAATAATCAATGTCACCTTGAGTGTTTTATTGGCTAAGTGATTAAATATGCTACCTGAAACCGAAGTATTCGTTCCGTTCGGTTTCTTAGTTACATTGAATCTTATTGTCTTGAACGAAACACTGAATAAGATTTCATTTTATTTTCAGTCGGCATTACAAGAGAAATTTTCAAAAAACGGAATACTAAAATTTATGGTGATATATGGGAAAACAATACAAACTTCAATTATTCGGGAAACTTGCAACAATAATCTGGGTAAGAAGATTTTAAAAAATCAAAAGTATTGATATATCGACCTGTTCTATTAGTAGGCAATCTTGTCAAGAAATAGGAACATTATTTGTCCCATGAAGAAAGTGACATTCAATATTCAAATGGGCAGTTTTATTTAGTCACGAGAGGGTTAAGGTTAGTTCCCTAATTGTTGCCGCTCAGCCAATAATTAGACTCATTGTGCACCCCCAGTCGCAGGTACGATGCAGAGTCCCACCTAAGTTCTCATCGAGCACTAAGATACCTCAGACTACACTTCACGGCTATCCCTTCTAGTTTGTATATAAGAAGGAATCTAAATGAGAGGCTCCCCTTCTGTATAGAGCAGGACAGTCGAATATCCTTTGCAGTTTCTTCTTTGTCCCCGTACATCCAGCATTGGGGTTTCTAATGTCAATTCCCATTTTCGCTAGATGTGAATTGAATAACCATTGGCCAGTCAAGAATCCTACCACGTTTCGCAGATCTTTTCTGCCCAATCCAAGAGCATCTGCTGCATTGGAACTCGATGGTCCGTTTAGCATTTTTTTGAATAGAGCATGCCCCCCAACCATGTTCCAGCGCTTTTGATATTCACTCGACACCCAGTTGGAGACAGTTTTTCGTACGATGGTATAGGATACGCCGCATGTTGGTTCTGGTCCTATAAGGAAGATATCAGCACCTTTATTGGGACACTTATCAACTACCTCATTTCCAGCTACACCCTTGTAGCTTGGCACCCAAGTCACCTTATTGGCGTTTGCCAATGTTTTCATGGTATTACGACTCTTCCACAGTTTCTTCGACAGTCCGTGTTCACATAAATAGTATTTTTATTATAGTTCATATCTATGCATGTTCTACTGCATTCAGTTAGGGCAGCTATTTCTGATTAGAATACGGTCGGCAGCTTACCCAGGCACACGCTTAAGCTTTGTATGCGTCTGACGCCGTAGACGCTTGCTCATGTACCCGATGGAGTCTCTGACCTACTGCGACTCAAACATCGTCAATATTAATAGAAAAAAAAAATATGATATTATAAATATTAAAGCTTAGATATTATTAGCCCTGTGGGGATATCCTGGATATCTCTTTTCCCATTTCAGATAAGTGCAATGATATAGAAAACCAGGAAAACTATATCTGCTGATCTATACAATCATCACTTAAGAAGACAGTTTAAAAATGGAGAGCTCCCAAGATTCATCTGTTCATTGACCACTCCATATTGTGGGTTTCTTGAGAATCTTCCAATTTCCTATTCTTCAAGGAAATACAGTTCTTGTTTGTCATCACAAACATATAGTAAGTACTCTTAGATCTCTGTTAGGTGTCCATGAATGTTTGGTGTCAAGTAGTTGTTTTGCGTAGTAGGATTTATCTGGTTGTTTCAATCTGTATGCTCGTAGGTGTTCACGATATTGGATTTGAACAGGGTGTGACCCAAATAGACAGCATTGGATATTTAAGTTTATATATACCAGACTTCTTGAATAGGGATATACTTGTTTTTGCATTTAACAATTTTGTACTCCCATTACTTTCTGTTTTAAAAAAAATTGTTGCTAAAGATAGTATCTTTGAAATATTATTAAAAACACGGTTTTATAATTTTTCAATTCTTCAATTTGTTAAGGAAATATAAGTTGTATTGCTACTTTTTCCTCTTTTATATTAATTAATGTATTTATAATATGTAATGGATAACCGTTGGATGTTGTTATTTGTTTAATTATATTAATTTCTCTATCAAAATTATATTTGTTCGTAGGAACTGAAAATGTTCTATATATCATTGAATTACATGCTGCTAATTTATGTGACATAGGATGGTTGGGACTATATGGAATAGTCACATCAGTGTGTGTTGGCTTTCTTTAAATTGAATGAACAAGTACAATATCAACTTTTGAATTTTTAAGTCAAGAAAATTGATTGAGTTATTTTCTTCAGCTTTTAATGTAAATTTAATTGTTGGGTGTAAATTATTAATATGATTGAAAAACATATCTAATTGTCGTTCATTACCTAAAAAACATGCTAATATGTCATCCACATATCCAGGTTTTCTATATCATTTCACAGTTATACTGATATTAAATGGGAAAAAAGATATCCAGTATATCTCCATAGGGCCAATAATATCTAAGCAATAATATTTGTGATATCATATCTCCTTATTTTCTATTAATATATATATATATATATATATATATATATATATATATATATATATTTTCAATACATATCCTCATCCAAATTCTAAAGAAAACATTGAAATAAAGAAAATGTGCTTATTTGGTTGTAATACTAGTGATACACACTGTATTATCAATAACTTGAAAGGTTCAATATACCATTAAAATTTGACATTTCAATTTCTTATGACATTAATGCAGAATGAACTTAATGATAGATAGATTTTAAAACGATTTGAAAACAAGAATACAGATGTCTCTGTTAGCAAAATGGCATTTATACTAAAACAATGAAAATCTCTCTTTGTATATAAAAAACGTAAATTTGTATTTTAAAAAAAAAAAAGAATTTTTGGTAACCAAAGGAGAGGAGAATTATTTGTTGAAACAGTTAGTTAGTTGATTTTTATATTCCAGAGAGACAACATTGAATAAGAGTTGTCTCAAATTTATTTAAAATAGAGTTGATTTTTAGATTCCCTTGAGACAATCATCGAATAAGAGTTGTCTCAAATTCAATTCAGTATATCAGAGTAATTTGTATGATTATTATCAGTTCAACATATTTTGCCTTTTGTAAAGCCAGTGCGTGTATTATTCGCAAAGAATTACAGCGTTAAAGTGCGAGTGGTTTTTCCGTTTTCTAAATTATTGATTTAGAATAGTTGTTCCTGAAATTCTAAAAAGCGTTTTTAGAATACGAACGAGTCTACCAGAACCTAGTTGGTGAGTCCAGTCCATATTATCTGTATTATTTCTCGAGAATGAATAGGCTTTTAGCAAAAATATTTCGAAAATAAATGCAGCTTATGATTAAATACATACATTGAAATTATAGTAACGTTACTTATAAAAGAAATTCAACGTCAAGTGAAGACTATTTTGGAACAGACAATTCACAAGGAAATTTGCGCATTTTACATTGACATATATCAACTATAAAAGTAGATATTTTAACTTTTGGTTAAATTATTTAAATAGGAAATTTCTAATTATAGGTTGTTTAATAATAAGGTTTGATAGAAAGTTCTGTGTTTGGTTTATGCGTTTATATTTTTTCAAAAAGTTTTAATTTTGTAATTGTTATCTGATAATATGGGTTTTCACGGTTTTTATTAATTTTTGCAATTCGTCTTTGTTTTTCGTTTAATAAGTCTTCATTAATTTTCGAGTATAGTATTTTAGTTCTTTCTTTGTAGTAGTTGATGTAGTCATTAATAAGAATTTTTTCAATATCTAGGTTAAAAGAATTTTCAGAGTTTAAATGACCGTTAATTACATCTATAGGTTTTCTTTTCGTCGTAGAATGTATTGAATGATTATAAGCCATGATTGCATAAGGCATTTTAAATTAATTGGTGTTTTGAGGGATCCTTGGGTATTTAATAACCTAATATGTTCTAGGATTGTTGAATGTAGTCTTTCAATTGAGCCTTGAGATTGGGGATGTTCTGGACAAGAAAAATGAATTTTAATTTTATGCAAATTTAAGAGTTCTAGAATTACCGAGTTTTTAAATTCGGTTCCATTGTCTGTGAATATTTGTTCGGGAATTCCATGATGAGAGAAAAAGGTTATGAGATTATTAACAACTTCAGTGCTAGATAAACTAATTAACGGATATGCTTGAACATATTTTGAAAATGTGTCAATGATTGTGAGGAATTTATTTCCTTCAAGAGTAAACGTATCTAAATATAGATATTGAAATGGTTTTGTTGCTGTTGGAGTTTTGTTCATTTTAATTGCTACGGGGTTCCTTTCATATTTGCTTTGTTGGCAAATATCGCAATCGTTTATGTGAGTTTGTATTGAATTTTTCATATCAGGCCAAAAGTATTTGTCTTTAAGTCTCATGTAGGTTTCATCTATCCCTCTGTGGTTCGTCTTACCCTCATGATAAGCTTGTATAATTTCGTTTTCGTTTGTAATATATATTAGTTTTTGGGTACACCTTTTAAGTTTTATAGAAGAATGTTTAAAATATGTTTGCAAGGTCACTAAAAATTTTTCAAATATGTTAGGGTTTTCGAAATAAATATGATAAGAACTATCTGGATTGATATAGTTTTTTATGAGGTGAATGACATCTGATTCGAAATAGTTATTAGAAATTTGAGCAATTATACGTCTTTTATTTCCAAACAAATTTTTTCATATCCATTCTCATTATATTTGATAATTTTTATGCTAGAGAAAATTTAGTATAATTAGTGACATTTGGTTAATTTCCTGACAGTAAATTTTATATATGTCATAACAATTTAATTGTCTTATAGTGTATTGGACAAACAGTTACTTTACATTTTGAATAGTGCAATACGTAATTTGGAAATTTATAAAATTTGAATTCTTATTTGAAATCTTTGATCCCTCCCTGAGTTAAGAGTGAGTTAATTGATTGTATATTGATTTATCTTTCATAATATAACATTTAATATTTGGATATATTATAATTGTCTACCGAAAGTGGGACAAATAATATTATTAAATAATACAGAATATATAATAAATAAATATATATATATATATATATAGGCTTCGAATAATATGTAACTTCTGTCATTCTGACGATGATATTTGGTATCGAAAGGATTGTCACATTTATTAGAATAATCAACATGTTATCAATATATTATTCTGGAATTATCTAGAAACAGATATTTTCATTTTAAACAGTAATATGAGTAGATTCCCCAAAGGGGTCGAGACAGTAAATTTTACTAGATATACAATTAATTATTTTATACAGGAAAATCATCGTATTCAATTTACGTCGACTAGTGATAGAGATAACCTCAAATACTTTCCGTGATCTAGTGGTCCTAATTGTATTATAATCCTGCCAACAATTATATTTTTTATAATACAAGAAAAGTTTTCATTCGGCCCTTTCTCGATAATTTCTAAGTGCATTTGAGGTTGATCTCCTCGGATAATAGATCTAAACTCAAGTTTAGGTCTTACTAAAGTAATAAACATTTTTAGTCTCAATATTTAAAAAAAGAGTGGTTTGTCTCAAAACTATACCCAATATACGATTGGCACTCAACTAATTTTTGTATATGTCAAAGGAAAGACATTTGACTACTATAAGTAACTCCAACATCCTTGACTTCATCCTTCCTGGAATAGTTCTTTTGAAGTTTGCTGGTATTTGAAGTTCTATCGCTATGTTGCTTATAGGTTATGGTTAGGAAAGACAAACATTACTGCAAGTTTAATGAGAGTTTTATCGCTATATTGCTCAAATGTTATGATTGGGAAAAACAAACACTACTGCAATTTTAATTAGGTACAGTATTTTAATCAAAAACAAAGCAAACTTACCTCAAGTCGTGACTAAGTACATCATTTAGATATCAAAAAAGGTGAAGAAAAACACAAAATCGAAAGTTATAATATTGTTCATTTTAATTTATGAAAAATAGACGTAGATAAAATCCAATTCAATATTAGGCATACAAAACTATTGATTATAAAAATAAAATACCCTTGCATAAAGATTTAAATACACATTCTATTTTACATTAGGATAGTATGCATGTTTCTCTGTTTTTATTATTTTACAAAATTCCTCTTCTTCTGGAATGGTTCGTAGTTTAGATTGTTGATGAAATCAGTAATATCTGAAAGGGAATCCTGTTGAATCGAAATATTTTTTTAAAAACACTAATGCAATTTCAATTAAAATTACCTTTCTTATTTCTTCTGAGTTAAGTGAAGGTTATGCGCTATACCTTTCTTCAATGAAATGTGTTACTCCTTTTTGATAACTCAATTTAATTACAGATGTATCAGCTATATGAAAATGATCTCATGATGTAGTGCTGGCAGTATTTGAAACAAACTCGCTCTCCTGCATTATCATGTCTGTTGTAACACCTGATGTAAATTTACTATACTATTTTGAGTTCTTCCTTCAATCTTTTGTCACGTATTTCATCTTTGTGTACCGCATGTGTTTCCCGGATTTGTACCATTATATTTCCTATTTATTATAATAACAAGTAAGTTAAGATATATTCAAATTATAGTTATCTGAAAAGTAGATACCATCACTTTCAATGTGAAATTTGATTCTTGATGTAAACTTTCAGAACCACTAAGGAATTCGATAACACTAGTATATTTGTCAGCCGATCCTGTATTTATATTGAACTTAGAGAATCTACAGCATTATAAAAAATGTTTTCTTTTTCAATCCATTATGATTCGCATTTCTTTATATATTCGCAAATAGAACATATACTTCAGAATATCTTTTCCTGACTAATTTAGAACCTATTCCTGATACATCGTACCATACGTACGTAGATATATTTCTCATCAGTAAACACAATATTCCATCCTTTGAGTCTATATTTAATAATATTTTTCAGGTTTTTATTTTTTGATATGATTGTATGTATGTGCTCTCCAAATTACTGTAGTAACTATTGAACCAGTGAAGGTATAACATTGGAATTTTGCAAGTGAGTCTAAAATATATAGTTTCTTCAACTCATACAATTAATGAAAGTACATCTTAGTTGATAATCTTCATATTGCATTACACTTCTGAAAAACTAATAATTAACCTCCGATAGAAACGACTTTTTCTCTATTCTTTTTTTGAATCAGTCTAATTTACCAATTTATACATGGTTAGAGATGGGCGCTGTCCCATATTTAAGTAATAATCAGTTACACAATATGCTTTTAAATGTCATCAAAAGTGAAGTTTGAACATTGTCCACACAAACCAAGGAAGATAATAAAACAATTCTTGAGAATGTGACTAATAACTCTTTAAAAATCGGTGAACTCGAAAATAAAGCAGAAACTATTACGTCAAGGTGTATATATTTAGGAAAAGCTTTGAGGCGTTACAACATTTTTATTCACGGTCTGGATATACCAGATGAAGTCGACACTCTTGCATTTTTTTTATATCTGAGTGAATTATTGGCAGTAACCGTTACAACTGCAGATATCAACAACTATTCAGTTTTCGAAAGTAACAACACACCTACCATTAAATTGGAGTTTTGTGCATTTCTTAAAAAGAAAGAAATTCTAAAGAATGCTGGCAGATTGAAGGGTAAGCACATATTTATTGCATCAGACCTTTGCAAGGATGATAGAGAAGATAAATAAACTCTCATTAAGCACCTTAAAGTAGCAAGAACACAGAAACATACAGCTAAAATTCATGGTAAATATTTAATAGTAAATGGTGTTGAGTATAGTGTTAATCAACTACAATCTATAGATAACTCAACAGCACCAAACGTTGCTCAACAAACGGAGACGCCATTACCAACTCCAGATCCACCTTCAAGCGAGAGTAAAGAAAATAGGGATCCCGTTATCTCTAGATACAGTTACAAGAAGCGGCAATAAGAAATATGGGTTATAGTGGTACTTACGCTATTTTTCAACTCTACATCTCATTTATAGAGGTCATAATTGTGGTATTTTGTCTTGTTTCAATATATTAATAATATCTTTTGAACTTTTATTGGTAACTGTCTTGAATTTTGGTATTATGTTGTTGTTCGAAGTTTGTAATATTTCTTAATTATTGTAATAAAATGAATTTGATTTAGTTACAGTTTCGGAGTCGTGGCTGAAACCACATATTGTGATTAGATTAGTAAATTTACCGGGATATAAAATGTTTAGGCGCCTTGAAAAGGCGGGGGTACTGTTATATACAGGGTGTCCCGGGACTAATGGGAAAAAGTCAGGAGAGTATATCTGAGTCAAAATAATATTAGTACTTCTAATAAACTTTTTCTATTCAGGCACTCGTTTTCGAGTTATAGGCCTCCAAAGTTTTAATTTTGAATTTATTTTTTATTTTAATTTTTTGTACTAGTTATTTGATCTTTATAAAATTCACGGCAAAGCTATAATATACGTGTATGTTTATTTTGGTAAGGTAAACAGATTTACAGTAGTGTCTTGAAGCCAGGGACGGACTACTCGCAATGGTTAGTGATCCAAATAACTTGCAGGGATGGCACACTCTGTATGAAATTATCGAAATTCACTTCCCCACACATTAAGCTAACGAAAAGGTACTCTTGTTAGAATTCGATAAAATAAGCCGTTCGGCTAATATTGACAGTTTTATTAATGCACTACGTACATTCACGCAGATATGAATTTAATGTATGGACTGGTTTCTCGAAACTGTTTAGAGGCCAGAAGGCTTTATGCAGAACATTCTGCAAACAGAGCATTGCCAGACAGACGAATGTTTGAGCGTATTGATCTCAGGTTACGAGAAACAGGTATGAATAAGTAAATGTAATTTTCCATGTATACAAAACAAAGTTTTAAATTTTAGGACGTTTTTTGCCAAAAAAAATGTGGAGAAGGTCCAGTACGAAGCGTACGTACTGTGGCAGTTGGACAAGACTTGTTAAATGCAGTTGATAATGAACCATCAAGTTTACGAAAATTATCAAGAGAACATAACGTCTCGAAATCAGTTGTGCATCGCGTTCCAAAAGAACAGCTGTTACATCCTTTTCACATGAAAAAAGTACACAGTATGACAGTGGCTGATCATCCTTCACGACTTGAGTATAGCCAGTAGTTTCTGCGACAACAACAAGCAGACAATACATTTATTAGTAACGTTCTCTTTACGAACGAATCCGGTTTCAACAGAGATGTAGTCATAAATTCTCATAATATGCATTTATGGGATGATGTGAATCCACATGGCATTAGTCAAACTAGGAGCCAGCATAGATTCATGGTTAATGTTTGGGCAGGAATAGTTGGCAATCATTTGATATGGCCATACTTTATTGACGATACTTTGACCGGTCAGAGATATTTGTAGTTTTTGCAAAATGAGTTATGGAACCTGTTTGATGATGTGCTACTACAAACTCGTAGAAATTTTTGGTTCATGCATGATGGGGCCCCTCCTCATTTCAGTTTAGATGTACGATAGCATTTACACACAAGGTTTCCTAATAGATGAATTGGTCGTGGAGGCCCTTTTCAATGACCACCGCGATCAGGAGATGTTAATCCTATGGATTTCTTCCTCTAGGGTTATCTCAAAAGTAAGGTATACGCAACACCTGTGCAAACAAGGCAAGATTTAATAGACAGAAATGTGTTACACTGCAATGTTATTAGAAGTGCAAAGAAACAACCATCGTAGACTTAGAATGTGCGTGGAAGTGGGAGGAGCTCATATTGAACATTTATTAGAAGAACGTTAGTTTTTGTTGTTTAGGAATTAGTTTCAGTCGATTGTTTTATGAGGTTTTCTTAATGGTTTAATAATGTTGTGTTCGTAATTTTGATTAAAAGCAACTAATTACGTTGTCTGCGTACCTTTTTAATTCCCATTAAATAAGTTCCTAATGTTTTTATCATCTGCTATCATCAAATTATTTTTTTGTAGTACATCGTATTAATAAGTTAGTTAGGTAAATTTGTACGTAGTGCATTAATAAAACTGTAAATATTAGCCAAACGGCTCATTTTATCGAATTCTAGCAAAAGTACCTTTTCGTAAGCTTAATGTGTGGGGAAGTCAATTTCGATAATTTCATACAGGGTGTGCCATCCCTGCAATTTTTTTGGATCACTAACCATTGCGAGTAGTCCGTCCCTGGCTTCAAGGCACTACTGTAAATCTGTTTACTTTTCCAAAATAAACATACATGTACATTATAGCTTTGCCGTAAATTTTAACAAAGATCAAATAACTAGTAAAAAAAATAAAAATAAAAACTTAATTCAAAATTAAAACTTTGGAGGCCTATAACTCGAAAACGAGGGCCTACATAGAAAAAGTTGATATGAAGTACTAACATTATTTTGGCTCAGATTATACGCTCCTGACTTTTTTCCCATTAGTCCCGGGACACCCTGTATATCAAAAATAGATTCAACTCTAATCTTGTTATTAACTTGAATAACATTAATTCCGAACAGTTATAATGATAATCTTTATTCAGCTCATGTTATACATATATATGCATACATCTCTTGTTGTACAATATTATATATGGAAGATCAATGTAATACGGGTAGCCTATTTATGAACTCACGGTTGCGCATAGACTGCTGAATTACTTACTTTTACTAAAAATGATTCAAATATATAATGTACTGAAATAAATTGATTCTCCAAATGTACACAAAATAATATTTCACTTAATTTATGAACAATAGTAGGATAACAAATACATACATACATACGCATATATTATGTTGGTATGTTCCCTCACGTTTCTTCCTAAATAAACAAATATATACATACACACACTCACACATATACATATCATATACATATAGCAATAAATCCATCGAACATCTTACTTCTAAATTTCATAAATTTATCACATTTTACCAAACGCTTTTCACACATTATTCAATCAACGTTCTCAAAGTTTTGCTATCACCATTCATAATATAGTTTTTCATTAATATTTTAATTAATTGAGGTGAGTTTACAGAATACAAATACATTTTATACATTTCCGGAAGGTGATTCAATATTTTTCCACTTAGATACAAATAATATCTTTGTGAAACTGATTTACTTACAAAGTGAGTATATACTGTGCCTGTTTCTTTACCTCTTGTTTGATAGTTATATGTCTTTTTTGTAATATATCTTTATGTTTGTAAGTGTACATTAACATTGCATAAACATATAATTGTCTGACATCCATAATATTGGTTTCATCATACAATAAATCTGTTGAATACCTAATTTTTTTATTGAATATTATTTTCAATAATCTCTTCTGAAAAATGTCCAGTTTATTTAAATGGTTCTGTGTGGAAGCCCCCCAGCAAATAATGGAGTATTGAAGTCTGGTTTGAACAAGTGTGTAGTAAATAGTTCTAAGGTGAATAACGCTCAATGTTTTTTTGAGAAATTCAAATTTGAAAGGCAACATCCTTAAGGTGTTGGTTGAATTATTTATATGCTTATTCCACCGTAAGTGAGAGTCGAGGGTAACACCCAAGTATTTTATATAACTTTGTCTTTGAAGGGTAATTTCCTAATCGTTATAAGTGACATTGAGCTCATTAAAATCTGGTAATATGTTAATATAGCTTGCAAATGGCATAAAAAATGATTTATTATAATTGATAGTAAGTTTTTTATGATTACACCAATCTATAATGTTTTTTAAGTCATTTTCTGTTTTATATTTCAGTTCTTCCCAAGTATCTGTTTCATAGGAAACAGCCGTGTCATCGGCAAAACTCACAATTTGGCTCGCAGTCGGTTGAATATACAAATTATTCACGTAAATTGAAAATAGTATAGGACCAAGGACTGTCCCTTGTGGTACACCAGTTGTGATCAGTTTGCTTCTGCTAAGCTGATCTTTTACTTTCACTTGTTGATATCGGTTTTTGAGATAGTCCACGAAAAGTTTTAATGCCATTTCTCGTATTCCTGCATCCTCCAAAGCCAGCAATAACTGTTCGTGATGTACAGTATCGAAGGCCTTAGCTAAATCCAGGAAAATGGTTAAGTTTGGCTTATTAAGGTCCACTGAGTGATACATTCTTTTAGTTAATTCTAGAATTGCATCAGTTGTAGAGTGTCTCTCTCGAAATCCAAATTGTTTTGTAGGAATTATATTATATTTTTTAAGATATTCTTGTAATCCTGAATTCAGTGCTTTCTCTACCACTTTTCCGAGAGTTGTGATTAAGGATATCGGTCTATAATTTGTCACCGTTGTCTTATTGCCTTTTCTAAATATTGGTATCACTGAAGATCTCTTGAGTTCAGTGGGAAATTCTCCTTGTAGGAATATTTCATTTACTAAGTGGGTAAAGAGTGGGGTGAATATTTTTTAGTTATGGATTTGGTTTTTTTTTAATAATAAAAATTATGTCTTGGGTTCACTGTACAGACCTAATGATTTTCCTTATCAGGATTTTGCTAATGGACTTGATTTGTGTTTAAGCACATTATCGACATTTTTTGATTATGTTGTTTGCGCGGGAGACCTTGATATAAACTTTTTAGACCCGAGCAGCCTGCAGTGTAGAACTCTGCAGTCAATATTTGACATGTACAATCTTATTCAACCAACAAGAGGACCCAAATTACTCAAGGTAATATTATATTCAGGTAATTTGCAAACCAGTAATGTAAATGTTACTAAATGTCCCTTAGTATCAGACCATTCCCTTTCATCTTGTTGCATTGGATCGCTATCTATCAAAAAACCTAAATCGTTTGAATTTACGTTCCGCGACTTTGGGAATTTTTAACCGCATCATTTACATCAGGATTTAATAGCTTCCGATCTTCAACAAATTTATCATCTTGATGACATCGAAACTAAAATCAAAATAATAAATTCAGCTATTTCAAATTTATTCCAAACACCACTGCGTCAATTTGAAATAACAAGAGAATAGTCTTCATGGTTAACTGATACATTGAGGGACATGATGAAATTGAGAGATAAAGCATTATTAAGATTCAAAGAATGAGAATAATTGGAATCACTATAAATCAATTCGTAATAAAGCCAATCATGCACGCGAGAAAAAGGCATATTTTGAATTTCAGCTGAAACGAAAGAAAAATATCTGGAAATAAATAAAAAAGCATAACATCATTCATAACAAAAAAAGTTCAACAGTTATTCCTGATCACTTATAAGATCCCGACCCAATAAATAATCATTTCATCAATGGCAATGGTGGTCACAATAACCTAGATGCTGCTATTCTAAGCCACTATCTTTCAACTAAACTACCGAATGTTGATAATTTTAAATTTAGGGAAATTGATCAGTTAAAAGTTTATGAAAAAATACTTTCACTAAATTCGAATGCAGCAGGACCTGATAATATTGACATCACTATGATTCTATATTGTTGTCCACATATTTTATCATTCATTACTCACATATACAATTTTTGTCTAAAAAATTCCGTTTTCCCTTTAATTTGGAAATAATCTAAATTTCTACCCACACCTAAGACGGATAATCCTGCCGATTTCAATGAACTTCCTCCCATAAGTATTCAGTGTATCTTTTCTAAAATCCTAGAAAAAGTGATGGATGAACAGATTCGTCAACACCTCACCAAATTTGACCTTCTACCCGAACACCAGTCGGGGTTTCGTCCAGGATACAGCTGCACTACTGCACTCCTCAAAGTTTTAGATGACATTTATTCTTATATTGATTCCAACCATCTATGCATTTTAATCTTACTATATTACTCAAAGGCATTCGATAAAATTAATTACTCTCTGCTTTGTCATTATTTAACTATATGTGTTTTGATGAACAAGCGCAAAAAATGATGCAATCCTATTTAGATCATAGACTTCAAAGAATATTTATAAATAAAAAATTATCTAGGAAAATTCACCTATGGCGAGGAGTTCCGCAAGGTTTCATCTTAGGACCCTTGCTATTTACCCTATACACCTCCCAATTTTCAAATTACTTTAATTATATGAAGGCTCACTATTATGCCGACGATACACAATTGTACGTGGATTTTAAAGAATCAGAAGTTGTAAATGCTTGTATGAAAATTAGTGAAGAACTAGAGAATATTGTAGATATTTCTAATAAATTCTGCCTAAGCATAAATCCTTCAAAATCAAAAGCCATACTATTTGGAAGTAGAATTGAGAAAATATAATATATTTGAGAATTAATAACGATAATTTAATTTTATCTAATTGTGAAAAAAACTTAGGTCTCGTTTTAGATGACTCCTTAACATTCTCCAATCATATCTCATCAATAATTCAGAAAGCATTTTGAAACTTCTATTCTCACAAAGACAATTACTCAATGAAGCAAACAAAATTATGCTCTGTGATAGTCTCGTGCTTCCACAGTTTAGCTATTGTGATGTAATATATGGAACAGCCTTAACACAACTAGATCAAAATCGAGTGCAGCGAATTCAAAGTATGTGTGTTCGATTTATTTGTGGTATCAGACGTCGCAATCCAATATCTGAGCAACTTGCAGACCTTGGTTGGCTGAACATGAAAAATAGACGTAATCTGAACGGATCAGTAATATTTCATGAAATTATGCTTACCAAAATTCCTTTTCACCTATCGAAAAAAGTTAAAAAGAGGTCAGAAGTTCACAATATTAATGTAAGATTCGAAAATAAAATTAGTATGCCAAAACATAAAACCTCCTTATTCCGATCTAGCTTCTCATATAATATTGCAAATCTGTACAGCATAATCCCCGAAGATTACAAAACGTTACCTATTTCTCTATTTCAATTTATTATCAAAAAGTCCCTATTTAATAAAAGTATAACGTTGAAATTCTAATTTTAAGCAGGTAAAATTGGCCTTATTCATTTTAATATTTACAAAATAAGGTTACATAACTTTTGTTATATTAGCATGTAAGATATTGTACGAAAGGATATTTGATATTTAGTTTTGCGGTTGCGTGGAAGAGCGCTACTTAGCTGGTGCTTCTAGTACGAAAACATCATCTAAGAGCGAACGTCGCCTTTGCTTATACTTGTATTCTTATAACATAGCAATGAAGTCATTATTATTATTTTTATTATTATTATTATGGGTATTCCTTTTCTCGGTTTTCGACCGGCCTCTTTCTTGGTAGACGGGTGTGTACCAAGTCTGCCCAGTGGTTCAAATGCTACTATGTTATTCTGAGGAATGTTAGGGTTATATTACATGTTTTCAGTATTACAGCTTTCTGTATGTTTTCATGTATATTTGTGTCCAGTTGAAACTCTATAAGATGCTGGGTAAATCCCTTGTGTGTAATTCCTGTTGCAGATATTATGAAAGATATAATTTTCACTTGTTTCTGCTTCCAGATTCTTTCCATTTCTATTGCCAACGGTGTACACTTGTCGGTATATTTTTTTGTTATGTTGTTATCCGTGGGAATAGCTATATCTATTAAATAAGTGAATCTATTAATTTTATCTGATAGCGTGATGTCTGGTCTATTGCATGGTATTGTTTTATCTGTGTGTATAGTTATGTCGTAATATAGCTTAAACCTATTATTTTCTAGTATACCGTCCGGTGTGTAGTTGTAGTAAGATACTTCGCTTGTTATCAGGTTACATTTAGATGCTAGTGATTAGTGTATTATTTTTGCTGCTATGTTATATCGTTCTGTGTATACGGTACCTACTAGTATTTTGCAACCTCCTATTATGTGTTCTATTGTTTCTTGGTGTTGATTACTTTTTATGCATCGATCGTCTATTGCTGTTATCTTCATTATATGTTTTTGATAGTTTCTGGTGGCTATTACCTGGTCCTGTATGGCTAATATGAAGCCCTCTGTTTCCGATTGAAGTTTTTCTTTTGGTAGCCATTTATAGGTGTCTTGTTTATTGATATGTTGATTGTTCATAATGTATAAGTGTTTTCCGTGTATCTTTTTCTGTGCCCATTGTTCTATTTTATCTTGTTGTGTGGGTGTGGTTCAGATTGTGAGAGATTAAGTGGTGTAAATCCTTTGTCTGCGTGTGTGACTGCTCTGTGCAATGAGGTGGTTTTATTGTGAAAATACCCGACGTAGACCCAAATGATTTAAAGGACTATTTGAAAAATTATGCGCCCAATGTTATAGTTATAAAATTGAATTCACGTCAACCTAGTGCTTATTCATCATTCAAAATTTCGGTGCCTGTTAACGAAGTGGACAGTATTCTTAAGAATGATATATGGCCAGACAATATATCAGTAAATAGGTTTTTTTCAGGGAGACGTCAAATTCAGTTCACCAGTTAGTACATAATTTGTGTGAAGATGATAATATATTCATTGATACAATGCTTTTTGAAAAATTTGAGTACTCAGTATTTCATCTAAATGTCCAAAGTCTTACAAATAAAGTCAATAACCTGACTGTATTCTTGGATGAATATCCATTTGATATACTCTGCATTGGTGAGCACTGGCTTGATATAAATAGTTTAGAGAGCATCAAATTAAGTGGTTACTCATTAGCATCTAGTTACTGTAGATCTTCCAGAAAATTACATGGTGGTGTAGCTATATTTGCATCTCATCATATTAATTTGAGTTATATTGATATCAGTGACTTTTGTATACCTTTCCATGCGGAGTTCTGTGCTGCTGAAATAAAACAAAGAAATTGTGTTTTGTTAGCCATATACAGATCATCCAGTGAAGGCAAATTAGAAATATTTGTGGATCAGCTACAGAGTGTTATTAATAAGTTATACACAAAGTACAAATCTATTATTATCATGGGGGATGTTAATCTAGACTTGAATGATGATAGTGAGTACTCAAAGATTTTGATAAATATTTTTTGTGCGTATGGTCTAAGGCACTTGGTTCATATGCCGACTAGAATAACTAACACAACTAGCTCATGTATTGATAATATAGTCACAAACTTAGATGATGATAAACTCCATACAGGGGTGTATGAACCATTAATGTCGGATCATAGTCGTAATTATTTGTTTTTTAGAATTGATCATTGTAATAATACATCCGTTAGGAAGTGTATGAGAAGAATTGTAAATAATAATAATTTAATTAGTTTTGTAAACCAAATTCAGGAAGTTTAATGACCTGATTCTGGACGACTAAATTCGGATCAGTATGCAAATCTCATTACCGATATACTGTCTACATGTGCTGATACATGTTTTCCTTTGAAATCAATTGCTCATAGGAAGACAGCTTTAAACTGGCTTACAAGCGAACTTAAGGCAAAGCGTAATGAAGTCTACCATTTGAGAGAGAAATTTAGGTCTGAAAAATCACTCTTAGATTGGTATAAATACTGTCAATTGCGGAAAGACTACCGTAAATCGCTTAAAATTGCGAAAAAGAATGCATATGAAAAAAACATTAATGAGTCAGATAACAAGAGTGAAGCTATCTGGAGTATTGTAAATCAGGAAAGGAACACTAAATATCAGAACAGAGTGCAGCACACATTAGAATCTAGTGAATTCAACAAATTTTTCGCAGGCATATCGGAAACTATTCTGAAAAGTATTGACAGTCCTCA
Source organism: Galeruca laticollis (assembly GCA_963921935.1). Classification (NCBI taxonomy): domain Eukaryota; kingdom Metazoa; phylum Arthropoda; class Insecta; order Coleoptera; family Chrysomelidae; genus Galeruca; species Galeruca laticollis. The sequence goes on along the minus strand of OY998175.1, from coordinate 273,914,991 downwards.
AACTGACCAATTACATTTTTTGAATGCCCTACCTAGACCATCATCATCCTTTTTCATGTCGTCAATTTTGGAGACTGATGTTCACGAGGCTGTATTATCTCTAAAATGTAAGCCAAGTCTGGATTTTTATAATTTAAACGCAAAGATGATTAAAGTTACTTTGACTTCGCTAGTTGGACCATTGACAACCTTATACAACAAATGTATAAATGAGGGGAACTGGCACCACGTACTGAAAATATCAAAAATTATTCCGGTATTCAAAAGTGGCGACATCGATCTCGTTAACAACTATAGGCCTATAGCTATTATACCTGTAATCTCCAAAATATTTGAAATACTGATAAAAAACAAACTAAGCTCCTATTATAGATGCTTTTAAAAGAGTGTTCGCCAACCTCCGTTAAATGGGGATGGCATTCGAAGAAGAAGAAGCTCCTATTTAGAACATAAGAACTTAATATCTGAATGTCAATTTGGGTTTCAGAAACCATTCTGGCAATATTGAATGTGATTGAGAGCATAGTTGAGGGTCTGGATGCGGGTAAAAACACGTACGCCATTATGTGTGACCTAACTAAGGCCTTCGACTGTGTGAGCTCGGACATTTTATTGCGAAAGATGGAACATTACGGATTCCGTGGTAGAGAGTTGGAATTGTTTAAATCTTATTTGGAAAATCGTCAGCAATACGTAAGCTACAATGGCTGTGAATCTAGTCGGATGTCGGTAAACGATGGAGTCCCGCAGGGTTCAGTGTTAGGACCATTATTATTTTTACTATACATAAACAATCTACCGGCGTCTCTTGAGTGTCGATCGGTTTTATTTGCAGACGATGCTACATTCTTAACGAAAGGAGAGGAAAATGTCAGCATCGAGAATCTAAAGTTAGCTAAATCTTGGTTTGATTCAAACAATTTGAAACTAAACGATGGGAAAACTAAAAAAATAACATTTAGCTCTGTAAAACGAGGTACCAAAGAGGAATCTGTGAAATTGTTGGGTATCACATTAGATCCTGGTATCAATTGGGGGGACCACATAGACTCACTATGCTCAAAGATTTCATCACAGATTTTTGCAATGAGACAATTACGCTCATCTATTGGTAGTAATCTTGTTATGCGTACGATTTACTTTGCGTTGATCCACAGTCATCTGGCTTATGGTATCTCTCTATGGGGTAACTCTAGCAGAGTACAAAGAGTCTTTACTCTTCAGAAGACTGCTTTGCGCATTATTCATAATGCAAAAAGTCGAGTACATTGCAGTGGACTTTTCGCGGAATATGGGATCCTGCCATTGCCTTGCATGTACATGTTTGAGACACTTGTGTGTATTCATAGGGGTGTACTACATATGGCAACTCATTCTGGTGTTCACTGTTATACCACCAGAGGTGCAGAGCGACTCACTGTGCCTGTTTCTAGGCTGCATCGAACACAATACAACAAACTAGATGTTAGATTGTATAATAAGTTTCTAGATTTGCATGCTGATAGGAATGTGAAAAATATGAGTCAGAATCAGTTCTATAGATTTTCAAAACAATTTTTACTACAAAATTGTTTTTACGCAGTTCGGGACTACGTCGTTCAATTATTAGTCTTACTAGTTCATTCTTACATATATGTTACTTCAGAAATCTAATTTTATGAAAATTTTGGTTTAACTTTATTTCTATTCTATTATCTGATTTAGGAATTTTGATAACTACTTAGTAATTTAGTATTAGTTCTACACAAATGCTTTTGTATTTAAAACTGGTCAATAAATCGTATCGTATCGTATTAATATTATTATTATTAATTCTTTTAAGGCGAATATCATGCGATTTTATAATCACCTTTCTGTTTTCTTTTGTGCGCTGCCATCTACAATAAAGGTATTATTTTTATTTGAATACTTATGCATGTTTATATTTTGAATTTTCATTGTTTATAGTTGTCTTTTCTCAATATTCCTAATATAGTAAACTCAGGTAAAACAATGAACACTTTGTGAAGATTACCTAGAAAAAATTAATAGGTATTCTCCAATATAAAAATAGTTCTCTCTTAACACTATTGATATGACAGAAATTTCTTACAAATAATATTAAAATCTTTATTCAATTTTACCAAACTCACATTTTAAAGTAGTAGTCCTTTCCTCCACTATGTAAAAATTGTTAATGATATCCCGAATCCTTTGCAGTTCCCCAAATTATAGTTTCACTGTGGATAATTTTTCCTTTTACGCCAACAAGTTTTTTTGAAAATATGGTTTTAGATTAAATAAAACACGCAACACTCATAAACTAGTTAAACATCTTAAAATGCTCAGAATCAAATATATTCAACAAATAAACAACCAGAATCATAACCCCCAAATGTCAAATTATAAAGTGGCTTTCGGCATAGATCATTATTCTACGCCAGTGGTTGTTACAAAGCGACGTAGATAAACAAGACAGAATTTGGTTTCTGCGATTGTCACTGTTCCAACTTCAGGTGGTTTCAACTTTCGTCAAACGAAGTCTACAGTCAGCGCTCTTTGGTTGACATGTGATTTTTTACTGAAATTTGTGGAGCATCAACCGAAAAAACATTAAAAATAACACCTTTTATATCTTACTTATCACACATCTAGCTTTGTTCATTTTATAAATTATTCAACATGTTCAAGACTGGAAATCAAAGCAGCTTTGAACTAAATTTTGTAATATATAATCGTAAAATTACTGCAATCAATATGTACGTATCCCATTAAACGGAAAATCACAAACTAGTTATAAACAGCATGAGTCTATTTATATCGTTACGTCAATTTCAAAGGAAATTAATGAGGCTATTTTTATATCAGTTTGTTGGAATGAGACGAAAAATAAATGAAACTGCAGTGTGAGAACTATCTCCAGTTATGAACTCGTCCAATTGAAATTTTTTTCTTATATTTTCATTTGATATAGAATTTATTGCCTTAAATACCATTAATATGGTTATTGACACGTAGTCGGAAGACTAACCATATTCAATAATAATTTGGATTTATATTTTCAACGAAGTCTATAACAGACTTTGCATTTTGTCTTAAAATTAAGATATTTCTACAAATCCCGAATGATAGATATACGAATAAACAGACAAACAATGGACATAACTTATAACAATATGGATCTTGAAAGTTGCTACAAATTACATGTGAAATAATGTTTTACATATCAAAGACATTTTTAATCCAAAAATAACAATTCAAGATTCAAATTATCAGTTTTAAATTAAATTACATGAATTTAAATTGCATTATTTATTACCCATTATCCCGTGACTGCAAACACTAATCAGATGATAATTTGTTAGAACAACGATAATATGTTACGATTTTTATCACAATGGAGACTGAATCCATCAAAAGAAATAGTGGTAACTTACCGAAGATTGATTCTATGATGGTGCAAGTTTCTCCCCTAAAAACAAGGATTTTTGTGCAAGTACTTAAAATTTTACATTGAAATACGGTATTACAAATGAGAGAGGCACATTACTCATTTTATATACCCCTCTATAATATTTAGAACTATTTATCATCAATATCAACGGAATACAACTTGGAATTAGCTCTGTAAACGAACATATTACTAATAGTCCAGTAAATGAGCGGTTTTCCCTGGGAATTATTTCGTTCTGAACGAATTGACGTAGAACTCGAACAGTAAGTAGAAAATACCTCAAAAAACAAACCAAATATGATGACGGGTATGCTTTTGTCCAGGGGGTGGAAGCCATCCCTTCCAGGGGTGGAAAAATAAAGTAGGGTGTAATGGATGTTGTTCGATAACGCAAACATTTTTATGCAAAAAATTGTCGAATTTTGTGTACAACAAAAATCTATGTTGCCTAGTCCAAAAAGTGCTTGCTAAATGCTGTAGATTCTACAGTGTAGAACAACAAATGTACCAAAATATCGAAAAATGACCCATTTTTCGATACATTTGTGTCTAAAACTTTGAAACAAAGCCTTCAAGCAAAAAAATTCACTGTTTCTTTTCTGTTTATTTGACGAATCCTTATAAGGTTATGAGAATCGCGAATCGAAAAACTTTAATTTTCCATGAATAATATGCGAAAATTAGTAAAAAATAATACGTAAACTTTGAGAAATTTTTTCGGTAAGTAAAAATTGATAAATATTTATCAAATATTCAGAAAATATACTTAAACATATGAAAATTACGCACAAAAATTTTTGTAACGATCAATCGCGTAGTTTTTCACTGTCACAATTATTAATTAACAAATTATAAAAAAATTGATCGCGCGTACCTTGTTTAAACAACGGTGAAAAGGGAGCACGCAATTTTTAACAGTTACTTACTGTCATAACAAACAATAAGCAATTATAAAAATATCCATTTTACGTTTTAACATTTTTTTTCATTTTTTTAAATTTTGTCAAATTTTCTCCGTTATAAATAATTTCTCGTTTACAGCATCGGTTCGATGTAATTTAAAAATTGTTTCGCATCTGAATACTGCTTTGCAACCACTTTCATTTTAGCCCAAAACGACGAAATTTGACTGTGTAGATCCGGAGATAGAGGCCCACAAAGTTAATAATAATTTATGGCTTACTTAATCGTTAAATCGAAATTAAAAAAAATACTCTCTTATGGCTGGTTGCAAATACTTTCTATATTCGTATTGTGCCTCTTCAACAGATGGAAGCATAATGAAACAAAAATCGATGAAAATACCGTAATCAGAGGAGTTCGTCGGCCGAGCGGCGTGGGAGCAGGAGTGGGGATGGCGGAGAGCAGCTGTGCTGTCGCACGGTCCGGGTGTTTCAAAATGCGAATGTGCGGTAAAACATGAGTTATCTCGGCAACGGTAGCACTTATCAAGACGAATTTTTTCAATTCGATGTAGCGAAATGAGAGGAATAATAATACGCCATCAAAAAACAATATTACAAAGAACTTTTGCACGAATTTCAAATTCAAAAATAAATGCTATCTTCATTTGCATCAAAAAAGTAGTTGTATGATTGAAAAATTATTCTGTTGTTCAATGTTCATCAAACTATGCAACTAATTAAACGTTTCAATGATAAAAATTAAAAAAAAAAGTTTTTTACGCTCTTTAATGCTGCTGTAAACGAGAAATTATTTATAATGCGAAAATTTGACAAAATTTTAAAAAATTGTAAAAAATTATTAAAACGTAAAATGAATATTTTTATAATTGCTTATTGTTTATTATGACACTAAGTAACTGTTAAAAATTGCGTGCTCCTTTTTCACCGTTGTTTAAATAAGGTACGCGCGATCAACTTTTTTATAATTTGTTAATTGAGGCAGTGAAAAACTTCGCGATTGATCGTTACAAAAATTTTTGTGCGTAATTTTCATATGTTTATCTATATTTTCTGAATATTTGATAAATATTTATCAATTTTTACTTACCAAAAAAATTTCTCAAAATTTACGTATGATTTTTTACTTATTTTCGCATATTATTCATGGAAAATTAAAGTTTTTCGATTCGCGACTCTCATAACCTTATAGGTAATCGTCAAATAAACAAAAAATAAAGAGTAAGAGTAACTTAAGGCTTTGTTTCAAAGTGTTAGACACAAATGTATCGAAAAATAGGTAATTTTTTAGATATTTTGGTACATTTGTTGTTCTACAGCATTAAGCAAGCACTTTTTGGAGTAGTCAAACATAGATTATTGTTGTACACAAAATTCGTCAATTTTCTGCATAAAAATGTTTGCGTTATTAAACAACATCCATTTCGATTGCTCTATCGCCTGGACTATAAGTAAAAAGTGATAGGTTAACATTTTTTCTTAACTCAATACTTTTCGAGTTATTCGAGATTGAAAATGTAAATTTTTTATTAAAAAAATGACATTTTCTAGCAGTTTTTCTCTAATAACTCGGAAAACCCGACATCCTATGAGAAAAAATGTTAGAAAGAAAATGTAGCTTATTAAAAAAGAAAACGATGTTTTTTTTAATTATTTAGATGCAATAGAGAAGAGAACTTTTCATGAATTTTGGAAAATATCTTGAAAAATAAAAAAGATACGAAAAATACTCAAGAATAATTTTTTTTTCAAAGAATATTATTCATTTGTCAACGATACACATTAATGGAGAGGAACGAGGAAACCTACCAACCCTCTCAGTGCTCGTTATAGATATGCGGGTTGTCTCACGTGGTACAACCCGTGCTCGCCAGTCGACTAGCTTCGAGTCGAAGAAGGGGTGGATTCTTCAAAAAAAATTATTAAGTTTTCAAAAAGGGCGCCAGATAAGTTTTGGCAAGCACCCAAGACTTCTTTAATTAGCCCACAACTCCTCAGTGGGTTAACAACACTCACTACATACTCCAAAGGTTAAACTGATAGGTAAGTTAACATAAGAAATAAAAGTCAGCAAGTATCCCCTGATTGAATTTTTAATTAGTCACCTTGGACCAATGGTCTCTTTTGAAAATATTTATTACAATATTACTACAATAATGTTCCAAATAATGTCTGAACTCAGCTGGAGACTGTAGACTCAGAATGTAGATAGGCTGAAGGCCGAAATCTACATAAATCCAAAAACTAATTTATCAGTTACAGCTTAAGTAAATAACTGTCAAGCAGGTTCTATGAACTCTGAGCAGAGCTGAAGGCTTCAAACTCAGGGTGCATAAGAGCTGAGGGCCCCAAACTACACCGATGTCTCAATTCTATAATTATAGAGAAACGACTAAGTGGTTCATGTACAATATCTCAAAAATACAACGATAATAGATATCAAAAATTAACAATGTACAGTTACAAGGGTTCACACTTCGGCAATTGATAACAATATCAATATAAATAATTGCATAAGCATAAAATTTAAATAGCAAACGAGCTTAGCGTTGCTAAAGAAAATATAAATCGAAATTATGTACGGCGCAAAACTATATACATAAAATCCTCAGAATTTGAAAAATCCACTAAATAACGCAGTACCCAGTAGTATCCTAGCGTATTTTAAACTATAAGCAAAGATTACAAATTTTAAATACAAAGTACAAAGAGTAAAGCGAAATTATAGTAATTGCCGCAAAAAGAGAAATAAAACTTTACATGAAGAACTGTGAAATGTGACGCATAAAAGTGAGTTTACAAATTAATGAGAAATAAAAAGGAAAACTCTTCACTTATCATTTTTCCGGACCCAGAACAGGAACTGGAGTCGCTCCAGAGTATTCCAGCTCTCCTGGAACTAGTTTCACTGACTCATCAAGCTCCAATCAGTGATTTAATGTCCACATAAAAATACCCTTGATAATGAATCCTTCTACGCCGTCTACGGAAATTTACCACGAATTACGCAATTCCACTAATTTCTACTGGTATCCTCAGTCATCGGCCGTTTCTGGACCAGAAGTCTAACGTGTCAGAGCTGCCAGCTATTGGTTTCAGCCGTATTTTCTTTCCCTTTGTATGAATGGTCGGATTTTTAGCAAAATACTTTATGGCTCCCAGAGCACATGCAAAATTTTTACGTTTGGAAGTGTGTGTTTACACCTTGACGGCAAATGGAGGACTGACTACTTCGCGCATTTATTCTTTTCGATTCTCTCCGTCAACAAGCTTGCCAATCGTCAAATTTACGACAGCTCGGCGAATTTTACGCGTTACAGGTTTGCAGATGAGAGGCAATGTTTTTCAACCCCTTGAACTTAAAAATTTTCTGAAACAACTGCATAGAAAATATTTAAGTTCACAGAACTTATAGCTGTTGAAATTCCTTGTAAAATGATTTTTGGATCGATTTAGTAGCTTCAAAATCAAAAAAGTTATCACCGAAAAACCAACCGTACCTTTTCGATCTAATTTTCGGAGCAGAGCAATATGCCAGAACAAAACCAAGGTTTCTAGAAGTCTCACCAAAGATAATATTATGCTCAACAAAGTTTCATTTACTGCCAAATGTAACACCAAGATCTTTGATATTGCACACCTTTTAGGCACATAATTAGTAATGAGATCATTCAAATGGATAACGTTAAGTTTGCCAGTAAAATATAAGATATCACATTTGTAAATGTTAAGAGGAAATGTATTTTATTCGCACCACTCAAAAATTGTATCTATATCAGATTGAAGTAAGTAGCAATCACTAATATTGGAAATATATGCATGAAGTAGAATATTACAATTCAATTTCAAGATAATATCATTTATAAAGATCGAAAACGATAACAGCCTCAGAACTAATCCCTGAGTCACTCTATAAGAGTCGTCAATTTCGACTGAGTGGAGACCACATTGAGGAACAGTAAATTTCATTTCCATCGGGTATGACATAGAGAACTTGGTAAAAGTTTCAGTTATGCCAACGTTGGACAGCTTCCTTAGAAGAATACCATGTTCCAAACGATCTAAAGCATTTGAAAAATATCTGTGAATTACATCAACCTGACCACCGTTATCAAAGTGTGTATCGTTAAGCGAATTAAATTGGTTGGTTGGTTTCACGTGATGAAAAACAACGTCGTGAAGCAAAGTTACAAATACATACATATATCACAAAAGTTTGTACCATGATTAAACTTTCTGAGTACTGCGAGCTTAAATACGGAATTTTAAGAATATTAACAAGTGTATTGAGAAAGTTTACCTGGAACTTCATTCAGTACAATCATTCCTAAACTCACTTCTAGATAAATGGATGATCTATTTGGTCGTTCAAAAGGTTACCTGAATGTTTGTTTTTATTTATCTCAATATATTCTGAAATATTTAGTCTAAAGAAATTAGGTTCTACCTGGTAAGTTTCAAAACTTGGTTCGAAAGTGGGTTGGTTTTCTAATAAATGATTCGAATAGTTATAATCTAATATTTTATTGTCATAGCTATGTTTGTGTTCTGAAATTCGAGTTCCAAAATTTCTAAGAGTTCTACCGATATAAATTTTATCACAGTTGTCATTATCACATTTTAATTTTTGTACTCCTCATTTCTTTAATTTTGAATATCTATATTGGTTAGTTTTAATGAGTTTGGATAAATTGTTTGTTTAACAGCAAATATTCATATCGAAAGTTTCTAAAAATTATTTAATGTTTAAGGATGGTATTGCAAAAAAGTTTTAAACATAGTGTTCAACCCACATGTTCATTGGATAAATTCAACACACTGGTATAGAAACTGAATTAAACTTGTATAATTTTTGAAAGTAATTACACAAGTGCATATAAATTACCGATAATTTTTCATGTAAACTTGTTGTTTAAAAACTGCACGTGTTCATTTTCATGTTTTGGCGAAAGGGCCCGACACCGATAGAGGAGGGATCTTTCAACAAAATATGAAAATAACCGAATGCAGTTTTTACTGACACCATGCTTGAATGAAGAAAGGAAAATTATCAGGTTTATTTTGATGCACTAGTGCAATTCGGTAGAATATTTCTCGACTAGTAATGTTTTCGGGTAAACTAGAATCTCTCTCTTTAATAAAATCTATAAACCGTCTCCATATATATTTATGATTCAGTTTTGTTTTTTTGGGTTGACTTTCGGTCACATTTTCTTCAATGGAGCTTAAAGAATCTTGTCCAAGTCGCGAAATTTCAACGAATTTTAAAATTTGGCATATTTCAAAATAACAAATGCGCAATTTCAACACTCGTTACTGTAGTTACGGACTTACAGGGAAATTTTCGGATTCTACCGGACAATTTTTAGCAGTAATAACCCAAGGACATTGATAATTGTTCGAAAAAAAATTATAAAAGATTTCGGAAGTTTGTTGCTTGGAAACAGAGCGACGCCGCAGGCGGAGATCTGTTGTTTATAAGCAACAAGCTTGAGAAAGAAAGTTTCAGTATAATGTTGTTCTGATTGGTTGTGTTCAATCAAATGACCTCAAATTAACTGATTTCATTGGATTTTCACTATAGCAGAAAATTTTGAGTAGTAATAACCCAAGGATATAGATAATTGTTCGAAAAAAATACATAACAGATTTCGAAAGTTTGTTGCTTGGAAACAGCTGTTGTCTATAAGCAACAAGCTTGAGAAAGTTGTTATAAAATTTTTGAGCATTTATCAACAATGTTCGAGGGTTATTCGGATAGAAAATTTTTTGCTAATTATAGAAAAGAAGTACAGAGCTTCTATAATTTCATTAATATTCTCGTCAGTATTATGACCAAATCGTGACATTTTGAAATATTAAATATTTGAAACGTTAAAATCGAAATAAATGATCAAATTGTATCCATAGCAACGTGATAGAGTGAAAACAGCCCATGGGATCTGTTTTCAATATAATGTTGATCTGATTGGTTGTGTTCAATCAAATGACCTCAAATTAACTTATATCATTGGATTTTTACTAGAGCAAAACATTTTCGTCGAAAAGGTCCCGCTTCATACGGGATTTTCAATACACGAGGAAAATTTTCCAAATAATTATAATCTAAAACATGAAACCTCCGAAATTATTAAAAAGAATCCGTCAAGTTTAACAAACCCAACTTAAGATTATCAGTCGTCAAATCAGCTCTACAAAATTCAAAGTTAAATATTTTCATTTTGGCAAAAGCAGATAATGGATATACGGTAAAGCATTACCTAAAGAAGATTATATACTGTGTGTACATCTTTATTTTCCCTCATTTTAACTGCCCATAACTACTAAACGGTTTGAGATAGAAACATGCAGGTTTCACTAAAATGTCCCATTTCAGCACAAGTTTTGTTTAAAAAAGTTTAGTTCTTTTATTCGTTTTGCCTACGTCACAACAAAAATGGAGGATGTTTAACATTTTGTTGTTGACTTTTGTTAATGGAACACTCACCATATTTGTTAGTAGTTTCATAGAACCGACCATTACCTATTTATCAGTGCAATTTTCTTCAAAATCGATTAACACGTGAGTAAGCTATTAACTTTTGAAATAAGAGATGCAAAGTAGTACTTAATCACAAAATGTAACAACAATAAAATTCAATTTCATTCAAAACAAGACACAAACAAAAAAGTGATAATTTTAATTAATGAAATGTTCAATGTGCCGTCCTCCTTGATGAATACATTCGTTTAACCATACATATAAATTTGTGAAATACTTGCGCAACATATCTTGTGTAATGCTGTTAAATGCATGACGAATATTAATCTTCAATTCGTCCAACATTTGTAGTGCAGGATTACACGCTAAAGATTTTACATATCCCTACAAAAAAATTGGGAACTGTTAGATAACATGAATTAAGAACCCATTCTACTGGACCACTTCTGCCAATCCAGTTGTTACCAAATATATTGGAAACAGAGTTTCTAGCTATTTAAGAAAAATAGGGGGTGCCTCATCCTGCTGGAAATAGGTTTCATTCCAATTGCCATTCAATTGCACGTCTTGATCCAACTGGATAAAAAAATAGTCTCTACATGTCTGTGTAAGTATATCCATTGATTATTTTTTCAGCTAAAAAATTGTCCATCGATTTTATTGCTGTTGACATCACACCACACATTTATTTAACTTAGGTGAATCTCTTTGATATTATTGAAACTCGTGCGGATTTACTTCAGACCAAATTCTGTAATTATGTTTATTAACTGCCCCAGTCAAATAGAATTTGGCTTCATCAGACTTTATTAAATTGACGATTTGTACATTTCTCCTATGATCCACTAACGTTTCACACATAAAAAGACGCTTTTTGAAGTCCCTCTCATTTAATTTCTGATGAATTTGAATTTTATAAGGTTTTAGTTTTATTGCTTTCAAAATGTTATGAACTTTATACTTACTAATGTTGAAGTGGGAAGCAGATCTGCCGCAAAAACATAGAATCAAGTGACTCGTCTTTCTGTGTTCTTGCTTTTTATGCAGATTTGGGCTTCACTTTTGATATTTCACCAATTCTGGTAATTGAGGGATGTTGCATACCCAAGTTAATAACAACTAAATTCTAGCATCTCTACTTCTCAGGGAAAAATATTTAAGTAAATCTTCTTACCTGCTTAGTTTCGTACCATCCTATTCTTACTCATAATTTAACTTTGCATAAATAAAGCTAATAGAGTTATTTGAGAAGATTTGGGATTTGTGCAATTTAAGAAACAAGTGAGTCGATTTACTTTATGGTAGGTCCTATGAAATTCAAACGAAGAATCAAGTAACTTTACTTAACATGGTTAAAACGTTTACAGTGATTTATCCAACTCGACTTCTAAAATATTACCGAAAATTAGGGCGAGGTAAGCCGCCTGACTTTGCTTTATGCAAGTTTGGACAAGACCATTCAGTTCCATTCTATTACATTTGGACAAGTAAGTTAGTTGATAGAGTTCACGTGAAAAATATGTCGTCTCGAGGAAACTGCTTGAAATGACGCTAGCAGAAAAACCAAATAAAAGAAGAGGGTAAGTACTTATTCCGTTGTTTATTGTTGTTTACATGAAGATGAAGATGAAGTGATATTATTACTGATGTTCTTAATAGCCTCAAATACTAATGGCACAATTAAAGTTTTGCTGATACACTGAGCTTTTTAACCAGTGGTGTAATGAGGCGGGCGAAGTAATAATTATGAAACCATGAAATAGGAATTAAATTTGTTAAGTTTAAGATGTATGTGTGGATATTTTCTAGATATTATGTAGATATTTACAAAATACAAACTAAGAGCTTTAAAAATTAAGGAATAAATAGTTTTCTAAAGATTGTAATTGTTCGTTCAGACATAACGATGGATCGTTTTATATGCGACGTATTTTATACATCTATAAAAGGTTATGTCGAACACCCTTCACACACTGATGTAAAAGTCTGACATCCTGAAAATTAAAATCATGAGGTTCCGATAAAATATGGTTTGCAAATGATGATGTGTATTATATATGTCTGTGTTCATATGTCTTTTGATATATTATTGATGTTTCTTCAAACTAGATTCCAACCTGCGTCCAGACTGGCCCACATATACGGCATTGCGAGAACCACAAGGTAGATGATAAACCCCTGACCTATGGAATAAAGGTACCTCATCCTTAGTGTTGATAAAAAATTGACCCAAGTTAGAATTGGTTTTAAAGGCGACTTCAATATTATATTTTCTAAGAGTGCTGGAAATTTTATAAGATAATGGACCCACGAAATTAAAGGTACCTGAAAATGAATGGTCCTGAGATAATGATATAGAAGTGTAAAAACTCAGTCTAAATTTAGTGTAAAGTTGGTTTGAAGGATAGTCAATAATTGAATCAGTTGTGTTGTTATATTTTAATTGGTGTGAGAAATTGTAATGTTTTTATATGAATAAACTTTCTCTATTTAATAAACCTTTTCTAATTTTCCCTACGTTGGGCCGTCATTTGTTATATAATTATATATAATATTATAAGAGGAATTTTAATTGTGCAATTAAAATGTTTTTAATACTTCCTATCAATGAATTTTTTTTTAATTTGCCTCAAGTTGGACTGACATTTGTTATGTATAGAATATATTTATTATTATTCTATATCTATTTATTATTCAATTATTTGTGATTGAATAAACGTTAAGCATGTATGACAAACTCTATCAAAGGGTAGGGTTCAATTGCGCCATTTAAATTTACTCTATTTATTTGAATTGTGTAATTAAAATATACAAGCTTATGACTTCAGGAAATTCTAATTATGAAATATTTTACTGCATCCACCAATGATTGTCAAATTTTAGAAAAATGTGTATTTGATTCTCCGCAAATGTTAAAAAGGGAAACCCCAATGACACTGATCACGCACAGATCTGTTTTATGAGCTCATAATATTGATAAAATTTTCGAACCTTATTTTACTCCAGATTTATGGTTGTGTAGTCCAAAACAAACTTCGAATATTTTTTTAACACCAACAGCAATGAATTTTGTTAGCACCTTTACGTTTCTCAACTCTCTATTCCATTTTGATTCAAATTTTTAATACATTTCAGTACGTACCAATTTGTATTGTGATAATTTGAATATTTTTATTTCTTCTGACTATTACTTTGCAATTCGTTTAATTTTCCTTTTTATTAAATGTCCAGGTTTTAATCTTCTATACTCAGGATACAGTTTTTCTAAATATCGACTTTTTATTCACGAGATCAATTATAATCTTACTTTCTCCTTTGACGTTTCAAAAATCACTCCTTAAACTGAATATATAAATATTCTCCTTCCTTCTGATTATGACTATATATTTTATTTAAATATCTTTCTGTTATACCTCAAATATCGAGATCAAATTATAATATTACTTCCCACTTTGACGTCTCAAAATTCCTTGGTGTTTTTCTATTTATTTTCATCAATCCATCCCGTTGCGGGTTGCTAGCGAAACTAAACTCTATCGTGTGAACCGTATATACATGAAAATAACATTTTATTATTATAAATTAGAATATATATAGAGATGAAATTTTTTTATAAATATAAATACTAACATAACTTACTTACTATTTATTAAAATTTCCTGAAATCCCTTGCATAAAATAACATAATTACTAACTGTATGAAAATTTAACATGTTTCTTTTATATAACATTCTAATTTCGACGGATTCTTTTGAAATTGATTACCATAAATCCACTTAAACAAACAGATTTGTTATCTTTATGGATTCTTCCGCATTTACACGGGATGACCCTTTTATCCTTTGAAAAATAATCGATTTGAGTTTGAGCATTTTTTTAAGAGTCGATACGGTTCATAAGATCAATTTCTACAGAACCACTCAAGTGATTTCGTAATTTCTGTATTGTCTCTTCGATTATCTTATCTTTGGCCCTACATTTTGCTTCCAATATAGTGACTGCTACTTTTATATCGGACAATGTTTTCGGTACAATGCTAGAAGCTTGTTTAACCAAGAGTGGGTTTATCGTTTCTAAATTGCCGCATCTCTCATATATATAACTAGCTCCCTTTTCTTTAAGTAAACATACAAAATGTATTACTGTACACTTGAATTAAAATAATTCCAAATAAAACTGAAATCCCATGAAAGAACATATAAATATAAATTGCATGAAGAATCTTTATTACAAAAAAAAATTAAAATTATGTCATACATGACGCCATCGTCAATTTATTCAAAAAAATAGTTTCAAAATGCTCATTATATTTGCTGGATGGTTCAAACTATGAAAATATATATACTACCAAAACTGCCATGAATGGATGTCAGTAAAACTTTGCGCCATGTACACGTCTCAAGTTTAGAAAGAATAAAATTTCCATCTAATTAACAATCAAAGTACCTAAACAAGTTTAAATCACAAAAATTTTTGAGATCACGTAAAATACCATGTCGTATATTAAATTTATCCACCTTTTTCTATTTTCAATTGATACTTAAAAAAAACATTCTTCCAAATAATTCTCAATTTATTGACTGAAACTCATTCAGATAAAATTTTTATATATACATAGTTACTTTCCAACTAATTTTAAGCTGATCTAAAAAATCATTTGTCAAGAAAAAAACTTTTTTATATATATATATAACAATAAATAGATTCTTGGGTGATTCACGCAAAAAGAAAAAGGGCTACTGAAACAGAGTGGTAACCGCGGACATGCATGTATCTAGTTATTTGCCTTCGTCAGCACGGTATTACCAAATAATGATGTGAAATTTGGGAGCAAAGATGTTAATGGAAACATGGGAAAACACAAAACAACGGATTTGAGCACGGAAACCAAAAGATTATTTTAATAAAGTTTATAAAACTAAATTTATTTAAGAACATATTATAATAATAATAAAACAAATAATCAAATATAAATGACAATGAAATACGTTAACCTTACTCTATGTGTAACCTTAGACATAACCAAAATTTAATGGAGGAATATGAAGGACAAACTAATAACTTGAGAAATGAACGATATAGCTACAGTATCTGAATCATAAAAAAGAAAACAATTGTGAATTTTGTAATGGAAGATTCAATATTATTTATATAGTACATATGAGTTTTAAAGATCTATTTCCATATAGGGGAGTACAAAAACCAGAAATGTCATATTATGTTGACATGCGTAGCAACAAATCTGATTGAATACATGAGGGATGCATAAAAAAAATTTGAAAATCATTAAGAAACTATGTATGATAATTGAATAAACAAATAGTAGAATAAAAATGGAATAATTACATATATGATACATAATTGTTCATGTTGCCAAAATTATATAATTATTATTTAGGTTTCCACCAATCACAGGACTTTTGAAAATTGAAATAATTAACAAGACAATTTATAGAACTGATTGTGACGTATATGAAATTATAAACAAAGTGACAAAAAGTGACGGGAATAAAAGAAACGTGCGTACTCCAATGATTAAACAAAATATACTAGATGCTGTTGATAATGTACCTACAACCAGTTTAAGGAGACTTTTGACACAATTTAATATTTCGAAATCGAGCGTACACACAAAGAATACTTCAGGAGCAACTATTGCATACATTTCATGGACAAAAATTTCATGCTGTATCACCAGATGACTTTCTTCCTAAGCTTAATATTGTACTCACTGGTTTTTGGGTAAACCACGGGAAAGCCAACAACTCATTGAAAATGGACAATATATAGATGAAGCAGGTTTTACCAGGTACGGCATAATTAATGCCCCTAATCTACATAAGGTTGAATTTGAGTTACGTTTGGCAACGCCGGCGACGCATGAGTGCAGAGCAAGTTTCTAGAATTACCAGAAGCCCGTATTCGACCTGCGCATCGCTCGACGAGAGTTTTGGCGAGCGCTCTTTTACAGTATTCAAGTCGCCGTAGTCCCCTTTGCTAGGCACTTGTTCCAGTCCATTGTTAGAGGAAAGTGTGATAGCAGAGTTGGTCACTGAGTCAAACCAACTCGTCGTCGACTTCACCGGCAACTTGGACACCTCCACCAAAAATTTACAAACCCTCGCGTTCTGTCGAACTTTTCAGTTCTTGTAATACTTGGGAAGTGTCACAACTGTTTCTTTTGAAACAAAATTTCTATTTATGAACCCCTGAAGAAACCCGCAACAACCACAACATAAATTTACACCAGACGCAGGAAGGATATAACCCAGGTAAATATTAAACACTCACGAAAGTGAATAAGTCAGGACATCCTTAACTAGGGAGGTAAATTCCTCTAGCAGTGAGTCCGCTGTTAGTATTAACTTTCACAAGCCATCTACACCTACTCATAAACCCCAAAATGTCCTCCAGACGCACCCTCAGATCCCAACGCTCCGCATCCCAAAGCACCACAAACCAATTAACCCAATTCGCCGAACTCAACCGATCTTTCCACGAACTCGAAAAAGAATATAATTTCCTAGACCCCATCACCGACCCCAAGAAAACCCTATACCTACGACAAAAACTTGACGAAATCGGAAATGCAATCAGACGCCATACATCCTTACTTGAAGCCTCCAACCCTCCTTCCCCAAACCCTCAAAACTCCTCCACATCAAACCCCTTCATTTCAACCCCAAGACAAACAGACGAAATGCACCACCTCTCCAGTCAAGAATCTACTAATTCATTCTCCTCAAACTCCCAAATCTTTTCCACTCCAACCTCAAACCCCCAAACCTCCCTACGTCAACCCCAAACCCCACCGCTTCAACTTCAATACACACTTCCATTCCACCCCTCCCCAGGACTCCCCGAAGCCCCTTACCCAAAGCCCTTCTTGACGAAATCGTAAGAAAACTTAATGATCCCACAACCGACCCCGCGACAACCCTACGCAGCCAACAACTACTTGATAATCTCTCAAATTCCCTTAGTCCACATTCATCTATACTTCAAGCCTCCAATCCATCTTCCCCAAAGCCTCAAAACCCCTCCACATCAACCCCAAACGACACTGCTTCAACCTCAATACACACTTCCACTCCACCCCTCCTCAGGACTTACGCCTCCTCTGTAAGTTCCCCAACCTACACTCCCTCAAGTGTCCAACAACCATCCATTCCCGGCGAGAATGGTTTCACCCTTGTCGGGAAAACAAAAACCCGATCAACCCCAGCTCGTACCTCTCTCAACAACCCCACACCAACCCCCACCAACAACACAACATACACCCAAACTCTGAACCTCAGAAACCTCCCACCCCAATATTCAACCCAAAAATCTCTCTTTACTCTTTTTAACACCCTCGAAGTTCTTAACGGACACATCCTATACCTCAAAGCCAACTCCAATAGAACAGCCCTCCTTAAAACCTCCTCCACGCTATCAGCAAGCACAATCCTCAGAAGACTCCAAAACTCCACTGTTGACCCCAACATCAATATTCACGTTCTAAACTCCACTCAACGTCCACCCCAACTAGTCAAAACCCTAATTCCCTCCTTCTCACTTGTCTGCACTAATGTAGACCCAACGATCCATCTCGAGGAATTCGAAGAAATTCTTCACGATCAAGAATTCCCGTTCACCAAAACTTGGCGAATTATCGCCAAGGCCACAAATAAACCTACTTTGATGTTCCACATCATTACACATTCCTAGATCCACTACCACCAAGCCCTCTCTTCTGGCATTTCATTCTCTGGCTTTCCACACCAGTGCGAACCTTCCAACGCCAACCCTCTGCCCCCCGTCCCAAAATACTGCACCAAATCCGGACACTCTTCTGAATTTTGTCGGTCTAACCGATTTGCTCTTCCTGCGGCCAAACCGGCCACCGCATCGAAAAATGACCCAAGTCCGGTACCCCTACTTGCACCAATTGCGGCGGATCTCACGCCGCTTTCCACCATCGCTGCCCCCATAGGCTAACCACACCCAACACCCCCCAAGAAACTGCCCCAGTCACCCTCGAAAAGCCACCAGTCCCTTTCGAACTCTCTACAGACTCCAAAATCGTCATAGAAATCCTTACCGTCACCCTAATAAACGCCATTCCCAACTCGAGGGACATCATAGCCGACACTCTTCGTCACTTAATTCCGTCCATCTATCGACACCACTGTTCTATCACAAACATAGGCAGGCGTGCTCACTTCGCTTTCACTCCCATCAGGAGTGAAAGCACTTCCACTTAAATCCGCGAGCCCCAACCCCTCCCGTCGGTGCTATAGGATTTTCTCGTTTTTTCCTGAAGCATGGTGAATTTATTCACTAGCCAAATGGGCCGACATCGACGAAGTTTTTGGATTTAAAGTTATTATTGGTACTTAAACCTACATTCAACTCAAATCAATTCTACATAAACAAACAACCTCCCCTCGAATTTTTCAGCGAGCCATTTTCCTCTCAACACCAACACCAACACAACCCTCCAAAATCAAACGAACGCGCACACAAACCCCAAACAAAAAAGCATCCAACCCCGCCCTGCAGAGGAACCGCATCCTATATCAGGGCCTTATCTCGAAAACCCCCAAAACCAACTCAAAACCAACAAACCTTCCAAAACTCTCTCGAACTTCTCTCTCTCTCTCTCTCTCTCTCTCTCTCTCCTTTGCTAGGTATTCACTAGTCAAATGAACCGACAATCGTCGACAGGGAACAAATGCAGCGGCAGCTGTACCCGTCTTAGATTGCGATGATTACACTGATCAATACTAATAATATTGTCAACAATATTTGGGCGATTTCTAGGTAATTTCATGGTACTGATCACGAATTTGAAGTCCATTTAGGTAAAGTGTCTCTAATTTTAGAGATATATTATCAAAATATGATAAGATAGAGAAAAATATCAATTTAATAGACCAATGGCCCTTATAAGCAACTTTTAGTAAAAAATATGAAAGTGATTTCAGAAAAAGAGAAACGAAAAAATAACAAAATTCATTTATTGATTAGGTATTACAGCAAAAAAATAATTTGATTTGGAAAATTACATCTAATTCGTAGGAAAGAAGCTCTTTTTGTAGGATTTTCTTTTATGAGGACCATCAGGTACATCACGTTGGAGACTCCAACAATAGTCTGCCATCATATGATGATCCCATCTGCCCTGATACCTTACCTCCATCTCCTTTATGTCCTGGTTGAACTGTTCCCCTTGTTCCTCACTGGAATTGCCAAGATTGTCGAAAAATTCATCCAAGTGGCTGTGAAGAAAGTGTACTTTAATACT
The DNA here is from genome assembly GCA_963921935.1 of Galeruca laticollis. Classification (NCBI taxonomy): domain Eukaryota; kingdom Metazoa; phylum Arthropoda; class Insecta; order Coleoptera; family Chrysomelidae; genus Galeruca; species Galeruca laticollis. The sequence goes on along the minus strand of OY998175.1, from coordinate 273,894,865 downwards.
CATATTGGTTCCCAAGTTTCTAAAGTTTAATAACATCTGTTGCACTTGTTCCGTGTGAAACACCAGAGTTTCTGGGAAACGTATAAAAATGAACTGTAGATTGTAAGACAGATGTATAGAAAAAATAGCAGTACTCACCACTCTCCTGGTCTTCACTGAGTGATGCACAGCGCGAAAACCCCGTAACATGTGTTATTAACCTTTATGTGACTGGGAAGAAAAACACCTTCTTACGACGGCGTAGGTACCTGGGTACCTACTGTATAATAATTTGGAATATAAACGCAAAATACCTGTTTTTATCAAAAAACTCCATATATGTATTTATAGGTACACAATACGTGATTTATGAATTTCTAACTTATCTGTATTTGACAAAATAAGACTTTGTTTAAATGGCAACAGCGCAGCGACATCAACTGAATTTATTCCTAGTTACAGGTCAGTTGCATGTTTGAGTTTGTCGAATAAACAACTGCGGGTGATTAAGCGTATTTGTTAAATTTTGTTTTAGAATGTCTGATAGTAAGGCTGGTTCAAGCCAAGCCAATATTGCGAAACCAAGATGGCGAAATAAAAGGTAAGAAATAAGACGATTCTTTGATTTTAGTAGTGTATGAATAATGAAAACTGTCATGTTATTTTGCTTACCTGTGGTCTATGTGTGTAGGAGCCGCAGTGGAGTGGAAGTTTTTTTTATCTTACAAAGAAACAAGAACAATAATTATACTAATAAAGGTAATTCGAAATATGTTATTTCAGGCTGACCTCTGCAGAATTACGAGAAGCAGTAGAACATTTGTCTGATGAAGAGCCATTTGTTGCGTCCGATGAAGACGAATATATTCCACAATTGTTATCAGGTGGAGAATCCGAGGAATCTGATATAGAAAAGGAGCCTGTAGTGGAGCAAGAATATACTGATTCCGATGAAAATGTTGACGAAGAAGAAGCGCCTACAAAAACAACTTGGGCTGGCAAGGATGGCACTCAGTGGAGTGACACATCATCAATACAAAGGCAAACAATAGGTCGTAATATTCTGCACGGAAAAAGTGGCGCATCATCCTTTAGTCGTTCATACACGGCTCGAGAAATTTTCAAGTCTATTATATCTCCAGAAATGTGTACCTTAATTCTAAGGCATTCTAACAAAAAAGGTAGAAAAGTAACGGACGAATGGAACCGAAAATTGGCAGATAAATATCCACCTCCCAACACACCAAGCCCGAAAGTATTCATTCCATTTACTGAAGTAGAATTAGATGCATTTTTAGGAGTTCTTATTGCTGCTGGCGTACACAGGTCTAATAGGGAACACGTATCTGAAATGTGGAAACTAGAGTCCTTACCTCTATTTCGAGCGGCCATGTCTCGAGATCGGTTCAAAATGTTTCTCAGATTTATTCGCTTTGATGATCAGAACACACGTGCCGAACGTGCCAAAAATGATAAAGCTGCCCCAATTCGAGATATTTGGACTATACTAAATTCAAATTTGGCAAAGAACTACAAGCCAAAAGAATGTATAACAGTAGACGAACAATTGTTTCCTTACAGGGGACATACTAAATTTACCCAATACATTCCATCGAAACCCGCAAAATATGGAATAAAAATTTTTTGGGCTTGCGATGCGGCAAATGCTTATCCTTTACAAGGTCAACTATACACTGGAAAACCATTAGATGGTGAACGACAGGTAAATGTCGGTGAGCGTACAGTTTTGGATCTAGTGGCAAAGTATAAGGGTTCGGGAAGAAATGTAACAACGGATAATTTTTTTACAAGTCTGCAATTGGCCCGTACTTTGAATTCATGGAAGATGACTTTGGTAGGGACTCTCAGGACAAATAAGGCATTTTTACCACCAAATATGCAGGCATCTAAAGACAGGCCTATATACTCAACCATTTTCGCATTCAACAAAGATGCAACAATATGTTCCTATGTTCCAAAGAAAAACAAATCTGTTATTCTTTTATCAACGATGCACACTACAGGCCAAGTAGATGATACTACCGTGGCGAACCCTGAAATAATAAAATATTATAATCAAACAAAAGGAGGCGTTGACACCATGGATAAGATGCTAGGCGAGTATACAGTAAAACGTAGAACAAATCGTTGGCCATTGGCATTTTTTTTCAACACAATAGATGTTGGTGGCTTGGCTTCTTATTGTATTTACAAGGAACACAATCCAAATTTTAGAGCAACTGATCAACGTCGAAGATTTCTAAAAGATATTGCTCATGACATGTGCTTGCCCGCTATACAAATGTGATCCCTTATTCCAAAAGTTGTTGGTAATTATTTCACACGTCAGTCGCTAGAAATGGTTCTTGGTCGACAAATAATAGAGCCCATTGTTACTCCAGCCGGAGAACAACCAAGACGGGATGCTTCTGGGCGTGTTATGGTTGTTGTAAGCCAGTTTGTAATGAACACTCTGTAGATCAAACTATATGTAAAAAATGTTGCCAAAAAACCAACTGACCTTATATGTAAGATTATTTTGTTTTTTTGTTACCATTTATATAAATAAATATATGCAGATAAACTTCGCGTTTTCATTCTGGCTATAAAAAATATCTATTTGCATTTAAAACTGATAGAGGTACCCAGGTACCTACACCGTTATTTCTGGGTGAAAAAACTTTGGACCTTCTAAAATAGCGTAAAAATATTATTTCTATTGTAACATTGTGTAGAAAAAACCTAGATTAGAAATGTCACGAAATCACACACTTCAAAGAATTTAAACAAAAAAAGTATTTATATCTAAAATCTGAATAGGTACCCGGGTACCTATTCAGTCACATAACGGTTAAAACTAATAGGTCGTAGACCGTAACAAAATTTTTGTATCGACGTATATACTATCGATGTCGTTATTCATCTGTCCTATTCCTTCGTCGCCGTGGCAGTACTTCTAAATTGACTATACAGCCTGTCCTTGCAAATATGTCATATACATTTTTAATTTGGGCAACAGAAATTGAGAATTATTATAGAGTATTGAACAGCACTAATTCCTCGCACTTGTCCGCTTTGTGATTACCCAAGAAATTTTTAACTACCATAACAAAGCTACACCAAGCAGCAGCTTCAAGTGTCGTCATGTGATTTGTAAAATAAGTTTGCGAATTTGAGGGCCTTCAAAAATACCCGATTTTAGCTTTTCCATACTTAGCATAGGAAACGATCTACAATAGTTATTTGTAAAACAAGTGTCACAATGACTCGTTTTGTAGTACGAGTGAAGTTTGCACAACGAACCGCGAAGCTGTGAAATGTGTAAATCACGAGTACTACAGTAAGTCATTGTGGCACAAGTTTTACACAATTTTATTTATAATTAGCATTCATTTAATTATTTAAATAAAATAGAATTTCATATAATCCTTGTTTTCAAACTAGGAGGAGTGGTTTGAATTGAATTTGGCAATTCTGTAGATTCCTAATTGGTCAGATCACAGATGGTTTTATTCATCACTTCTGACTTTTGACATATTATAACCGAATAATTGTGTAAATTGTAAACAAACTTTCATTTAAGCAAAAAGAGCATGATTATGTATTAAAAAGATCTTCTTCGTATATGCTCTTGCGATCTATTTATATTATATCATGAACAGAATTATTTCTGTAATACATCTTCACATAGATATCTGGTAATTTATCGCAAAAATCGAACGTTTTGTATACCTATATATTGATCCTATACAATATAATGATGAACAATTGAGAAATCATTGATAAATAAATGTTAGCGTACTTTGTTCATTAATATTTTTAATATATAAATCATTCTAATTCACCTTTAATATAATAATTTGCTAGCTAGAACAACGCTGGACCATTTTATTTATTTATAATTTGTGTCAAGGCAGAGACTGTCTCTGGTCAAGGTTAACGTCAAATGTCAAATAAAAATCTAACTAAATGCAATAACAAACTGTACACTAAAAATCACTATAACAGTGTTTTTAAATGAAACTTAAGGTCTCTAGTTAATTCCACAATATAATACAAGTTATCGAAAATTCTAAAAAATTGACAATTGTTTCGATAAATCAATATCATCGTCAGAATGACAGAAGTTACATTTCATTTTATGCCTACCTGATGTTTAGTAGTTATTTTTGGCTGGACCAAGAAGTAACCTAACTTTTGATTGGCTTGATATATGTTCATAGAAAAAAGAAGAAGATGTGATATTACAAATATTGAAGCTTAGATATTATTAGCCCTATGCTGATATCCTGGATATCATTTTTCCAATTAAGATCAGTATAACTGTGCAATGATATAGAAAACCAGGAAAACTATATCTGCTGATCTTTACAATTATCACTTAAGAAGACAGTTTGTTAGTGGAGAATTCCCTAGATTTAACTGTTCATTGACAACTTCATATTGTGGGTTTCTTAAATGTCTTCTAATTTCCAGTTCTTCAAGGAAATACAGTTCTTGTTTCTTTTCACAAATACGCAGTACTTCTAGTTCTGTGTTAGGTGTCAATGAATGATTGGTGTAAAGTAGATGTTTTGCGTAGTGGGATTTATCTGGTTGTTTTAATCTGTATGCTCGTAAGTGCTCACTGTATCGTATTTCAAAATTCCTAAGGGTCTGACCCAAATAGACAGCATTACATTCTGGACATTTGAGTTTATATATACCTGACTTCTTTAATAGTGGTATTTTTGTTTTTACATTTAACAATTTTGTACTAACGTTACTTTCTGTTTTAAAAGAAATTGTTGTATTCGTTGCTGAAGATATTATCTTTGAAATATTATTAGAAATATTTCCTGCATATGTGATGGTTTTAAAAGTTTTAATTTCATCAGCTTGTTTAGGATATATTAGTTGTAATGCCTTTTTTTCCTCTTTTTTACTAATTAGCTTATTCATCATATCTAATGGATAACCGTTAGATGTTGCTATTTGTCTAATTGTATTAATCTCTCTATCAGAATTTCACTTGTTCATAGGAACTGAAAAAGCTCTATGTATGCTAGTCTGTGTGACACGCGGTGGTTAGAATTGAATGGAATTGTTAGATCAGTTTGTGTTGGATTTCGGTAAATTGAATAATCAAGTACATTATTAACTCTTTGAATTTTTAAATCAAGAAAATTGATTGAGCTATTTTCTTCAATTTCTAAAGTGAATTTAATTTTCGGGTGCAAATTATTGATGTGGTTGAAAAATACATCTAATTGTCGTTCACTACCCATAAAACAAGCTAATATGTCATCTACATATCTATACCAAAATAAAATATTTTTCGAAATATTACTTTCAATGATCTTTCTTTTTAAATTGTCCATAATAATGTTTGCTGAAATAGGTGATATAGGGCTTCCCATTGGTAAACCTTCATTTTGAATATATATCTTAATGTCAAAAGTGAAATAATTCTGATTAATGCATACATCAAATAAATTAAGTATATCTGATATTATTCCTGGATTAATATTTTTATCTTCTAGTGATTTTCCTACAAGTATAAGACATTCTTTAGAAGGAATTTTAGTAAACATGTTAGTTACATCGAACGATATGAGTTTATAGTTATCTTGTAAGTGGATTGCTTTCAACTTTTTGATTAGTTCTATTGAATTTCTAATTGAGTACTGAGATTCATATCCGTAAGTATTGAGTATATTGTTGAGCTTATTTGCCAATATATTATTAGGAGCATTAACATAAGAGACTACTGGTCTAATTGGTTTCGTTATTTTATGTAATTTAACTGTTCCATATAATTGTGGACAATGAGGATTCTTATGTATGATAGACCTCTTTTCGTAATCATTTAAAAGATAATTTGAATTATTAACAATATCCCTTACATTATTAGAAAACTCCTTTGTTGGGTCTGCTTTAAGAACTTTCACATCGCTGGATTCTATAAAGTTATATACTTTGGAATTGTAATTTTCAGTCGTCAAAATGACAGTAGCGTTCCCCTTATCAGATTTTGTAACTGTTAGGTTATTATTCCCTATCTTCTTTTTTATTGCGTTTAAAACTGAAATGTCATTTTTGTTTGACGTTTAACTTTTGAAGGTTCAATATTTTTGATTAAATTGGAAATTTTCAATTTCTCATAAAGAAAATTATTTGAATTAGATTTTAAAGCTATTTCTGACTCTGTAGCTATAATTTGTTTAATATTATTCGTGAATTTAGGTGGTATGCTGTACTTTAAACCTTTATTTAGAAATTCTATTCCACTATTTGTAAAATTAGTGTCTGAAAGGTTTTCAAATGGTGGTGCAAAGTGTGTTGGTATGTAGGTACTTACAGTTTCATGATGTTTTGAGTATTGAATTTTATGTTGTGTGTGTTCAAGATTCTGTAGCTTCTTTTCTTGTTTCTTAAATTTCATATGCTTCATCGTGCTGACATTTTCTGTAATGTTGTCATCCAAACAGTCAAATTCTACTGGATGTAATTGGAATGTGAGTTCTGAATGTACAACTTTTATGTAGTTGTCTAAGGAGTGTCTAACTTTGAACCATTTCTTACATTCTGATTTTATCCAAACTCGTTGAGCACATTTCATAGCTTTTTGTGCTTGTGGTGTTTTAGTGTGACATTTTATATTCACATAATTTGGTACTACCTTTTTTCTAAGGCATTCTTGGTTAAACCAAATGGTTTGTGATGCTTTGTAACGTTTTTGTAGTAACTTCTGGTACAGTCGGGTCAAATCTTCTCTCGAAGATTTTTTAATGAAATTGACTGTCTCGACCCTTACTTCGTGGAATATGCTCATATTAGTGTTTTTAAATGAATTTCAAGGTCTCTAGTTAATTCCACAATATAATACAAGTTATTGAAAATTCTAAAAAATTGACAATTGTTTCGATAAATCAATATCATCGTCAGAATGACAGAAGTTACATTTCATTTTATGCCTACCTGATGTTTAGTAGTTATTTTTGGCTAGACCAAGAAGTAACCTAACTTGTGATTGGCTTAATATATGTTCATAGAAAAAAGGAGAAGATGTGATATTACAAATATTGAAGCTTAGATATTATTAGCCCTATGGTGATATCCTGGATATCATTTTTCCAATTAAGATCAGTATAACTGTGCAATGATATAGAAAACCAGGAAAACTATATCTGCTGATCTTTACAATTATAACTTAAGAAGACAGTTTATTAGTGGAGAATTCCCTAAATTTAACTAGCAGCATATAATTCAATGATACATAGAGCTTTTTCAGTTCCTATGAACAAGTGTAATTTTGATAGAGAGATTAATACAATTAGACAAATAGCAACATCTAACGGTTATCCATTAGATATGATAAATAAGCTTATTAGTAAAAAAGAGGAAAGAGTGGCATTACAACTAATATATCCTAAACAAGCCGATTAAATTAAAACTTATGAAACCATCACATATGCAGGAAATATTTCTAATAATATTTCAAAGATAATATCTTCAGCAATGAATACAACAATTTATTTTAAAACAGAAAGTGACGTTAGTACAAAATTGTTAAATGTAAAAACAAAAATACCACTATTAAAGAAGTCAGGTATATATAAACTCAAATGTCCAGAATGTAATGCTGTCTATTTGGGTCAGACCCTTAGGAATTTTGAAATACGATACAGTGAGCACTTACGAGCATACAGATTAAAACAACCAGATAAATCCAACTACGCAAAACATCTACTTGACACCAATCATTCATTGACACCTAACACAGAACTAGAAGTACTGCATATTTGTGAAAAGAAACAAGAACTGGATTTCCTTGAAGAACTGGAAATTAGAAGACATTTAAGAAACCCACAATATGAAGTTGTCAATGAACAGTTGAATCTAGGGAATTCTCCACTGATAAACTGTCTTCTTAAGTGATAATTGTAAAGATCAGTAGATATAGTTTTCCTGGTTTTCTATATCATTGCACAGTTATACTGATCTTAATTGGAAAAATGATATCCAGGACATCACGATAGGGCTAATAATATCTAAGCTTCAATATTTGTAATATCACATCTTCTTCTTTTTTCTATAAACATATATTAAGCCAATCACAAGTTAGGTTACTTCTTGGTCTAGCCAAAAATAACTACTAAACATCATGTAGGCATAAAATGAAATGTAGCTTCTGTCATTCTGACGATGATATTGATTTATCGAAACAATTGTCAATTTTTTAGAATTTTCAATAACTTGTATTATAATGTGGAATTGACTAGAGACCTTGAGTTTCATTTAAAAACACTAAAATGAGCATATTCCACGAAGTAAGGGTCGAGACAGTCAATTTCACTATAACAGTGTTCAAAGAGCATCATTGTGAGACCGTAAACAATGTTATAATGTAGTCTCTTTCATACGCGAATTATAAAAATGTATTTGAAGCACTCGCCATCTTTACTCAAACCCTTAACAAATTGTTTCATTAGTCCTAACTTGATGTGGAGCGGTGGGGGAATGATTTTTTCACGGTCAACCAATGGTTTGTTTATGACATTTGCTGTTCCTACAGTCATATCTTGTCTTATTGGCCAATTAACCCTATTCCAATGATCTTGCTTCACCCTACTATCCCACAAGCAGATAAAACAAGGGTATTCGCCAATCACCTGGAACAAATTGTATTCCCATTTGACGAAAAATTCCGGGAATGTTGTTGCAATAAATAAGATCTTCATCTTGGCTAAAGTAAGGAACAAGTTTCACCTCTCGTGTTCTATAAATGGTTATTTTTATATCTGGTAATAGACAGTTTTTTTCTTTTAATCTGGATGCCAGAAGTTCAGATGCTTGCTTTGATAGACCGAGATCCCGTATCAGGTCATTCAGTTCTTCTTGAGAGAACTGCTGTGGTGTTGATTGTATTTTCTGCTCATATTCACTTCCACTGCTACTGTACTGGTCCTTAATTTTTTCTTCTTCTTCCCCCATCAGAACATCTGGCAGTGTTGTATATACTGGTACGGGAATCTCTTCGCTATGTGGCACAGGTCTTCGTGCTGATTCTAAATTGTATTTGTTAAAACCTTTTACATTAACTAAACAAATATAACAATCATCATGGTGGTTTTTAGGTTCTCTCCACACCATGGGCACACCAAATTACAAACTTTTCCTTTCTTCATTTGACCACTGTCGTAAACATTCGACACACGTTTTGTACACTATATGGGTAGCCCAGGACTTGTCTTGGTCTCCAAGTTGTACGCCGGAATAAGCTTGATAAGTTGTCTAACAAAATCTGTGATAACTTTTCTTTGTTTCGCTACAGTATATTCGCCACAAATGTAGCAGAAGACATTAGGGCTGTTCAAACAGCTTCTGCGTGAAAAACTCATTCCTCTGAAAAAAGAGTAACTTTAGTTAAAAATGTAGGTACAAATATTCGTCACATGTACTCCTACCTTCCACTTGACGTCTATTAAATTTAAATAACTTCACTAGGTAGGCAATAAGAACTGAATACACAAAATACGTAAGAAAAACACAATAACCGCGACGCTAAGTCTTAGTAGAGCAAATGCTTACGCTGAACTGACAGTAAAAATCAAGAGACACAAGACAAACAAGTGCACGCACTGATCACGTGATTAGCAGTCGGCACGTGGTACGCCCACTAAACAGGGTCGAACTCTCGTTTCTGCGTAAATTTCTTGTTCGTACATTATTCTTGGAAAATAAAAAGCATATGTTATAGCTAAATTCCCAAATTCAGTAAAAACTACCCATTCTTCACTAAATAATTTCCGACACCTAGCCAACTCAACCTCATACGGTAGCGATGCATGGTTCGTCTTCCACCAGAACGCTCCTATCCTACACACTTTTTGTCACACCACTCTGCACACTTTTGAGCTTCGCTGGTTACAAATATCAATCCCCGATATATCTCAACATAAAACCTTCCTCCAGTTACATTCTAGCGAAAAGCCCGTTCAATTCTCAATTCCATACACTTTAAAAATTTTCTCCTAGTCACTTTCCAAAATCTTCTAGACACTTTTCCAACTACCAACTCCAACCAAACATCAATTTACGTTTCACAGTTTCAGACGCGTACTAAAACACCCAACATACCCCCAACCCAGCCCTGAAGAGGAAACTAATCCTACACCAGGGCACCAAGTGCGCCGCAAATTGAAAAAGTTTGGGAATCACTGGCATAAGCCTTCATATTATAAATAAAGCTTGGAATCACCTTTTGGGAAATGTTAGAACAGAATTTTGAGGAACCATTGTAGTCCAGGCGCTGGATGGAGTTGAGTATGCAAAATGTGAGGACCGGCAACTATGCTCAAATTCTTTTACCTGAGACCCTAAATAATAACAAAACTTAACATAGTAACATCTCGGCGTTCCATCGGTTGTCGGTTTTTTGACGCCGCTTCAAATAAATGATACGCACTGATGTTGCACGACTTGTTAGCATGTCTGGACAGGTCTGCGGTATACAGTTGCGACGGAACGGCAGAATGTCCCGTTTATAAGATACGCGACGATGTATCGATACGCTATATTTGTTGACACGACGTATCCTCGATCCGTAACAAACAATTGTTGCGCGACGGAGTTACGATACGAAGTTTTGTTCTATGTCTGTACCCACCTATAGAAAATCACATGCTGCCGGCAGCTGTGCTGGTCCCTTCCCCTTTTACCCTTCCCCTTCTCCCTGCTCGGCACGTCTGAGTCATAGCGCTTGGAGTAGTCAGTAGAAAAGTATTTGTAGCTCAAAACGGTTTATTTTTGCGTATTTAAGTAATAATATTCAAGTTTTTTCGCAGTCAACTGTTTTATTAGTGTTATTTATTTAAATAAAAGCGCGGACAATGTCACTACAAGTGATAAATGTGAAGAAGCGAAAGATAAATGAATTGTCGTGTTTGTTTTGTGACAAAACGGGTGATTTAGTGAAGAATCCAAAACCACAAACGTTTATTAGTATTAAAAAAGCAGCGGAACGCAGAAAAGATGATATCAGTAAGAAAATAGAAAGTGATACAGACATTACTGCACACAATTGTTCCTGGCATCCAGCTTGTATTGCAACTTATATTAGTGAAGAGAAAATAAGGCGTCGAGAATTAGCATTACTAAAGCAGGAGAATGCCTCCACTGCCACCTCCTCTACAGAAGCAAATGTTTCAGGTAGCCAACGTGTTCGTCGGTAATCAAGAAGTGAATTGAATCTTGATACGAAACAGAAATGTTTGATCTGTGGTAAACAAACAAGAAATAAGAACAAGATATTTGCACCTATCTTTTTTCAAAAAAAGCGGATGAACTTCGGTATAAGTTAATTTCCCAAAATATCGGTTTCGGCTTAAATTTATTAAAAGTTATTTGCACATCAGATGCTCTACATTTACATATATTAAGAGCTTCAGCACAAACATATGTATGGATAAATGCTGACCAAACTCAACTACAGCCAATTGATTACACCTTCTTAGGCTATGAAAGGAAGGATGGTAATTTGTACCCACGACCAATGACCAAGCAACCACTGCCGGAATTGATGATTCAACCGTGTAAATGTGCATACAATTGTAGAACAATGGCTTGCTCTAGTGAAAAATTACATATTTATTGTATTTTTTTATGCAAATGCATAAATAACGATTGTCAGAATAAAAAAAGATTGATAATTATAATTTTTTCATTTATAATATATTAAAATTTGATTTTTTTGAATTCAAAATTATTTTTTATCAATAGTAATTGTTTTTATTTTTAATTTTCCTGTTGTTTTTTCACTTGACTAGCTGTATCTTTAATCATAAAAATCAATTGGATATTCTCACTAAAACAATCGTTATAATGATATCAATGTATGTGTTCTGTCCATTTACTACACTGAAAGAAATTTCCATTAACCGTTAGCAAAAATTGAATAACAGTTATTAGAAACTTGCATGAAATAGGCATCAAGTAAGTTCATGATTATGGTTATTAAAGTCACTTTGTTGGATACCACTGAATAACTGTTAATAAATATAATTTTTAAGAATTTCGTATAACCGTTATCGAGTGCACTTAATAAGTATTATAAGATTTTTTAATAGCAATAATACTGTCCTATAGTAAACGTTACTAGATGTTCAAATAAAAAACAGAATTTCGTCCAAATGTTATCGAGTGCACTTAATAGATATTAGAGGATTTTCTAATACCAACCATATTGTCATATAGTTAAGGTTACTAGATTTTCAAATAAAAAACATAATTTCATATAATTTTTATTGAGTGCACTTAATAAATATTATCGGCTTTTCTAGTAGCAATTGTACTGTCATATACTCGTAGTAAAGGATATTAATTTTCAAATAACAAACGGAATTTTGTACAATCGGAATCGAGGGCACTTAATTTAGATTATGGGATTTTCTAGTAACAATTATACTGGTAAAAAGTAAACGTTATCAAATTTTTTCTAGAATATGATATGTCATATAACCGATATCGAGTGCACTTTTATAAGTATTATAAACTTTTCTAATAGCGGTTAGACTATTAATACAATAACGATTACTATATTTTCGAATAATAATCTGATATTTTTAAATAAAACTAAATTTGCTATAAAACATTTATATTAACAAAATATTTAAATTAATGGAACTAACTATAGATAACTACAAAAATACAACATAATAGGTATAAAATCAAATCAACATATTTTCCAGTTAAGTTTAGATATCAAAGCTCCCAAAAATTCTTAGATTGAAGAAGCTTATAACAAAGATACAACAATTCAAATAAAAATGTTTTCCACAAAATAAACTTAAAGAAAGATGAGAGACGTAATTTTTAAATACTTATAAATGTTTTAGTATTTCGATTGATTGGTGTATAAGAATCGTGAACATAGTCAGATATATAGTCACTTAATCGCCACTGCATTAATAGGTTTTTGAACGCCATTTATATACTCAAACCAATTTAACACTGTCGGCGTATTCAACCTAACCTCACAATGAATTGAACAAACTGCAAATAATCACCTACACCGCACACAAACTTTCAACACTCAACACTCCCAAACCAAATGTGAAAGTGTAATTCGCGGCGCGCGGGTGTTCCAAGGTTCCAACCACAAATAACCAATAAGACGAGATCGACAATCACATCGGTAATGTTCGGACCAGAAAAAACTGCATTTCGATGGTAAACAGCCGTTTCATTTTAAAAAATTATTGGATATCTTAATAACCGTCATACGAGGACTGCATAATTGTAAGTAGGTAATCTATTTTGTTGGTACTGAATAGTGTTCAGTGGGTACCTAATTAGAACTAGTAGGTGCTAAATTGAAACAATTCAATGAGGTCTATATCGAAATGACTATAATAACAGCAATTAGATTTCCAGTTAACTACATCATTTTATCGAATAACTGTTATATAAATGTTTCAACAAAGTCAACATACTTGTGATAATTATGCACATGCTAGTAATCACTTGAATTGTTTTAACCACTATTTGATTTTTTGTACCAGTTATTAAGGGCATCTTAAGAAAAAAATCTAAATAGGGCATTTTGCTCAGTGTAGATGTCTAAAGGGGTGGGGTGTAAAAAAATGAACCAATATGGCTTCTGGCAACATCTAGAATCATATTTTGCATGCTTTTCTGAGTTCATAACCATACACCGAATGCGGTCCTCACATTTTGCACACTCAACTCCATCCAGCGCCCGGTCTATTGATTTTTTTAGGAAGTTCTAAAACGTCAGAGGAAATTTTATCGCCGATAGGCAATCTTTCAACCGAATGACGTGTTTTAAACTGTATGTTTTAATGACATGGTAGTTAAAACACTTCACCTATGATGGTACTTTTGCTCTCTTATGTCATAACACTTCTTATAAAATAGCTACTTAATAATTTGAAGGGCAAATTTTCTTATTGAAAGAAAATTATTTTCATGTAAAACCATCAAGACATTTCTGAGTAAACTTTATCACCCCCTAATAATAATCATTAAATTGTAATATTATAAGTTAAATTTTTTCAAATGATTGTAAATAAACGGAATTTACAGGTGTGGTTCACAACTTAGTATTAGTGGAGCCAGTGATGTTACAGTAAACTCCAATAGTATCCTGTCCCAATCTTCAACATCCATTTTTAATGAAACCGATAGCCACAATTCAAAGAAATTCATACAGTACCGTGAAACTTTGCTCCATTTTCAGGAGTAAAATTAGAAAATGTTCTAAAAAATATATGATTGGAATAATATGGAATAGTTACATAAGTGTGTGTTGGTTTTCTGTAAATTGAATAATCAAGTACATTATTAACTCTTTGAATTCTTAAATCAAGAAAATTGATTGAATTATTCTATTCAACTTCTAATGTAAATTTAATTTTTGGGTGTAAATTATTATTATGGTTGAAAAATAGCTAATATGTCATATACATATCGATACCGGAATAAAACATTTTTAGAAATATCACTGTCAAAGATTTTTCTTTCTAAACTGACCATAAAAATGTTTGTCAAAATTAGTAATATAGAACATCCCATTGGAAAACCTTCATTTTGAATGTATATCTTATTGTCAATAGTGAAATAGTTCTGATTAATACATACATCAAATAAATTAAGTATATCTGATATTATCCCTGGATTAATATTTTTACCTTCTAGTAATTGCTATACAAGTGTTAGACATTGTTTAGGATTAATTTTAATGAACATTTTGGTAACATCAAATAAAATGAGTTCAGAGTTTTCTTGAAAGTTGAATGATTTTAACTTTTCTATTAGATCTATTGAAATTTTATTTGAATATTTGGATGTATATCCATAACTATTAAGTACAGGGTGTTTTCAAATGACACTTACAACGTTTGCATGTAGATACCTCCCGTGAAATTGGACAAGATGATATAGGAATTGAGGGGTCCAACCCATTTACTTTTCGAAATACAGGGTGTTAAAGTTATGAGAAATATAATTTTTTCATTTTATAACTATAAAATGGTTGTATATATTGATCTGACATTTGGCAGGTTGTTTTTAAATGTAGGAGTGCATATTTTGATGGAAAAAAATATTTCAATTCGTGATCCAGTGGTGTCCATTTGGAAGAATATGTCACCTTTCCCCTCCCATTTTTACGTCACTGGCATTTGAAGCTATTTTTATTTGATTTTGTATTCCTCAATAAGTTTCACGTGAAAAACGCGAAGCCTTTACATAACAAAAAAGTTGTAGTTTTCAAGATATTTAATGTTTTTATGAAGTCTGCAAGATCACTTTTTAATAAAAAAAATATTTTTCTTGAATGTTTTTTAATAATTTTTAGTGGTTAGAATATGTAACAGGAACTAATTTGTGAAACAGCAATGCATATAAAACATCGAGAGAGGATTGTTGAAAATACTTTTCCAAACTTGTCATTTTATTAACAAAAGAATCAATGACAATAAAAAATAAAAGTCGAAGTTGAATAATATCCCATTCAAACATAATTTTTAACTGGGCAGCCTGCAAATTACAAAATATGTTCAAAATTTTGTCCATTTACATTTACACATAATCTGCAACGTTTTTTCATGGAAAATCGCATACCTTGGAAAAACTTGCCGGAAATAATTTCTTCAGCTGCATGGATTCTTGCTATCAGTTCCTCCTCCATTTCTACTATTGTATCGTAGACTAGGGACTTCATGTAACCCCACAGAAAGAAATCAATTGGATTTAAATCTGGTGACTTCGCAGGCCACATATTGGGGCCTATCCAGTTGTTTCCGTATTGTTGGGTTATAAGTTGTCTGGCCGCTAGAGATTAGAGTACAAATGCCCCATCGACCTGAAACCATACATTATCCATATTCGCCCTAATATTTCATGGTACAACGTCGTTTAATAAACCAGGCAGGGTTTCTCTCAAAAAATTATAATAAATATTACCATTGAGTTTAGTAGGTAATAAATATGGACCCACTATACAATCTCCAAGAATGCCTCCCCACACATTATGCGAGAATTTTTGCTGAAATCCACGTTGTCGAATAACATATGAATTTTCGTCATCCCACACGTGGCTATTCCTTGAATTAAAAATTCCTAACGTGTGAATTTGGCTTCATCAGTGAATAGAACAAATTCGGTAACATTCCTATTTTCTAAACATTTTTGGGTGTACCAATTGGCAAACTCCACTCTTTGAGGACAATCTGTTGGTTTTAGGGCCTGAACTTGGATATACTTATAAGGATATAACTGCTGTTCGTTTAAAATATTCTACACAGTTGAGTTACTTACATTTAAAGATTTGCCAATGGCGCGAGTGCTTAAATCGGGTCTATTTTCAATACGGTCTAGAACAGCCTCCTCTAATTGCATAGTTCGTACAGTTCGTTTTCTACCGCTACCTTGTAATTATGAATTGAATTGTCCAAATTCTCTAAACCTCCTGTCAATTTGAGAAAATGTTGTGTGACATGGAAGTCTAGGTCGATTTGGATATCTTTCTCTATACAGGCGCTCGGAACGTCTACCATTCTTTCTGGCTTCCCCGTATGTTAGTTGCATATCAACCATTTCTTCAAAAGTATAATCCATCATAACAAAACGTGTGAAAGCTGCACAAACCAATTTAATTACAAATAATTCATTTTCGTTTTGACGTTAAACAAAATGACATTTACCATTTCATTATTGACATCCATAGCTTACTATACGGAGGAGGCACTGATAGCAAGAAAAATGCAATTACAGAAATTATTTCCGGCAATCGCCAGTATTTCCAAGGTATGCGAATTTCAATGAGAAAACATTGCAGTTATGTGTAAATGTAAATGGACAAAATTTTGATCATCTTATATAATTTGTTGGCTGCTTAGTTAAAAATTATGTTTGAATGGGATATTATTTAACATTGTAATTATCTTATTTTTTATTGTCATTAATACTTTTGTTAATAAAATCACAAGTTTGGAAAAGTATTTTAACAATCCTCTCTCAATGTTTTATATGCATTGCTGCTTCACGTATTAGTTCCTGATACATATTCTAACCATTAGTAGTTTGGTAGTTATTAAAAAACATTCAAGAAAAATATTTGTTTATCTTTTTATTTAAAAGTGATCTTGCAGAGTTCATCAAATCATTAAGTATCTTGAAAACTACACATTTTTTGATATGTAAAGGTTATGCGTTTTTGACGTGAAAACTATTGAGGAATACAAAATCGAATAAAAATAGCTTCATATGCCAGTGGCGTAAAAAATGGGAGGGGAAAGGTGGTATCTTCTTCCAACTGCACACCACTGGATCAAGCATTGAAACATGTTTTCCCATAAAAATATGCCTTTTTACATTTAAAATCAACCTGCGAAATGTCAGATCAATATATTCTTCCATTTCAAAGTTATCAAATTAAAACATTATATTTTTTATAACTTTAACACCCTGTATTTCTAAAAGTAAATGGGTTGGACCCCTCAACCCCTATATCATCTTGTCCAATTTCATGAGAGGTATCTACATGCAAACGTTGTAAGCGTCATTTGAAAACACCCTGTATATTGGTATGTTTTTTTACTAACATATTATTAGGAGTATTAACGTAAGAAACTACAGGTCTAATTGATTCCGTTATTTTATGTAATTCAACGATTCCCTATAATTGTGGAGAACGATTATTTTAATTTATGATGCACTTCTTTTCGTAATCACTCAAAAGATAATTTGAATTATTAACAACATTTCTCACATTATGAGGAAACTTTTTTGTTGGGTGCTTTCTAATAACTTGTACATCGCTGGATTCTATAAAGTTATATATTTATGAATTATAATCTATAGTAGTCAATATGACAGTAGCGTTCCCCTTGTCAGATTTTGTAATTGTTAGGTTATCATTTTTTACTTTCTTTTTGATCGAATTTAAAACTGTAATGTCATTTTTGTTTAACGTTTAACCTTTGACGATTCAATATTTTTTATTAAATTGGCAATTTTCAATTTCACATAAAGGCAATTATTTGAATTAGGTTTTAAAGCTATTTTTCATTCTGTGGCTATTATTTGTTTAGTATTATTCGTAAATTTTGGCGGTATGCTGTATTTTAAACCTATATTTAAAATATTTAAAATTCTATTTTTTAAAAGATGCTTGTGAATTTTACCTTTGCTTCATACAAGCTATCAAATTTATAGATTCAAAGTTTTGAATCAACACCAAAAGCAGCCATATTTTTAGTGCATATTCACTTTACTTCACTTTTAGGTCTATATTAACAAAATTCTATTTTTTTTCATCAAAAAATACTAAGAATGTTGTATGATGATTCATGATTCCAGTGTTATTTCAAACATCAACCCTTCCCTATTATTTTCTTTTGAAACTTAACGTCTGAAACCATCCAATTAGAGTAACAACATTCTCACACGAGGAAAAGGGTGCATTAACAAACCTTTTGACGTGCTTATCTCATTATCGCCAATATCGTAGTTTGATCAACTTAGTTCTCGGTGAAAGACACGCTCACGGACCAGAAATATTTGTGAACGGCAGAGGCCGGTGGTTATAAAAGAAAAGAAAAAAACATTTAGGGAGGGAAGTTGCCCTGGCGACAGCAATTTACAGTTGTCTTGAAACTTAAGGGTTGTCATCGCATGGATCTCAGATTGTGAGGGGTGTATGATACAACTAACTGTCTTCGCCCTAGGAATACTATAATCGCCACGAACGGTTGGCGTAATTTCATTTGGTCGGCTCTAACAGGGGATGAAAAATAGTTGGCAAGGAACTAATTGAGGTAATTCCGTAAGAAGCACTCACACCGGGGTTATATCTTTTGTATATAAGGGTTATATGTTATACAAGAAGGAATTATTTCGATATGAAGCAACGGGCACATAAAGAAGTTGTTTCCTTTGAATAACTTCTTTCGATCCATATAAGAATTTTGGGGTTGTATAACATGAATATTTCCGAAATAATGAAAATACTTCCTCTGTTTTTTTGTCATTCAATTATTCATTCTACAGCAGATAAATAGAACATTTTTTAATCACTTGGGATCAGAGTATTAGAATTATGGTAATTTTACATGTAACAAATGAATATTCCGATCATACAATTATTGCGAAATATGAGGTCCATGCTTATCATTCATATGAGGCGTCCATTTTCAAAACTTTTCAAATCCATCGGATGTGATTTCGAGAAAATCCAACTTTTCTGATAACTTTGTTGGGAAATCAAATAGGTTTATGCGACTGGTTTATTATTTTGAGGATGTCCTTTAAAACTGTCTTTCGGTCAGCAATAAAATATTAGATAATAGTTTACTGAATTATTTGAAAAACAAAGTAGGATTAAACAAGTTTTGGAAACATATTGCGGATTTAGACAGTTTTGGAAAATTGAGTGAATGAAAACGACGAATACTCAGTGTGTATTAGTTTATTAATTTCAGGCTAAGCGCTTTCGGCTGTTAAGCCATTATCAAAGCCGTCGTCATTTAAAAAATTAGTTGTCAAAGCCATCAAGTTGATCAAAAACAATATTCAAGATAGAACCATCGTTATGATTGAGTCATTCGAATAAAAACATTAAAATACCCTATTGTAAGGGTGTAAAATTATATTCACATGATGTAAATTCACTCAAAATTAAAAAACTGAATCAAAACAGATGACAAGTTTGACATTCTAACTTGTCATCTGTTTTGATTCAGTTTTTTAATTTTGAGTGAATTTACATCATGTGAATATAATTTTACACCCTTACAATAGGGTATTTTAATGTTTTTATTTGAATGACTCAATCATAACGATGGTTCTATCTTGAATATTGTTTTTGATCAACTTGATGGCTTTGACAACTAATTTTTTAAATGACGACGGCTTTGATAATGGCTTAACAGCCGAAAGCGCTTAGCCTGAAATTAATAAACTAATACACACTGAGTATTCGTCGTTTTCATTCACTCAATTTGCATCTAGTGTGTACACCATATCCACAGGCAGTTTTGGAAAAGTACCTGTAGGGTTGCGAACTTAAAGAAACTTATGTGACGCAAAAATATTATTTATTCAACTTAAAAACTCTTAAAACAAAACTTCAGATTCTCATTTAATGAAAAACAGGTCCAGAATGTAACATATTTTAAATTTGCAAGTCATCATCTTTTGTAATATTTAGCTCATCTGGAGCAACATTTGACTCAGAGTTGTTATCGTCATCTGTAATGGTATTAAGAACACGTTCATAAAATGACAAATCATCTTCTGCACCATTTCTCCAATAACGACCATAATGTTTTTTTAAAAGCGCATCGATATCGGAGAGCTTCTCTTTTTTTACTGGCACTTTATTTTCGAGGGGCTCTGGAATAATGTTTTCCAAACTCTTTCCCTTTCCAACTACTGTCTTGAATACTCCAAGGTCATTTCGATAGTGCATTTCGCCTTTGACGACTACTGTTGGCACTCTTTGTTTAAACTGTTTCCTCAAAATAATTCTTTTTACTGAAGAAAACTTAAAATGCCACTGCCCAGAAGGCTTAATGACGGACTGCACAGGTTCCTTCCAGTTATACGTTTGATAATCTTTGACTAATTCCAGAACCGTGGCATAATTGGAAATAATTGCCCTGTATTCATTGGGTGAAGCAATTGTGTCTTTGGTCTTTATAACCTTTTATATTGTACAGGATATCCAATTTCACGGTATATCATAATTACTTTATTCGATTTCAAAATTATATTGTTATATATGAATTACTATAGTGTATAAGATACCAAATTTATTCTGATTTAGTTCCAAAAGTACTGTTCGATATTTTGTTATCTTATATTGTATAGGATATCCAAAATTCATGAGATAGCCTAGTTATTATATTTTATTCGATTTCAAAAATTTGTTGTTATGTATGACTCGCTACTATTTTTGTAATATATACTTGTACATAAATAACCTTCCAGTTTATTTCCTTAACCCCAGCCCTTACCCTCGTACCAGCAAATAGTACGGGCTGACTCGACCTGCATTCGAACTCAGGCTTGGCACATTGTATAAGCCCAAGAGGCCTCACGAAGACCCCGATCGCTCGTGCCAGGAAAAACCCGTCACTCGAGGTAATCCCGCAGGGAGATTCCTGGTTCTAAATTTTGTGCCGCAAGGCACTGGTGACAGCACGCTGCAAATATTTTATTGGATAGGATTATACAGTAGGGCCCTCCCGGTCACTACAACCAGAGAAGAAAAAAACAGAGAAATAATGCCGCTCTGATACCAATCGGGGTATACCAACGACCTATTAGTGGGGGAGCAGCGGTAACGGGATACAACCCCCAAATGAGCAAGAGAAAACCATTAAAAAATACCGAGAAGTATTACAACATCGAGACGCTCTAGCTACTCGTTCAACACAACCTAAAGAGAAGATTAAAGGGGACGAAACCTTAAGACCTGGTGTGAGCGACAAGTTAATGTGTTGAGAGCAGCGCACAGTAATAAGTGAAAGTTCACAGTTAAAACCTGAACAGCTTCGTTATTGCGACAATTTATAATAATATACCTTTTTTATTTATTGTTATTAGTAGTTCGTTTTATGATAAAGACTTTTTATATTATAAACTTACCTTCGGCTGCTCTTTATTACATAAAAGCCGGGGCATAAAGGGTCCTCTCTCTTTGGGTTCAGGCTGCCAATAACTCAATTCATTAATGATCAAAGCTGTCCTTCCTCTTCCTTTTTTTTAACCAGACGTTTTACTTTGCGACCCAAAGAAATGAAATCACTGACAATTTTGACCTGTTTTCAAAATGTCCGCACTGACGCTGATGTTCTGGAACTACGATCAATTTCAATTATTTCTTTTTTAACAAGAAAAATTCCTTTCCTGACATGGAAAACTCCTTCACACTGACTTGACACTTCATTTTATCGATTTATGAAACTTATTTTATTTAAATGACGAATTTCAATATATTTTTATCTGAACTTTCTCTGACTCCAGCAACAAGCTGTCCTCTCCAAAAACCAACGCCCGATTCTTTTTTGTTTTTGAATAAACTACTTCCTTTAAACAGGAAATTCATAGCATACTTACTGATAAATCTTTGACAATAATTAACTGATTATATATAAATTGTTCAAAATTGGCTAATAGTTCCTCATAATGCCATGGAGGATACTTTTCACACAACACTTAGTTTATTCTTATCCCATAATTCGTCCTTTTATACGGTAATCTCACCCTTATTTTAACAATTTTCACCTGTTTATAGGTGTTATTATACTCTTTATTTACATAAATCAGTACATAATCACGAAACTCGTCCGCCATCTTGAGGCCAGCATTTTTTCTCTCTAACACTCTTCTTCAATGTATTGTAACCGGAATCATAAATGAAGAATAACAAGTCAAGATAAATAAAAGCTTGTAATAAATCTGAAATAATAACAATCTGACAAACGACAAAAAAAGGTCCCGCATGCCGCGAGAAAATTGCCAACTCCGACCACATGTTAGTTGTTCATACGTAGTACCATAGTGGCCTGGAATACCATAAGATCTTCATTAGCATTACACCTAAGCCTAAAAAATCTATTGAATTTCAGGATTTTTTGAAAATTTTCAACACTTTTTTTCATGAAATTCAATTTCTAAGTTTTTCTTCAAAATTAGAGCCTATTCTTACATGGGTTTCGAATTATTCAAGAGAAGAAAAAATCATTTATCAGCCTCACACGGCTTAATGGTGCATCTTAGTATAAAAGTAAGTTGATTTCCATCGTCCTATTTCGAGCTCTAGTTCACTATGTAGGATTAATTGTATGTTGTTCTAGGACACCCTGTAGGAAGACATGCCAGTGGAAAGATTCAAATAGAAAAAAAGTGGAAATGGTTGAAAATAGTCTTTCCACACCATCCGTCGTTCCGTTCGTCTTCTTCTGATTCGGATGATTTACAAAATGTATCGTCAAATTCTAACGATGATGTGAGTTTAGCCGATGAAATTGACGCCCAAAAACTGGAAGAGTGAATGGAAAATGGGACCATTGACGACAGAAGCTTTATTCTAATGAAAATACCTGGAAATGAGTATATAAATTATTATGTAGCAAAAGTACGTTCAAGAGATCAGGGGGATTTCCACGTAATATACTTAATAAAGCAACCAGTATCAA
Source organism: Galeruca laticollis (assembly GCA_963921935.1). Lineage (NCBI taxonomy): Eukaryota > Metazoa > Arthropoda > Insecta > Coleoptera > Chrysomelidae > Galeruca > Galeruca laticollis. Next base: position 273,871,676 of record OY998175.1, on the reverse strand, counting down.
AGAAATCGTTGATTGAGGAATCTTCTACCGTTTATGCAGTAGGAGCAAAGAACATAGCGATGAAGTTACCGCCACTTATGACACCTTTAGGCTCAAGACGCCAACAGTGTTATTCAACTTTTCCTGTTGATTTTAGTGCAGTAAACTATATATAATTTAGTTAATAAATATTTTGAGGAAAACTCCATCAATATGATTTACCTGTTGGTTGTTGTGTTGAGTAAATTTTCAGTGAATAGTTTTGCATTTCCATGCTCGTCTCAAGGTACATCACTCCGTGGCTAAAGGTACAACATGGTACTATATTTTTGGTAATTTTATTCTTATTTTCAAAAATTTTTTGCGGGTGAAACTATCATTGCATTATAATAATATATACTGAGTAATTCGTGTCTTATACAAAAAAAGCTATAAACATTTTTAGCTACTGGATAAAAGCACTTAAAATAATTTGGTATCAAAATACAGCACCCTCCCCTACCTGTTTGTTTAAACTCATGGAAAAGCTCCCTCAAGTATAGGGAGATCGGGGTATCTCTCAATAAAAATTCGTTCTGCCGCATGAAAATTAAAGCAGTTACTTTGTCAGCTAGAATACGTACCATTTTGTTTATGTAGAAACTTAAACGTCTCGTTAAACAGTAATTCAAAATATTGTCGCATGTAAAAACGTCAATCAAAAACCTTCAACTTTTTTGACAATTATCCATAAGCGGACTTTTGAATCTTGATTAATCTTTATTAATTAATAACGAAACTGATGTTTTAGTGTTTATTTATTTTAACCATCACAAGCATCGTAAAAAAAATTAGTATGATTGAATATATATTCTGAATACCTTTCAAACGAGGTGTCACTTGCCATAATGTCCCATTTAATATGTTTGGTTTCAGATGCCTGGTGACCTTTCCGATGCCTCTTACGTCACCTGTTACCACTAGCAGAGAAGCTTACAATACCAGGTGTCCCTCTATAAAGTAACACATTTTGATGGCTTATTACTCGAGAATGGGAAGAGATATCTACGTGCAGTTTTCGCTAAACTTCTTATATGTCCTACAAATTTTATTGATATAGTTGCCAAATGTATATTTTTTCCCGAAAGCGCCGAAAAAAAAATGACCATTTTTGAAACGAAGCTATCGGTTTATTTTAAATACAACACCCTTTATTTTTTTAATAACATCTGGAAGTCCCTTTCTTCCCCTTTCCAAAAATGTATACATTATCGGCATATACTTAAGTTTTTAGGGAGAGATTAAATTTTTTATGAAACCATGTCAATAACTTCCAAACGTAAATTATAACATTTTATCAGCTTCGAAACGTTATAACTCGAAAATGAGACAAGGGATTGATGAGCGTCTTTCACTGAGATTCTTAGAAATGTTTAAATTTTCTATGACACCGTTTGCAAGTCTCAAAAGTCGTCTAAAATTATCGTGAGAAATTTACTTTTGTTAATTTTTTACGGAAAGGTGGCTTTGAAACAAATTCATATAACTGACATTAACAAACGTCAAAATGTTATTTATGTAGTATGAAGTACAACAACGAACACAGTCAAATTTTTAATCGAAAATGTATACTTTGATAGAAAAAGCGCGATGCGTCGTATTATATGCCGAGACAAAATCAATAACATTGACCAGAAGGAGTTTCAGAGCCATTTTTGATAGAAATCCGCCTACACGAAAATCGATATTAACTTGGATACAACAATTTAGAGAATTCTTAAAACTAGAAAGGAAAACGAGAACACCTGAAAACGCCCAGGACAATATGCTCAATGATATTCTGGAAGTAGGGAAAATTCTAGCACTTAACAGTAATAGAATATCGGTTACCAAAATATCCCAAATCACACAATTTTCAAAAAGTAAGGTTCACCGGCTCCTGAAAATTATTAAATTTGAAGCATACAAAATACAAACTTTCCAAAAAATAGAGAATAATTCATTTTAACAAAGATATTTCATGTCAGAAACATTGTTAGATCTGGTAAGACTTCAGCCTAATTTGAACCTAATAATGTCAGACTAAGCCACATTTCATATTAATGGAAGATTGAATAAGCATAACTGCAGGATTTGGGGAGATGAAAACCGACATGTTGGAGTAGTTTTTGTATCCCCAATTACAACAAGATGAAATTATGAATACTGTATATTTTCACATTACTCCTTAGTTGCTCGAAATTCATTATTATATCATTTTAGCAACATATGGATAGATCGAGCTGGTCCCATCAAGTGGGCCTCATATTCCCCGGATTTAACCATACCAGACTTCTTCATATGGGGTTATGTAAAGGAAAGATGCTATTACCCAATCCCTACAAACCTTCAGGAGTTGAGAAATAACATAGTAAATGTTTTTAATACCATGACACCAGAAATGCTGCAAAATGTGTTCAGTAATTTTTGGATGAGATTAGGATTATGTAGAGATGCAGATGGAGGTCACATACAACAACTTATTTATTAAATATAATTTTTTTTTGTTTTGATGTTTTTCATGAAGTTATGTTTGGTGCTTTGTTCTTATATGTAAATAAAAATGTTTGTTTTAAATGTTTTCTCCCTATCTAGTTTTCCCGATTCTGTAAATTGTTGTACCCAAGTTAATATCGATTTTCGTATAGGCGTATTTATGTCAAAAATGGCTCTGAATCTTATCCTGGTCACTTTTATCAATTAACAAAAGTAAATTTCTTATGAAAATTTTAGATGACTTTTGAGACTGGCAAACGGTGTCATAAAAAACTTAAACTTATCTAAGAATTTCAGTGAAAGACGCTCATCTATTCCTTGTCTCATTTTCGAGTTAAAACGTTTCCAAGCTGTTAAAATGTGATAATTTATGTTTGGAAGTTATTGACATGATTTCATAAAAAAAATCTTTCCCTAAAAACTTGAGGATATGCCGATAATGTATACATTCTTGGAAAGGGGAAGAAAGGGACTTTCAGATGGTATTACAAAATATAGGGTGTTGGATTTAACATAAACCGATAATTTCGTTTCAAACTTAACCTAACCTAACCTAACCTAACCGACATGTTGGAGTAGTTTTTGTATCCCCAATTACAACAAGATGAAATTATGAATACTGTATATTTTCACATTACTCCTTAGTTGCTCGAAATTCATTATTAGATCATTTTGGCAACATATGGATAGATCGAGCTGGTCCCATCGAGTGGGCCTCGTATTCCCCGGATTTAACCATACCAGACTTCTTCATATGGGGTTATGTAAAGGAGATATGCTATTACCCAATCCCTACAAACCTTCAGGAGTTAAGAAATAACATAGTAAATGTTTTTAATACCATGACACCAGAAATGCTGCAAAATGCGTTCAGTAATTTTTGGATGTGATAAGGATTATGTAGAGATGCAGATGGAGGTCACATACAACAACTTATTTATTAAATATAATTTTTTTTTGTTTTGATGTTTGTTATGAAGTTATGTTTGGTGCTCTGTTCTTATATGTAAATAAAAATGTTTGTTTTAAATGTTTTCTTCCTATCTAGTTTTCCCGATTCTGTAAATTGTTGTACCCAAGTTAATATCGATTTTCGTGTATAGGCGTATTTATGTCAAAAATGGCACTGAATCTTATCCTGGTCACTTTTATTAATTAACAAAAGTGAATTTCTTATGAAAATTTTAGATGACTTTTGAGACTGGCAAACGGTGTCATAGAAAACTTAAACTTTTCTAAGAAATTCAGTGAAAGACGCTCATCAATTCCTTGTCTCATTTTCGAGTTAAAACGTTTCCAAGCTGTTAAAATGTGATAATTTATGTTTGGAAGTTATTGACATGATTTCATAAAAAAAAATCTTTCCCTAAAAACTTGAGGATATGCCGATAATGTTTACATTTTTGGAAAGGGGAAGAAAGGGACTTTCATATGGTATTACAAAATATAGGGTGTTGTATTTAACATAAACCGATAATTTCGTTTCAAAAATGGTCATTTATTTCGGCACTTTCGAGAAAACTTATACATTTGGCAACTATGTCAATGAAAATTTGAAGGAAATATAAGAAGTTTAGCGGGAATTGCACGTCGATATATTTTTCCATTCGCGAGTAATAAGCCGTCAAAATGTGTTACTTTATAGTGGGACACCCTGTAGTTCATTTTCTCGCTCCAAATTTCATCAGTCTAAGTATCATCCTTCGAAGAAAAGAGGAGGGAGAGGACTTTTGAGAACCAATATGATTTAATTTAATTAGGACACTCTGTAAAAACATTTTCACCATTTTTATCATAGTTTATTGTTTATTTTATTTGTTTTAATTTTTTTGTGTGTATATTATCGTCCCTTTTTATTGTAAGAAATACTACTGTACAGTAAAAGACGAGTCTCTACTGAGGAATAATCGAAAAGGAAGTTTTAAAATAGTTATTTGTAAAACAAGTGTCACAATGACTCGTTTAGTAGTACAAGTGAAGTTTGCACAACGAACCACGAGTACTACAGAAAGTCATTGTGGCATAAGTTTTACTCAATATTTTTTATAATTCTCATTTATTTAATTATTTAAATAAAATAGAATTTCATGTAATCCCTGTTTTTAAACTAGGAGGAGTGGTTTGAATTTAAGTTGGCAATTCTGTAGATTCCTAATTGGTCAGATCACAGATGGTTTTATTCAGCATTTCTAACTTTTGACATATTATAACCGAATAATTGTGTAAATTGTAAACAAACTTTCATTTAAGCAAAAAGAGGATGATTCTTTGTTTGAAAAAGAGCTTCTTCGTATATGCTCTTGCGATCTATTTCTATTATATCATGAACAGAATTATTTCTGTAATACATCTTCACATATATATCTGGTAATTTATCCCAAAAAATAGAACGTTTTGTTAACCTATATATTGATCCTATACGATATAAAAATAAACAATTGACAAATCATTGATAAATAAACGTTAGCGTACTTTATTCATTAATATTTTTAATATATAAATAATTCTAATTTACCTTTAATATAATAATTTGTTAGCTAGAAAAACGCTGGACCATTTTATTTGTAATTTGTGTCAAAGTTAAAGTCAAATGTCAAATAAAAATATAACTAAGTACAATAACCAACTGCACATTAAGAATTACTATAACAGTGTTCAAAGAGCTTCATTGTGAGAATGTAAACAATGTTATAATGAAGCGAAAAGAGGATGATTATTTGTTTAAAAAAGAGCTTCTTCGTATATGTTCTTGCTATCTATTTATATTATATCATGAACAGAATTATTTCTGTACCTAATACATCTTCACATGGATATCTGGTAATTTATCCCAAAAATCGAACGTTTTGTACACCTATATATTGATCATATACAATATAAAAATAAACAATTGACACATTATTGATAAATAAACGTTAGCGTACTTTATTCATTAATAGTTTTAATATATAAATCATTCTAATTTACCTTTAATATAATAATTTGTTAGCTAGAACAACGCTAGACCGTTTGATTTATTATTTGTGTCAAGGATAAAGTCAAATGTCAAATAAAAATATAACTAAATACAGTAACCAACTGTACACTGAAAATTACTATAACAGTGTTCGAAGAGCTTCATTGTGACACTGTAAACAATATTATAATGAAGTCTCTTTTATAGGCGAATTATAAAAAATATATTTTATGTATATGCATTCACATAAATGTATTGTGTTTCCCGATTTTTAGAAAGGTTTAAAAACAGTTCAAATCAAATAAACCGTAACGTTACCACTATAAGCAAGTGATTTTATTTCTGACCGAAACCAATAAAAATATAAGAAGATAACAGTCAGTTCTGTTTCCTACTGGAGAAACAAATTTCCCTTATCAAGCCCCTATCATTTTCTCGACTCGAACAACATTGTTTTTATCAGTAAATAGTTCAGACAATCGGTTTTGGTATACTTCACACATTGCCTCGGTATGAACAATAACTAAAAGTTCAGAGTTGCTGTGTATGTGTTATATTTGGAAGTTTTTATTTCGTGATATTTCCCAATTGTGACGAATGTTTATTATTAATCTCAATATTAATTTATCCGAACATAATAATATAACAATTGCAATTTTCTAAATTAATATACTCACTTCCCACAACTTAATAAATGAGTTATAAATGATAAGTTTGTTCAATAAAAAATTACGATAAAGAACTAAATTTTATAAAAATAACTCACCAGTTCACATTCCTCGAATTACATTGGACGTTAAGACGTTACACAACACAATTTAATATGTTAAAACAGGAAAAATTCTGTTCCGAATTATTTTTTCACAAAATCACAACCCGATAAACTATATGAAAACGTGTTAATTTCCAAGAAAATTAATTTATAACATAATGTACTAACTATCTAAAATCCGCTAATACTAAAACAAAATTCCTTTGTAAATTGTTATCGTCGTCGTCGATAAGTCATAAACCTTTTTTACTTGAAACATTGTTTGTTTTTATTGAACAGGACCGACCTTCCGTTATCTCTCATATTTTGTACTACAATTGAAAATATATGAGTGGTTCATAATATACAAATTGAAATTTAATTATTCAATTTAAAATATGTTGAAGAATATTTCAATTACATGAAAAGGAAATAGCAAACATTCGTCTACAATAGAACTTTGACATAAGATCTGCATGCTGGTACGATGTATGTAAAATATCCAGATTTGCTTGATATATGTTAGACTGAGTCTATACAGGGTGGTTCATAAGTAATGGGCCAAATTGTAACGGAAGGTTCAGAAGGCAAAAATGGTAATAGTTTCTTTAAAAACGGGTATAAGTAAGTATGTACTTTATTGAGATAGAGAATGTTAAATTGAAAGAATTGAAATATATTTTTGTTAATAGAACAGCTATTTTTCGAGATAATGCCTTCAAAATTGGGTATGACCTAGTTTCAGTGAGCGCAAACAATAATATGTGAGAGGATTTGAGTTAACTCGTAGATCTCACTGTACTATGAATGAACGCACCTCGTCACAGAACGTAAGTCAATTATATTAACTGTTAGTATGGTCAATACAAATTTGTAATAAACAGTCAGTGTTCACTAGAATGTCGTTTCAGGCACATGACAGAAAATTCTGAACTTATAAGCAATTTTGTAAAAATCGTCGAACATCGTTAAAAGCATGAGAGTTTTTTATAATTTTATGAGAGAAAATGGACTCCAGTGGTATTTCTCTGATGGTATTAACTGGAAATTTATCGGAAAATTGAAAATTTTGGAAACAAAGGTTTATGACACCCATAAGGGCGACAAAAATTTAAAAGGAAGATGATGCTACTCAGTGTGCCAAGCTTTTGACCGTGATTGAAAATGGTAGTATACGAATTTTTAATACCTTTAATATTACCGAAGACGATAAAAATAAAATTGATAAATTGATAGAAAAATGTGATGCACATTTCTCGCCTAAAGCTAATTTATCAAACGAAAGATATCAACTTTCAAAATGCAAACATGATGAAGTCCAATCTATAAAAAAAATAAAAAAAATTATAACTGAAATCAAGACTTCTGCTTTGTCTTGAGAACTCAGAGACAAATGTTGTCTACTAACGGATCTTATCATATGTGGTATTTTATCTGAGTCGTTGCTATACCAAAGTTCCTGGTTAGATGATGTTATGAAAACATGCGTCAATTCATAGAATACCAGAAAAAAACATAAAGCAACATGTTGATGCCATATCCAGACGTAGAGCCCCAACAGTCAACTTTCATGGTCCTAGAAATAAGAAAAATGGTGAGCAGACACAGAGTTGTGGGAGATGTGGATTTGGCCATGGTATTGAAGAATAGTGTCCTGTGCGTGGAAAGTACTCAGTGAGCACCTAAAAACTAATATGGATGCTGAATTAGAAGATTTAAATAGAAAGAAAGGCTCGATTAAAAGTAAATTAACTTATTTTGTGAGATACTTAGATAATTTTGATAAATCGGAAACTATCGACTTAAAAGAAAGAATTATTAAAGCTGGAACTCCGCCAGTAGTATTGTCGGGTGGATTGAGTAGCTCGATGATACTGCTGCCGGTCCCAAGCCCGGATAAAGGAGGAGGGTTGTAGCAGCAGGCTAGCTCCCTGCTATACGTAAAAATCCAACTTGCTAAAAAGCCTAAACATCGCCTCGGAAGCACGGACGTATATACTGGTAAACGACAAAAGCAACGACAACGGTAAATGAAAATGGGAACATGGAATATACAGGGAGTAAAACACAAAGTCAACATCATTGTATCAGAAATAGAAAAACTTGAAATGGGTGTGGTGACCCTTACCGAAACAAAGAAAAAAGGCACTGGTACTGAGCGAATTGGTAAATATCTCCATATATATAGCGGGGTACCAAAGAAAGAGCGAGCAAAAAGAGGAGTGTCCATCTTAATAAAGGCAACATTAAAAAACAAATTTACAAAATCGAAATTATCAGTGAAAATATCTTAACAGTGAATATCAAACTCCACCAACATAATGTCACGTTAATAGCAGTATATGGCCCTTCAGACGATGAATCAATCGCTAATGAAGAATCCTCCTTTGAGATCCTCAATGAAGTTGTTAATAAGATTGGGAATTCTAGAGAGATCGTGATGATGGGTGACTGCAACAGCCGAACAGGAAAAATGACCAACAGTAATATTGTAGGCCCATTTGGAGAGGAGCAAATGAATGATGATGGCAACAGACTCATACAATTATGTGAAACCAACAACTTAACAATCACGAATGGCTTCTTCAATCATAAAGATATACATAGATACACCTGGACACAACCAACACGTGATCGGAAATCAGTAATACATTACTTCATCCTTAGACAAAAATCAAGCATACAGATAAATGATGTCAGAGTACTAAGAGGAGCTTTTGGTGGTGGATCAGATCATTTTCTGGTACGATCCAAAATATTGTTTTGGCTAGAATATGAAGTACAAAATAAAGACAACCAAACGATTGACTTACAAGAAGTGCCACATACAAAATATAATCTTGATAGCCGGATACATGACAGTACAATACAATTATATCAACAAAGACTAGACAATAAGCTGATACCAAATTTTCAAGACCTCACATTTCAAGAAACCTCATCTCAAGTATACACGAAGCGGCTAAAGAATCATTAGGAACACATAAGCAATATATAAGTGATAATTTGTGGTGGAATGAAGATATAGAAGTTTTAGTAAAACAAAAGAAAGACTTATACCTAAAATGGTTGAACACACAAAATCCAGATTATCTCGAACACTACAAAATAATTAAACGTGAAACAAGAAAATTGATTCAGAAAGAAAAAAATGAACTTTGGGATAAGAAATGTCACGATATCAATACCTACATTGCAGGACGGTAAAACACAGAAGCTTGGAGATTCATAAATTCAGTTCGAACATAACATAAGGAAAGATCACACATACAGATAATAGGAACAAAAAAATGGATAGACTACTATGAAGAATTACTTACTGAAGACAGACAAGAATATTTGAAAGAATCAATTACGGAAGAAATAGATATACAAGGCGAAAACGTGGAAATCATTGGGGATATAATCAAAAAAGCAATAAGAGGTTTGAAAAATGGAAAAGCTTGTGGCCCTGAGGGTGTGTGCGCTGAACTTCTGAAGAATGTAACAGATACATTGTTCGGGGGTCTAGCGTACATATTCAAAATGTGCATTAATGGACATCCCGTTCCAGAAGAATGGAAAACTGCATATATAACACCAATCTTTGAAAAAGGCGATAGAAAACGATGTGAAAATTACAGAGGAATATCCGTAACAAGTGCAGTCAATAGACTGTATGGACGAGTACTGAGAGATCTTATAGAGGATGAAATTAAAGGTCAAGTAGAAGAAGAAAGCGGATTTCGTGCTGGAAGAACATGTAAAGATAATTTATTTTGTCTCAAACAAATTATTGAAAAGAAGACGGAAACTAACAGAGAAATACATATAACATTTGTAGACTTACACAAAGCATACGACACAATACCAACGGTGAAACTCTGGGAAGTTCTAAAAGACACCAACATCAATCACACTCTTATTACAGCTCTACAAAATCTTTATAATGGAGCAAACTCAAGAGTAAAAATAGGAAAATATATCACTGATGAATTTACAGTGAATAAAGGTTTGAGACAGGGATGTTGTATATCGCCAATATTGTTCAAAATCTATGTGGCAGCAGCTTTAAAACAATGGAAAAGGAAAATTCATGGAATGAGAATAGAACTCGATAACACAACACTTTATACTTTGCAGTTTGCCGATGATCAAGCAATTATATCAAATGATAAGGAAGATATGGAGTACATGATGCGCAAGTTGATTGAAGAGTACGAAATCTGGGGTCTAAGGGTCAACATTCAAAAGACTAAATATCTTTGTATCGGTGGAGAACCTAGTGATCTAACAATAAATAATGATCGAACAATAACACACTGTCAGGCCTATAACTATCTGGGAGTGACATTTGACTCAACTGGGACAGATAACAAAGAAATAGAAAGTAGAATAACAACAGCGAAAAAAGCGATATCTTGTTTCAATGGCATTCTGTGGAATAAAAATATTACAAAGAACAGAAAATTCAATATATATATGAAACTTTAGTGAAAATCAGCCTATTGTATGGATCTAAAAACTGGAGACTAACAGAGAAATATGAAAAAGATTAGAAGCTGTTGAAATGGATGCGATGAGAAGATCACTCAGGATTTCAAGAAGAGATAGAATCAGGAATGACACCATTAAAGAAATAATGGGGATTGAAGGTACCATTATAGACGACATAGAGAAAAAACAACTTACATGGTATGGGTACATACAACGTATGTCAGAAACAAGACTCCCTAAACAAGTAATGAACTGGCAACCGATAGAACGTCGGAAAAGAGGAAGACCGAAAACCACTTGGAAACAGGGCGTCGTTAAGGCCATGAGTGCTACAAACCTGCTAGAAGTGGACTGGGACGACAGGAAAAGATGGAGGCAAGGCGTCGGACAACGTCGAAAGACGTTCTAAACCGGCTTATATATATATATATATATATATATATATATATATATATATATTATTAAAGCTGAGAAAACATTAGATGGTTTTGATGTTATACAGTTTCAAATTTTAGAGATAATAGCAGATGAAGATATGCAATTTTATAGCTGAAACTGAAGAGATTTTGACTGAAAGTAAACTAGTATCGAATGAAAAAGTTGATAATGCCAGTGTACAAAGCGATAAAGATTCTAAGGTGTGCGAGTTTCCTATAGAGAGATCTGATGAGCTACATTCAATACCAATTCCTACCTTCAATGGATAGGTAGAAAATGGGATCGAATTCAAGGAAACTTTCGATTCTCCTATTAATAGTAACGATCAAATAATCAATTAAAAAAAAATTCATTTCTTGAAGAAATCTTTATAGGGTGGAGCACAAAAGGTTGTTCGAAAACGTAAGACAACTGGTGAAATCTATAAAATAGTTTGACAATTATTGCGTGATAGATATGACTATCCTCCTATGCTGGTTGATCATCATTTGAATGCTTTAATATAATTTCCACCGTTGTCTCGCGAATCAGTGAAGGCGTTAAGAAATATGTATGATGTCATGTTCAAAACAATGATAGCATTAGAAAAGCTTAATGTTGAGATCCTCTAATAATGCATTTGATGACTTGGATGACTTTAATTCGTTCTTAATTAACAGGGCATTTTCTTAGAAAACTATTGAACGCAACAGAGAGGAAAATGAAAAAGTTAATATATTTGAGAATAAAAATAAAACTCAAAGATCATAAGTTTCAATTGAAAATGATAATAGTTGTCTTTATTGTAAAGGTAAACATGTATTACAAAAGTGCACGAAATTTTCAAAAATGATTACTTAATCTAGGTATGATGTGGTGAAACAACTAGGTTTACGTTTGAATTGTTTTGGTAGATGTCATACTAGTAGGCAATGCAGTCATAGCAGCTGTTTGAAATGTGGATCTAGACTTCACACCTTTCTACATCATAAACAAAATGTAACTGAGAAGGAAGACTTGAGTGCAAATGGAACCGCATTACGAAATGATGGAATAACTGAGGCAAGGTGCATAAAATAATTTAGATGATAATGCACAATTTTCTCAGGCTTGTAGTTCACAGGTTCAGGTAACATCTTTATTTTAAGATAATGGTAATGAAGTGACAGGAAATATTCTGTTGTCTACTGCATTATTTCAGGTAGTAACTAAAAATGGTTCGTTACATGTTTGTCAAGTTTTATTGGATAATTTGAGTCAACCCAACTTTATTGCAACTGAATTAGTAGAATATTTAGACTTAGAGCTGAAAAGAGTCAATACAGAAATAGTGTTGGGATACATCAACAAACCGCAAACATCATGAATAGATGTTTTGTGGAAATTAAGTCACTATTAGTTTATTTTAGTAAGAAGATTTCTTGTCTTGTGGTACCAAAAATTTGTGGAAATATACCTAATCATAAAATTGAAGTTACTCATTTAAATATTCTTGACATTGTAGTGTTTGCTGATCCTGGTTTCTTTAAATCAAATTAAGTTTATCTGCTTCTTGCTGCAGATCTGTTTCATGAATTACTTTGGGTGGGCAAAATAGAATTAGGTACCTATTTACCTGATTTGCAAAAAACTAGATTGGGTTGGATTGTATCTGGCTCAGTATGTTCTAAGGAAACAGATAGAAATAGGGTACAATGTAAAGTAAATCTTATGGAACAAGTAGAAAGAATTTGGAAAACAGAAGATATTTCCAAAGAGAGACCGATTGCTATTAAGAAGTATTTGGAATGTGAAAAACTAGTGGAAGCTAATAAGTGAGGAAACCTTTATCTAGGAAGACAGTGAGTCCGCTGACGTATTAGCTTCCACCCCAAATCCACTTCAACTTCTAACCACCTTGAAGTCTCTCCAGAAATGTAAGCATGGCCCGACTCAATCGACCTCTCCCACCCCAATTTCAATCCCGAAGCCTATGAAGCCCATCTAGAATTCCAAAACTCCCCGCAGGCCAAAAAATGCTTGAAGACCACCAAAAAGAATTCCTCGTTCACCCCAACCAAACCTAAAACAACCTCCCCAAAACAAACACCTAAACACAAACTGAAACGCACTTCCTTCATTCCCCCTACCAGGTCTTACGCTTCCTCTGTAAGATCCGAATCCCCCACACCCTCAATTATCCGACAACCCACCGTCCCCGACGTGGATGGATTCACCCCCGTCAGGAAGACCAATTCCCGATCTACAACTCCTAATCCTATCAACTATCCTACATCAACCCCCACCAACAACACTACACAAACCCTTTTTTTTTAGTCACGGGGGGGTTAGGGTTCAGGTGCCCTAATTGTTGCCGCTCAGCCATTGATTGGCTTATTGTGCACCCCCTCACAGGTATTAAGCAGAGTCCCATCCTAAATTCTTAGCGAACATTGAGATACGTCGGACTATGTTTTCCTGCATTCCCTACTGATTTGTGCCTGGAGAAATATCTAGACAGGAGGCTCGCCTTCTGCACAGGGCAGGGCAATCGAAGACCACGTGCTTTGCGGTTTCCTCTGCTTCTCCACACATCCTACAATGGGGATTTGTTATTTCAATCCCCATTTTCTGTAGATGTGCGTTGAATATCCAGTGGCCAGTTATGAATCCTACCACTTTTCGCAGTTCTTTCCTACCCATTCTAAAAGCATTTGCTGCGTAGGAACTCGATGGTCCTTTCAGCATTCTTTTGGATTGAGCATGTCCCGTGATTCTGTTCCAGCGCTTTTGGTGTTCAAGCGACACCCAGTTGGAAACGGTTTTTCGTACGGCGCTGTATGATACGCCATATGCTGGTTCTGGTCCCATGAGGGTGAGATGAGCTCCTTTCTTGGCACACTCATCAGCTCCCTCATTTCCAGCTACCCCTATGTGGCTTGGCACCCAAGTGAGAATTACTCTGTTGTCTTTTGGCAAGGTTTTCAAGGTATTGTGACAGTCCCACACTATCTTCGATGTATAGCTGTGGCTTGCTAAGGCCAAAAGGGCCGCCCGACTGTCCGTGTTCACATAGATGGTCTTTTTGTTGTATTTCCTGTCTATGCATGTTCTGCCGCATTCGATTAATGCAGCTATTTCTGCCTGAAATACGGTCGTTGTTTTGCCAAGGCAAACACTTATGCTTTGCCTGGGTCTGACGCCGTAAACGCCTGCTCCTGTACCCGTTAGAGTCATTGACCCGTCGGTGTACCAGGTGATACTGTTCAACATGCGTTGAGGTTCTCCCTGGGCCCATTCGGATCTGCCACTCAAATTGACACGATATGGTATCTCAGTTTCCACGACCTTGGACATTCTGTCAGGTGGCATTTCGATGATGTCGCACCTCATGTTGTCGTGTATTTTAGTATGTTTCATAGCATGGTGCTTGCACCAGTTGCCATTGCACTGCATTCGGTAAGCAGCCATTTTAGCCTCCCCCTGTATATAGAGATCTAATGGTGGGATGTTTAGCAATATTTCCAATGCTGCGGTTGGGGTGCCCTTCATGGCGCCTGTAATGCTCAGACACGCAGCTCGCTGCACTTTAGAAAGCGTTTTGGCGGCTGTGCTTTGCTGAACTTTAGGCCACCATGCGATCGCACCATACACCATCATTGGCCTGATTACTCTGGTGTACAACCAGTTTACCATTGTCGGAGTTAGTCCCCAGGTGCATCCAATTGCTCGTCTCATCGTCATTAGCGTGATCTGAGAACGGTTTGTGGTGCTCGCTAGATGGCTGTTCCAGGTTAGCTTGTCATCTAACCAGATTCCTAGATATTTTGCCTCCCTGGCAACCTTTATCTGTTTGCCGAAGAGTTTTGGCGCACTAGTAATGTCTGCGATTCGCTGTTTTGTGAATGGTACCATGATGGTTTTCGAGGGATTTACAGACAGTCCCTCCGCATCACACCATCTCTCTACTGCGGGACATTGTCCTCTGCATTAGTTCCAGGCAGATGCCCACGTGTTTTCCCCGTATTAGAATGATGATGTCGTCAGCATATTATTGAGCATACCACCCCTGCTCGTTTAGTGAGACAAGAAGGTCGTCGACTACTAGATTCCACAGCTTTGGTGACAAAACGCCTCCCTGTGGACATCCTATTTCTGTCTTCACCTCTCTTGTGACTCCACACAGGGATGCTTGTGCTCTCCTGCTGCTTAGCATGTTCCCTATCCATCGGGTGATTGTCCTGTCTGTGCCTCTGGATTCCAGCTTTGACAATATTGAGCGAGTGCTCGTGTTGTCAAATGCTCCTTCGATATCCAGGAACACAGCCAGTGCAACTTCTTTGTGGGTAATGGCTTGCTCTATCTTGCTCACCAAACTATGTATGGCTGTTTCGCAAGATTTGCCGCTTTGGTAGGCATGTTGATTAGGGTGCAGCGGCATGTCGCCCAGCACCGTGACCCTCAAATGCCTATCTATCATCTTCTCTAGTGCCTTAAGAAGAAATGACAAGAGACTTATCGGACGATGAGCCTTTGCAGTATCGTAAGAGGGTCTTCCAGGTTTTGGTATGAATACCACCTTGGAGATTTCTCACACCGTTGGTATAACTCCTGTGGCAAGGCTTAATCTGAACAGATTCACAAGTCTTGGAGTTATTATGTCGGCGCTTTTTTGGAGCAGTACAGGGTAGACTCCGTCCATTCCAGGCGCCTTGAAGGGATTAAAAGTTTGAATAGCCCATGTCACAGACCCGTATGTGACTACGGACTTCGCACAAGTCCAGCTATCACGAGTTGCCAGACCGCGGACAACTTGCCGTTCTTCTCTGACTTCGCTCGTTGCTTCGACTTGTATTTCGGTGGATCCCGGGAAGTGCGTACTTCATACTGCATTACTGCCAGTGTCTCCTCCGGTCCATCCGTGTGTGTGCCGTCTTCTTTGAGTACGGTCTCTGGAGTGTTAACTGGATTTTGAGCCATGACTCTATGGAGTTTTGCACAGTCAGAGACACTTTCGATGTCCTGGCAGAATTTTCTCCATAAGCTTCTCTTGGCTTTACTCACTGCTTTATTGTATTCAGTGAGCGCCTTCGTGTGACTGTCCCAATTTCCTATGCGTTTGCACTGATTGTACAGCCTTCGAACGTTCCTTCTCATCGATTCGAGCTTCCTGTTCCACCAACGTGCATTTCGGTTGGTCGTTCTGACCGTCTCAGGGCAGGTCTCGGTATATGAGTTCATTATGGCATTGTTAATGTCACAAGTCATTCTCTCAACCCCTTGCCCTGAGACTTGGTCAAGTGAGGCTAGATTGGTTTCCAATTTCTTTCGAAATGCTTCCCAATCTGTGTTCCTTGGGTTTCTGTAAGTCTCTCTTCTTCTTTTTTTTTAATCTCAGCAACCTGCCACCACAATACTCAACTCAAAAATCCCCCTTCGGCCTTTAAAATACCCTCGAGCTCCTCAACGGACACATTCTCTATTCGAAAGTAAATTTCAACCGAACTTCTTAAAACTTCTACCCCAATATCAATCTCAACAATTCTGAGACGAGTTCACAACTCAGCTGGTGATTCCAACATCACCATTAACATTCTAAACTCCACGGAACATCAACCCCGACCTGCCAAAACTCTGATACCCACCTTATTATTTGTCTGCAGGACCATATACGCAACGATCTCCCTCGAAGAATTCGAAGAAATTCTTCATGATTCACAAATATTTTTCCTCAAAACTTGGCAAATCATCGCCAAGTCCACAAACAAACCCACATAGATGTTTCACATCGTCACACAATTCGAAACCCATTACCACCAGGCCCTTACCTCTGGTCTCTCAATTCAGCGTCTCCCACATCAGTACAAGCCATCCAACGCAAATGCATTGCCCACAGTCGCTAAATACTGCAGTCGATGCACACAAACCGGACATCCCTCTGATTCTTGCCGGTCTTAACCGATATAAATTGAGTGAATGAAACGACGAGTATTCAGTGCAGATTTATTATTAAAATTCAGCTAAGCGCCTTCGGCCACTAGGCCATTCTCAATGCTTTCCTATAAAATAATAATATTTGTAAAATTTGAAAGAACAATATAGAAAAGTTGAACTTACGTCATGAAAAATGCTACAACAGGTGTCAAAAAACATCCAATGCATACATAATGATTGGAAAGATTAAAAATACCATTTCAAGAGGGTGTACAATTATAAATCACATAATGAAACGTAAATAGACGGTGGCTAATTAGCGTGCAGTTAACAAACTAATGTATAATAATACAACGTGTTTATATAATGAACATTGAATCAAATGTATGTTTAAAAGGATGAAAATACTCATATAGTGAACTGAAAATTGAAGGAAAATTTATATTTTACTTTTATTTTAAATTGAAAAATGAAGTGAAAGTTTTGATGAAATCAAAAAATATCTATTCAAATTCAAAATTCCCAAAATTCATCCAACTTAGATAGATAAGAAGCACCCCTCACCCTTGATTGTCTAAACAAAAGTGACTTAGGGGTTGTATCCATTCCCTAGCCAGTCAGGAAACAAGCGCAGTAAACCAATATGTGTAAAATGCTAGATAACATAAATTAAACATTTGGTCGTAAATACATCCATGGAGGAGTTTAAATAATGTAGCGACGAAGGTGGAAAAGTACGCTGGCAAGGTGAACCCAACAGCTGATGGAATCCCATATGAATTAGATATGAATGATAAAGGGAAGGGTATATTTTGTCAAGAAACACCCGAACATTGATTGTGACCTGTTGATCCAAACTGTGTCCCATACATAGCCCGGCGTCAAGAACACAATGTGATTATGAAGTTTAAGGTAATTGTAAAGAGAAGAAAGGGATGGCAAATATGCTTGAAGTTGTAATAAGTAGAGAAGAAGTCAAAGGAGTGTGTCAATAGTATAAAGGGGAAGTGTATAAGTTGATAAGAGTTATAAGATATAGAACACTGGTATATTGATGACCCAGCTATGACCCATACATAGCGAGGTTACAGGGAAACCATGTGGTTATGAAGTTTTTAGGTAGTTATGACAAACCTAGATCGATACTAGTCTTTTCACGAAACAGAGGAAACCGAGGAAGAGAGTAGCTAAGAGTGGATAGATAGCAGATATGCTAGCAATAAGAATAGAAGGTAGTATGTCATAGTTAGAAACATACTAGGAATGCGCAGGAAAAGGAGAATAAATCTAGGAAAAGTGAGAAGGGGGGTTAGAATGATTTGCTCAAATTTATAAGATTTCTTGTATGCTGAACAAAACTATGACCCATACATAGCATGGTGTCCGAAGTACACTATGGTAATCTAGAACCAGTTCCGAGTACAAACCCAGATCAATACTAGGCATGTCTCAGATAAATTCCAAGAGGGAAGTTTTTCCTATTATTGTAATGAATTTGATTGTTTACTAATGAGCGAAACTATGACCCATACATAGCCTGGTGACTAGCCAACAATGTGTTTGTGAGGTGATTGTAGAACTAGCCGTAAGACTAAACCTAGACCCATACTAGGCGTATCCATACATAGTTATAAGGTTAGAAAGAAAGATTTTTATTAAGAAGTTACAATGAATTGGTTGTTGAATGGAGTATGAAAGTTTCTAGGTGTCTGGAACACATTGTGTAATATATGTAATGCAAATGTGAATAAGGTTGAGCAAACTTAAATTAGAAAAATATTAAAAATAACATAAAGAGTAGCTGCTATTTATCATTGCAGAAAAACTTCACTACATTTCATAACAACAAGGCTAAGTTGAGGTCAAAATTCTTTGAACAACAAAGGTTGGTAAAGGGTATTGCTGGTAAGGTGAAGGCTAATAGTTTGATGTTTACAAAAGCTGATAAAGGTAATTGTTTAATCAAAATGTTCCGAGATGATTATATAAATAAAACGGAAGAATGTCTACAAAATAATAACTTCTTAATCGTGAACAATAATCCTACTAGGGAATTGACAACTGATCTAAAAGACATATTCAATGAGCATAAGACGATTCTCTCCAATCATGGCATCAATACGAGACATCTCACTCCTACTAACTCCCACATACCTAGACTTTATAGACTTTCCAAGATACATAAAGAGAACCTTCCAATGATACCAGTGGTTAGCTTTTCCAACTCTCCTTTGGAGCTTCTATCTAAATTTGTCAATAACTTCCTTTCTACAACTCTAAATTATAAAACAGTGTACACTGTTAAGAACACTTTGGGCTTAGCAGATAGAATTGAAAATTGTAACTTCCATTCTAATTTTTTAATGATTTCTTTTGATGTTTCCAATCTCTTTACCAACGTCCCCAAAATAGAAACAATCGTCATCGTTAGCAACCTACTCCAATCTAAGGACATTGAACCAATTACAACATCTCACATTGTCGCTCTACTTCAATTTTGTCCTCCGCAGAACTTATTTTACTTTAATGGCAGAGTATACAGACAACCAGATGGATTAGCCATAGGTAACCCACTCTCACTATTATTAGCGGATTTGTTCCTTGATTACCTAGAGTCAACGATTATCTTCAGTAACAATCCACATTTTAGTGAAGTCATTGAATGGTTCAGATATGTTGATGATGTTTTGGCTTTTATTTATGGAGATGAAGAGGATGCATACAGTATCCTCAGCAAACTTAACGATATCCATCCTTCCATACAGTTTACATTGGAAATCGAAAACAACGGTTCAATACATTTTTTTGGTTTGACTTTATCAAGGGAAGATTCTGAAATTGAATTTTTCATATACAGAAAACCCACAGAGACTGATCATCCCATTCCAATACATTCTAACCACCCTATTCAACACAAAACGTCTGCCATATCTTGTTATGTATATAGATTACTTAGGGTTCCTCTTTCTCCACATAATTTCAACGTAGAACAGAATATCTTGAAACAGTTGGCATTGAACAATGGTTATTCTCCTCAAATTGTTGATAGTATGGTCTCGAAGACAACAACGAGGTTGAGAAGGAATTTAGCCTACCCTGAGGCTCACAACAACGAACCGACACAGTATCGTTCATTGACTCATTGTGGTGAAGTTTTAGATGAAATTTCAAAGATTATTACTAACAATATTGAAGATGTTATAATCTCATTTAAATCTAAATGTTCCATTTCCACAATTTTCTCTAAGAACAAAGACACTCGATAAATTTAACAGAAGTGGTATTTATAAATTAACTAGTGATTCTTGTCCATCTACTTATGTGGGTAGGACCACTCGTGCTTTAGGTACTTGAATCAAGGAGCATCTCAACAAACATACTTCTTCGAATTTCGGCTTCCATATTGAAATTAATAACCACAATTTTTCTCCATCACGCATATATAAAATCCTGCATAACATCCCCAGGAACAATTTCAGAAAGATGGACTTGCTCGAAGATTTAGAAATACTCAGGGAAATGAAGGTTAACTCAGAACACTGTCTCAGCACCCAGTTACATCTTAATTGTAAATTTCAGCCTCTGTTTAAAACCTTGTGGTCCTCTAGGGCTTTCGTCTCACCTTCTCACCGTGGCGATCCAGTCCAACAATATTTCGCCCAGCACTCGGCTGATTTGTAAAAGGGAATTAATGAGTCTTTTCTATCTTCTATCCATTCTTTACTTCTATTTCTTCTACTTTAAGTTTGCTCAACCTCATTCACCTTTCACATTTGCATTACATCTATCCTTGTATTACACACTGTGTTCCGGACATCTAGAAACTTTCGTACTCCATTCAACAACCAATTCATCGTATTTTCTTGATAAAAATCTTTCTTCCTATCCTTAGATCTGTGTATGGATACGCCTAGTATGGGCACCGTCCATAGATTCCAATAAGTCTGGTAACTTCTTTGATGTTGTTGCAAAGTGCCGCGTTTTTTGTCATCGATCATAAATCATGCAGATAACAGCCAAAATGTGTCATACGGGGGTCAGTCGGCACCGTGAACAATATGTTTACTCGGAAGTATGTCTACGAGAGTCAGGCGTTAAATATTGATTTATTTATGAATACAGACATAGATACATGTTTGCATGAAAATACATATCTTCGTATCATAATTTAACATAACATAATAAGTATAAAATAATTTGAAATTGCTAAGATACGCAGCTAATGAGTTAAATATTTGAAATATGTTTAAATATACATATATAAGAATAAATAAAAAATAATGGATTCGTCTACGAAAAAATATGTTTTTTCAAATGTTAATTTGAAACATATTTCAACTATTTTATAAAAATTTGGGCCCTGATCGGAAGTAACTGCGAGAACAATCAGCCCTATGCCCTTAATTTTGCGAATAGTCTTGACAATGATATCCTTCAAATCTTCAACATTTACAGAATTTTTTGTTAAAAAATATTAAATAGATTGTTTCCAGTTATAAGAGATCCCTCTTACCATAGTCACTAATACCGAGGTAGCTATTTTGGTGGACCTTTTCTCTCCTAAATCTTCAAAGCCTACTACGACGTCTCTTGACACATTGTAAAATTAATTTGCTTCAATTGACATTTCGTCAATGCATAACATACAATCTTTTGATTTCCCTGACATCAAGGGTACTCACAATTCCAAAATTTTTAAAACAAATACATTAAATCCTGTGGACATTTTCCAGTGTTCAGTTACCTTTCTTAGAAAAGACGGAGATGGCAGTCTTATAAATCTAGATAACTTCTTGTATGCCTTCGGTTCCAACAAAAATAAGCTCAAAGCAAACTGTATAAATTCACTAGATTACCTGGCTCCTTTGGGACTTTTGTCTAGTAATAGCAGTTGATTTTTTATCAACATAATGGTCTCCTGCGAGTAGTGCTCGTCCAGAAATTCTACAATATTTTCGCGAGTCACGATTTTGCTTCTCTTTGAAGATTTGAGATTGGTCTGCAGTTCTTTAAATTTTCTTTATAGTCCTTGCTTTCTAGGACTATTTCTTGATAATTCCAAAGAAGTCTGGCACGATAAATCTATAAGCAAATTAACATATTTTAGAAGTGGATTGATGAATAAATACGGATATGCAAAGTAATTTGGATTGAAAAATGAATTTGTCTGTTTTCAATTAATTTCTTCTCACCTTCTACAAATTCGTGAGGGAACCCAGTTTGAACAGATTTATCATTGTACAAGGGTACAGCATCAATTTCCTTGTCGGTTGTTGATGTAGTACTGCTCAACCCTAACATATTTATTCATTTTCATAGTTAGAAACATTCATATAAATTAGCAATTATGTTTATCTTTATAGCAAGCTTAAGCATTTACCTTGGTCAAATTCCTCGCCCACATCCGTTTGTGTATAAGCATCTGAGTTAGAAGAACGCAATACGTTGGAAGGGTCCAAACTGTCATCTTTTTGTTCATTACCTGAGAAGAACTTATTTAAAAAAATAATCCATGCTTGAAAAAACTCCAAAATATTACCAATTTTGTTAGTAACTTTGAGGGCACTGCAGTGTTTAATAAATGTTTTCCAGAGGAAGTAAACGATTCATCGTTAAAATGTGCTCTGCAAACTCGAATCCGATTGTAGGCTTCCTCTGGTGTTAATTTTGCGTATTTGTGTTCTCCAATAAAACCTAAGGACTCCTTCCACTGCTGACACCTGCGAAATGTAATTCGGACATTATTTATAAAATAGTATCAAAGTCAAGATATACGTAACGTACTTTCAAACATTTTATCCTATAAGTACCTTGAAGTATCTTTGGGGCATCGAAAAAATGAAATATTTCCTCGAATACTAGTACCACAACACTCAACAGAACAATAATATCGGTGAGAAGCCACAATTACAATACCTAATACTCCAAAAACGAAGTTCAAATAAAACGATTATTTCGCGCACCCAGTAGAACTTACATCGACACTGCGAACTGTTCAAGTCGAGACACTCTGTTAAACTAGGTAGCTCACCCGGTAAGCGCTCGAGGCAAACCGGCAGCGTAAGTGACACGAGAGGACAGGAGGGGACGATTTTAGTCAACGGCGAGAGTTAATGGACTTATTGGAATCTATGGACGGTGGTATGGGTCTAGGTTCATTCTTACGGCTAATTCTACAATCATCTCTCAAACACATTGTTGGCTAGTCACCAGGCTATGTATGGGTCATAGTTTGGCTCATTAGTAAACAATCAAATTTATTACAATAATAGGAATAACCTCCCCCTTGGAACTTATCTGAGACATGCCTAGTATGGATCTGGGTTTGTTCTTGCAACTGGTTCTAGATTACCATAGTGTAATTCGGACACCATGCTATGTATGGGTCATAGTTGGGTTCAGCATACAAGCACTCTTATAAATTTGAGCAAATCATTCTAACCCCCTTTTCACATTTTCTAGATTTCTTCTTCCTTTCCTGCGCATGCCTAGTATGGTTCTAGGTATGGCGTACTACCTTTTAATGTTATTGCCAGCATATCTGCTATCTTTCCACTCCTAGCTACTCTCTTCCTCGGTTTCCTTTGTTTCGTGAAAGGCCTAGGATTGATCTAGGTTTGTCCCAATTATCTTAAAACTTCACAACCACATTACTCACTTTCCATTACAATTTCTAGCATATCTGCCTTCCTTTTCTTCTCTTTACAATCTCACTCGGTTTATTCCCTCCTATACATGCCTAGTAGGGATCTAGGTTTGTCATAACTACCTAAAAACTTCATAACCACATGGTTTCCCTGTAACCTAGCTATGTATGGGTCCTAGTTGTGTCATCAGTATACCAGTGTTCTATATCTTATAACTCTTATCAACTTATATCCTTCCCCCTTTTTACTCTTTACACACTCCTTTGACTTCTTCTCTTCTTATTACAACTTCTAGCATATTCGCAATCCCTTTCTTCTCTTTACATTCTCACCCCGTTTTTCTCTCCTGTACATGCCTAGTATGGACCCAGGTTTGTCATAACTATATAAAAACGTCTCAACCACACTGTTTACTTATAATCTAGCTATGTATGGTTCATAGTTGGATTCATCAAAATACAAGTGTTCTATATCTTATAACTCTAATCATATTCTATCGTTCCCTTTTACTCTTAACACACTCATATGACTTCTTCTCTTCTAGTGCATGCCTGGTATAGGTCTAGGTGTATAACAATTACCTCAAACTTCATAATCACATTGTGCTATTGACGCCGGGCTATGTATGGTACATAGTTTGGGTCATCAGGTCACAATCAATGTTCGGGTGTTCCTTGACAAGAGATACACCTCCCTTGACCATTTACATGTAATTCATATGGGATGCAATCAGCTGTTGGGTTCACCTTTTCAGCCTACTTTTCCACCTTCATCACTATATTATGTAAACTCCTTCATGGATGTATTTACGACCAAATGTTTAATTTATGTTATCTAGCATCTTACACATATAGGTTTACTGCGCTTGTTTCCTGAGTGGCTGGGGAATGTATCCAACCCTTATGCCATTTTAATTTAGACAATCAAGAATTAGGGGTGTTTCCTACTCATCTAAGTTGGATGAATTTTGGGAATTTTGAATTTGAAGATTTTTTAATTTTTTGATTTTATCACAGCTTTAACTACATTTTTAAATTCAAAATAAGAGTAAAATATAAATTTTCCTTCAATTTTCAGTTCACTATATAAATATTTTCATCCTTTTAAACACACATTTGATTCAATGTTCATCATACAAACACGTTGTATTATTATACAATAGTTGGTTTTCTGCACGGTGGCACATCAGCCACTGTCTATTATCGTCACACTTGTCATCATATATCATTAAGTTTAAACTTTTAAATAGGAGGTTTCATTAAAGGGTTTTTCAATGTTTTCAATCGTTTAATTTCAATAATGTTGTAACAGCATACAATTCTTAATTTTGTATGCATTGGATGTTTTGTGACACCTGTTGTTCAAATTCGTTGCTAATCAAGCCTGCCTCTCTCTCCGGTTGATTTCTATCGAAAAACGAATCATTAACCCACAATTGAATCAAAAACTCTCCAAAATTTTCTCCTAGACCCTTGTCTTCTCTTCAAACACTTTCTTTCACGTGACTGAATCCCAGTCACCACTTTAACTCAAGTCTAACTCAATACTCGGCACACTAATCAACCAAAAAAACCCCAACTCAGATCTGCAGAGGAAATATATCCTATAACACGGCCAAATCTCAAAATACCCAACCACTAATAAAACAATTATAAACCGAACACAAATAAATCACGAACTTCTCTCTCTCTCTCTCTCTCTCTCTCTCTCTCTCTCTCTCTCTCTCTGTGACAATTGTATAAACAGGCATATTTGAAATAATTTGTTCAACTCTTATGATTGTGACTGTGATGCCAATAGGTTAAAATTGATTAATACTTCATAAAATCTAAGTAAAACTATATGAGTTTATTTTAATCATAGCTATTACAGGGCTTCATTCCTTTTTAGTGTTTGAGACTGACAGCTGTGATGATTTCACCACAACTACTACAGAGATTAAGGAGTTTTGTTTTTCATTCGATAGTCGTAGAAAAAGTATAGTCTAAAACACGGGTGGAATTTCAAATTCTACACCCGTAGAATCATTTCCCTCGCCTTCTACTCGTGTAGACTTTTGTTTATTCCACCCTTGAAATGGAATACACTAATTCTGAATAGTTTTGTATAAATCTCATTCATTAGGGGAATATTGAAACGACGACCATATAGTGAATTGATAAAATTCAATTTTCTAGACAACGATTAATATTTTGGAGATCAATAAAGTATACCGTTTTTTCTATAGAAATTATCACTCTATCCAAATTAAATAAAAGGAATGTAAATTAATGGATGACAAAACATTTCTAGCTGATTATATCTAATGCATATGGTGCATGTGGCAACATTTACGAGTTAACTCAAATCCTCCCACATACTCATGTTTGCCCTTACTGATACTAGTTCATACCCAATTATCAAGTCACTATCTCTAAAAATAGCTGTTGCATTAATAAAAATCTATTTCATTCATTTCAATTTAACATTCTGTATCTCACGAATGAGCAGACTTAGACTCATTGTTGTTAATGGGAATATTATTATTTTTGCAATTTGAAGCTGTAGTCACAATTTGGCGCATTACTTATTAATCACCCCGTATAGACTGTCAATCAAATGTGCATATTTTACAAAAATAATCGTACCGGCATGTGGATTTTATGTAAAAATTCCAACGGAGACGAACGTGTGCTATTTTCATTCCATATAATCAAAATATTTTTCAACATATTTTAATTTGAATAATTTAATTTCATCTTATATACCACGAATAACTAAATTTCTATTGCAGAAATAACGGAAGGTCGGTCCTGTTCAGTACCAACAAAAAATACATCAAGTAGGTACTAGTTAGAAAAAATGACATATCGACGACGATTCATTTCTAAACAAAGGAATTTAGTTATTATACACGGGGCTTTTAGGCAGTGATATAAATTTTCACCAAAATTAAACATTTTCATTTAGTATATCGTGTTGTGATCTTTTTTAAATGTTTCACTTACGCGAGTGTATGTAGAAAATAATACGAGAGAGAATTTTTCCTAATTTAACCATTTGTGTTGTGTTTAGCGAAGAAAGTGCCCAAAAGAGGCGAGTAGAATTATTGTGAAATGGTGAGTAATTTTTATAAAATACAGTACATTATTCTAGATTGTTATTGATCAAGCTTATCATTTATAACTCACTCATTAAGTCGTGGGAAGTAGGTATAATAATATAGGAAATAGCTAAGTTTATATTATGTTTGGATAAATTAATAATTGAGATTAACCTAAACTAATCTAACCTAACCTAAAATAATTATAAATGTTCTTCATACTTATGAGTTATCTCGAAACAAAAACATCCAAATTTAACAAATACATTGCAACTATGATATTTTAGTTATTGTGCAAGCAGGGGCGATCTGCATTATACTAAAAATCAATTTTTTGATTTATTTACTGATAAAAACAATGTTGTTTCAAGTCGATAAAATAATAGTGGTTTAAGGGAATCTTGCGTTTCTGGAAACAAAACCGTTATTATAGAATATATTTTGATTAGTGTGATAATATCTCGTATACCCTTTGAGATATCAAATTGAAAATTTGGGGGATAGTAGCCATCATTAATCTTCACACTCTAAAATTAGTTACAATATTACACGTTGTTCCAGAATATTGTGCCATATCAAAGTAACATTTTTTTAAATAAAACAACAATCTAGGGTTACGGTGTGTTCTACTGAATATTTTAAAACTTGTAACCAATTTCCCATAAAAATCAAACCAAGTTCAATATTTTGTATAATGTGAAAGAAATTCGAGAATGAAGGGGTGTATAGAGATTTAGCGAGATTTAGCAAGGCAAGCATTTTGTCATTTTTAGAGTTTGTAATCTTAGATTACACTATTTAACAATTATATCAATAAAAAAATGTGCGGATAATTAAGTTGTTTTTCAAATAATAATGATTTAAAATGGGACTACTTTTTGACGCGGAGTAATTTGAGTGTGTTTGATAGGTTATTTTGTGACGTGCATATGCGTATTTATTATGGTTAGTGGGCTTACATGCTTTTTAGTGATTTGATTTCCTTCGTAAGTGATTAGCTCGAGCAAATATCAGTTTGGCAGAAGGCTGGGGGTGATGCATTCCACATTGCTGCCATGTGAACTATTTCAAGTGGAATGGTATATATGGGAAGAATGCAGATGCAGTTGCCAATATTGTGGAACATATAAGAGAAAAATATATATTTTTGAAATGTGTTTTTTTTTCTTTTGATCTGTTTTTGATCTGTTTCCAATTATTATATGGTAGCGACAGTGATATTAAGCTGATAAGAATAGATATTATTCATTGATCTATGTCAAAGGTCGAGAAAAGTATCTGAGGATTTTTACGATTGTACATGTTTTTTAGTAAGTTTTGGATTTTTTTCCTATTTTCCGCATTTTTATTAAATTCTATTGTGAAAATAAACCCTTACTTCGTGGAATCTACTCATATTAGTGTTTTAAATGAAACTCAACGTTTCTAGCTAATTCCACAATATAATGAAGAATGTGGAAAATTCTAAAAAAATGACAATTGTTTCGATAACGGAATATCATCGATGATATTCAGTTATCGAAACAATTGTCAATTTTTTAGAATTTTCAACATTTTTCATTATATTGTGGAATTAGCTAGAAAAGTTGAGTTTCATTTAAAACACTCAATTCTATTGTATTTTTTGCATAAAAAGCGCTATTTTTTTCTGTTATTACCCCACACAGCTCCCTGTTCGCTCCAATGAACTAATTGGAACTTTTTTAAAAACAAACATTTATTACGTTAACAAAATTTACAAGAAGATATATTTATTATAAAAACAATTAAAAGGAATGAACAAAGAATAAAACAAGAATGAATGTATCCCAGCTATTGTTTTCTATTTATATATGAGGGGACTGCAAGGTCTGCAACTTCAATTGACTTCTTGCTGTGTCTTCAGGAAGGCAGAGATAATTCCTCCCGCCGAAGTTTCAACTCACGCGGGAAAAAGGAGTTGAATGGACGTTGATGTAACAACTGGAGTTTGGGACGCTGTCTTCTTTCTGGGCTTGAATTGTGTATGCTGCAATTGCTCCTGCTATAGCGTTGTAAACAACTATAGTCCACACAATGGGTGTATGAGATATCCTAGTTGTCTATTGCAAGGGGAAGTTTTCTGTGAGCTGGTAGAAGTAATCTGAAAGCTGATCCAACTTGATATCTTCCAAGGGCACCCCTGGTTTTAGAGTTGGCAGTGTGCCGTTCATGATCTGGAAGAAGTATTGGTTGGCTATCGGCTATTGATTTTTCATTAGCTAGCATTTGTGCAGTTGATTTTATCTCACATCCCACAGGGATATCGATTAAAAATATTCCCTCCAACTTTTTGACTTCTTGTTGTTGCTTGCAAGTGACTTTTAAGGTGTCTTCATTTGGAAATACACCTAGCCAATTATTAGTGCTTCCCAGTTGGTTGAATTTTGACTTTGTGAAAGTTGAACTTATTTGTTTACATTGTGAGATATTTTTCATGTCCAAAGCAAGAAGTTCACAAGGTGTGTCGCTGTTAATTTCTTCTATTTCTTGTTTTGTGCAAGAATAAGTTTTGATGCAATCATTATTTCGAAATGTAGAATGTAACTGACTTTCTAACATGAATTCATCTCGAGGAATGATTGCCTTGAACTGACCTTTATAAGGTACAGGTAGTGGAAACATATGGTAAATATTGAAGATATCTGGATAAATTATAGGTACGTTAAGAATATAAGTTATTTTATTTTTATAGATGTAGCATTCGATTTTTATTATAGATTCATATAATTGTGTATTTTCTAAAATAATTTCGAAAGGAAGTTGTGACTTAGGAATTTTATTTTCTACTGATTTTAAAGCTAAAAATACATCAGATGCATGATGTTCAATTTTGCAAACGTCAAAGAGTTTTCTATATCTTGCAAAATTGATAGAATAACTTCATACATGTTAAAAATCTGATTTATCACGTCTTTAATAAATAGTGAATTTCTCCTATAAACTACTGTGTTGATTATTAATTTCATTTGTTCTATCTTGATATCTTATAGTTGTTCATTATGACTTATTTTTTGAACAGTGACATCAAAAGTTTTTATTGTAATAACAGACCGTGAAATTTGTGAATTCAATTTAGATACCAATTTTTCTGCAGGTTATCTATTAAATTTTCATATCTTTCGCTATTTGACGCATATAAATTACCTGTAATACACTTAAAGATTGAGCCTAGCCCTTTGATCAGTCCTCTCTTGAAGCGTTGTAGTTTCGGAATAATATAAAATAATTTGTTTATCTATAGTAAATTCCAATATTTTTATGTAACTAGAGATATTCCTTGAATAATTTTGATTTTCATTTATAGTATATAGAATTTATGGAGCTTTGGAACTTAGTTTTTCAGTTTCGATTAATATTGGATTTAAGTCGTAAAAGTGCACCATTTTGTAGGAATATTCTTCAATTTTTGCTAAGCCTAAATTTAGGGGCAGTAATGATAGGTTGTCCAAATTCCTGAAGGAAATTGGTTCCCGTAGCCCCAGTGCAATGGGAAACCTGAAAAATCGATTAGAATGAGTAAGTCCTTTTACGTGGTCTTTTGAGATTATCCATGTGGACTTTGTCTTGAAAACAGGTAGGTACTATTTTACCACTTTTATTTACTGCTGTTATTTCAGTCGGCTTTTCGAATTTATAAATTTATTAGCCATCATTTTCCTTTCATGAAACTTTATAAATATTTCATCGCCTACTTTAAACAGCTCTGGTGAATCACGATTTGTATTAATTTTCCCGATAACCTTTTCTTTTTGTTTTATTAAATTTTCACTTATCTTTGCATACATTATGCGAACCATTTCTTTGCGTTCTTCAATAAAATGACTAGTTAAGATCATATCCATATTTATACCGAAAGGGTTTTCCGATTTTAGGTGACCATTGATAACATCTATTGCTTTAAATTTTGTAGTCGAATGTATTGAGCTAAGAGGGCGTATTTCATTTTCATTCTGATTGGCGTTTTACTAAAACCCCGAGTGTTTAATAACCTAATATGCTCATTAAAGGTCAAGTGTACTTTTTCGACTGGAGAGTTTGATTGAGGATGGTAGGAGGAACAAAAATGCCCTTTTATTTTATGAAGGCCTAATAATTCCGTGATAACTGCATTTTTTTATTCGAAACCATTATCAGTAATTATTTGATCAGGTTTTCCATGATGGGAGAAGAAAGTAAATAAGTTATTGGCAATTTCTGTAGACTCTAATGCTGTTAAGTGATAGGCTTGGGCGTATTTTGAGAAAGTATCAATAGTTGTTAAAAACTTCTCTGCTTCGGAGGTATAAGTGTCAATGTGGATGATTTCGAAAGGCTTTATTGCAGTAGGGGTAATGTTCATTTGAATTTTGACGGGATTTCTCTGATAGTCACATCTCTGGTAAATTTCGCAGTTATTAATATATGTTTGTATAGATTCCTTTAAATTTGGCCAGTAATAGATGTCTTACGGTTATATGTTTCATCTATTCCGCGATGGTTACTTTTCCCTTCGTGGAAAGCTTTAATTGTTCTGTGAATATCCGTTTTGGTGGTAATATCAATTAATTTAGAGTTACATTTCCGAAATTTAAGTGAAGGTCATTTAAAATATTTTCTTCTCACTTCGCAAAATGATTCGAAAACTTCGGCGTTTACAAAATATAAATAATATTGTACGTCAGGAGCAATGTAATCTTTAACAAAATTTATTACGTCTTCCTCAAAATTATTTTCCGGAATTTGAACAGTAATTCTTTGTTTGCGTTCAAATAGGTTTAGCTGGTGAATATAAGACAGACTATATAATTACTTGATTTTGTCCATGATTCACGGGAGAATCACTTATAGGTATTCCTACTAGTTTTGTTTTTCTTTACGAAAAATATCTTTTTAAAAAGAACTAAAACTAATTATACAAAAATATATTTTAACGAAGAGCAGAAATAATACAAATAATGTATAAAGACTGTACTGAGAGTTATACAAAGAATAATTAAAATGGTGTTCAGACAAAATATATAATATCGTATAAAAGTGTCTATTATGCAGTTTCACAGGTGCCCACTTGATAACGCTGTAGACATAACTCCTCCCTCCTTAAGTTTCGAAAAATACGGAGTAGCTTTTCGAAATATTCTTTTCTTCTGCTGGGTTTTTCTTTGGTTTTATTTGAAAATCTTCAAAATTGGGGTTCTATATTTGATGAGAGGCGCAGGCAATTGTAATTCCAATAACTGTTCCTAATATGCTTGTGTACTTATACGGATTGTCTTCCACTTCTGAAATTGGTTCTAATTATTTCGAAATTCTGCTAATTTCTTTAAGTTCTTGAAAGTATATTTTCGTTATGTTCTGAATTTGCTAATTTCTGGAACCACTTACCGTTTCCATCTCAATTTTTGGTAGTATAAACGGCTTGCCATTACTAATTGGAATTTTATTAACGTATTTCTGGTTATTAGTCCATACTTCGCAAGAGCCTGGTATTTTGATTAAAATTGGAGACGTCACAAGAATATATCTGTTACTCCTACATTTTGAAAATATTTGTTGAGGTTTTTCGGGTATAATTGAGATTTCGTTTTTGGTGACTGGTTCGACGACTGTTTCTTGTAAATTCACTTCAATTATGGGGCAATGTGAGAGGTCTTTTCCTTGGAGTAGTTGCGTTGTATAATTATCTTGGGATACAGGATTTTGTCGGCAATAATACGTGTCTTCTAGAAGAGGGCATTCTTCTTTCTCGAATTGGTCATCTTCATTCTTGTGTGCCAAATAGGGAAATAGAGGGGTAAAAGTTTTATGATTTTGGATTACTGGGAAAATATGATAAAATTCGTAGATTTTTTCTTTAAGGATAGGTATATGGATTGCAAAAATTAATTTTGAATTTGATATAGACACTTGAGTGCCCAAAAATTGATACTAAGTTAATAAATTCTCGAATTTAGGAATTTGATTGGAGTTATATATATTATGTAAATACTTAATCATTTCGAAAATATCAGTACTAGAAATTATTGAAATATGAAGAGAGTTTAATTTGGGAAATACTATTGCATTTTCTAAATTATCTATTAAGGTAATCGTTGACTGGCAATCTAAATTAATTTGTGTTATCATTCCCTAAAAACTTAAATAACTTTCAAGAGTTTCTATTTTATGGTAGAATTAAGCTCGAATTTTCTCTAAATTATTTTTAAGTATCTCTTGATTATTGTTTGAAATATTTATAGATTTATTATAGTGTTCCATAAGTTTTTTGTACAAAGAGGTTTGTAAATTAACTTCTGTAATAATGTTTTTCTGGTTTTTCTGTAGTATATCAAGTGCTTTGTTATATCTTTCTTCGTCATCTGCATCTAGTGTGCCAAAAAGCCATTTGTCAATTTTTCCTACGGCATTTACAAGTCCTCTTTTACTTCTGATATGAAGATATAGATTATTCAGTTTTATTTCTAAAGAATTAATCAAAAATTCTGTCATTGTCAAAATACTTTGTGCTAAATTATGATACGATATGGCGTTACTACTATTAATTATTTTAATACTATCTTTAATGATATAATAATGTCTTATTAGGTTATTTACTTGCTTAAAAATAATGTCTAAATCTACATAGTGTATAAATGTATGTTTATTGTATATAATACGAGAATTTCCTAATTGGATTGGAAGGATTAGGCTCTCGATTTTAATGGTAGATACATCCTCTTAAATGTATTGTATCTGCAGAATCATGATGTATGTTGTCATCAATGTCAGGAGGTTCATCATCGTTAGATTCCTGTAACAATTTGTTTGTTACTAACCTCGGTTTTCTAGTGAAATTTTTATGGTATGTGCCTTTATTAGTTTTAATAAGGATACCTTTTTGGCTTAGTACTTTCGTCTTTTTAAAGTTGGGTAGTTTTTTATTTCTCTGTTTAGTTTTTATGTAGCATGTTTCTTGATTTGCAAAATCTGGGGGATTTTCGCGATATTCATTTCGTTTTTGAATAATATTTTCTTTGGTGAATTAATTATTTTGCTTAATCTTTTCATACAATATTTTACTATTTTCTTTATGATCTTGTACATAAGTTGATATAATTAAATGATGTTCTAAATCAGAAGGATCGGGATTGTTTATGTGACCTTTAATAATTTCGGAAGGCGTATATTTCGTAACTGAATGAATACTATTATTATAACAGAAAATTGAATTTTTCATTAGTTGATCAGGTTTCAAATTTTTATTTTCTTCTTGCAAGCATCGATAATGCTCGATTAGTGTTGAATGGAATCTCTCGACTGGAGAGTTGTAAAATGTAGATGGATGTGGTGTAATTTGCAAAAATCTTGAAGATCGAAATTTTTGAATTCTGTACCTTGGTCAGACGTAGTTTTGCTAAGTAGATCGTGATGGGAAATAAATTCGAGTAATTTCTTAACTACAGATACTCCTGTTATACTGTCTATTGGATAGGCTTGACCATATCTTGAAAATGAATCTATGATTGTTAAATACGATTTTTTTGATATGTAGAAAACGTCTAAATGGATATGTTCGAAAGGTCTCGAAGCTGTGGGTGTTAAATTGAATTTTATAACTGGGGGATTTCTGTCATACTTATTTTTCAGACAAAATTCACAATTATTCATGAAATGTTCTATTTCTTCTATAATTTTTGGCCAATAATATCTACGACTAAGGGATACTTTTACTTCATTTATACCTCTGTGACCTGATTTACTTAAATGGTAATATTCTACTTTCTCTCGTTGTTCGTCAACTGATTGAATATCAGTACGAATTTTGGTACACATGATAAATTTATAAGCTGAATTTTTAAATGTTTTTTGTGCAGTTACTATGAACATTCGTGATAAGGGTTCGTTTTGGAAATGAAGAGCATAATTTTGGTTAGGATTTATAAATTCCTTAATGAATTTTATTACGTTTGATTCAGTGTCTACTACTGGTAATGTAACATATAAGCGAATATTTTCGAATATTTTTTCTCTTTTAACTTTGAAAGAAACATTTTCATTACAAGTGAAATATAATTGATTTTTATACATATTTAGTGGTTTTTGAGATATTGGAATAGATAAAATGGGATTTTCCACAGAAGTGTGGACTGTTTCGATGTCATCATTATTGGGGTTCGCTTCTTCGTCCAATGGGGATGAACTAATCTGATATCTGGTATCTGATACGTCTCTTTCGTTTTCGTCTAAAATAGTTGTAAGGTCAGTATTGTCTAAATTAGGAAGTTCATTTGTAGATTCGTTATATGAACTAATTCTTTCGAGTTCTTGATTTACAATTTCTTCAGTGTCACCTAAATTAACGTCAATTGATGCAGTTTCTAAAGCATTCATATTAGGGAAACGAGACAGTGCATCGGCTACGTTGTTACTTTTACCTTTTAAATATTTAATATCGTATACAAATTCTTCTAATTTCAATAGTCAACGCACAAGTCGTGAGTAAGGCTTTTTCAAAGACATAAGCCATTGTAAGGGTTTATGATCTGAAAATATTGTGAATTTTTGACCAAATAAGTATGGTCTGAAATATTTACATGACCATACGATTGCTAACAATTCTTTCTCTATAGTGGAATAATTGATTTCGGCTGAATTAAGAGTTCTACTAGCGTTGCAAATAGGATGATTATTTTGGGATAATATAGCGCCTATGGCAAATTTTGAAGCGTCAGTCGTTAATTCAAAGGGTTTATTAAAGTCAGAATAAGCAAGAACTGGTTCTGACGTTAGAATATTTTCACAAGTATTGGAACAATTAATAAATTCAGGTGTATGTTCGACTGTATGATCTTTTTTTAAACATATTGTCATTGGTTTAGTTAGTTTGGCGAACGATTTAATATCTTTAGGTGTTTTTGGAATAGGAAAGTTTTGAATCGCCCTGATTTTATTCTAATTGGGTTTTATTCCATTAGGGGTTACAATGTGGCCTAAATATTCGATCTCTTTAGGTAGAAATTCACATTTGTCAAGTTGTACCTTTAGCTGTGCTTCGCGTAATTTTGGAAATACTAATTTTAAGTTTTGGATGTGTTCTTGAAGGCTCGTACTAAATATGATGATGTCATCCATGTACACCATGTATATCTTATGTTGAAGGTCCTTTAAAACTTCATTTACGGCTCTTTGGAATGTGGATGGAGCATTTTTCAACCCGAAAGGCATTCGAAGATATTCGTAATGTCCTCCGTCTACGTTAAACGCTGTTTTCTCAATAGAGCATTCGCTCATCTGTATTTGGTGAAATCCGCTTGCTAAGTCGAGGGTGGTGAAATACTGAGCTCGACCTAGTTTGTCTAAAATATCGGATATTTTTGGAATCGGATATCCGTCATCGATGGTTTTCTCATTTATTTTTCGGTAATCGACGACTTATCTCCATTTTTGAATGTTGGATGCGTCCATTTTCTTCTTAACTCCAAGGAGATCAAGATGGTCTGATTATATTATTATCTAACATTTCTTGTATCTGCTTCCTGATTTCTTCTCTGTGTACGTACATATCTGTAAGATTTTGTTTGGACGGGTATTTCATCTTTTGTCCTTATAACGTGTTTAACATTTGAAGTAAAAGTTAACTTATCACCTGGCTTAAGAAATAAATCGGAATATTCTTTACATAATTTAATAATGTGTTGTCCTTCTTCTTTATTCATGTGGTTTGTTCGAATAAGTTTAGTAATATCGTTAGGATTAGTTAAATTATTCTCTTCAAAATCGTTAGCAAAAGTTTCATATTTAAATAACTCATATTTAGAATGTTCAAAAGAAGTTACTTGTATTGGTTCTTCTAATGTTATCGTTATTACTTTATTTGTGTGATTTTGGATTTCGATAGGTGCAAATCCATTTTTGGCAGTACTTAGTAAATGTGGTATATATATATGTTTTCAAAATTTTGCGATTCTACAATAATATCACCATTATATATGTTTACTGGGAGATGTTTTAAACATTTTCTCCCGCGTCTATTGAAAAAGAAAATTCTATATCATCAGGTTGTCTAAATTTAAATGGTATTTTTATATTAGGTCCTACTAATTGTTGGTTCGCAAGGTCTATATTCAAATTCATATTAACAAGATCTTTAATACCTATGATTCCATCGAAGTAGACGTGGCAGTCATATAATACAAAATTAATATAAAAATTTCTACATCTTAATTCTGCAAAAGCAGACACGAGTGCTTGAAATCTAATATCTTTACTTCCAAGACTAGTAGATAATACAGTATTGGAATGGTAAATTGTATCTGGAAAATATTTTTCTACAATAAAAGGTTTTATTATTGACCTAGAACTACCGGTATCGATTAATAGTCTAGTTTTGGGATTCTTAATTTCTATGTACGGTAAATGATTAGCAGAAATAACATTTATTTCAACTACCTCTTTGTTTTGGAAGGCCCGGCTATCCGAACATTTTCCTCAAATTGATTTTCATCTTTCGTATTGGGTTGAGCAAATTCCACTTCTTCATATCCATTAAATTGGTTAGGATCATATTCTGGATTATCACATTGATTTAAATATAATTCTTCAGAAACAAAATTTGGTTTAACAAGTGGATTAGTTTGGAGAATCTATTATTATTGTTATTATTATTAACAAGCATTCGACTTCTTTCTGTGAAATTTCGCGACGTTGTCGACATTGGTACAGGTTTTGGTTACTGATTTTGTGGTCTTTGATCCGGTCTAAAAACATTTTTTGCTGGACCAAATACTTGTCGATTCGTGAAATATCTATTATTTTGTGGGATAGGTTGAACAGGTATCGGTTGGTTTGGTCAATATTCTCTGTTTTGTACTACATTATTTGAGACATTGGGTTGATTATATTGATAATTATTATAAGAAGGATTATAATTATCATTAGAATTATTTTGTCGAAAATTTTTATCATGTAATGATCCATAAAGTCTTTCGAAATTTTCAAATTCTGCGACATATGCCATCGCATCTTCTAGGAAAGTAGGTTTTCTTAAATGCATATTAGTTCTTAGCGTTCCGTGACATCCCGCTATGAAAGTATTCAGTGCAGTTTTATCGTATTGAATAATTTGACAATTTCTCTCAACAGCTTTTATATTTGGGTCGTTACTTATTCTCTGAATTACACTTCTACGAATTAATTGAAGCCTACTACCAAAATCGATAGGGTGCTTATTTTTAAAAGGTTTGGCTCTAACTAATTCTTGTACTAAACAATCTATATCACGCCTATCAGCAAAACACTGTAATAAAGCAGTTTTCAATTTTTGCCAAGTATTTAACTCTACTCTACTACCAACCATGAAAGCTGCTTGGCCTTCGAACTTTTCTTGAATATATACATTCTATTAAATGTGAATTTGATTCGGCATCATTTGAATTTCTATAGGATTCATTTAAACTCTCACATCTAGTGATAAATTTGTTTAAATATTCACTATCACCGTTTAATGGTTTAATATTTGCTAATTTAGATCTGAAAAGATCCCAATTAATTTTAGGTTTAGCCATTTCGTTACTATTAATTTCGTTTAATGAAATATTATTAAAAGCTTCTACAATATTAACAACGTTTCTATTATTCAAATCGTTCATATATATTTAATTTATATAATAATAAAAAATAACTTAATTCATATCTTCACTAATTCCAAAGAATGGTATCGGAAGGCGAGAAAAGGAAATTCGGCACTTACGTTTAGAAAATCTTCTTCCCCGACTCTTTGGTTCCTCTCGATACGTCCACAATTTTCTAATTGGATTGGAAGAATCAGGCTTTCGATTTTAGTGGTAGATACATCCTCTGCAATCATTGTATCTGCAGAATCATGATGTATGTTGTCATCAATGTCAGGAGGTTCATCGCTAGATTCCTGTAACAATTTGTTTGTTACTAACCTCGGTTTTCTAGTTAGATTTTCATGGTATGTGCCTTTATTAGTTTTAATAAGGATACCTTTTTGGCTTAGTACTTACGTCTTTTCAAATTTGGGTAGTTTTTTATTTCTCTGTTTGGTTTTTATGTAGCATGTTTTTTAGTTTAAAAATCCGGGGGATTTTCACGCTTTTCATTTCGTTTTTGGAAAATATTCTCTTTTGTGGACTCATTATCATTAAAGAATGGTATAGGCCAGTTTTATTATTATTATTATTTTTCTCTATTAGAAATGTCTTTTTGAAAAGAACAAAAATTAACTATAACACAAATATATTTTAACAAAAAGCAGAAATAATACAAAAATGTATAAAGACTGTACTGAGAGTTATACAAAGGATGATTTAAAATGATGTTCAGACAGAATTTAAAGTATCGTATGAAAGTGTCTATTATGCAGTTTTACAGGTGGCCACTTGATAGCGCTGCAGACATAACTAGGTAAGACTTTTTTGAGGGATGTTTGCCATCATATAACAAATACTTTGCAACTCTGAAATTTTAGTTCTTATTCATACAAGGGGTACTCTACATTATACCAAAAACTAATTTCCTGATCTATTTATTGGTAAAAACAATGTTGTTTCATGTCGATGAAATAATAGGGCCCTAATAAGGGAAATTTGTATGTTCAGTCGGAAACCGAAATGAAACTGTTATTATTGAATATGGAATAATCTAGAAATAAAGCAGTTATTGATAAATACTTATGTTATATAAATTAATTAGAACACTATAAATATTTGAGTTTATGTTTTTGTTTCAGCTTGTGTAACGCGCGATTCGCGACTTTTGAACCGCACCGGAACGGAAATATCAAGGGCGCGATTCGATAATGCGGTATGGCAAAAGGTAGGTGATTGTAGAATATATAACAAAAATAGAAATGTTTGTAAAAAAATCCTAGATGTATTTTCAAATCAAAAACTTGTTTTGCTCTTCTGTGAAAAGATTTCATGCTCAGTTTTTCCATCTATTAATTTGTCCTGTAAATTCAAATACAAAATTTAGTTTAGGCATCTCTTTCTCGAATTGGAATTAAATCATATATTTATTGATACATTTATTTCGCTGCTGGACATTTTATTAATTATGCCAAAAATAAAGAGTGAATATAACAAATTCCTTTTTTCTAAAGATTTGAATATAAAACAATCATTGTATTACAAAGATATTACTAGAATTTGTTATAATAATAATATAATAAATATAATTTATAGTAATACATTTCCAATTTTTGAAATTTTCTATCAAAGTTTCAAATTATAAATATTAATTTCATTGTTTTTATTAAATCAATATGTCTTTATTTATGTTATTTTGAGGTGTGCTTTGAAAATGTTTATTATTTGCCATAATCAAATGTAAATGGTTTTGATTATTCGGCTCAGGATCTCCAGGATTTTTTTCGATAGGATATATTTTTCTATCGGGAATCACAGTGAAAACGTTGGTAATTCTTCCAAAGTCAGTTTAAAAAGATGATTTTACTAGGGCACTGCGATGTTTCGATAATTGCCGCTTTAAGTGTATACTGAGTCTTACCAATAAATATCGGTGGTCCCTTTTCACAAGCTACTGGTGGCATAACTTATTTTTTATTATCAACGTCGCTAATATTGTTTTGTGATTTTTGTGAAATGACTATCTGGAGAACTTTTGCGGTGAATGCTGAACCTAACGAATTGCTTATTAATGATGATTTTCACAGTAATAATGAAATTAATGCTAATAATGTAATTCAAAATTATAATAATATCAAAATTTATGATCTTGATAATTCTATTCTAATCATTAACAATGAAAATAAGTGGTATTAAATATGTTTTAATGCTTAAAAGATGGAAATGTAAATTCAACTCAAGGTGAAATAATGAAAAGAACATACAAGTTAACAAAAATTATGTATTCCACAATTTAGTTAGTAATTAAAGGAGGAATTATATTTAACAAATTGCCAGCTTTTGACGATTTCAAATATAAATCCTTAGAAACACTTTGATAGATTTCTATAGAATGTGGTTTTAAGTACAAAAAATTTGATAGTCGATTATGTATTATGGTATCGCTCCGTATTGTGGTACTTCGTCAAAATTATTTGAGACAGATTTCTAGTTATAGAGAAAGTATAAGAAATATAGTTTATTCAAATGGGACGTGGTTCTACACTCACAATGTCGTTCAATGAGGTTGGGCAGAAAATTAACAAAATTCTGTGGGAAGCTCGAATTTTAGATGAAACACATTGCAAGCTCGGTGTCAGACAAGGATGTACTTACTTCCATATACCTTGCACGAGCAAAAGAGATAGAAAGCGAATCGATGTTT
This sequence comes from Galeruca laticollis, assembly GCA_963921935.1. Lineage (NCBI taxonomy): Eukaryota > Metazoa > Arthropoda > Insecta > Coleoptera > Chrysomelidae > Galeruca > Galeruca laticollis. The sequence continues at coordinate 273,830,649 of OY998175.1, read as the reverse complement.
TCTAAGACGGTCAGTACCGATTATATTTGGTAGAGTGGGGCAAACATTTCTTGTTGAATTCGTTAGATTGTATATTCGCGTACAAAGGTATTTTCAATAGTTCTCAATTTTATTGGAGCTGTAGAATTTCCGATTGACTCTACAAGAATTACATAACTTTATACAAGAAATTACATATTAAAAATTAAATAGATAAATATTTTAATTTATTCTTCTCTCCACAATATACAAAAATTATACAAAGCGATGCAAGAAGTTACGAATTCTGTATTACATGATTCAAAAAATATAAGGTGATAAGACGAGATACAAATTTTTCTTTATATATGTATTATTTTCCGCAGAATATTTATAAAAATTATAGCGTGACATTATTTTATATAGGATATACAAAAATTATGCAGGCTGCGTACTAGAAGTTACGAATTCTTAATTAAACCATACGCAAGAAATTGTACATTGACACGGGAAGTTACTTCTTACTTCAAAATATAATTTGCACAATCTGTTCAAAACATAAAATATTGGCTAGTCAATAGAAACTAAATTTGTATGTTAAATAACAAAGCCAAAACAAGAAATAAACGAAATTACAAAATTAGTTACACAATAAGATAAAAATATACACGAAGACACGGTGTCGTTTTAGTATTTCTATCATGTTTTAAGAATATCGGAAAGCATATTGTCCATATAAAATATCTGCAGCTTAGAAAGCATGTTTAGCCAGAATTGTTCATCCCTTCCTATTGCCTGGACAGACATACCCAGCGGTGTCCAAACAATAAAATAACAATACTTAGCTTTGGTTATTGCAAGCTGGCCTTGTATTTGATAATAATAATTACTATTTAATTTCAATTTAGTTTCGTCATTGTCATTAATATACAAATATTTGATTAATTTTTCTGTAATAGCTTCTTTTGGTGTATATTTATTTGCAGAGAACGGGCACTTAATTTCTATTATATTCCCTTGGTCAGTTATACCATCGGGACTAGCTGCTAACTATGGGTATTCTTCCAAAATAAATAAAGCACATTCATTCACAGTTACTTGAAATTCGTTTTCAAACTGTCTCTTAGCTATGTCCTGATGGTCATTTTTTAATTTTGTATCTGCGCTACCTTTAAACTGATTACTCATGATATGAGTAACCAATTTTTTTGGGTTTGTTGTTTTTCGTTGTTTGCATACTTCGCCAAATCGGGACGCTGTTAATCGGTATGCCCATTCTTCTTTCCAAATTGGATTTGTGGATTGTCCTCTGGTTTTAATTTCTAACTCGATAATTTCTTCCGTAGTTTTCGTCATATGGGTTGAAAATTCTTGTTTTCGTTTCTTCGTAATTTCTTCATCCACTACCTCTAATTCCTGGATACCGTAATCAGCATCAGCGGGTGCCGATGGAAGTTTAATTTTCTTTTTTGGGAACAGCTGTCTACGCTTAAGGTTACTCAGCCTCTTTTTTGTTTTATTTATAACAAATTTCTTAGTATGAGTTCCAAGGCTCTGTCCTGTTAATTGCTTATTAACCAAATTATAAAACTCCTCCTTTTACTGAAAAATTTATTCGTTTTCCTCCAACAAATTTTGCTATTATGGAGTTATATGACTCTGCGGCATCATATTCAATAATAAACTATGAACATGTTGCTGCAACCGATTTCCACAAACCAAAATATCATCTAAAAGACCACATTTTTCCATTCCAGGAATTTAATTATGTTCACCTTTGGGCCCTTTGCAAAAATAAGCACTGCATTTGGTATGATCATCAAAGCCTAGGACAGTTGTTTTTGTCTGCTTCCAATAATTTTATTTGGTCATCCATGGGTTTGCTCTCTTTTCGATGATGGTTTACGGCAGTTTTTATTCCAACTCGCAGTTTCATTATATTGGATTCTAGTCGTTTTCGCAGTGGAACGCCAACTATCAATTTCTTGGTACTTATTCTTTTTTTTGCAACCTCCCTCAGCCGAGTGCAGTAGTTCCGCAACAGATGGTGTGTTCATTCAATTTTACTAATTGGAAACTGATATCCATACGGCCTTTCTACACATAATTTTTCATATACACTGCTATCTCCGTCAACTATTAACTTTACATATTTTAGTTTACGCATTTCAACACTCCGTCGGAATCCTTCAAGGATAATACTAGTTTCCATAGTAGTAGAAGATGCACTCCAATTTCTGAAGCATTTATGTTAAGGAATATCCACTTTTTCTAAAGTACACGTTGGACAGTACTTATTTTGTGAACCCAGATAGAGGAGTTTTCCAGTTCTAGCGCCAACAATACAAGCCACTCCTGATAGAGCGTTGTAGTTCACTTTGTATGACCGTTTTGACCAAGCACCATCAGTTATTACCGCAATGAGACCGTTTCCTTCTTTATCAACACATCCTAATTCTTTGGCTAAATGAAGTTCTTCTTGACCGGCTGCTTCCATGGCAGTGTTTGCGGTTTGAAATATTGTTTCAGATACAATATCATGGTGTTTGGCATACTGAGAGGAAGACATTGACGGAATATTTGAAATTGCGTATTGTTCCGTTAACTCGGAAAGTCCACCACCAGTACTCATTGTAGCAAGGACGGCAGCAGAATTAACATGCAAGTTTGACTGCTTTTGTGGATGTTCAGAAAAAAATTATTTTTCAGTATTGCACATGGTACACTTAAAAACAAAGCAATTTGAAAGTCCTCTTCGTTTTTCTTTAATAAATGTCATATATGAGAAATTACAATCAAATGGTGGGTGGTTATTGGCATTTTGAATTTGTTTAAATATACTCATAATATCGACAATTCTTCTGCCCTCAAGAATATTTAAGTTGAATATCTCCAGAAGAGTTAGTTAGCTAAAATTGGAGATTCGTCTACTTGGACTACTTTACTGTCAAGAATTCCAGAAGTAGATGGTCCTAAATCATCATTACTGTTTGACACATAGTTTTTATTAATAGGAATGCATGTTTCAATCATACGATTTTCTTTAATTCTGAGATTCCTGTAAACAAAATTTACAAAGTTACGTCCGTTGAATAATGCAGTCTGAACTAGAATAGTCGCACACAAATTGTACCTTCTAACTTTATGTCAATGAAATAAGTTCATTCACTAATTCAAAAGAATTTGAAAGGGAATTTATACTATTTTTAATTCTGTCTCTTTTCATTTTTGTATGTGAACACTTTGCATTTCGTTGTTGATGCCCTATTCAATATCGTTTAAAAATTATAAATGATAAATATTCATTTAGCTCTAGCCTTACCGATTTCCACAATTTACTTGAAAATCACTTACTTCGCTTTTCCGCCAAACCTATTTACGATACGAGGAAAGTATTGGTTTACCCCCATATTTTATTGAGTTATTCTCACGTTTTTCAGTGAGATAAACACGAAGGATGGGTTTTTGAGAGTCAACAATTTTATGATTGGGAATGGTTCAGGGCGATCAGATCAATCCTATTGATTTTCAGCTCACCAGAGCCAGTACAACGGGTGCTGTGGTACTTGAAGTACCACATTTTTGGTCATTTTTGAAGAAATTTTGTTTTGTTAGCATGATACAGCTTCCGGAGTGTTTACAAGTAACCAATTTTATGATTTGATATTGTTCAAGGTGTCTCACATATAAACACACAGCCTCCGTAATGTATACGTGCGGAGAAATTAGTTTTAATAGCTAAAACTGTTTATTTTTTTCATTTTATTCTTGTGTTAGCGTTTATCAAAATTATAAATACATATAATATTGAATCTATTAATTTGCTAGCTAGAGCTACACCAGACTGTATGACACAAAAAACTAATAAATAAGTGTTCATAAATATTCCATTGTGACATTTATAATGAAGTTTTTTTTATACGCGAATCATAAAAACAATTTTTCTTACCTCAAGGCCAAAAGTTTCCGACTAAAATAATATCCGAACATTTAACCAAAACACACAATACTAAAAAAGTACCTACTACGCAACTTCTGCACAAATTTACAACTTACAACTATTATTTGAAAAGTCTGTAACAATAAAACAAAAGTATTCGTACACAAAACGTAAACCACTAAACTGCAACTGCGAAGACCATCTGCATACTGTCTAATTCCAATTCCATAACAGAGTGAAGTATATTATATTAGCAGACATGCTCCCAGTACCTATTTGCAAATTTTTAAAAATTTTCGCTTGCTTCAAATAATCAATAAATCCCTACCTTTCTCAATATTGAACTGTGAATTTCGTGTTTACATACTTGATATTTTGAATTCTTTTATCACGTATAACCAACATAAATGTATTACTATAATTAATAAATATACCAACTATATTGATTTGATAAAAAATATAGTTTCTTGTCGTCAGCAGTCGACGCATCTTTCCCCTACAAGACTCATCTCAATGCCGATAACGAGGTAGACAGGGCAAGGACGAGTTGTCTCCCGTCTTGAGCAGGTAGTTTTTTTATAGGTCGAATTGTCTCCCATCATAGGTCGAGTTGTCTCCCAAGGTAATATACATTAAAAGGTATTAATTTTCACAAAGTACACCGTTGTTGCCAAATCAAAATTTTTATTTTTAAAAGTACGTTGAACTATTGATACCTTTTTCTTTTTGTAAAATGTCTCTCAGGATATGAGAATCATTTAACTACCTTGAAATAGAAAAGTAAGAAAATAATCCTTACATTTATTTATTTGTAACGATAACCTGCAGTTTAAATTGTCATTAACAAATAACTAATTAAATTTCCTTAGATTATTTTAGTGATAATCTGCATTAAAATCTACTTTAATTTACATTAAAAGAATGTTAAGTTAATCCATCAACATTTTACAAACCCAAAAACAGGTAGGTACTTTCCCTCCTTCGCCTTATAAAGGGTGGTATTAAAAATAGTAAACCATATTTCACATATTCTTCACAAGTTTCAGAGGTTGTAAAGTTTGTTTACGAAGTTGTTGAATAGTTAAAAGTGGTACAGTGAAACTATACGTATAATGGAGGCTACAATAATTAAAAGTGAAAAAGGCAAAGATTTGTTAGTGATCGATGGGTTTAAATTTTCATTCCACAAGTTATTAGCAAGAGACACTCTAAAAAGATGGCTTTGTGCGTCCAGGAAAACGCAGTGCAAAGCTTTTGTTAAAACAAAATTGGACCGTCCAGAAGTGATCGAATCTTCTTTAAACCACAACCATGAGAAATTATCAGAAGAGCTTCTAAATAGGCAGACTCTAAGCAATGCTGTAGAAATTGAAGCAATAGAAGATATTTCGGCAAAACCAATGGGCCTAATTAGAAAGGAGGTAAGAGAATCCCATTGTGAAACTATTACTACTCATGACGTTGAAAGGATGAGAAAAAATATGTATACTGCTAGGTCCAAAATTGCATCAAAACTTCCAACTAATATAGTTGAATTTCATAGTTTATTAAATTCTGTTACTTTAAAAACTAATAGGGACGAATATTTTATTCTTAAAAATGATGAAATAAATAATATAGTCATGTTTTCATGTAAAACAAATATTATTGCTCTAAAAGAAATAAGTGAATTATATGTTGATGGCACTTTCGATTATTGCCCTAAATTTTTTTTACAAATGTTTACCATTCATGGCTTTAAAAATAATCATTATATTCCTTTGGTTTTCTTTCTTCTAAAAAATAAAAATACAGTATCGTATAAATTAGCTTTACAATATTTAGAAGAAATATATCTATCTACAACAGGTCACGACTTTCTTCCAAAAACTATAACTTCAGATTTTGAATTAGCAATACACAAAGCAATTCGCGAAATTTTTCCAAAAACAGAAATTAAGGGATGTCTATTTCACCTAGGTCAAAGTTGGTATAGAAAAATTCAAAGTTTAGGACTTTCTACCGAGTATCAGTTAAAAGACAATTTAGAAACAGATATAACTAAATACCTTACTTATATTTTTGGTTTACCATTCCTTAAAGCAGAAGACGTTGGCGATTGCTTTGTTCTTGATCTCATTGCAATTCAACCAGATGATGAGAGGGTGATTAAATTTAATGACTATTTAGTTGAAACTTACATAGATGAAATTTCTACCTTTCCTCCTAACATTTGGGCTGAAAACTCTTCTTCTTTAAAAAGGACAACAAACGCATGCGAATCTTTTCATTCGCGTTATAATGCTTCATTTTATAATACACACCCAAATTTTAACCAGTTTATAAAAGTTCTTCTAGATTTTCAAATAGTTACCTATATTAAGCTTCAAAGTATTGATACCGTGGTCAAAGTATATGATCGAAAAGTATTAATGAAAAAAAAGTTTTTGGAAGATAATTCAGAAAAATTACAAGACGGCAGGATTACCAATTTTCAATTTTTAGAAAATGTTTCTTTTAAATGCAGAATCTAATTTGTATTATAAGTGTGTAGAGTGAAAAAGTTTTTATATCATTTTTGTAAATATTATTGTCTTGAAATATATAAGTATATATATATATATATATATATATATATATATATATATATATATATATATATATATATATAAGTAAACCATTGTATATTTTCCTTTGTTTTATCATAATAAAATAATTATAATTTCCTACGTACTGTTTTATTTTAACAAAATTAGGAAATACCATTCCAAATATTTCGTCAAGATATAAGTAAGACCGATTTGGCAACAACGTTTAGATTTTAAGGTATTATAAGTACTTATGCTAATTACGGATTAAAATCATCCGGGAGACAATTCGACCGTCACCTTTTTGAGAGCAGGTAATATTTTTATTTTGGGAGACAATTCGACTCCGCCGGGTAGACACGTGCGTTCATACCATATTTCAGTTTTTAATTTCTGTAATTTTTGAGGAAACAATAAAAGTTTTTGTCAATTTTTTTAGCTTACTACTTAACTGATTTTAAAAATGGAAAAAAGTTTTAAATTCTGAAAAATAATCTCTATGCTTTGATGGGATTGAATTTTTTAATTTTAATTTTTTTTTAAATTCATATTTTTAAGTTTGTGGTTTTTACTATAACAAATTCGAATTTTAAAAATCGAACGCCATTAAGGCATAGCTATTATTTTTCTGATTTCAAAAATGTTTCAATTTCAGGAATCGGTTGAAAATTAAGCCCACAAAATTTACAGAAAATTTTAGTAGTTCCAGATATTAATCGAGAACCCCCTTAAGCCCTGCTCGAGGGGAGATCGAGTTAGATTTTATCCTCTTTCCATGTATTTTTAAACTGAATTTGGGAAAATTATGAGATATGAAGTATTGAAAAGAAGTTGAGCCAATTTATTTCTGAATAACTTTTTCAACATTTGAAAAATTTTGCTAAAATATTGATTACATTCAAGTGACACAACTTAAATGCAGGAAAAATATTTAATCAAAGATACCCGGGGAGCCAAATGAAAAGCAATAATAAATATGTGAGAATATATAGTGAACAATTTTTTAGAGAAATTCCAAATTTTATACTAAAAACATATATACTTTTTGATTTCCACAGCTTGTGATTTATCTTCGAGTATTGTGCTTAAAATTCATCAGGTTTTGGTGAAATTTTGTCTAAATATTAATGGGATCTTTTGATCTTTTATAATTGTGGTAGAATATAATTTATAATCAAAACATTCAGATAAGCTCCAGTTTTTTTCGATATATTTCATGTTCTCTATTCAGAAATGTATTTATAGATGGAGCGATATAACGAGTCATTATATTTTCTTAGGTACAATGAAGCGTTTTTGGAAACCTAATCATTTTACATATACATTCTTATCCCCGGGTACAATAAGGACTTGTAGTATTTAGATAATCTCTTTGAACTGCATCATCTCTCCAACTCATAACTAACTCGTTTTTTGCAAGTTTATTCACGACATATGTCACCCAGATTAGTCAAAATATTTAGAAAGTTTGGGGTACTCCGTTTAACAAGTTATATTCAAAATTAGATGAGATTATACTTGAGAAAATTATCAAATAAAATCTTTACTTCTTTCGTTTTTGGATTTATTTTCTGAAATGTCGAAATATTGTACCAAAATATAAATTTTCAAAAAATCTTCTTACCCATTATTTCGCCATATTCAGATCCAGTAAACATTCGTTTTGAAATGTGAATGCCTTGAAATGTGTACAATTGTTTACTTCATTTTAGTTTCCCACTCTTTCAAAACGTTTCATGAATGGTGTAGGAGACAATCTAATATGTTATCATATCGTCATTTTGAAACGCTCTTTTGAGATCAGGGAGTAGGCAAGGAGACCCTGACACCTCAAATTGACTTTGATTCGAAAAGTTAGCATATGGAGACAAATGATTGTTGATTGATCCAATATATATATCGATTCATATTACGTGTTTAAATATTCTAATGGTGTTGTAACTTGTTGACGTGATTATCATACAAATGACTGACCTGAATAATCTGATGAAAGTTCCTTGAACCACAAGGGACTATCGGGTTAAACTAATTTAGTGGACTAACATGTATGTACTATGGGCATTATTATATGATGTATGAATTTGAAAGTGCTCATGAAGGTGGCAGGCAACCGCTGCGAAATGGAAAAGTGATTCGTGAATTTCAGTATCGATTTCGGTGTGACTCGTGGATTATTTTAGAAAAAGTGTTCGTGATGGATAATATGGAAATGAAATATGGATATGGAGATTCTGCTTCGTTGATGGCCCTATGTGAGTACAAATTATTTCATTATTCTATTAGATTAAGCGCGTTTTAATTTATTTTCCTATGAAATATGCTGTTAATATTAATGGTACCTTTTATAATGGCAGTAGCATGATAGCACGCTGATAACATTTTGTCCTTAGTTCACAAAACATTGAGTCGGGAAATTTTTTAGCTCATTATTTGATATGTACACCGTCGAAAAAGCTTTTTCGAGATCCTAATAAATAATGTTCAGAAAATCTGGAGAATTGCACGGCTATTTGTATTATTTTGATGTAGCACACTTTTTTCTCACCTATATATTTCCGAATACTCTCAACTTCTACCCTCTCTCGTATTGCATCGTTACTTATTTCGTCAATTAAAGGTGTTGTTTCGCTAAAACGACTGCATTAATGCGCTTGTGTAATTCTAGTTTGGTGGTAGCGTTTCGATTGCGGGTACTAGCATCTCAGTTGCAGCGTTTTCGACTGGATTGCTAAGTAGACCAGTCTAGATGCGCAGCTGTGCGATTTTTATAGGAAAAATGGCTAAATTTTCGACAAGCCATGGTGGAATATTAATTGAATAAATACCCAAATATTCATAGGTTAAATCCCGAGAGATCCATGTTTTGTCGGTTAATTTGAGAGAAAGTGTTGCAAGGCATGGTGAAGAAGTGTGCAAATTTGATGAGTATTAAATGCTCGACACGTTCTCGAAAATTACCAAGTCAATACTTGAAACTGGAGGGGTTTATGTCAATATTATTTTCGAAATAATGAGTGCATATATATTTTCTGGAATGAATAAGTTATATATTTGTTACTTTCTTGGATTAAAGGTTTAATATACTTAAAACACATTTATTAACGACGTACGTTTCGACTCCATCTTCTATATAAGTATAAGTATAAGGTGAAATTATGATAATATTTACAAAATCTAATTACACAAAAAACAATATAAATTGTTAGCTTTTTATCATAATTTTAGACGTCACGTGAAAGACTTGAGACATATTCTTTACAGGCACATCACACAATTGCTTGGACATTGCACTTAATACGAATTTGATTCTCCGTAGATTACTTTTTTTATCATAATTGATATTTTTTCGTTTTATAATTCATTGTTAATACGGACAAATTATTATTTTGAAGTTGTTAAATTTTATAGCAAAGTGCAAGAGATCAGAGCCAATATTATCCTCTCAAAATACCATCATAGATGATGTTTAAATTACTAATATCACTTCCACCTATTGTTAATGCTATTAAGATCGTTTTAATCTTGATAATTTTTGAAACGTTCATTCTTTTTCATTTTATTCCCTGGCCAATATTTTCACATCGTCAAAATTAAAACTATGTCCAGTGTTTTTGCAATGATTTGATAAAGCAGTGACTTAGGTTTTTGAATATTTTTGTGCTTGAATTCTCTTTTGAAAATATTGTCAACTTTTATCAACATAGGTGTAATTTCAGTCATTGCATTGAATTTGATAGACTGTAATTTTTGGTTTCATTTTTGAAAAAAATGTTGGTTTGAGTTTTTTAGCTTATGAGACACTGAAAATTTTTTGTTTTTTTACACATTTTCAATTTTTTTCTTTTTTCTGATAGACCATGAACTCAAGGTGATGACATATATATTTCCTGTTGATTTATGTGCTGACTAGAAATAAAAATAACATGAACTCTTTCTGTGATATGTTTATTTATAAAAGTCAACGGGTATTTATTTTCTAACAATATTTAGTGAATTTTGTTTAAACTTTCTTTTCTAAATTTAGGATGCAATAACTTTACTGCTCTGTCAAATATATTTTTAATAACATTCTTTTTATAGCCTTGTGGAGCATTAGAGTAATAACTTGTGTACCCGTGTGAAGCAAGTGGTTTTGAATAACAATTTGTAAAAATTCTACCTTTATTGTCATATGAAACAGACACATCTAAAAAATGTATTGTAATTTCTGTTCCCATGTCAACTGTTAATTTTATTCTCGAATTATAGGTTTTGAATTTACCCAATATTCCATTTATGTTGTCCTTCGGTACACAAGCTATTATGTCATCTATATACCTTTCAAAAAATACTGCCGAAAACTAAGTGGCATTCCATAACGAGGTTGGCAACTGTTGCGGTCATGGGAGAGCCCATTGCTATTCCAATTATTTGAGAATAAAAATTGTCTTCAAATTAAAAATATGTTGAGGACAAATACAATTCAGCACCACTGAGAAACTAATCTAAATCTAAGTTAGTGTATGCTTTGAGCTGATCCCATTTTATTTCTATTTTTTTTCAAGGCTAGTTTTGTGTCTACTTTCGTATATAATGATGTTACATAATGGGAAATTAATATGTGATTTTTAGGGACATTTTGAGTTCGTATAAATTTAACAAATTCCCATGAATCTTTTGTGTAATAGTCATTTTTGCCTATTATATTTGATAGTATGTCGGCAAAATATTTAGATAAATTGTAGGTACGATTTTGTTTATGTAGATACTAGAAAGTCTCGTTAAACAATAATTAAACTAAAAATTCAAGATATTATCGCGTGTAAATGCATCTATTAAAAATCTTCAACTTTTTTGACAATTAACCATAAGCGGACTTTTCAATCTTCATTCATTGAAAGCGAAAATCAAATTTTAGTGTTTACTCATTTTAACCATCGTAAATAGTAGTAGATTAATATGATTTAATAAGTATTCCAAATAACTTTCAAACGTGAAAAAGTGATATCATACAATAGTTTTATAGAACATTTAGTATCATAGCAACCTAATACCTAAACTTTGAAAAGGCATTTTTCTCTGAAACACAGTAGTTTTTAAAAACGCGACTGAACCATCATTGTATCTGCATGGAACATTCTTCAGTAGTTTGAAAATGGGTAAGAAAAATGCTATTTATTCCAATAAAATTATATTACGAATTTAGTATACATTGTACAAGGACAAGAGAAAAAATTAGCCATTCTTGATGTTCCTCCGAATTTTTCAAATTGCATCAAATGAAGCGTCGTTATGTCTGGAACATTTTGATATATTAAATTACGTCCGTTGCGTCTGAGAAACGTTATAATGAACTGATCATGCTCTAACTTATTCAATATGCGACGAACATAATATTGTTATGAAACAACACACTGGTATAGTCCCTAAATCCGACTCTGTCTAAGCCAGATATGAAAGTTAAAATTATGGCGGACGCGCAGGGTTTCTTAGAATTGTTTACGAATTGTGACTTTCTTATCTAGAGATTTTTTTGTGACCAGTCTTATCTAGAAAATGCCAGAGCCAATTGTTTTTGTGTGTGTAAGCCGCAGTCCGGAATTTTCTAGTAAAAAAGGCTTTAATATATAAGGGACCGATCAGGAAGTTAGTTGATAAAGTGATCTTGACAAATAAACAGTAAATAAGTGAAAATAAAAGTGTTGATATGAATTAATAATTGAGTTTGTGTGCATATAAATTAAATTTAAGTGATTAGTTTAGTATATATAAATTAAGTGTTAGTTATTAGTTTACTGTTCAAATGAATAACAAAAACACTACATAGGTATCAGAAGTGGGATAATATAAATAAATATATACGTTAAAATGGCCAAGAGACTAAGGGACTGGAAAGTAACTGAGTTAAGAGCAGAATTGGAAGATCGTGAGTTGGAAACATCCTGTAAGAAAAGTGAATTACTTAGTAGAAAGACTTAAAGTTGCACTGGAAAATGACGGCTTTGATCCAGAAACAGTTTTATTTAATGACGAGGCTTCCACCTCAATTTCTGCTAAGATTTCTGCCGTGGAAGAGAACATTGAAGAGAAGATTTCTGCCATGGAAGAGAAACTTTCAACGAATGTGAAAAACGATATCTCTACTATGAAGAGTGATATTTCGGCTAACATGGACGAGAAGATTTCGGCTATAGAAGAGAAGATTTCAACGAATGTGAAAAACGATGTTTCTGCTATGAAGAACGACATTTCTGCTAATATTCACGACAAGATTTCTACTTTGAAGAACGATATATCTGCCGATATTTTATTAATGAAAAACAACATTGCCGCTGACGTTGGAAATTAAATTTCGTCTCTAAAATCTGAAATCGAAAATAAGATGTCGACGATGGACGAGAAAATCGAGAATAAAATGTCAACGATGGACGAGTAAATCGAGAATAAGATTACAACGATGGACGAGAAGATTGAGAATAAGATTAAAACGATGGACGAGATAATCAAGGAGTTAGAAAAAAAGATGACAGGTATAAGAACTCAAGACACGCCAGCATAAGAAAAGGAAACCAAGCAAACGAAACCTTGCAAGACAGAAACACACCCTAAGTCAGATGATATTGGCAGTTTTACCTGAGTCAAGGCCCCAACGTTCGATGGAAAAATCTTGTGGACCAACAACGTGAAACAGTTTGAAGCAGCCGCTAGAGTGAATAATTAGTCCGACAAGGAGACAGCTATTTATCCCGAGAACAAGAGTAGCTGAGGTACTAAAGAAGTTACACGACAGTCCATCGGGAGGTCATCTGGGAGTGAAAAAAACCCTCCAGCGAATCCGTGAGAGGTTCTATTGTATGAATAGCTCTGATGATGTGAAGGACTGGTGTAAGAAATGTACGACTTGTGCTACGAGTAATGGACCACATCGCAAGAGAAAGGCACCTATGAAACAATACAATGTTGGAAGCCCTTTCGAAAGGATTGCTTTAGATATCGCTGGACCATTTCCGACGACAGAAAATGGTAGCAAATACATATTGGTTGTAATTGATTTTTTCACAAAGTGGGTGGAAGTTTACGCTATCCCGAACCAAGAGGCCACAACTGTCGCTGATGTAATATTTAATAATTTATCAGCCCATACGGAGTGCCATTGGAAGTTCACAGTGACCAGGGAAGGTATTTCGAAAGCCATCTATTCCAGGAGATTTGCGAGAAGCTAGGAATGAAGAAGACCAGGACAACAGAATTACATCCACAATCAGATGGAATGGTTGAGAGAATAACAGGACTATTGGAAAATATCTGTCCAAAGTAGTTTCCAGCCATCAGAGAGATTGGGACCAGTATCTTTCCCTATTCGCATTCTGCCATCAATGAGTCCACGGTTGAAACACCTGCGAAAATCCTGTTTGGATAAGAAATAAGGCTTCCTTGTGACTTGGAATTTGGCTGTCGGCCTGGAGAAAATCTAGCAGGCGAGACTACGTGATCCAATTGAGAAGAAGGCTGGATGATATTCATGAATGAGTTCGAACAAATCGTCAAGTTGCCAGCGACAGAATGAAAAGTCGGTACGACACGCGGGCCACAGAAAGGGACAAAGTCTGGTTACACAACCCGACGAGGAGAAAAGGATTTTCTCCAAAATTACATAATGCCTGGGAAGGGCCATACTTAATCAAGAAAAAGATCAATGATGTTATATATCGCATAAGCAAGATCCCCAATGGAAAACCAAAAGTAGTTCACCAAAACTGACTACCGCCATTCGAAGGAGACCATGACACAGAGGAAGGAGTAAACTTTATTCAAGATGTGTCTGACCCTACCTTCGATGAATTTATGGGCGCGTATGGAGGTACCGGAAAAGCTAGATATGCAGTCACTTCGGAACAACAACAAGATTTGTTCACTGGCATACAACATCCCCGCCCGTATCAAGAACGCACGAGGGTTGGCAAATGTTTTTCGAAAGAAGTTCGGGCAATTAGAAAAACTTGAAGGCCAGATTCCAGCCCCTGGTAAGACACTGAAACTGAAACATAATTCGCGGTACGTCTTCTACGTTGTAACTAAAAATGAATTTCAAGATCGGTCTACCTACCGCGATGTGTTGGAAGCACTTATAAACCTACGAGACCATGTGTTGGAATCCAGCGTGAAGAAACTGGCTATGCCTAAGATAGCGAGTAACCAGTTGGATTGACGAATTATCCGGAACATGGTAGAGATTATCTTCCAAGATACCGGTGTCCAGATAGTAATTTGCAGCTACAGCCCCCGTTATCAGTATCCGATGAAGACGGTGCCCTGCTATTTCCATAAGATCGGAACCTGTAGAAATGGGGCCAGTTGCCGATTCAAACATCCAGTCTCGACTACACAAAAGTTCCAGGAGGAACTTCAATTTAAGGAGGGGGTAATGTTATGAAGCAGCACACTGGTATAGGCCCTAAATCCGACTATGTCTAAGCCAGGTATGGAAGTTAAAATTATGGCGGACGCGCAGGGTTTCTTGGAATTGTTTACGAATTGTGACTATCTTATCTAGAAATGTTTTTGTGACCAGTCTTATCTAGAAAATGCCAGAGCCATTGGTTTTTGTGTGTGTAAGCCGCAGTCCGGAGTTTTCTAGTAAAAGAGGCTTTATTATATAAAGGACCGATCAGGAAGAGCTAATTAGTTGATAAAGTGATCTTGACAAATGAACAGTAAATAAGTGAAAATAAAAGCGTTGATATAAATTAATAATTAAGTTTGTGTGCATATAAATTAAATTTAAGTGATTAGTTGAGTATATATAAATTAAGTGTTAGTGATTAATTTAGTGCTTAAATAAATTAGTAAGTAGCCATACGCTGTGTTTAAAATTTATCCCACCTATTTACAGTTTAAATAAATTAGAAAAACATTACAATATTTAACTGTTTTCCCTTGTCGGAAACTTGACTAATATGAAAGAGCCTTCAGTTATCGTTGACAAAGATCATTCATTACAAGATTATCATCTTCTTCCGACTGAGAAAAGATATCAATGTCCTCAGAATCTGTTAATTGTTCGATACTCTCATAATTTTAGGATTTCTTGTGATTTGGTACAAGGTTTTAAACTCTCTCCAAGGTTTCTTTTTACACCAACATTTTTGATTGAACTATTTTTGTCGCACCTTTTAATTTTTCCTCCTTTTCGACCCCTCAGGAGGTTCCAGGTTGTCGGCCATACAGCCTGCAATTCTTGAATACGGGGGTGACGATCCCGGGGCCCTAGTCATATTGAGTAATGTTTTGTTATTCTCCTCCTCATTTCTTTAGTATGTTGACACCGTGCTGACAAGATGCATGACTCAGCCTTAGTGAGTCTCGAACGGTTCTATCATGATCGACCAAATATTTCCTAGGATACTCGTGGGAGTAACATGAATAGTTCTAATTTATCTTCTTTTCCTCCAAATAGCGGGTCCAAGCGACCCAGTGCTGAGACTGGAATAACCCCATCCCCCGTAAACAATTACAATAGATTATTCACAGTAAAAAGATCAATAGGTAATTTTACCAACATTTCGCCTTTTGCCATACAAAAAGCCCTTAATGATTATTTCGGTTCCTTAAAAGAAACCAAAAAATTATCTGATGGATCACTTTTGATAGAATTCAATAACATCAAACAATCTACAATAGCAGAACAATTCATCAATCTACATGAATTTGAAATAATCAGTCCTCCTCATTCTTCTTTAAGCATCATTGAAGGGGTCACCACTTGCAAAGATCTAATCAATTGTTCCGACTAGGAAATAATTACCAATCTAAAAGATTAAGGTGTCACTAGCATCTACAGAATTCTCTCTAAAACCGATAAAACTTCCACCGGCACTTTCATCGTATCCTTTAACACACACACAGTCTTCCCACATAATTATACGCAGGTTTTCATTCTATCAGAGTAGGACAGCACATAACTAATCCTTTAAGATGCTTCTCATGCAATGAATTTGGTCACACAGCTTACAAATATAAAAACAACCCCACTTGTCCATCCTGAGGTCATCCCTCACACGACGACCCTCTATGTTCTACTCCAATGAAATGTGTAAATTGCAAAGAAAACCATCCTCCTCGCTACAAAGGATGCCTCAGCCTTTTAACGCGAACTCGAAATTCAGAAAATTGAAGTGAAAGAAAACATTTCATATTTTGACGCAAAAAAAAAATACATTTCCTCAAACCCACCACATATTTTTAAATACAAGTCAATAGCCTCCGCAATTCCCATCCATTCAACACCCAAAGCATCAATATCCATCCAATCCTTCATCAAATAACAAAACTCCACTCATGTCATCGCCACTCTCTTCTCCCTCTCCTAAAAACCCCCCTAAATCCACTTCCCCCTTCTCCTCTTCTCTCCCTCACCCTATTTCCATTCCCCATCCAAAAAATCTTACCTCCAACATTCCCCCTTCCAAACAAACTCCAACTCATCAACAGAAAAACTCCATCGCCTTCCCAATTCACCAATCTCAAATCCAAATTCAACAATTCAAAAAGCTCATCCACCAAACCTCATAAACATAAAACTTCCACAAAAAATTCTTCAAATTGCTCACTATTAGACATAGATATGGATCAACACATTAATCAACTTCCTTGACCTTCCAGTCAATATTTACAAACTCTTCAATTGAATTATCATATCTTTTCTATCTCCTATCAATAACATTCAACTTCTTCCTTCAAATCCTGCAATGGAATATTAACGGTTTTCAACCAAGACATAAGGAGTTAAAAGTCCTAATCAAAACATATTCTCCCTCCATTATATGTCTCCAAAAGACCAACTTTAAAATCAATATATCAGCAGACATGAAACATTTCAATGTTCATTTCACAAACAGACCCGACACAAATCGTGCTGCCGGCGGAGTAGCCATCTATATACATGAATCTCTATATACATGTATCTCTATATACATGAATCTCTATATTACGCTAAAATAAATATCGTCTCCAATTTAGAAGCTTATGCCATCAGAACCCATTTACATAGTTCTATTACCATATGTAATCTATATCTTCCCCCCACAGCAAACATGTCCCCTGAAGAACTCACTTCCCTTTGATCCCACCTTCACCATCCATTTATATTACTAGGCCATAATACCACCTGGGGCTCCAAATATTCTTCTTATAGAGGCCATATCATAGAAAATCCGATAACTCAGTTTCCGCTCGCCTTACTAAGCGTCAATGCTCCTACCTTCATGTGTAGTTCAACTGGTTCACTTTCCACCCTTGATCTTTCCTTCTGTTCCCCCCCCCTTTTTCCCCATTTTCTATGGGAAATTCCAGATAACTCTCATGGAAGCGATCATTTTCCAATATTAATCAGATGTCAACATCCAACCATCACTTCAAAAAAAATTCACAACAGATGGAATCTCAAAAAAGCAAACTGGCCGTTATATCAAAGAATCATTACATCTGTGCATCTCCCAGATCATACTAATCCCGAACGTTTTCCTCAATCTCTTTGTTCAAACATTTCACAAGCCACGTCTCAATCAATACCCAAACTCTCTTACCCAGAACACGAAATTCCAGCTCCTTGGTGGAATAAAGAATGCGCCACAGCTATCAAGAACAGAAAAAACGCACTTCAAACGACACCCCACAGATACCAATTTCATAATATTCAAAAAATTCAGAGCACTATTGGAAAGAATAATAAAAACACCAAAAAGCTAATCTTGGAACAAATTTACATCGCATTTGAACCACAATACTTCCCCCAAGACTATTTGTGATGGCATCAAAAAAAAGAAAAATATCCCTTCCAGACACATACCCGGTATTCACCATAATGACGAATGGATAACAAAACCTACTGGAATAAGTAACCTTTTTGCGAAATTATTCCATTATAAATCTTCTAGTTCATCCTAGAACTTGAAATTCCACAGAAAGAAAAATAAAAGCGAAAAAAAGAATTTTTACCACATCCTCTGACCCCTACAACACCCCCTTCTCTCTATAAGAACTCCATCATGCCCTTTCCAAATCTAGGAACTCCTCTCCAGGCCCAGATGACATTTCATTACCAATGATCCTAAATCTTCCAATACTCATTAAACAGCAAATCTCAAACTTCTACAATCATTTATGGACCAATCATATATTTCCCTCATCCTGGACTCACTCGATTATAATACCCATTCATAAACCTAACAAACCCAAAACTCTCAGAAAATTTCCACCCAATATCACTCACAAATCATTTATGCAAATTATTAGAAGAAATGGTCAATTTTCACTATCTTGGTTCCTAGAATCCAAGAGTATTCTAAACATTAATAAACTCGGATTCAGACCCAAACGATCCACAATTGATTATCTGTCTAGTACCGAATTAAGCATACAAACTTCTTTTCGCGAACAACATCACCTCATAGATCTCTTGACTTTCTAATGCATATGACACCTCCTGAAGCTACAATATCATCAGCTAAAGGACTTCGGACTCAACGATAACCTCCCCATATTTATTACAAACTTCTTAAAACGAAGATCCTTCTCTGTAAGAATCAATAATCCCGAATCCAATCTCACCCCCCTCGGAATTGGAATCCCCCAAGGTTCTGTCCTAAGCTCCACCCTCCTCATCATATCTGTCAAATCTATATCTAAATAGATCCCCTCTTTATCATTCCTCCTCCACTTCCAAAACATTTGAAAGACAAATTCAAATTTGTATCAACAACCTATATAAATGGTCCCTTCTCTTGAGTGGAAAAATGCGTTTACGCACAACACACCCGGACGTTGGGCGGCGGGGTAGTGTGGGACTCGAGATGCCAATACCCACTAAAACACCACTCTTTTTCCCTCTTTCTTCATAGCGCCTTTGTCGGTATCGTTCGAAGAACATCCTTCAACGCGGCGCGGTCTATCTACCTTCCTGCCTGTCTCCTCCTTTTCTTTCATTATATTCGCAAAGTACTCCGTTATTCTACTCCATGACCTCTCTGATCTAATCATTTCCTCTATCATCTTTCCCATGTTAAGTTCTTCTCCCACGTCCTTTATCAACTCTTCTCTTTCACTCTTCCATTTGCCGCATTCCAATACAGTATGTTGTACAATATCGGGACACCCACAGTACATACAGTCGTTTCTTTCTTGTTTACCTATTCTAACCAAATAGTCACCAAAGCATCCATGGCCCGTGAGAATTTGACTTGTATAGTAGTCCACTTTTCGATGTTTACAATTCATCCACCCGCTTATATTTGGTATCATCTTTTTGGTCCATGAGGCCTTGCCTGTATCATGCTCCCAGCTATGTTGCCATCTCCGTAGAGTATTTTCTCTTTCTCCCTGTCTCTTGTCTCCTTCCAGTCGGCGCTCGTATAAAACGATTCTTTCCTGAATTAAAAGTACAAGAGGTATTACCCCTGCGATTACATATAGGACCTCCGTGGAGGCTGTTCGATATGCTCCTACGATTCTAATTAACATCCTCTTTGCGCAGTATCAATCATATTTCCATACTTCTGGAATCTCAACATTTCATGCCATACCGGAGCGCCGTAAGTAATCATGGAATGCAGGACACCATTTAGAACTCTCCTTTTCATACTGTTTGGACCTCTTATTCTGGGCATAATTCTGCTCAATGTTGTCGTTAATTTTTCTGCCTTAGCTGATATCTTTAAATATGATCCCCAAAGGATAGTCTTCTACCAAGCCATACTCCTAGGTATTTAGCTGACCTCGCTGGTTTAATATTTACCCCGTCAACCTCAAACATAACTTCGTCCGTGTTTCCGATTCCCTTAACTATGACTGCTTCAGTCTTATGTGGTGCCATTGTTAGTCCGTTATCTGAATACATCCCCTCT
The DNA here is from genome assembly GCA_963921935.1 of Galeruca laticollis. Taxonomy (NCBI): domain Eukaryota; kingdom Metazoa; phylum Arthropoda; class Insecta; order Coleoptera; family Chrysomelidae; genus Galeruca; species Galeruca laticollis. The sequence continues at coordinate 273,810,304 of OY998175.1, read as the reverse complement.
TTATCATTCCTCCTCCACTTCCAAAACATTTGAAAGACAAATTCAAATTTGTATCAACAACCTATATAAATGGTCCCTAAACACTGGCTATTCCTTCTCCCCTTCAAAATTCTCCGTCATTCACATCTGTCCAAAAAGAAATTGTTCCAAACTCAACACAATCTCCATCAATTATGATGAAATTCCCATAAAAGATAACATAAGAATATTAAGCTTATATTTCCACTCTTATCTAAATTGGAAGTCTCATATAAATTACCTAAACTCCATAACTCAACGCCATCTTAACATCCTGAAATTCCCATCTCATCACACCTGAGGTTCATACTACAACACATTAATTAAAATATATCGAACAGTAGTTTTACGATAACTAATTCCGCAAGACCCTCATATAAAAAATGGCTCAACCCAATCCAAAATCAAGCCCTCAGAATCTCAACAGGAGCATGTTGAATTTCACCCATAGAAAGCCTACAAAGTATCACTAACGCCGTTTCCTAAAAAATCTCAGACAAATCCAACTGATAAAATACTCTGTTACCGTGAAACAAAGACTTCTCATCCAAAAAACTAACAACCTACTGTCTCATTCCTCTCCAACAATGCGAATCAATCCCACCCCCGGCTCCAACGACCAGCTAAACACACTTCTCAACAACATGATTATCTCTCTCCCAAACGTCTTACCAATAAACTTCGACATATTTCCTCCGTGGACACTTTCCTTTCTCATTGATACCTCTCTGCTCTCATTCTATAAATCTACCCTTCCTAATTCCTTATTTACATCTAACTTTTCACAACTCATCGACCAGAAGTACAATCAACACCTCTTAATATTTCCAGACGGTTCCAAATCTGGAAACGGAGTTGGATCTGCCTTTTATTCATCTATCTCCTCTATAAAACCAAAACTTCATCCTAATAATACATTCCTCTCATCAGAACTCCTCGCCATTCGCGAAGCCACAAAACACATTTTAAAAAACAAAACACCTCTATCTCTAATAATCTCAGATTCCCTTCACGCACTGGAGCTTATACAAAAATTTACACCAACTGAGAAATCTTAAAATTAGCTTCCTTTGGATCCCCAGTCACAAAGGCATAAAATGCAACGAAAGAGGAGATTTCCGTGCCAAACAAGCAACCACAAATGTCTCACCTATCCTAATCCTATACACCTCAAAAGAAACTAACTCCTACCTCTCACCTACCAATCGATATCTGATTCAACAAGATTGGCCCGCTACTAACGATAAAAACAAATTATACGAAGTGAAAATCAATTTCTTCGATTCATATGATTTCACTGATTTACCTAGGAAAGACAATGTTAAATTGAAAAGAATTGCCATAGGTCACTCCAATTTAACCCAATCTTCCCTTCTCAAAAATGTACCTCCTCCAACCTGCCCGTTTTGCACTTCCATCTTCTCAATAATACACATAATCATAGATTGTCCACATCTTCAAAACAAAAGAATCTGCATATTAAACTCAAATTCATTCAAAGACATCATGTCTCCAAATTTAACAGCATCCAAAAAGCCCATTCAACATATAAAACCCATCAATTTATACAACAAATTCTAAAACTTATAACACAATTGTTTTGGTGGTAATTAATAAACTGGTGGACTGTAGATATTTCTTTATTTTTAGTTTTAATTTAGCGAAATAGCACAACAGCAGCCATGTCAACATTCATGGCGAGACTGATCTTTATATAACAAAATGCGCTGATGCCATATTTCATAAATGATCGGCGCTAAACACTTATTATAAAATTTTAATTTTTGGGACTTAACATACAGCCCCCGCCTTGAAAGTACCCTAGTACTTTAAAAATTCTTACACAATTTAGGTTAAAACAACATAAATTTTTAAAAAAAAACGTACTTGTTTAGACATACAAAAAAAAACTAATAGTAAAACATAAATTCACATGGTTCTTAATAACATCCAATGTAAGTAAGATGCTGTAATTAATAACTAATATTACAGTTATTCTCAAACAACCGATCTAGTTGCTTATTTTATTTTAATTGTAGTAACAACCTTATTTTTAAGACCATGAAGAAAAGGGTATAATATAACAAAGATACCAATAATAATTACTCGGCACTTGACCATTTGGTTATAGTTACAATAATTTCAATTAATTGGCAACGCACATACGCGATTTACTGCACGTGTTATTTCACCACCGTTCATCTTTAAGCTCACTACACGGTTAATTCCGTCCTTTCCTGGGTGGATGGCAATAACTCTTCCTAAATGCCAGTTCATAGGCGGAGCATTGTCAGTTTTTATTAAAACTAAAGTTCCAACCTTGATCAAGGTCGTGGAATTCTGTCGCCATTTCAAGCGAGTTTGTAGTTCCGACAGATATTCTTTTTGCAACCTACGCCAAAAATGTTGCGCCATATATTGGAGATGCTGCCACTTGGTGAGGCGATTCTCTGGAGTGGTTGTTAAGTTAATTTCAGGAAGGCTAGTGAGTGATTTGCCGATCAAAAAGTGTCCTGGTGTTAACGCCGATACGTCGTCCGGGTCCTGAGTAAGTGGAGATAGCGGACGCGAATTTAGTATACCTTCAATCTGTGTCAACACCGTGGCATATTCTTCAAATGTTAAACGATTGTCACCTATAACGCGCTTAATGTGACTTTTTGCTGACTTGATGCCAGCTTCCCAGAGTCCGCCGAAGCTTGGAGAAGACGCTGGTATAAAGTGCCATTTTATACTATATTCAGAGGCCAATTGATTAGCAATAACTTCTGACTTTTTGTTAAAAAATGGTAAATTTTAGAAAGTTCGTTATTTGCACCCTTATAGTTTGAACCGTTATCTGAGTACACGTTAGATGGTTTACCACGTCTACTCACAAATCTAGTAAATGCAGCCAAGAATGCTTGCGTGGTCAGTTCAGATACCAATTCAATGTGTATGGCCTTCGTGGTCATACATACAAATATACACATATATGCCTTAATAATTTTGGCACCGCGAGTCTGCCTATCCTTTAACAAAAAAGGCCCGCCATAATCAGTACCGACATTTACGAAAATACTATGAGAAGTAACTCGTACTTCAGGTAAGTCACCCATTAAGTAGTTAGAGTCTCTTGGAGCAACACGAAAACATTTCACACAATGTCGAATTATATTCTTGCAGGCATTTCGACCAGATATAGGCCAGTATCTTTCTCTTACTGCGTACAACAATTGTTGTACACCACAATGAAGCAAACGTTCATGTGTTTGTCTCAAGATTTGATTAGTCAGAAAATGATTACTTGTTAAGATTATGGGGTGTTTATTATCAAAAGGCAGAGTTGAATTTTTGATTCTACCGCCTACACGCATTATACCGTTTTGCAAAAAAGGATTAAGAGACAAAATTTTACTTGATTTATTTAGTTCTTTTTTATTACCTAAATTTGCATATTCATGAGGAAAACATCCTATTTGTACATTTTTAATTATTACATTTAAAGCTCCGTCGAGTTCTTTGGGGAGCAATGGACCATAAATTCTGTCAGTATGTCTTGCCTTGATATTAGCCACAAAACGTGAAATATATGCTAGTATTCTTAGGGTTTTTGAAAACGAAGAAAACTTATGGAGTATAGACATTATTTCATTATTAGGCCTGATTATTGCACAAGAGACACTCCTTTGTTCAGGTGTATTGGTGAGTTCATGGACAGGTTCAATCACATTCCAGGTTTCGTTATTTGCCAAGAGCCAATCAGGTCCATGCCACCATAATTTTGAATTTTTAAAAACTTCAACAGTTGTTCCTCTGGATAATAAATCAGCGGGATTATCGCTGGACTTCACATAAAACCAATTTTGGGGTTTGGTGAGTGACCTAATTTCACTTACCCTGTTTTCCACAAAAGATTTCCATTTGTAGGACTCATTTCTTATCCAACACAAATTTATTGTAGAGTCTGTCCAAAAATACAATTTATTAAAATTTATTTCCAATACCTCCAATATTTTAGAAGATAAATTTGCAAGTAATTGCGCACCACATAATTCAAGACGAGGCAGGCTTATTTGCTTTAATGGAGCCACGCGTGATTTTGCACACAATAAACTAGAGTAATATTCCCCATCGGCATTTGAAAAACGTAAATAGATACACGCCCCGTAAGCCTTTATCGAAGCATCGCAAAATCCGTGCAATTCGATACTAACATATTGTGGAACAATTATGCACCTTGGGATTTCTATTTCCTTAATATCGCAAAGATTGGTATAAAATGAAAACCATATATTCATCAGATTCTGAGGGATATCATCATCCCAGTCTACCTTTAATTGCCAAAGTTCTTGAATTATAAGTTTTGCAATTATTATAATTGGACCCAGCAAACCTAGAGGGTCAAATATTTGACAAATTAGCGATAAAATCGCGCGTTTTGTTAATTTATTGTTACACAAATTATTATTAATATTGATGTTGTATCTAATAGAATCATCACTAGCGTTCCAGTATATACCTAAGGTTTTATTTTGCTCGTTCATCCCTATATTAAGTATACTAACGTCTAGATTCTTGTTTGTTTCGAATTTGTTTAGCAACTCCTTATTGTTGCATAGAAACTTCCTAAGTTCAAACCCATAATCGGCCAACAACTTAACTATATTATTCTGGATTTCTAATAATTCTGACATTGAATTGGACCCTGTCAACAAATCGTCCATATAAAAATCTCTTTCAATTATTTTACTAATTTTAGGAAAATTTGTTTTATTTTCAGCAGCAATCTGAAATAAGCATTTGACCGCTAAATAAGGAGCGGACGACGTGCCATAGGTTACGGTATTCAATTTAAAACACTTAATTTTTTCGTCTAGTTGTGATCGCTAAAAGATCTTTTGATATTTTAATTCATCTGGATTAATAAGTATCTGACTGTACATTTAGGATATATCACCCGTCATAACAAATTGGTGAATGCGGAACCTAGCTAAAATAGAAAAAACATCTTGTTGTAGCGTAGGGCCACTAAGTTGGACATCATTAAGGGAAAGTCCACTTGATGTTTTTGCCGACGCATCAAATACTACCCGACATTTGGTAGTGAGGCTACTGTTTTTTAATACCGCATGATGAGGTAGATAATATCCTTCATCTTTTAAATCATCAATTTCCGACATATGACCCAGACTATGATATTCATTCATAAATGTGCAATATTCCGATTTTAAATTTGGATTTTTTTCGAATTCTCGTTCAAGTAAATGGAATCGATTTAATGCCATATTACGAGAATCGCCCAATGAATCAAGATTATTCTTAAATGGAACCCTGACTATAAATCTCCCTGTTGAGTTCCTTGTCGTAGTATCACGAAAATAATTCTCGCAGTATGTTTCAGATTCGGACATACTAACCTTATTACTACTAATCTCTTCGATTTCCCAAAATTTTTCAATTTTATTTTCAAACATAGCATTGTAATCCGAAATATTTAAACAACTAAACGATTTATTAAAATATGTGAAATCTAAATTTAAATTACCCGTTATTATATAACCAAATTTGGTATCTTGCAAAATTGGCATTTTGGGTCCAAGCTGGACCTGATTAGATCCCATAATAGACCAAAATATGGTTGATCCTAGCAATACTTCAATTTCTGCTGATACATTAAAATTAGGATCAGCCAGTTGTAAATTGGAAGGGATGTTAAGGTTATCTTCATTAAAGGACATGATTGGTAATTTATCGGTAATTTTAGGAAGAACTAAACAATTTATAGTACTCTTGTAATTACTAACACGTGATTTTATTATCACGTTTACTTGTTTATTTATGTTAGTTAATGTTTGGCCTACACCTTTCACTGCATGATTTATTTTAATTGGTTTTATACCTAATTTGTTACAAATATCCTGCGAAATAAAATTACTCTGTGAGCCACTGTCCAATAAAGCCCGAGCAGTAATTAATTTTTCCCCATTTGTCAACTGAATAATCGCAGTTGAAAGTAATACTTGCGAATGACTTGCCGAAATTTGCCCAAATGGTGTAACTTGGCTAGAGCCGGCAACACCGTAAGCTGTCGCATGTGAATTTAGCGAAGAACCTTAAATTTGGCCGGTGCTGTTATTTCCCTGAGTGGGAGGAGCTTCTTGGATTTCTTGTTCTTGGCGCGAAATATTTCCACTGTTTGTTCTTCCTGATTCTGGCCCATGATCATTTTTATTGTAATCTTCCCTGTGGAGTAGTGTATTATGAGCCTTCCTACATTTAAAACATTTTGATTTTGGACATTTCCATGAGTGATGTGAATCTCTCAGACAGTTTAAACATAATTTAAGTTGTTTAGCTGCACCTATTCGATCATTAATTGATAGTTTTAAAAAATATTCACATTTAAAAATGCTGTGAGATTGTTGGTTGCAAAAATAACACTTAAAATTACTTTCTAATTTTTTGTTATCTATAGACTGATAACTATTACTGTGTCCATGTTTATGTATTTTTTTTAATGGTTGCTTATACTTATTTGTCTCGACACTATTATTCGATACCTCCAATTTTTCCAGTATCTCACACTTGTTTTTCAAAAAATTATTTAAATCACTCATTGTTGGTAATTCTTTCGCGTATTTATACGTTTCCCAATCACGTCGCGTAGTAGGGTCAAATTTACTAGACATTATATATATAATCAGACGATCACAAGCATCTGTGTTTTCTCCTAAAGAATTAAGGGAACGTAAATGTATTGTGACACAATCATATAAATTGCGTAAGTCACTATATGATTCGTTTATTAAACAAGGATGCTCAAATATTGCATGTATATGATTATAAATTATTAGCTTTTTGTTTTCGAATCTATCGGTCAAAAACTGCCATGCAATCCTATAATTCGCATCGGATACTTCTATTGACTTGATTATGTCATAAACCTCCTTACTTAACGAGGACCTTAAATAATAAAATTTCTGAATGTTATTTAATGCAGTATTACCATCCACTAAGGCTATAAAAGAATCCTTAAATTCTAACCAGTCACCATACTGGCCATCAAAATTTGGTAATTTAATAGGTGGTAACTTTACTAATGACTGTACCGAATTTAAATCAGCTACACCGTTTCTTGAACTGACCACGGAACCATTACTACCGTTATTCGAACTTTCTTTATTATATTTACTTATTAAGTTATTTATATTGCTAATCAATTTATAATATTTTGTTTCAAATTCATTTCTCTCAGCTTCGTCGGGCCGAGATTCGGATTCATTTTCTTTAATACTTAATTGTTCTATTTGAAATTGAAGTTCTTCAAACTCGTTACAAAGTGGCTGTACGTATTCTAACCGAACTTGCAATTCATTAATAGTTTCATCATTTTTTGTTTCTCGATTAATTGACTCAAAATAATTTTTAAATCGTGTTAGCTTACTTTTTATTGTGGTTCTTTGAGATTTTAATGTCGCGAGTTCAGCCATGTTATTGACACAAATCCAAACTATTACCAAATTTAATAATATAATTATGGAACGAACTTACTCAGAATTTTTTCCGAAAGGAACCCCTGGTGGAACACGACAATTTTATTTTCACTGCCTTCCTGTTCTCTCTCTTCTGTTTGGCTTGTACTATAGTGGATTTCGCGCTGCTTGTACTATCTTGACACTATGGTTTCTCTTGTTACCGCGCTTTTTGCCGGTTATATTTATCAACAATTTACTTCTAATTGTTAAACTTCACTAGATAAATTTCACTTATTTTTCATGAGGCTCGATTGACCAATGTTTTGGTGGTAATTAATAAACTGGTGGACTGTAGATATTTCTTTATTTTTAGTTTTAATTTAGCGAAATAGCACAACAGCAGCCATGTCAACATTCATGGCGAGACTGATCTTTATATAACAAAATGCGCTGATGCCATATTTCATAAATGATCGGCGCTAAACACTTATTATAAAATTTTAATTTTTGGGACTTAACAACAATCTTATGTTATGAGAATTTGTTTTAAGTTTTGACTAATTTTCAGTCGAATAAGAATTTGGTATTTGTTAATATTGTTTTATAAAATTTTGTTGAGATTATGCAAGAAAATATGTGACTTTTACTTAACCATGACTTATGTTTATGATTATGATACTTAGTTATGTCTTATTTTGAGTTATTACATCTCATGTTATGAGAATTTGTTTTAAGTTTTGAGCAATTTTCAGTTGAGTGAGAATTTAGTATTTGTGAATAGTGTTTTATGAAGTTTTGTATGATTATGTAACAGATAATGTAACTTTTAATTTTATGTGATTACTTGTTTAAGGAGAATCATACATTTTGTTTAGCAGCGAATATGTCCCAGTTCGAGGCCGATCTACTTACCTTATGATTTATGTTTATGATTATGATACTTAGTTATGTCGTATTTTGAGTTATTACATCTCATGTTATGAGAATTTGTTTTAAGTTTTCAGCAATTTCCAGTTGAGTGAGAATTTAGTATTTGTGAATACTGTTTTATGAAGTTTTGTATGATTATGCAACAGATAATGTAACTTTTAATTTTATCTGATTACTTGTTTGAGGAGAATCATACATTTTGTTTAGCAGCGAATATGCCCCAGTTCGAGGCCGATCTACTTACCTTATGATTTATGTTTATGATTATGATACTTAGTTATGTCGTATTTTGAGTTATTACATCTTATGTTATGAGAATTTGTTTTGAGTTTTGAGCAATTTTCAGTTGAGTGAGAATTAAGTATTTGTGAATACTGTTTTATGAAGTTTTGTATGATTATGCAACAGATAATGTAACTTTTAATTTTATGTGATTACTTGTTTAAGAAGCATACATTTTGTTTAGCAGCGAATATGCCCCAGTTCGAGGCCGATCTGGTTGTCAGGAAAGGCCGATCTGTAGTCATATTGCATATTTATGTACATTGTGAACTTGGCCATATTCATAGTCTAGTGTAAACTCGGTTTTACGTATTATTCAGATTTATAAGTTGGCAAGGCATTTGAAGCGAAGTGAATCCCGCCTTGGAGGGGGAATGTCAATGGTCAGGCGGGAGAATCTTATCTTATGTTTCGTGTAGTAAGAGATGATGTTTTTGGTTAGAAATAAAATAAATATCACTTATTGTTTAAAACCAATTTTTTTACCGTTATCCTGTCCCCTACATCTTTAAAAATTCGCAATAAGAAAGAATTATTGTTATTACTCACTTCAACATAGAAGTTAAAGTAATTCCAAACAATGCATATCCTCTTATGGGTGCTAAATGACCAAGATGTCGATGCACCTAATCCCCCTAGCATATCCTTCCCTTCCTTCCTCCTTTTTCGAAAACGGAGGTGATTGTCAAAATTCCTGATTCTTTTCTCTGAAACTTTCGGTTTTCTTTTGAAGCAATCGATTTCCGGTTAAAATCAATTGTCTCGAACCTTACTTCGTGGAATCTACTCATATTAGTGTTTTTAAATGTAACTCACTGTTTCTAGCTAATTCCACAATATAATAAAAATTGTTGAAAATTCTAAAAAATTAACAATTGTGTCGATAAATCAATATCATCGTCAGAATGACAGAAGTTACATTTCATTTTATGCCTACCCGATGTTTAGTAGTTATTTTTGGGTAGACCAAGAAGTGACCCAACTTGTGATTTAGTTTATATATGTTAACAGAAAAGAGAGGAAGATGTCATATTACAAATATTGGAGCTTAGATATTATTAGCCTTATGGTAATATCCTGGATATCATTTTCCCAATCAAGATCTGTATAACTGTGCAATGATATAGAAAACCAGGAAAACTATATCTGCTGATCTTTACAATTATTACTTAAGAAGACAGTTTATTAGTGGAGAACTCCCTAGATTTATCTGTTCATTGACAACTTCATATTGTGGGTTTCTTAGATGTATTTCCAATTCTTCAAGGAAATCCATTTCTTGTTTCTTTTCACAAATATGCAGCACTTCTAGTTCTGTGTTAGGTGTCAATGAATGATTGGTGTCAAGTACAGGTTTTGCGTAGTGGGATTTATCTGATTGTTTTAATCTGTATGCTCGTAAGTGTTCAATGTATCGAATTTCAAAATTTCTAAGGGCCTGACCCAAATAGACAGCATTACATTCTGGACATTTGAGTTTATATATACCTGATTTCTTAAATTTTGGTATTTTTGTTTCTACATTTAACAATTTAGACAAACAGTTACAAAATCTGATAAGGGGAACACAACTGTCATATTGACATCTGAAAATTATAAGTCAAAAATAATTTTATAGAATCTAGCGATGTAAAAGTTCTTAGAGCAGACCCAACAAAGAAGTTTTCTTATAATGTAAGGGATATTGTTAATAATTCAAATTATCTTTCAAGTGATTACGAAAACAGGTCCATGACACATGAGAATCCTCATTGTCCACAATTATATGTTACCGTTAAATTACATAAAATAACGAAATCAATTAGACCTGTAGTTTCTTATGTTAATACTCCTAATAATATATTGGCAAAGAAGCTTAACAATATACTCAATAATTACGGATATGAATCTTAGTACTCAATTAGAAATTCGATAGATCTAATCAAAAAATTAAAAACATTCAAATTACAAGATCAAGCTAAGCTTATTTCATTTGACGTTACTAATATGTCCACTGAAATTCCTCCTAAAGAATGTTTCATACTTGTAAGAAAATTACTAGAAGATGAAAATATTAATCCAGGAATTATATCAGATATACTTAATCTGTTTGATGTATGTATCAGTCGGAATTATTTCACTTTTGACAATAACATATATATTCAAAATGAAGGTTTACCAATGGGAAGCCCTATATCACCTATTTTGGCAAACATTTTTATGGACAATTTACAGAGGAAAATCTTTGAGAATAATATTTCAAAGAATGTTTTATTTTGGTATAGATATGTAGATGACATATTAGCTTGTTTTATAGGTAGTGAACGACAATTAGATATATTTTTCAACCACATTAATATATTTTTCAACCACATTAATAATTTACACCCAAAAATTGAATTTACATTAGAAGTTGAAGAAAATAACTCGATCAATTTTCTTGATTTAAAAATTCAAAGAGTTAGTAATGTACTTGATTATGCAATTTACCGAAAACCAACACACACTGATGTGACAATTCCATATAATTTCAATCAACCAATGTCACATAAGCTAGCGGCATACAATTCAATGATACATAGAGCATTTTCAGTTCCTATGAACAAATGTAATTTTGATAGAGATATTAGTACAATTAGACAAATAGCAATGGTTATCCAATACGTATGATAAATAAGCTTATTAATAAAAAAGAGGAAAAAGTGGCATTACAAGTAATATTTCCTAAACAAACTGAAGAAATAAAAACTAATAAAACCATCACATATGCAGGAAGTATTTCTAATAATATTTCAAAGATTATATCTTGAACAACGAATACAACAATTGCTTTTTAAACAGAAAGTAACGTAAGAACAAAATTGTTAAATGTTAAAACAAAAATACCAACATTAAAGAAATCAGGTATATATAAACTCAAATGTCCAGAATGTTATGCTGCCTATTTGGGTCAGACACACATTATGAAATCAGATACAGTGAACACTTACGAACATACAGATAAAAGCAACCAGATAAATCCCATTACGCAAAACATCTACTTGACACCAACCATTCATTGACACCAAACACAGAACTGGAAGTACTACATATTTGTGATAAGAAACAAGAACTGGATTTCCTTGAAGACTTGGAAATTAGATGACACTTAAGAACCCCACAATGTGAAGTCGTCAATGAACAGATAAATCTAGGAAGCTCTCCACTATTAAACTGTCTTCTTAAGTGATAATTGTAAAGATAAACAGATATAGTTTTCCTGGTTTTCTATATCATTGCACAGTTATACTGATCTTAATTGGAAAAAGGATATCCAGGATATCACCACAGGGCTAATAATATTCAAGCTTCTATATCTGTAATATCACATCTTCTTCTTTTTTCAATTAACATATGTCAAGTCAATCATAAGGTAGGTCACTTCTTGGTCTAGCCAAAAATAACTACTAAACATCAGGTAGGCATAAAATGAAATGTAACTTCTGTCATTCTGACGATGATATTCAGTTATCGAAACAATTGTCGATTTTTTAGAATTTTAAATATTTTTCATTATATTGTGGAATTAGCTAGAAACGTTGAGTTTCATTTAAAACACTAATCTGAGTAGATTCCACGAAGTAAGGGTCGAGACAGTTAATTTCATTAAGAGAATCAGCATATTAAACTCAAATTCATTCAAAGACATCATGTCTCCAAATTTAACAGCAGCCAAAAAGCTCATTCAACATATAGAACACATCAATTTATACAACAAACTCTAAAACATATAACACAAAGAATTTTTCTCTAAAAATTTGCAATACGAAAGAATTATTGTTATTACTCACTTCAACATAAAAGTTAAAGTAATTCCATACAATACATAACCACAATAGAAACTCGTGTGGGTGCTAAATGACCAAGATGTCGATGCACCTAATCCCTCTAACATTTCCTTCCATCCCTTCCTCCTTTTCGACTTTTTAGAAAACGGGGGTGATTGTCAAAATTCCTGATTTTTTCTCTGAAACTTTCGGTTTTCTTTAGAAGGTATTACCTTTGAAAATTGTTTGAGGGTAGTGGACAAAACAAGCAATTTCTGGTTAATTGACTTCTAAGCCCAGCGCTTATAGACGGCATATCAATCAATCATGACTTCATTAGGTTCAAGTTGTCTTCATTCAAACCGTCTTTATTTGATATTTGCATGTCGGTTGAAGCGTTAAATATGTTTGGGATGAATGGGAAAATCCCAGTCGATCGAAATCTTGAAATGCAGTTTCTAGCAGTGAATGCTAAATTTCAGCGACATCTTAAATTTTTTCACGGGATTAATCAGGAGCCATGCTTGAAAATGTTAATTGTACGATTATTATGACTCGTAGTAAACACTCTTGTCTAGAGGCTGTCACTTATGGCTAGTATGAGGTGGTAGACTAAGTAATATTACAGTATATTCTTTTAGCCAACTTTATGATTTGCACAGAAATCATGATTATCCATGATTAGTAATACTGGTGACTCAGCCGAGGGTTTGGCATATCTAATAAAGTGCTGAAACAATTGCATAATGATTTCTGACGTTATCCAGCCTAACATTGAAGCGACCCTTACAGTTCCGGGAGGAGCATTCGTAATCATATCATCCTTGTAATTTTTCCGACGATAAATTTGAAGTGGAGAGTACTATTACCAATCGCGTTGACACAAGACACCGTGGTGACTAGAGTTCTCCGTTCACTAGATGTTATTTGGCCAACTTGTTTTTGACCTTTCCTTGCAATGCTTGTTGAACAGTTGGAAGCCCCGTTCCGTTCACATTGTACACTTGATCAGTTCCTAATTTGTACTTTTCATATATTTGGCTAACATTATCAAAAAATCTTTGGATCGATGGATTGTTAAAGCCCAAAGCGTTACCTTACGACGTAGCTTGCCTGAAGGTTAACTCCCTTTGCCGTTTGAGAACCTGCAGTTTCATTTTTGACCAAGGGAGGTATTTTGTTCCAATTTGCCAATGCCAAATTATACGCTAACCTTCTTGCACATTTATGATTCAAGCCTTGATGCAGTTTTGCCATGGTTTGAAAGTATTTAGCCTAATATATATTCTTCTTCCATTGAAAATATTTGGTGTACAGTATAATTTGTGGTACTCATGTTGGTGCTTCTTGTAAAACGGGTGAATTCCAATCAATGTTATCTCTTCTATCCTTAATGTTTACTACATTACGCCTCAAAGTTGTGCGGGGAATTCCATATCGAATTGTAGCTCCTTTAACTGACTTTCTATGTCACGAAGGGCGTTGCGCATAGTTTCATTACAAGTTTTACCTATTATTTCATCTGTTTTTCTACGACGAGGCATTTTATAGCATTTCTAAAAAAAGGTGAAAGTTTCAGCAAAATAATTATGAAGGTACACCCCATTTGAGATTTACAGTATCCACAATGGATGGTGGCCACTGTATCATCAGTCACGTCTTCAAATTAGAAACAACGTACAAAAAAAGTGATGAAAGGGTGCAGGAAAATAATATGTCAAAAGATACTTACATATATTGGCTAGCGTTTGCCACAGGTTTCACTTTTTTCGTTATGAAAACACTGAAATATTACACAAATACTTTCCCGAAATACGTCTAAAACGGTTGCAAAAATTTTGGACATAGGCAACTACTCATGAAAAGGACTCAAGAATACTGCAACTAACATCATGAATAGAAATAGTAATTGATAACAACGTTTTTCGCTAGATAGCGGTACACCGTTCAAAATTCTAAGAAATTTGACAATTGTTTCGATATTAAATCTGTGGTGTTAAGGTAAAAGAGTATAAGTCAATGAACACAACTTCTCACCAGAGGCGAATAAAGAAAACGTTCTTTTGTTTCAATAGATAAATAATTTTTAATTAAGAATACAAAAGGTATATAGTACAAAGTTATAATTATTTTTGTCTGACAATATTGTTCATCATAGTTTTAAAATTTGTTATTATTTAAAATTAATTAAAATAATTGACATGTCTCGTTTTTCCGTAAAATGAAAAAATTATATATAATGTTCATATTACTGACTTGTCTCTTTATGTTATGTTAATTTTTGTTTTGTTTTGCTTATTAATCATGGTTTTAATTTTTTTAAGAATTTTGAAACATGATTCAATTTAAATTAGTATATTAATTGCAATAGTCAATAGGGTTGGCTTACAAATTAAAGAAATACTAAAAACCTAAACATCATTGAAGTATTCAATATCGGGATCTATGTCACTTGCGCTCGTACTTACTTGTTTGTAATTGATTGTAGAAGTCATGGCAATTACTGTCAGCTAAGTGAAGAATACTTAACAGGTCTTTCTTTTTTTCTTGACGTATGGTCACTTGCCCCTCATAACATTTTTCATGATTCAAAGATACATTTGCTTTGCCCCTTCGACAGAAAGGAAGGTCTTGAAATTTGATTGTGGTATCTAATCTGAATCATGCCATACGAATTTCTCACCATATGAATCTACATTTCAAAGCTGTGCGAAATTCAAAAACATATCTTTTGTCATCATTATGACGGAAATATTTGTACTTGTGATTCATACTATATTAAACCAATCTCTCCGTACATGTATAGCCATGTAAGTCCTTTTTTTCTTTCTTTCGATTTGGGCATGGAAAGAATCTCACTCCATGTGTGTATGCCTTGACACTGAAAACTAATGATCTGTTAACAAATCTGGTCTCAGTTTGCTTATGCTTAAAAACATAGCAGTGACGTGGCTATTTTTATTTTGCCCACCACACGTATCGGAGTAGAAGGTCACTATATTTACATGAGGTGGCAATGACATTAGAAAATAAAATAGACACGATGCTATTTGGTTAGCTCCACGTCCTCCATCAGCTTGGCTCCACATGTAGCAAAATCTTTTTCTGCAGTAACAATCTTGAATTGTTAAATTGAAAGTCCATAGAAGTCGTTTATTAAAAACGATATTAGTGTTTAAAAAGGGGGTTGCGAGACATTGCTGCGAATCAAAACAATAAACTCTTTTAACATCGCTGGACTCTTCTCTGCCTTTCTTTTTCATTGAATTAACCATGTCAGCTTCAAGCTGGTGAATCTCATGTTCCGTCTTCAAAGTTTCAGAGTCTGGCGGCAACGCCAGTTTAATTTTCCTCTTATATGAGTCACAAGTATTGCAGGTAGCCAAAGAGGGTTTTCAAAAGACAGACCCATTGAACGAAAAACATTTCCAAAATATATGTATGATACGGGATTAGCCACTTTTTCTCTGTACATTTGATTCATTAATGTTAGTGAGAGTCCTGTCGGTAAATATTTATGGTAATATTACTTCGGCTATAATGCGATTCGTATAATGGATACGAATTCATGTTATTTTTTATAATCTACATTGCTTCATCCCCTATTTTATTAGGTTGCATATGTGATTCACGTTTATCAGGGCTTGGAATTCCTGATATTCTAACAGATTTCTTCTCTATTACCACCTCCTCACAGTTATTAGAAACTCCAAACGTTTTCAGAAAACCATCCTTACAAACTTCAATCATAGTGCCATTTACTTTTAAATTGTAAATATGATTCGTACTTCTTAGTTTAGGTTCGCCTGATGTATTACGTATGCGTTGGGTCTTCTTTGGTATATCTTGAGATAATTATGACAAATATGTCGTACGTTCGTTGTAATCACCCAACGCCCATAATCCATCAAAAAGTGCTTTCTGGTTTTCTGAGCTAATTTTTTCGGAACATTTTTTACACCAACGTGTTACCCAGATTGTTTTCTGATGAAAATCCTCTTGAATCAGTACAATTGCACACATTGTCAACAAGGTACCTACAATATTCAACGTAATAATAATTATTTTGAAGGTTAGAAAGATAAAAGTTGTTATAAAACAATTATACTTACGTTTAGAAGGACTATCATTTAGAGCCAATGACATTATCTTATTAATTTTTCAAGAGTTGTAATAATTATTATTTCTAAGGTTACAAAAATAAAAATTGTTATTAACCAATTATACTTACGTTCAGGGCATTTATTTAGAGCCATTGACATTATCTTATTAATTCTGTTCATTTTCAAGAATATAATACTCTTAAACACTAGAAACACAAATTTATATTTTTTTACGTAGTTCAATACTCTCCAACTTCGCACGTGAAATGCGACTCACGGAGTACAACAATACACATTTAGGAATGAGTCGACTTATCTCATTATGCATAACAATTAAAAAATATTACGTACCCAATAACGAGACGAGTATACCTTACTCCTTCAACTTTTTTAAGTATCCTATTGTTTCTGACTTGACTCGATTTGCAACTTCAAGTTTAACGAAATTGTAACACAAATACTGACTCATATCCTTTTTACCTTAATAGAAATTTATGTTTAGTATCGTATCATGCTAGTAACTCATTTCCTAATATATATGACTTATCCCCTATTACCTTAACACCACAGAAATATCATCGTCAGAATGATAGAAGTTTGATTTCATTTGATGCCTACCTGATGTTGAATAATTATTTTTGGCTAGACCAAGAAGTGCCTCGTGATTGACTCAATATATATTAATAGAAAAAAGACGAAGATATAATATTACAAATATTAAAGTTTTGATATTATAATTATTTTCGAATCCTTCCAAGAAATAACACATCTTAACCAATCCCCTTGTAACTCTATAATCAACACAACCACACAAGACACATATTTTATTGATGAGTATCGTTACCTACTCCGAACGACTTTTTCTGTAGAATATTTCATATATTTCTATTCAATTATTCCTACATTTTGTATTGTTTACAAAAAAAAAGATGAGGTAGCGGAATATAAATAAATAAAAGAGAGATATAAAATAATTGATTTTATACGTTGTATGACATATAAAATTGAGAATAATATATACAGGGTTATTTTTGGCGCGATAGAGTCTATTTCCCGTTAAGTGAGAAAGTTAACATAAAATATATTAGAATTATCATCAAACTCGATATTCTGATATAATCCATAACGCCCTTCCAGATCAACGTTTCATTTATTCAAATTAAACAATCCATATTTTACTCAAGTTTAGGGTTTCAATGATACCACTGAGATATCGATATATTTACATACATTATCGGTCGTAATGTATCGATACTTAGAGAATACCGAAAGAGAACTATCGATACTTACTTATATCGATCGATTTTGAAGAATTTGGAACGGAATGAGTATAAACAGTAACAAGTATTCATATTCGTTATTATTGGTACGAAATTATAAATCATAAAAATCACTCTATGGAAAAAGTCCATTTTTGAAGTGACCCTTCTCGGGCATAGACAAACAGGATTACCATCTACACAAGACTAAGACTAGAATGCGTTCAAAATTAGATCAAAAAAATATTTTTTCATGAATGTGTTATAATAAAATTATTGCAATGGCATACCGATACGAGGATTCTTTACCGATAGCTACTTGGTACTTAGTTTCAAAGTATCGATACATAAAATACTTGTTAACGGAGGTGATGTATTGAGTGAGTAGTTGTATTTACCCATATTGGTTCATTCGTACTACAAATATGAAATTTTGAAATAATCAAATAATATCCTACTAGTAAACTCAATTGATAATTTAGTGGTAACAAGAATGATATCTGTTATGTTCTCGGTAATAATACACTATGTTGAAACACGAAAATGTTGAAGAAGTATTTGAATATTAAACTATCAGTTAGGGTACATTGAACAAATGATTGACATCAAATTATATGACATTACATAACAATGTTACCAACATTACAATCCGCCCACATATCAAAAATACAAAACCTATATATAATTTTTCCGCCAATCCTACGATGCAAGAAAAGTATTGATTCTCCTCAAAAAAAGTTGGATTTTTGAGTTATTTTTACGTTTTTCAGTGACAAAACCAGGTAAAACGGGTTTATGGAAAAATAAACAGTTTTAAAATTCTTCATACGGCAAAAGGGAGGGGCATGTTTTATTTTAATTTGGATTTGTTGAAACGTTCCTGGTACTATAAAACAAAAAATATGCAAAGAAAACGTGATTTGTTTATTATACTTTTCAAAAAAATTTGTGGAAAATAATTCTCTCAAAGACCGCTAAGGGTCTTAGGAGGTATGTCAAGAGCAGTGGGACAATAATTTCCCACCCGACTACAAATGTATTTTTTATTGATAATTATCAACACTTTACATAAAAATTAAAGTTCATAATGTCAAAATAAAATAGAACACAAACGTAACAATATAATCCTAAAATAAGGTGAGAATCAAAATTTACTACATATTTTGAAAAAGTTATTTTCCATGAAATTTACCGAATCAACCTTTACATAATCCAACAAATTTTACAAATGAGATTACTTCTTTTCTCTTTTGTCTTAGTACTACAAAAAGCACATAGTCTGTATTTTTTTCGTAATTCTGGCATATGGGCACCCACATCTCTTAGTCTAATATTGTTTTGTACAGTTGGATACCCATCTGGATGATTCCGTTTCCTCCCAAAAGCGTTGCCAGGAATGAAACCAGTTCGTTTCCTGTTGCTATATGTCCCTAGAAGGCAACTCATTTCATTTATAAATATTCTGAAATTACACAATTAAGTTACCTACAAGCTCTTTAGTCCTACGTGATCGGAACTTCAAATGACTCATCGGCTTTTGACTTGTTCCTTCATTGTTTTCATGTATAGAATGAAAGCATTGACAATAGCGGTTTCAAAGAGATAATAAAATATTTTAATTCACCACCGTCTTGATTTTTAAGATATGGAGTAGTAGGACATGTATTAGTCGAATTTATCCACCCCTTCCATATATGCATTGCAATCTGCTACGGCTTTTGGACTTTCAATTGTTTTCTCGAGTACACGAATACCTTGATCATTTTTTCTTTTTGTTGTAGACATGTCAGGTTTGTACATGTTACTTACTACGGTCACCGGTTTTTTTCCATGATCAAACCATCTGGTGATACTAATATTTCCACATTGCACAAATTCAGTTTCCCCTTTGGAGTATTCTTTATCTTCTCTGAACTTATTTTTTGGATAATGTTTTCTGTCAGTACGGAATGTGCCATAAGCAAACAATTTTTTTCCAAGCTTTTACCAGCTGAATACTACCGACATAAATTGTCAAAAAACAAACAGTTCGCTAATCCTTCAAAGCTTTGAGAAAGAAATTTGACATTTTCTCTCAATGATTTTATCGTAGACCCATCACTAGCTCTTCCAGTATATACATCAAATGCTAGCATATAACCCGTTACAGCACAATAACAAACCCAAATCTTGAAGACTCTTTTTATTGGTTTGAGTGGCATATACTGCTTCATTGTAGAGCGACCTTTGAAAGCCACCATGCTCTCATCAATTGATGGAAATCTGGAAGGAGAAAGTGTTTTGAATCAGATGTATTTTAAATCATGCCACTGTAAAAGCTTACCTTCACAGGTTCAAACTAAGTGAATCGGAATTTTGTGATTTGTGATTATCCCATTTCCATTTTTCCCCGTCAATAATCATTTTACTAGAACCAATCTTCACTGTTTTTTCATTACTTCTTTCACTTTGTGCTCTGTCTCGTATTGCTTTTTGTCTTTGTCTTTCTTCCTTGCTTAAGTCATGATTTATATAAAGTCTATCACCTTTTATATTTCTCAGTTTTTGTTTATCTTGCATAATCTTCTCTTAATCTTCTGCATTATCTAGTTCTATCAAACAAGCTTTATCACCTAACTCACGTGTTGTCTTAACTAGTATTTGGATTTTCAGTTGCTTTTCCATGAAAGTAGTGACTGCTCTTGTTAACTCCTTTTAATTCGTCATATCTATTTTTAGGCCAGTAATTACAACGTTGTTTTTCCGTCTTTCTCAATTCTTGCTGTTCCTTCCGCATTTCTTTAGTTTCGTTTTTCACCTCCCTCATTTCTGTTTTCATCTTCTGCATCAATTTTAGAATTTCATCTAACTTTTCCTCCTTCTCGTTTTTTATTGGTGGTGGTGTTCTCATTGTCTTCCTATTTTTCCCGGACGGTTCTTGATCTTCTTCTCCTGTATCTCTTCTTCTTTTATATCCCTCATCCGTAGAAAAGCTCTCCATTATTAATTTCTTAAGGGGTTCCTTTTTGTCGTGTGTGCTGTAATGGAATCAGCGTCCCGCAAACGTTATAATCAGCGCTTACTCAGTTCAGCAGCTGACACGTTCCCGGGCTGACCTTTCCTAATACTACACACCTCTAAATTCTCCTCGCTCTGGCCCTGCCTTCTTTGTGATATCTGGTTATTCGATAGTCCGACTTTCGCTTTTACCTTCTTGTAGATGTTATTTTGGTTATCGAGTTCTATCGCCAATTGTTTATTAATGAGTTGCTTTTTTTTAACCGTTCTGGATTGTTAAACAGGTTTCAGGTATATTTTCAAGATTTTGTACATACGGTTAGGTAAATGTTTTGTTAATTACTCCCTGTGATTGATACACATTAACATTACACTTTGGTCTATTTACAAAAATTTTGCTTCTAATATTCCTACAAAATTTCGAATTATTTCAAAAGCGCCCCTTGACACTCCTTATTTTACTAGTCGCCAGGACAACATTTTATTGCTTGAGAGAATAATTAAAATCAAAAGTTATAATAAAGGTAACAATATAATTTTCATACTAGAAATACCAATTGTCGAAAATTCAGAATATAATTACTATCATCTTTATTTTTCACCTACACCATCAAAACAATCCTTTAAAACGATTATACCACAATCCAAATTTATCCGTTTAAACAATCAACATTACACCTTCTCAGAAGAAAGCTGCAAAGGAATATATCAAGAAGATTTCCTGTGTAGTGATCTTTAAAAGTTACCAATTACTCAACACACTTCTTGCGAAGTACAACTACTTAAGTACTCTCAGTCAAGAGATTCATTATGCAAACAAATTCCAGTGATTATCAATAATGTGAAAATTCAGAAGATAGAAGACAACCAGTGGATCGTAATATCTCTATTTAACACAGTGCCCATCCAAAAATGTGGTAAAAGCATCAATAACATTCCATTAAACGGTAGTTTTATAACTGAATTGAATAACCAGTGCGTAGTATCAATAAACAATTTTACATTAAAAACTTTTTCAAGTAACATACCAAAATATAAAAGTGTAGAACTTCCTAAATTGCAATTTTCGGACTCTATTCATTTAAATAAAGTGCAAATAGACTCAGTGAATTTAGATGAAGTCAATAACATTCAAAACATGCTCCAAGAAATCGAAATTAACAAGATTGGACTTGGCTCCTTTTCATTTCGAAAAAATCAGTTTTTACACAATATTATTATGTATTATAGTTTTAATGAAATTGACTGTCTCGACCCTCACTTCGTGGAATATGCTCATATTAGTGTTTTTAAATGAAACTCACGGTCTGTAGTTAATTCCACAATATAATAAAAGTTATTGAAAATTCTAAAAAATTGACAATTGTTTCGATAAATCAATATCGATGATATTGATTTATCGGAACAATTGTCAATTTTTTAGAATTTTCAATAACTTTTATTATATTGTGGAATTAACTACTTACCGCGAGTTTCATTTAAAAACACTATTATAGTTTTTTTTGCATAACCCTAGTAGCTTTCAAAATTTACCAAAGACAACAGAAGAAGACTAATATGGAGAATGAGAAGAAACAAGGAAAAAGGAATGTGAAATTTTTTCCAGTCATGTCAAACTATGCAGAAACCCTATAGTTTTCTCTTTGGCCGGGGGAGTTAAGAAACGACAATGGCTGACCCATGTGAAATATTTGCTTATGTTGTATTTTTAATTAACATGTTAACTGCCAGGGCGGTCCCAGGGACCGCTAGTCGTCTTTCAGTTTAGGACATGGCGGTCCCGTGGACCACCAGGCAATTATTTGTTTAACATTATTTCCAGGCCAGCGGACCGCTCGTATGAGGTATTGTAAAGCATGCATAGGACCGCTTGGCCCTGGTGACTGACTGAGATACAAGCGTTTTTTTTAATCTCTATTTTTTAATACGATGGAAGTAAATTTAAATACGGTAACTTGGTAAAAAAGTATATTTCTTATAATAATTACTTTCAATGGAATACCAAAGTACACAACTGAACTAAACTAAAGTACTTATATTTTTTATTTATGAAAACTATTGGAACAATCTTGGCAAAAATGCGGATTTTCAATACAGTCAGTGCAAAACGCTATAACTTTTTTGACATGGTTTTATTTATAACAACCGATACAATATTTTCGGATTTTGTGGGATTGTCCTTCTTTTTTTCTAAAGAGTGCTCAGATTTTCGCTTTCGTCTGTTACTTGTGGATGGTACTGCGACATCATCCAATTCACCTTCTTCTTGAAAAATCAAAGTCTCCAAAATGCTCTCGCGAAAGTCTGTTATAGACATGTAGGAGTCATTAATTTTTTTTTTAAAATAATGCGAATTAACTACGCTGGTACCAAATATGACTTCTATAGCCAGCTTCCTGTACCACTTTATGGTCTTCCCCAACGCCGAATTGTACGATGCCATTTGGTCGAACAAGTCTATAGAACTCTTTCCTTTGTCATAGTCTACAACCGCGAGAGGTTTTGTTTTTGTTTCATTTTGAACTTGAATTTCTTGCATAACATCTGTATGCTTGGTTGACAGCAGCAACACGTCTCTTTTGTCACGCCATTTCATTACGCATATTTCCCTTTCATTTTCTCTAGCTACAATTTTACCGCGTTTAAGTTTCTTTTCCGTGACCTCTTTTGGGTTTCCACGCCTATTAGATCGCATTGTAACTAGAATGTGTGTCTCTCGGTCCAGCAACTTATTTGCTAAATCCACAATAGTGTAATAATTGTCGCTGACCATAGTTCTGCCGCTCTCTAACAGGTTTTCAGCAGGTGTCATTACCACATTTGTAGGCACGCTAGCACCTGCATCTTGTTCCTTTCCACAATATATCTTCATGTTATAAGTATACCCTTCTGAACTACAGAGCTTAAATATTTCAACCCCGTATTTATGGGTTTTCAGAGGAATATACTGCTTGGATACAAGACGACCTCTAAAAGGGACTATCTTTTCATCTACATAAACTGCACTGCCAGGCGTAGATGCATACTGAAACTTCGCGATGAGCTTGTCAAAAAGTGGCTGGAGTTTGAAATGTCGATCACCTTCTGGACAACTTTCATTATCGGAAAAATGTCACAGTTGTAACAATAACTACTCATAACTTTTCATATATTTTGATTCCAAAAAAGTGGTTTTCTGCTCCAGTAATGGCGGGTTGTTGGCATTCGAACAATACTCATATATCCGATTAGCCCTAAAAATTTACGCATTTCTCTTCTATCTGTGGAAAACCAATTACGAAGTTTTGAAAACTGTGGAATATCTTGCGCTGTGCAAATAACCTGCGTTGCGTAAAGGTTAGTTTGCTCCACCATTAGCTTTATAATTTCATGATCCACAAAAAATGAAAAAAAATCATAAGGTGTACCTCCCTGTAACGCAGCTTGTAACTCTGGAAGAATACCTTGTTCTTGGGTGAACTTATCTTGAAAGTTCATATGATTGCCTTGTGGAGAGGACCAGCTCTGAAATTGATGCACAGAGGCAACATTCTCCTCAGATTCGGAGCTGTTCGATTGCTCCCTAATATTCGAGTCAATGTTTGGAACCTCTGGAACAGTTTCGTAAACCTACAAAAAACATTACTAAGAGACATATAAAGGATTTCTAAATAAAAAGCTTACCTTTTTGTCATTGTGGTTTCCAGTTTCTGCGGGAGCGTCTGAATCAGGTTCAGACAAGTGAGTAATTTGGATCATTGATTGAGTCAGATGAACCAAATGGATCAGAGACATCACTATCTCAGAGCAATCTAGAATATAATTAATTTCTATACTCTCAAAAATAAATTGAAAGCCAAAATATTACCATCGTCGTTATTCGATTTTTGCAGTTTCGCCAATAAAAGTAAACGTTTCGTGCGGTCTCGAATACCAGCCATTTTAACCGTAGCGTACCAAACGACTTCCTACGCGACACTAGAATTGCAATAACAGCCGAAAATATACGCGCGCGCTGCAATAAACAGGCAATGTCGGTGGACCCACGTGGACCGTAAGCGGGACCGATCGTGCTTTTGCAGTACACTTGTCTCAGATGGCCAAAGCGGTCCGCCAATTTTTTTTTAATTTTTAGGGAATATTAAACAAATTTTAGTAAAAATAAGAGAAGTTTGAGCATTATTAATAAAAATCAACCGAAACTACTAAAATAACAACTTGGCCCAATAAAAAAAATCACAAATTACAACGCGGCACTTAACGTGTTAAAACTATATAAATGAATAATCGTGTAATAATAAAAGAGGTTGTTTGTAACCTTCATGTAATAAACGTATTCAACAGTAATTTTTCATTATTTAAAAAGTATTTTTCCGAGTCACAAAATATCATTCGTGAGATAATTGTGTAATTTGTTCGTGTTGTTTGCTGTGCAATTCCAAAATTTGTGCAAATTTTGACGCATCCATATATAATAATTTTAGGATATAAGTATACAGGGTGTCCCGGGACTAATGGGAAAAAAGTCAGGAGCGTATAATCCGAGCCAAAATAATGTTAGTACTTCATATAAACTTTTTTATGCAGGCCCTCGTTTCCGAGTTATAGGCCTTCAAAGTTTTAATTTAGAATTTGGTTTTTATTTTTGGTACTAGTTATTTTTGATCTCATATAAATATTACGTCAAAGCTATAATGTGCGTGTATGTTTATTTTGGGAAGTTAAACAGATTTACAGAAGTGTCTTGAAGCCAGGGACGGACTACTCGCAATGGTTAGTGATCCAAAAATTTTGCAGGGATCACAGACCCTATATGAAATTATCGAAATTAACTTCCCCACACATCAAGCTAACGAAAAGGTACTCCTGTTGGAATTCGATAAAATAAGCCGTTTGGCTAATATTCACAGTTCTATTAATGCACTACGTACCAATTAACGCATTCACCATTTTTGTCCGTACACAACGAGGTAAAACTAACTTATTAATACGATGTCCAAGATTTACCAACAGTACTACGAAAAAATAATTTAACGATAGCAGAAGATGAAAAACATTAACGACTTATTAATTCGAAAGTTGATAAAAACTTTTTAAGTCTTTTTACCGTTTATCAAGTAACCATAGGATTAGTTGTCAAACGTTGTGTAGAATAGTTAATAGTCAGTACATGTCAATAATTCATAAGTCCTCAATTTAACAGTTACAATTCACTTTTATTAAGTACGCAGATATGCATTCAATGTATGGACTGGCTCCTCGAAAGTGTTTAAACTGTTTAGAGGGGCCAGAAGGTTTTATGCAGAACATTTTGCAAACAGAGCAATGCAAGACAGACGAATATTTGTGCGTATTTATCTCAGGTTACGAGAAACTGGCATGAATAAGTGAATGTAATTTAGTGTTTTTGAATGAAACTCAAGGTCTCTAAATAATTCCACAATATAATACAAGTTATTGAAAATTCTAAAAAATTGAGTTTCATTTAAAAACATTAATATGAGCATATTCCACGAAGTAAGGGTCGAGACAGTCAATTTCATTAAATGTAATTTTCCATGTATACAAAACAAAATAAGAAATTTTAGGAAATCTTTTGCCAAAAAAAAGGTGGGGAAGGTCCAGTACGAAGCGTACGTACTGTGATAGTTGAACAAGACTTAAATGCAGTTGATAATGAACCATCAACGAGTTTACGAAAATTATCAAGAGAACATAACGTCTCGAAATCAGTTGTTCATCGCGTCCTGAAAGAACAGCTGTTATATCATTTTCACATGAAAAAAGTACACAGTATGACAGTGGCTGATTATTTTGCACGACTTGAGTACAGCCAGTGGTTTCTGCGACAACAACAAACATACAATACATTTATTAGTAACGTTCTCTTTACACACGAATCCGGTTGCACCAGAGATGGAGTCATTAATTCTCATAATATGCATTTATGGGATGATGTGAATACACATGGCATTATCCAAACTAGGAACCAGCATAGATTCATGGTTAATGTTTGGGCAGGAATAGTTGGCAATCATTTGATAGGGCCATACTTTATTGACGGTACTTTGACCGGTCAGAGATATTTGGAGTTTTTGCAAAATGAGTTATGGAACCTGTTTGATAATGTGCCACTACAAACTCCTTCATCGTTCATGCATGATGGGGCCCCTCCTCATTTCAGTTTAGATGTACAACAGCATTTACACACAAGGTTTTCTAATAGATGGATTGGTCGTGGAGGCCCTTTTCAATGGCCACCGCGATCAGGAGACGTTAATCCTATGGATTTCATTCTCTGGGGTTATCTCAAAAGTAAGGTATACGCAACACCTGAGCAAACAAGGCAAGATTTAATGGACAGAATTGTGTTACACTGCAATGTTATTAGAAATAATATGGGATTGCTCTTTCAAGTGCAAAGAAACAACCCTCGTAGACTTAGAATGTACGTGGAAGTGGGAGGAGCTCACATTGAATATTTATTAGAATAACGTTAGTTTTTGTTGTTGTTTCGGAATTAGTTTTTGTCTAATGTTTTATAACTTGTGTTTTTGAGGTTATCTTAATGGATTAACAATGTTGTGTTGGTAATGTTGATTAAAAGCAACTAATTACGTTGTTTGCCTACCTATTCAATTCCCATTAAATGAGTTCTCAATGTTTTCTGTAGGTAAATCTTGGACATTGTATTAATAAGTTAGTTAGGTAAATTGGTACGTAGTGCATTAATGAAACTGTAAATATTAGCCAAACGGCTTATTTTATCGAACTCCAACAGGAGTACCTTTTCGTAAGCTTAATGTGTGGAGAAGTGAATTTCGAAAATTTCATACAGGGTGTGCCATCCCTGCAAAATTTTTGGATCACTAACCATTGCGAGTAGTCCGTCCCTGGCTTCAACGCATTACTGTAAATCTGTTTACCTTTCCAAAATAAACATTCACGTACATTATAGCTTTGCCGCTAGTTTTATAAAGATCAAATAACTAGTACAAATAATAAAAATAAAAACTAAACTCAAAATTAAAACTTTGGAGGCCTATAACTCGAAAACGAGGGCCTGCATTGGAAAAGTTTATATGAAGTACTAACATCGTTTTGGCTCAGATTATACGCTACTGACTTTTTTCCCATTAGTCC
Organism: Galeruca laticollis; assembly: GCA_963921935.1. Taxonomy (NCBI): domain Eukaryota; kingdom Metazoa; phylum Arthropoda; class Insecta; order Coleoptera; family Chrysomelidae; genus Galeruca; species Galeruca laticollis. The sequence goes on along the minus strand of OY998175.1, from coordinate 273,782,351 downwards.
CGGGACACCCTGTATATTCAACATGATCGTCAATACTTGCTTAGAATAAATATATCCTCATCGCCAGTATGTGATGTTTTCGGTAATAATACACTGCGTTACAGCATGAATACGAAATTAAAGTTTATAAATATTAAGCTATCAGTGAGTATAGATTGACCACACGATTTCCATTCAATTATATGACATTGTATGACATATCACAATGTTACCAACATTTCAACAACCAATTATGAAGCACCCTTTATGTGTTTCATCCAAGCTACTATATCAGTACTTGGAAAAACGAATAAATGTAATATGTAAGAATGTCACTAACAAAGAATAAAATTCCCTTTCATGAATCCCACAAATAATATTTATTCAATGTGGAAATCTGAAGTCCCATACTGATTTAATGATATTATTTTGAAAAATTACAGAGCGGCCGTACTTTTAAAAGTGCTTTAGTTAAATAATGGATCTGAAAAGGAGTGCGAAACGAGATGGAGCGGAAATTCTAGAGACGAAAATGGAAGTTGCCTGGAAGGAAACTTGTTTAAGTCACAACTTTTAATTTATGGTCAAGTTCTAGACACACTAAATGTACAGGCGAGCAATTAGAAAATTGATAAATTCCTCGTCGACGGTATAAGTTCCCAGTTAGAATTATGCACGAACGATATTTTGCATCTCGAACATTTCTTGTGATAGTTGAATTTTCAGATTAGCACTTAATTATAAGTTTAGAACGTTTATTCTGTGAATCTTTCAGGTTTTAAAAACTTGCGGAAAAGATCTTTATGATCTCCAATTAAATGGATTATTATTCCCTATTATATAGATAATATAAAGATATCATCGTACTCACAGTCAGTTATTTCAATATTAATGAAGATCACGTAATGATCATCAAACAATGGAGTTTTTAATACCGAAAACTTCATTTATACTATATAATTAGATAACCAATACTTGCTAATTAGTCCAGTCAGATTAGACTGAAAAGGTACTGTTTCAACAAAAAACGTTAAAAGGCATTTTTCCTGCAGAAATTTCTTGGGGAGAGTAAGAGGATATCATATTATATGAATTTGGCCACGAGTTCGGTATCAGTCATTGTTTAAATAATGAGAGAAAGTACAAAAATCGGTTTCTTGCATATAACTTTTGAACCGTTGTTGCTGCCGAAAATTTCCAGGAATATCAATTTATAGGTATTGAAAACATAATAAGCCCAGTAGGATTGAATTGCGTTGATTTGTTCACATGTAATGAACAAAAATCCGCCAATTTCAGCCATTTTTTGAATGTTCTATAATTCAGTCATTTTTGCTTCTAAATAATCGTAGTTTAACTTTTAATGAAGGTCTTTGTGTACTCAAGAAGTGGTAAAAATTTTGGCTTGAAATATTAATTACTTTTTGTTCAATTCTATTTGTTGTGTAAAAAGCTGTGCGTATTTATCTCAGGTTACGAGAAACTGGCATGAATAAGTGAATGTAATTTAGTGTTTTTGAATGAAACTCAAGGTCTCTAAATAATTCCACAATATAATACAAGTTATTGAAAATTCTAAAAAATTGAGTTTCATTTAAAAACATTAATATGAGCATATTCCACGAAGTAAGGGTCGAGACAGTCAATTTCATTAAATGTAATTTTCCATGTATACAAAACAAAATAAGAAATTTTAGGAAATCTTTGGCCAAAAAAAAGGTGGGGAAGGTCCAGTACGAAGCGTACGTACTGTGATAGTTGAACAAGACTTAAATGCAGTTGATAATGAACCATCAACGAGTTTACGAAAATTATCAAGAGAACATAACGTCTCGAAATCAGTTGTTCATCGCGTCCTGAAAGAACAGCTGTTATATCATTTTCACATGAAAAAAGTACACAGTATGACAGTGGCTGATTATTTTGCACGACTTGAGTACAGCCAGTGGTTTCTGCGACAACAACAAACATACAATACATTTATTAGTAACGTTCTCTTTACACACGAATCCGGTTGCACCAGAGATGGAGTCATTAATTCTCATAATATGCATTTATGGGATGATGTGAATACACATGGCATTATCCAAACTAGGAACCAGCATAGATTCATGGTTAATGTTTGGGCAGGAATAGTTGGCAATCATTTGATAGGGCCATACTTTATTGACGGTACTTTGACCGGTCAGAGATATTTGGAGTTTTTGCAAAATGAGTTATGGAACCTGTTTGATAATGTGCCACTACAAACTCCTTCATCGTTCATGCATGATGGGGCCCCTCCTCATTTCAGTTTAGATGTACAACAGCATTTACACACAAGGTTTTCTAATAGATGGATTGGTCGTGGAGGCCCTTTTCAATGGCCACCGCGATCAGGAGACGTTAATCCTATGGATTTCATTCTCTGGGGTTATCTCAAAAGTAAGGTATACGGAACACCTGAGCAAACAAGGCAAGATTTAATGGACAGAATTGTGTTACACTGCAATGTTATTAGAAATAATATGGGATTGCTCTTTCAAGTGCAAAGAAACAACCCTCGTAGACTTAGAATGTACGTGGAAGTGGGAGGAGCTCACATTGAATATTTATTAGAATAACGTTAGTTTTTGTTGTTGTTTCGGAATTAGTTTTTGTCTAATGTTTTATAACTTGTGTTTTTGAGGTTATCTTAATGGATTAACAATGTTGTGTTGGTAATGTTGATTAAAAGCAACTAATTACGTTGTTTGCCTACCTATTCAATTCCCATTAAATGAGTTCTCAATGTTTTCTGTAGGTAAATCTTGGACATTGTATTAATAAGTTAGTTAGGTAAATTGGTACGTAGTGCATTAATGAAACTGTAAATATTAGCCAAACGGCTTATTTTATCGAACTCCAACAGGAGTACCTTTTCGTAAGCTTAATGTGTGGAGAAGTGAATTTCGAAAATTTCATACAGGGTGTGCCATCCCTGCAAAATTTTTGGATCACTAACCATTGCGAGTAGTCCGTCCCTGGCTTCAACGCATTACTGTAAATCTGTTTACCTTTCCAAAATAAACATTCACGTACATTATAGCTTTGCCGCTAGTTTTATAAAGATCAAATAACTAGTACAAATAATAAAAATAAAAACTAAACTCAAAATTAAAACTTTGGAGGCCTATAACTCGAAAACGAGGGCCTGCATTGGAAAAGTTTATATGAAGTACTAACATCGTTTTGGCTCAGATTATACGCTACTGACTTTTTTCCCATTAGTCCCGGGACACCCTGTATATTCAACATGATCGTCAATACTTGCTTAGAATAAATATATCCTCATCGCCAGTATGTGATGTTTTCGGTAATAACACACTGCGTTACAGCATGAATACGAAATTAAAGTTTATAAATATTAAGCTATCAGTGAGTATAGATTGACCACACGATTTCCATTCAATTATATGACATTGTATGACATATCACAATGTTACCAACATTTCAACAACCAATTATGAAGCACCCTTTATGTGTTTCATCCAAGCTACTATATCAGTACTTGGAAAAACGAATAAATGTAATATGTAAGAATGTCACTAACAAAGAATAAAATTCCCTTTCATGAATCCCACAAATAATATTTATTCAATGTGGAAATCTGAAGTCCCATACTGATTTAATGATATTATTTTGAAAAATTACAGAGCGGCCGTACTTTTAAAAGTGCTTTAGTTAAATAATGGATCTGAAAAGGAGTGCGAAACGAGATGGAGCGGAAATTCTAGAGACGAAAATGGAAGTTGCCTGGAAGGAAACTTGTTTAAGTCACAACTTTTAATTTATGGTCAAGTTCTAGACACACTAAATGTACAGGCGAGCAATTAGAAAATTGATAAATTCCTCGTCGACGGTATAAGTTCCCAGTTAGAATTATGCACGAACGATATTTTGCATCTCGAACATTTCTTGTGATAGTTGAATTTTCAGATTAGCACTTAATTATAAGTTTAGAACGTTTATTCTGTGAATCTTTCAGGTTTTAAAAACTTGCGGAAAAGATCTTTATGATCTCCAATTAAATGGATTATTATTCCCTATTATATAGATAATATAAAGATATCATCGTACTCACAGTCAGTTATTTCAATATTAATGAAGATCACGTAATGATCATCAAACAATGGAGTTTTTAATACCGAAAACTTCATTTATACTATATAATTAGATAACCAATACTTGCTAATTAGTCCAGTCAGATTAGACTGAAAAGGTACTGTTTCAACAAAAAACGTTAAAAGGCATTTTTCCTGCAGAAATTTCTTGGGGAGAGTAAGAGGATATCATATTATATGAATTTGGCCACGAGTTCGGTATCAGTCATTGTTTAAATAATGAGAGAAAGTACAAAAATCGGTTTCTTGCATATAACTTTTGAACCGTTGTTGCTGCCGAAAATTTCCAGGAATATCAATTTATAGGTATTGAAAACATAATAAGCCCAGTAGGATTGAATTGCGTTGATTTGTTCACATGTAATGAACAAAAATCCGCCAATTTCAGCCATTTTTTGAATGTTCTATAATTCAGTCATTTTTGCTTCTAAATAATCGTAGTTTAACTTTTAATGAAGGTCTTTGTGTACTCAAGAAGTGGTAAAAATTTTGGCTTGAAATATTAATTACTTTTTGTTCAATTCTATTTGTTGTGTAAAAAGCTGTTTTACAAAAATCTAATTTCCCCAGCCTACAGGCGTCGTACAGACTTCTTTAACGTCTCATTTTACTCGTAAAGGGTTGTAGTATTGATTGAAGAGGCGCTATTATGTTTTTGGCAGCTTCTAACTCTTCTAAACATGAAATGTCGTCTATTTGAACTTTTCCTTTTCTTCACATCAACGATCTTCACACATATTTGCATGATGATTCTTCATCCTGATTGTTCATATTTTTGTCGATAATCAGGGTGGGTCTGTTATCTGTGTATGAAGAAATTAGTTAATACTAAAACATGTTATCCAATTAAAAACTTAAATAAATTACTCTAACTCATTTTAGATGAGTTTGACAAGAACTTGGGAGCTGTAATAATGCTTTAAAGTTCTTGTCAAACTAGTATGATGGATGAGTTAGTTACAGAAATTTTGGTTGAAGTCCACAAAAGTATATTAACCTACCCACTATGCAAATAAATATTGGAGTTATGTTAATTCAACATCACATTGTGATAATGTTCTTCCTTTTTTCCTCTTGTTTTCATCACATGCACATCTATACAACCGCTTATGCCCAGCTTGTGGCTGTTAAATTTTGTAATGTTTTAACTCAACTTCTCAGCAATGTTAAAGTGCTACCTTTTTACATTACTGAGATGTTACTTGAGCTTCTTCAAAAGGAAGTCTTTATAACGAACTAAAAACAACATTTCTGTTACATTCTGAAATGCCTTCTAATATCTTGTCGATGTTAATACTAACGAAAACGAAGACCACTTTATCAAGTACTCTTTCTTGCAAAAAATGTGCTTCCTGCAAATAAAATATAACACAAAACTGAAAAGCACCCCCCATTTCATGTTTGTCTGCTTGTCATTTGTTTCCACAGAAAACTATTGTTTGTTTCGTTCGTCAGTTACTCTTCTGTTTTTTTTATGTTACTGTGATGGTTAATATGAGATAATAATGGGAGGTTTATGAACTAACATCGTACAGACGTAATCGTAGGAAGTTACTAAAAATTATTTCGAAAGATGTAAAAGTAACTGCAACACATGTGATCATCTTAGAAATATTATAGTAACGTTCTGTATATGACATTAGTGAGAAGTTTACAAATTAACATCGTATGAATGTTTCCTATAGGAAGTTGCTAAAAAGAAGTTCATATGATGTGTGTGTAACTCCGAATTCAAGTATTATTGTGTACATCAAAAAAATGTTTTATTTACATGACATGGATGTTGATAGAGTTGATAATGAAATTAAGACATCTACGAGATATCTTATCAACGTTTTGAATAAACATCACGAAAAGTCTTCAAAAAGAACATCACAAAAAAGACTTGTTATGTTTCTTATTTAGTGGGTAATTCTTCTTAATCAATATTCCCACGTGCTTTTAAGAATTTGTTTGCACACATTTCATTTTATGGAACCGTCTGAACATGAGCATGGATATTAGTGAATGCAGACTCCACATTCACTGCAAATAAATTTGCATGAACAGTTTTTAAGCTTTTCTTCTATTGTATAAAACTCTTGGGAAGATGAAGATGGTACTATCCAACCATTTTCATCAACCATAACAGAATGTATATCCTAATTATTTCTCACCTTGTGTCTTGCTCTTAAATCCCTTTATTTAATGTTTTTAATCGACTAAAAAGCTTGTCTCGAACAAATTTCATCAAGATATATATTGCTCTATCAAGGCGTTTGTTAATTTTTCCATTTAAGTAGATATATCTAATTATCCGATGCATATTTTCAATGTGGATGTTTGTGCTTATGCTAGTATTCATGCGATCACAGTAACCCCATGATTCCACATTTTTAATATACTGTTCCGTAAAATATTTGCCAAACTCTTCAGTATCCGGATCATTGAGTAGTAAGTACGATGCTGTCGGGTACACACGTGTGTGCTCAGTGCTCAGACAACTTTATAATAAACACAAAAAAAATCCAATGCGATTTATGTGAGAAATATTTTCATTTACAGTGTATCAGAGTGAAAGACCAGTTATCAAAGTTTTTACAAGATACACCTAATTTAAAATGGTTTTGTGATAATTGCCTATCGGTTGTTAATGACAAACTAAAAAAAGTCAACACAATCGATATAAACAAAACCAACGAAAGTCTTGAGAAGGCCGATAAACTAATTGAATTATTTGAAAACAAGAATGTGGAAACGAAACCTGTGTGGTCCGAAGTTGTTGGAAACAAAAAAAAGTAGTAGAACCCCTTGTTATCAAATCAAAAAGTGGAAAAGAAGATAGTAGAAATATTAAAAACGAGTTATTGAAAGAAGATTACCCTGCGGATATTTCGGTATCTGTATCAAAAATAAAACAAATAACTAATGGTTTAGTGATACATTGTGATGACAAGGATTCACTACAAAAATTGAAATCAACAGCGGAACGAGAGTTAGGTAATGGTTATGACGTTGAAATTGGTAACTTATTCAACCCACGTATAAAAATAGTTAATGTCTTGAAAGAGGATACAACTGACCATCAGAGTCTGATATCTCAGATAGTGAATCAGAATTTCCCCGATACAATGAGGGATAAAATTCGATGCCTCCGTGTGTATGCTGCGAAGATGAATGAGAGGCGGTGTAATGTTTTAATTGAAATGTCTGGTGAACATTTCAATTATTTAACTGAGAATAAAGACCTGATATATATAGGATGGTCGAGTTATAAATATTTTGAATTTGTGAGTGTGCTTAGGTGTTTCAATTGTTGGAAATACGGCCACCGTGCTGATCAGTGTAACTCAAGTGTAGTGTGTCCTCTGTGCAGTCAAAATCATAAGAAAGAAAATTGTAAGGCTTTAAAACAGAAATGCACTAACTGTAAGTACGCCGTGAATGTGTTAAAGTTAAAAGATATTAATTTTGAACATAATGTATTTGATTAAAAATGTACAAGTTGTAGAAAGCAAATTGAAATTAATAGAGGTAAAATCAATATCAATAGCAATTAATATCAAGCACGAATAATTCCAAACATGTCAGCAAAGTTGTAAATAATAAGCTCTTATTGTCGTGTACCAACGCTCAAAGTTTCTATAAACATCGTGATGAGATAATTGCATATGTGAATAAATATGAACCACTAATTATCTACCCAACAGAAACATGTATAACTGAAGATTTTAAAATGTCTGAATTATGTATAAACGGGTATGAAATCTTAAGATGTGACTCAAGCAGTCGGCATACAGGGGGAGTCCTAATCTTTGTAAGAATCTCTAATATTTAAACAGTTGTTAAGGATATGAATTTTTGGCTTCTATCTCTAGATATGGAAATAAATAATATTTCTTATGGTATAACAGGTGTTCATAGATCACCAAATGGTAGTCTGAATATTTTCAATGAAAAATTCTTTAAATGGTTCGATGATTATTACGATAAACATAGTAGTTGCTCGGTAATAATTACAGGTGATTTTAATATTCATTATGAAAATAATAATTATAATAAACGTAAACTTCAGGAATATATTGAAAACCATGGGATGAGGCAATTGATTACCGAATATACCAGGGTCTTCAGGAATTCTAAATCTATAATAGAATTGGTTATAAGCAGTGACTACTCAATATCGAACTATGTGGAAAAAGACTATGTAATATCTGACCATTCTATAATACAAATTGGAACGCTTTGTCCAACTGCATCTAATTTAAATGACACTAAGCGAATTCGTTCGGATATCAAGTATGATGAAATGGTAAACATATTGATCGAAAAAAATTGGGGTTATTCATTGGTTGATGTTGATGTTGTGGCCGATATTTTCTCGAATAATATATTATCGGCAATGGACTCGATAGCTCCTAGAAGAACCGTTGAAATTGAAAATAGGGTAATGCATGGTTTAATACCGATTATTATAATGCTATTTAAGATAAAAACATAGCGTATAAAAGATTGTCATTAACTAATGCGGTAGACGATTGGAATTGTTATAAAGAAAAGAGAAATTCATGTCTCAAGGTATTGAAAAGTTCGAAAATACGGTATTACGAGAGAAATGTAGATATGGATAAAGGCAATTCAAAACTAATGTGGAAGCACCTAAAACCCATTGTCGGAACGAAAGCTAGTAGGACTAAGATTGACGGTATAGACTGTAATGGAATCGTTCACACTGACAACTTGGCCAATGTTTTAAATCAATATTATATAAATAGTATTTGCGATATTGTGGGTAACATAACAGTTCCTGATTCCGGTACCGATGTTGTTTTGCAAACGGTCCCTTTGAATGGTTCAAAAATGGAATATTTTGAATTAATTAACATTGGAGAGCTACTTGAAATGATAAAATCCCAGAAAAAGAAAAACAGTACTGATGAATTAGGTCTTGATGTTATTAATAATTTGTTTCACGTGATAAGCTGTCCTTTGCTTACATGATAAATTTGAGTTTGGAAAAGGGCATAGTTCCTCAAAGATTTAAAACTTCAACTATAGTTCCTATCCCCAAAGTATTGAATGCAAACAAATCTGATTAGTTAAGGCCAATCAATATGCTGCCTCTTTGTGAGAAATTACTAGAACTAGTAGTGTATAATCAAGTAAGTAAATTCATTTCTGTAAGTAAGATATTACACAGTTATCAATCTGGTTTTCGTAATTCGCATTCTTGTGAGACGGCACTCCAACTGGTTATATCTGACATTAAAAATATTCTAGATAGGCCGGGAGTAGGAATTTGTTCAGTTTTTATTGATCTCAGAAGAGCTTTTGAAACAATAGAACGTGATATAACATTGTTGAAATTGAGGAAATATGGCTTCAGTGGGGTAGTTTATTCCTGTATTCAGCATTATTTGAGGAACAGATATCAAATAAGCACATTTAGCAATTCAGCATCGGATCCGGAATTAAACAATATTGGTGTTCCACAAGGCAGTCTTCTTGGGCCCCTACTTTTCATATTATATATAAATGACTAGAGAAATGTAAAATCCATCTTCTTGCGGATCATACCTTCATTTACTATTACGGGGTTAATTTTGTTGAAGTGGTGCAAACAGTCAATTCAGAATTAAAAAAAATTTAAGATCAATAAACTAGAAGTAAATGAATCCAAATCTAAATTTATGTTAATTGGTGGTCCTGTTTTGCGAGCTAAATTTTTAAACCTGGATTTGAGTGTTAAGATAAATGATCAGGACCTAGAGAGTGTACATGGAATAAAATATTAAGGTTTTATGATGGATCATGAACTAAAATTTAATAGTCACATAGATTTCATATGTAGAAATATTGGGAAAAAAATTGGTTTTTTGAGAAGAATTTCACCATTTCTGTCAATGCATACTAAGCTTATGGTTTACAATACATTATTTCTACCACATTTCTATTACTGTTGTTCACTAATTTATACAGGTTGTTCTAAAGCTAGTTATGAACGATTACAAATTATTCAGAACAAGGCGATGAGAGTAATTCTGGGATGCAATAGGTATACTAGTGTGGAATTGATGACTAACTGTTTAAATTGGTTAAAAGTTGAGAAGTTTCTATATGTAAAAACAATGATTTTCATGTTCAAAATTATCAATAATCTCTTACCGCAACATGGTAAGCTTGTTCCAATCTCGCAAATACATGATAAAAACACAACATCAGCTAATTCAATTAATTTTTATGTGAAAACAACCATTAAGGGAAGTTCTATGAAGAATTTATTCCACAAAGGTGTTGTACAGTTTAATGATCTACCGCAGTACATAAAAGTTAGTGAAAGCGTAAAAATGTTGTTATATTATATTGATCATATAGATTAAAAGTAATCCCACTGAAATCTAGTGGTTCATATTCATGTTTATATTCGCATTTATGCATTGGAATGTATATAATATACATATCTTGTAATATTTTTCATCTTAATTTTATATTTCATTTTGTGCATGTTTTATTTGATATTTTATTCGTATTATATCTGTGGTAAGAAGCCACAACTTGATAAGTCGACTTTTTATCAAAATTGATATATCAACACCACTATGTTCGTCTCGTCGAGATCTACAACATGGTATAACTTGATAATTCGAATTCCTAATAATAACGGTCATAGAAGGGATGCCCAAACCTGATATGTTTAAAGTGGATATTACAGACGAGGTGAAAACTCGATAAGTTGACATAACAATGTATGACTCTAACTAAATGGTTTTAAAAAAGATGTCAACACTTGATATGTTGATTTATCTAACTCTTTCACTTTCAAAAACAGCTAATTTTTATAGATTTTAAAGAAGGCATAACTTGATGTGTTGACATATCAAATTGTACTTCCCTTAAAAATATCCTCTATTCTGTAATTATATCAATGCGGAATCTGTTATGTGAACATATCAAGTTTTCGTGTCTGAGAAAAGATGACTGCACTACAGTGATGTCACTTGTCAAGCTGTGTTATCAAGTTTTGTCATATTATTCATTATTATCGATTTTAAAATAGGCGCTGTTGTTTAGCAGTTCTGTTGTGAAAAAAGTGTGTTTTATGTACCAACAATGACTTATTCTTGTACTAACTGTAATAAAATTTCTATAACTCGAAGTGAATTGATGGTACATTCCGGAGAATGTGGAGAAAAACTACTGCAGTGCGGTACAATGTCTTCGGTTAAAAGTGAGGTTAGTGTTACTAAAAATGATTGTACCTTTGACGAAAAAAATGCAGCTACTGGCGTAATCTCTATGCCACATAATACATTGATGTGTAAACCTTCAACTAGTAGCCTGAACTCAACATATGAACCCCAGGTAAATATTATAATATTATTAACGTGGTCCTAATGTCGTTGAAACTAATAGTAGGTCTACGTAAAACTAATGTTTGTACTTTGTTGTAGGACTCTTTCGAAGAAGATTCCCATGACTCAGATGCAGACCCAGAATGGACTCCTCAAAGACCACTCCCGGAAACGAAAACTATTCAGTCTAGTGTCAGTAAAGGGGAAAAAGACAAGATCCGAAAGTGATACTGAAGGTTATTTTTTTTATTCTGTATATGATGATTTATTTTAAAGATTACATATTGTACACTTCTTTTTAGTTTGAGTAGGGAATTTTAAAGATTGAAGAACTTAAATATTTGGATGGATGTACCTGTTGTACACCTCCGTGAAAAAAATTAAGATCTTAATAGTATTGTTTGTTTTTCAGATGAGGTTATGTTGGATAATGAACTTAATATACGTAGCAGTCCACTAATAGTTTTCGAAAGCAATGTATCATTGGAACCATCTCAGTTACAAGATGATAATCAGAATAAAGGTAGAAACAAACATTCAACTACAACCAAACTACTTACTTCTACTTCCTCTAAACCAAAAAGAAAGAAAGGTGTTAGAGCACGTGAACAAGAAAAACATAAAAAAGATCACGGTTTGGCCTACAAAAATAGAAAAAGTGAAGTTAAATGTCCCGTCGAGTTCAAGTCTATTGAGAGATGTTGTCAGAGGAAAAAGTGGAAGTGAGAGATGAAACATTGTGTGAAAGAATTGAAATTTCAAATACTGAGTATAGTGCAAAAGGTAGAGGTAAGAGTGCTCTTACTCACGACCGGCTTGTGACTGTCAGTTATAGTACTATTGTTGAAAATAAAAAACACAATATTTGCAAATTTATGTTTATGAGTGCGTATGGCGTAACCAGAGGAAAATTGGACATATTAATAGAATAGAAAAGGGCCTCTTCCTATGGCCGTATTGATGTTGATTTGAGGGGTAAGAAGACACCACCCAATAAAACAAGTGATGAAAAGATAAATTTTATTCACCAGTTTATAGAGAAATACCCAAGACACGGAAGTCATTACGCTAGGCGAGATAACTCATCAGAAAAGATATTTTTGCCTAGTCACTTGAGTATTGAAATAATGTACAAAGAGTACTATACTATAATTATTTGCGTGTTGTAAGAAGAAAAAGATGATGAAAGAAAAAGAAAGAAATGTTGGGTGCATAATATTAACATAAAAAGACCAATATTCGGGGAACATCACAATTTATTTTGTGATGAAAGAAAGTGCTTTGAATATTTTCGAATGTCACACGTTAGATTTGAAGCACTTTTAAATATTTTGAGACCGAATTTATTGCGACAAAATACACCATTTAGAGAATCTATAGGACCAGAGGAAAGATTGGTAGTCAGTTTAAGGTATGTATGATTTTGAAAATTAATATTTTAAGTAATACGTTTTACCGTTTTTAGCATGATCTATTTAAGCCCTTCAAGTTTTAATTTCTAAAATAACTAATTTTTTTGATTGCACAACTTTTGCTTTTGACCCCATATATTAAACTGAGAATTATTCTAAAAACAGTGGGATACAATAAGGTTAAAGAATAAAAGTGATTCTTAAGAAAATCTAATATTATGTTTATTAATAATGAGAAGAAAGTGAAAGGCAGCGCCGGTTTTACCTCTAAGTGTGCTAGGCGCTAGCAAAGGGTCTCAAAATCTGAAATGGTCATGTGCGGTGGAACTGGCGCTGCCTGACGATACATTTTGAAAAGTTTTTACAAACGGATTAGATTCTTCTCCATCACTTTGAATTCTGGATGTATCGCAGTTTGGGGACCATACAGACTTCTGGTGTTCTTGGAAACTTGCAAAAATATTTTGTTCGGTTGTCTGCGTATTGGACGGGATACAGCTTGTAGATAAAATACGGCCCTACTGGTGGTAGACATCCGGAGAAAAAAAATTTGATTCGGTTGTGGCAGTACTTTCAGTCAATAATCTTAGTTCGACGTCATTAACTATTTTGAATAACAGATTCTTTATCAAAATCTGATCGCGTTTTGGAAAAGTTTTTGTGGTGTTAGCCATATCGATAAAGAAGTCAGTTAAAGGATCTGCCGGCTCTGGCGGATCTACTTTTTCCTTTTGTGACAAATAGTTTAGCAAAACTGAGGCGGCAGTTGAATTTTGCGGAACAACTTTTCTAATCCTTTTTTGCCACGAACAATTATTGATGGTGCTGATGCGTATAAAGTAGAAGGTAGTGTATCTGATGTGGTGGGTGAAGGGGGAGGAATGTGGGGAGTAGGGCTAGTCAACACCATTTCTGGGTTTTCCGATTTCTCTTCAATATCACTCTCTTGAGAAGCAGCAGTAGGAGAAAACTGTGATAAGTTCGATCGCCTTTCTTGTTCGTCGTTCAAATATGGGGCCAGAAACGCTAGTTCTTTTTCATATTTGGCAGGCTTTAACTGTGATGCACCTTGGCCACTTTTGGTTTTTCGCATGTTCATAGCTTTCCGAAAATTATCCCTAGTTTTAGTCCACCGTTCTTTGCATAGTTTACCTGCAACAAACAAAAATATTCTGAAATATATTGTATTTTCTGTTTCAGATTTGTGGCTACTGGAAACTCGTTTCGAGCACTAGCTTTTTCTTTTCAACTCGGTTAGCGTACAGTAAGAGACATAATATATTCAACTTGCAATGCAATATGCAAGGTTCTGCAACCAATTGTTATGCCAGCACCAGATGAGAAGTTGTGGACTGCATCAGAAAAATGTTTTCGAGAGAAATGGAACTTTCCAAATGCGGTCGGCGCTCTGGATGGCAAACATGTGCTAATTCAGGCACCACCAATAGCGGATCAGATTTCTTTTGCTACAAAAAGCATTTTAGCATAGTACTTTTAGCACTGGTTGACGCAAACTATAGATTTATCAGTGTTGATGTGGGTGCATTCGGTGAAAATTCAGATGCTGGTATATTTCGAAATTCTTTTTTGGGTCAACGACTGATGGACGAGAATTTCAATATACCTCCTTCAAAAAGGCTACCACAGTCTCAAGTAACTCTGCCCCATGTTATAATTGGGGATGAGGCATTTCCGTTAAGCACATTTTTAATGAGACCGTATTCACGTGATGATGCTCAAGAAGACGGAGAGAAAAAAGTGTTTATTTATAGATTGAGTCGAGCAAGAAACACGGTGGAAAACTCTTTCGGAATTTTAACAGGAAAGTTTAGGATATTTGAACGAAAACTCAGCATGTCCCCTGAACACGTTGTCTGTGTTGTAATGGCAACTTGCTGCCCTCATAACTTTTTAAAAGATGATTCATGCCAATGGACAGATAATGATCAACGCGTTTCCTTTCCGATATGGCAGGTTTGCAGCGTTTAAGAGAAACAGGAGGTGTGGCTCGACGTGATGCCCTAAATGTTCGAGATTCTTTTCAAGCATACTTCAACTCCGAAGTAGGGTCACTAGAATGGCAAATGAGAAGAGTTGCGGCTGGAAGACGATTAGAATAAACTAGTTATCAGTAGATTAATCAATATTTAACTTACCATATTTTTATAATGTCATATTACCCCAGTGCAGAACCACCGAGTCAAAAAAATAAATGAAATTTTCTCCAGCCATGTTTTTTATTAATAAAATTTAACTTTCTTTTTCTCCGCCCCTGGAGGGGTTGAATAATAAAATCAACTAGTCCAAACCACGACTACTAACCAAAAATTCGATATAAAAATTGGCTTTTTGAAAATTACATAAACATCAATGCCATTACAATAACATTACGGCATGGCGACTTATTTATTACATTTTATAAACATATTATTTACTTACTGGGTTCATTCCTTCTCGTTCCGATTTCATCCCAAATATTGTCCCTGCGAAGAATATTAGAATATTCTGGATGCCGCAGATTGTAAATTTCTTCACACTCCTGCATAATCGTGATAAGTCTTGCTACATCCATAATTACTTTTAAACAATGTGGTCGAGACGAAAGTCATAAACTATTAACAAAACAAAATATGCTCTTATAATAAACTTTGGAAAGAAAACCCCCGTGCCTGCGTGTACTTGTCGGTATTCGTACTATCAGCATCGGCAGTGTCCGCACGAAACGGATTTTGATTTCGTCTTTGGAATCCCGTTCGGAAATGCCGAAGTGCGGTCGCTTCGATGCCGATAGGTGAACGCAGTTCTATTTGAAACAATGTAGTTGATCAAATAATCCGATTCGCTTGATGCGTACCGTCCGTTTGACGCCGATTAGTGGACGCGTACCTTAAGTCAGCTCGGTGAGAGAGAGAGAGAGAGAGAGAGAGAGAGAGAGAGAGAGATTCGTGAATGAGTTTGGGTTGGGTTGGGGTTTTCTTGGTTGATTTGTCCTTTTCTTGTTGCTGCCCTGGTATAGGATAGGTTTCCTCTTCAGGGCTGTGTTGGGAGTGTGTTGGGTGGTTTGGAGCGCGCTCGGCCGAGAAATTAGGTTGGGGTTTAAAAGTGTCTAGTTAAAAAAATTTTAAAGGTGACTAGGAAAATTTGCTTAGAAGTGTCTAGAAATGAGAGTTGTTGGGTGGGCTTTTCGCCAGAAGGTGACTGGAGGGTTGTGCTGCGTTGGGGTGAATTGGGAGTTGGTCTCTGGAAGCAGCGAAGCCCAGAAGTGTGCGGAAATGATTTGACAAAAGTGTCTAGGATGGGAGTGTAAGTGTTGGAGACGAACCATGTATCGTTGCCGATACATAGATATAGCGTTGGGCTGGCTAGGTGTCAGAAATTATGAAATTGAATGTTATTTATTGATTTTGAAAATTTTGAAATGTCTCCGATATTTGAGAGCGATGTATTAGGGGTACTGAAGATTTCTACTTTTAGGATTTTTGTTATGTGAAAAAGTGTAAAGACATTTTTCAAAACTGTATGGAATTTAGTATTTTGTTGAAATTTGGTGGAAAGTTGCGGTGACGTGCCTTCGGTGGTTTGGGAATGTTTCCGATGGTCGGTGGTATAATAACAATTTTAAATCTAAAAATGCGGTTGCGTCGATCGTCGGTCCATTTGGCTAGTGATTAATTCACAGAGTGTACAGGAAAACCGCAAAAACCTGCAACACCGACGTGGGTGGTGTGGGGGCGGCAATAAATATAGGGTTAGTCCAAAGTGTTGAACAAATATGGGAATGAGAGATTTTGGAATTTGTTGAGATTTTATTATGATGGTTTTGGACTTGTTGCGGAGGTTGTTGAGTAGAGAATTAATGACTTAGAATGGTGTAAGAAATAGTGAGTTTTTAACGATTATCGTAGGGAGATTGGGGAGCTGTCGAGGTAGTCGATGTATTCGTCGGGGAGGTCGTCGTAAGCCGTGGCTAGCAGGCGCAAGGAGAAAATGGGAGCTTCCTCTGGGGGTACCTACCGAGGGGTCGTATATTGGCGACCCACGGTGTGAGAAGGATGTTTTTGGCGATTTCGCTGCCCGATTCGATAGTACGACTAACGTATCGGCCTTGTAGGTTATTAAGACGTGGTAGAAGGGGCTCGATGCCTATATTGACATATACTGTGTTGGTGGGCGAGTATGGAGCCTTGTATTGGCAGTATCTAATTGAATGCTCACAAGTTCGGTGTCGTTTAGCAAGATGGTTGGGGAGGGTGCAATAGACGTTTGCTCTATAGTCGATTATTGGACGGATATATGTTTTATACGTATGAAGTAGGGTGGTAGGGTGTGTGCGTCCGAATGTGTCGCCGAGCGCCTTGAGAAGATTAACTCTCCGTCGGACTTTATTTAAAGTGTCCATTAGGTCGGGCGTTCAGTTGAGAGTGTAAGTAAATTTCACTTCCAAATAGACGACTTCCCTACGGATTTCAAGTCGATCACCCCAGAGCACGAGGCGGAAGTTTGTAGGAAGAAGTCGTTCGCTCCTGGTATCAGGGTGTTGGAAGGCGATGGCTTGTGTTTTTTGAGGATTAAGAGTCACCCGCCATTCCCTGCACCAATTAGAAAATTGGGTCAGTAGATTTTGGGATCGAATGTTGAGAGAGCGAATATCTGTGGCAGAAATGATTAGTGCGGTATCATCCGCATATAGTTGGACGTTATCACGAGGATGTCGTGGGACAGGTGTATCATACGTATAAATGATATATAGTAGAGGAGCAAGTATCGAGCCCTGCGGAACGCCAGTTAGAGGTGTAGCAGGGTCGGATATGCTATAACCAACTTTGACGCTGATCGATCGGTCGGTGAGGTAAGAAAATAATAATTTGACAATTTGGTTTGGCAATCGGATGCTCAGTAGCTTTCTCACTAGTCCGGCGTGCCAAACTTGATCGAAAGCCTTCTGAACGTCCATGAGGATGGCGGCAGAACAGCGTCGTTGATTTAAAGCTCGGGTGACGATTGTTTGAAGGTTGGTGGTGGCGTTCTGACAAGAATGGCCCGGCCTGAATTCGTATTGAAATGCCGAAATTATATTATTTTCAGTGCAGAAGTCCCAGATTCGTTCTTTTAACAAGCGTTCAAAGACTTTACCTAGGACGCTGATTAATGAGATAGGGCGGTAAGATTCAGGCTTTGTGGGGTCTTTGCCGGGTTTGTGGATGAGAACTACGTTGGCAGATTTGCAACAACGAGGAAAATAAGAAAAAGCAAGGCAGGCGTTCAGCAGGGCGCAGAGCGGAGGGAAGATCTCTTCTGGTAGGTTTTTTAGTGCCTGCCTCGAGATTCCGTCGTGCCTTGGGGCACTGTTTCTCCCCGCTCGGCACGCCAGCTGAACTCCTTCGATAGTGAATAGTGAAAGAAGCGGAGAGTTCTCATCAGGTGGGATGTGTACATATGGACTTCGAGTGATATTTCGAGTCATGAGGTCGGTTTCGACGGCAAAGTCCCTAAGAAATTGGGGGTTATCGAGTGGTGAAAAGACAGTTTGTAGGTTATTTTTGAAGGCGGTGGCTTTGTCTTCGGTTGTGTAGATCTTCTGTCCTTGCACTTCAAGATGTGATTCAACCTTTCTCTTAAGACCGACGAGGCGGTTGAATTTTTGCCAAAACACGCGCCCTTGTCTGAAGTCCAGTCTGGCTGTTTCGGCCTTCCATTTTCTTTGCTTTCCAGCATTGATTTCTTGTCGGACCTGGGCGTTGAGACGGTTCCATTGTGTTTTGACTGCGGGATCTCGAGTGCGGACGTATAACCTGTATAACTGTCTTTTCTGACGTATCTTTTGCAAAATTCTTTGCGGAAGTGCATGAAAATTGGTGTGCACGGTGGTGAGTGGGACGGCGATGTCTTGGGCATCGATTAAGAGGGATTGGAATTCTTCTGCGTGATTATCTATGTTATCAGTATTCTGATGAATGACGGGTGGTGGTAAATTAGTACAGACGTGATTAGCAAAGGAATTCCAATCGGATTTTTTGAAATCGCGAAAGGTGAAATTTGTTGCTGGTGGTGGTATAGGGTTGTGTAGTGCGGTTTTGACCAGTAGTGGGACATGGTCGGAGGTGATAGGGTCGCCTATAAAGCATTCGTCGTCCACGAGAGTGATTAATCTGTCTCTGCAGATTATATGATCGACTATGGAGGAGCCGAGGTGACTTAATAGGGTTGGATTGTTATTTCTAATCCGTATGATGGGAAGTGAGACGAGTTGGTCGGCGAGTAGTCTGCCGCTGATGTTGGAGTGTGTATCTCCGAAAAGAATGTTGCGTGAGTTTAAGTCACCCATTATTATGGCTCGTGGAAGTGAGGCTGCATATTCGAGGAGGTCGATTGATAATGGTTGGTTGGTTGGGATGTTTGTAATAAGAAAAGAAAGTTGTCGTGGTATTATTCCACGATATGTCGATGGCAATGCAGTCCAAGTTCTGTTGGGACAGAAGTGCAGGGAGTGGATGTTGTGATGCGGGGAGTCCGTTTCGGACGAGAAGTCCGTTGCCATGACAGTAGAAATTCCTGTCTAGGTGGGAGGTGGTGTAGCCAGTGAAGCGAGGGGGGTTTTTTAAAAGAGTGTCTGTAACAGAAAGTACTTATATGTTTTGGGTGTGCAGAAGGTGTTTGAGAAGATGTCGCTTCCTGGCTAGACCTTGGCAATTCACGGTCCCGATTGTGAAGTCCATGACTTAATTTTGTCTCTTGGATGTGAATGCAAAGAGGAAGCGGTTGCCGGCGCCACTTGTTACGGTACAATTGTACCCGTAGAAGGAGGGGACGAGGTGTGAAAGCGTTTCGGCGACTAGGCCACGGCTAGTCGGGACGGCGTTCATAATTGTTGTTGCCAAGATCTCGATTAAGATCTTGGAGTCGGTGGTCAAGTCGAAAGGGGCCTGTGGTTTATCTAATGTGACAGGCGCGATTTCTTGGGCGGATTTCGGTGCTTCCAGCCGCTTGGGGCACCGAGGGTGGAAGGCGGGGTGTGGACCGCCGCAATTTTTACAGGATGGGTTGTCTGCCTTAGGGCAGTTGTTGGGCTTGTGGTCGGTCGCTCCGCAGGAGGGGTAGACAGGCTTGGATCTGCAAGTTTCTGCGAGGTGGCCTATGTTGGAGCACCTGTTGCAGTATATTGATACTGAGGGTAGTGGGTCGGAGCGGTTGGAGGCCTCGCATTGATGAGAGAGGCCGTGGAATCGAACGCCCCTTGTTAGGGCGATGTGGTAGGCTTGTTCGGACCCGGTAAGAATTCGAAACATGGAGGTGATTTTGCCATGGCGGCGGGACATTATGCGCCAGGACCTGGTGGCGGGGAAGTTGAGGTCTTCGAGGATGTCCTCGAATTCTCTGTCAGAGATGGTGGTATCTACATTTCTGCAGACAAAGGAAAAAGTCGGCTTGCGAGACTTGGAGCGGTGGCGTTCTGGGCGGGTGGGGTTGAGGCGGATAATGGTGACTTGGTCGTCACCGAGAGTGTTGCCAAGTCTCTTTGCGAGAGCCTCGTGAGGGTAGTCGTACGTGATTTTGAGAAGTTCGGTCCTGTTTGAGTTGGCCTTTAAGTATTGGATTTCGCCTCTCAGCAGCTCATTGGTGTTGAGCAAGTTGAAAAGTTCTCGCTGAGAGACGTATTTGGCGGGGAGGTTTCGAATGTTAAGTGTTAGTAGAGTAGAGTCTGTTTGTGGCTGTCGAGGTTGTCTGGATTGTTGGGTCTGAGATGGTAATTGTCGAGGTGTTTGCTGTTGTCGGGTCGGTTGCTGTTGTTGAGAGGTTGGGGGGTGGTGGCGAGGAGAGTCTTCGGCCTCTCTTGCGTTTAAGTCAGCTCGGTTGATTTCGGAGCTCTTTATATCTATTGGAGATATTCCATTGGTCAGCCGAAAATGAGAATGTATCATAGGAATTATCAGAACTTGTTTGGCCGGTAAGGTTTACAAAAACTTGGAGTCCGTTTAGTTTCGGGTTAACTGGTCCGGTTTTGGAATATCGAGAAGGGGTAGCGAATTTTAGGGTTTCGTTTGCGGGCATTGTTAAGAAGCCGCTCTCTGCTATTGTGAATTGGGGAAAGAGGTTTTCCTTCAACAAGGAGGTAAGCGTACTAAGCAATTTTCTTAAAATAGTACAGTCGTTGAGTGGTAAATTAATTTCAGATTCGCCGACCTAGCCATTTTTGTTCACGGTATCTGTTTTTTCAAAAGCAAGTCACATTTCCGATGCAGCCATGTTGGACTTAACCACATGACATACCTGAGGATCTCGAAGTAGCTATATCTACGCTCTGATTAACCGTCTAAAGCCTTTGAGGGAGGAGGCCCCCGAGAAAACGACATTTTAAGCGATACGCCACCCTGGAGTCGGTGAGTTCATTCCAACTTATCAAAATCCACTGGGAGAGTGCACCGGCGTATTCTTATTACCACTAGTTTATATACTACCTTCTCATAATAGTACAGTGTTCTATTGGAATTTTCGTAATTGAAATTTATACGTTAATTATTAAATCTCCCAACGGGGGTTTAATTTGTTTTCTAATCTCTCGTAACCTGTCATAAATATTTCTATCTACAAGGCATTTGCTATATATATATATATATATATATATATATATATATATATATATATATATATATATATATTAATACATATCCTCTATCTTAATTCTAAAGAAAACATTGAAATAAAGAAAATATGCATATTTAGATGTAATACTAGTGATACACACTGTATTATCAATAATTTGAAAGGTTCAATATACCAATAAAATTTGACATTTCAATTTCATATGACATTACTGCAGAATAGACTTAATGACAGAAAGATTTTAAAACGATTTGAAAAACCAGAATACAGATGTCTCTATTAGCAAAATGGCACTTATAGCATAATGTGAATCTCTCTTGGTATATAAAAACATGAATTTGTATTTTTTTAAAAAAAAAAAAAAATTCTTGGTAACCAAGGGAGAAGAGAGTTATTTATGGAAACAGTTTTAGTTAGTTGATTCATAACATCGCGAGATACAACATCGAAATAAGAGTTGTCTCAGAATTTTTTAAATAGAGTTGAATTTTAATATCTCGAGAGACAACATCGGAATAAGAGTTGTCTCAAATTTATTTGAGAATATCAGAATAATTTGTAGTAATATTATCAAATTAACACAATTTGCCTTTGAAAGCCAGTGCGTGTATTATTCGCAGATAATTACAGCGGTAAAGTGCGAGTGTTGTTCCAGTTTCTAAATAAGTCTTTTAGAAAATTGTTGCAGATATTCTAAAACGTTTTTAGAATACAAACAAGTCTATCTGTATTCAGTTTGGTGAGTCCAGTCCATATTATATATTATTTCTCGAGAATTAATAGGCCTTTAGTAAACAATATTTCGAAAGTAGATGCATCTGATATATTAAATATTTGAAAAAATTATAGTAACATTATTGATACATCATTCTACGTAAACTCAAGACAAATTTTGAAAAAGACAATTTACAAGGAAATTGGGGAATGTTACATTGACATATAAGTCATTTTGGACTTTTAGTTAAAGTATTTAGATAAGAATTTCTAATTTTAGATTGTTTATAATATTAAGATTTTGATAGAAAATTCTATTTTTGCTTATTCGTTTGTGATATTTTTTGAAAAGTTTTAATTTTTGTGAGTGTTTATTTGATAATATAATATATAAATTTGAATTCTAATCACCTTTTGGCTCTCTTTTCATAATCATTCTCATTACATTCGATAATTTCATCCTATAGAAAATTTAGTACAAGAAGTGACATTTGGTTTATTTTCTGACAGTAATTTCATATGTGTCATAAGATAATTTAATTGTCTTATAGTGTATCGGACAAACAGTTACTTCCGATTTGAATAGTATAATACGTGATTTGGAAAATTATTTGGAAATTTATAAATTTTGAATTATTCTTTGAAATCTTTGATACCTCCCTGAGAAAAGAGTGAGTTGATTGATATTGTGGATTAGTTTATCTTTCAGGATATAAATTTTAATATTCATTCAGCCGGGCATATCAATTTGACAACTGCTGTCATTAAAAATTTTATAGGTTATATTTAGCTAAGGTGTTTTCATATTAGTGTAGTTACAGCTACAAATAAATTCAACGATAAAACAATATAGAATATAATATATTATAATTAAAAACATAGTCGAGATATACTAATATATATAGTTCTCAATTCAAACAAACTCTTCACCAAATGTGAACTTAAATACAGCTGTATTTAGGGGTTATTATGGTTTTTATTTACACTTAATGCACCTAATGAATATTTTAGTTATTTCATCATAAATAGTTGATCACATGTGCCTGTAAACTTATATGATTAAAAAAATCATATAGTGAGGTTCTGATTTTCCTTTTTTTTTATTAATATTATCATGGTTACAAAATTAAGTTGAATTTAGAAAAGAAGGGAGTGGTGTAAGTAATTTCTAATTTTTGAAAAACTATCAAAAAACAAGTGGCGCCCTATTCCTGTCGATTCTTGTGACTCGCAAGATCCTGCGACTACTGCTCACCAGACGAAAAGCCACCGGAGCTTTGTAACTTCAAAAACGAGTTGAAAAGTTAGAACTCCTTCCTTCTGATTGGAAGCAGCTTCGTTTTCCAAAGTTTTATTTATTATTTATTATAATAATCTGATAATTCTAACAAATGGGCTTAAATCAATTTTTTCATACGAAGTTACGATTATAGTAGTTCAGAAAGATGGACTTGCTCGAGATCTAGAAATACTCAGGGAAATGGAGGTTAACTCAGAACACTGTCTCAACACCCAGGTACTTCTTAATTGTAAATTCCAGCCTCTGTTCAAAACCTTGTCGTCCTCTAGGGCTTTTCCACCGTGGCGATCCGGTCCAAGAATATTTAGCCATGCACTCTGCTGATTCGTAGAAGGAGAAAGAATTAGTCTTACTTATCTTCTATCCATTCTTTACCTCTATTTCTTATTTTCTGCTACTTTAAGTTTGCTCAACCTTATTCACCTCTCACATATGCACTACATCAATCACTGTATTACACACTGTGTTCCAGACACCTGGAATCTTTCATACTACATTCAACAACCTATTCATCGTATATTTAATTTTCAAAAAATAGGAATAAAACCACCCCTCATGAACTTATTTGTGACATGCCTAGTATGGATCTGGGTTTGTTCTTGGAACTGGTTCTAGATTAGCACAGTGTACTTCGGACACCATGCTATGCATGGGTCATAGTTTGGTTCAGCATACAAGCAATATTATGAATTTGAGCAAATCATACCCTCCTTTTCACTTCTTCTCAATTTTTTCTTTTTCTCCAGCGCATGCCTAGTATGGTTCTAGGTATGGCATACTACCTTCTATTCTTATTGCTGGCACATCTGCTATCTTTTCACTCTTAGCTACTCTCTTTCTCGGTTTCCTCTTTTTCGTGCTAGGCCAAGTTTGGATCTAGGTTTGACACAATTATCTTATAACTTTTACTCCATTTTCATAAATTTTTTGGAATATCTGCCATCCCATTATTCACTTTCTAATCTCACTCGGTCTTCTCTTCTGTATTTATATCTAATTCATATGGGAGGCCATCAGTGGTTGGGTTCACCTTACCAGCGTACTTTTCCACCTTCATCACTACATTATGTAAACTCCGCCATGGATGTATTTACGACCAAATGTTTAATTCATGTTACCTAGGTTTCTACACATATAGGTTCACTGCACTTGTTTCCTGACTGGCTGGGGAATGGTTCCAACCCCTAAGTCACTTTTCTTTAGACAATTAAGGGTGGAGGGGTATTTCCTATTCATCTAGGATAGATGAATTTTGAATTTGAATAGAGGTTTTTTATTTTATTCATATTATCACATCTTTAACACAATTTTTTAATTGAAAATAAAAATAATATATAAATTTTCCTTCAATTTTTAGTTCACTATATGAATATTGTAATACTTTATTATTATTATTATTATTATTATTAGTATAAAAAAACAACCTCTTATAAGATTTAGATTCAGACTAATAAAACTTGTTATTATAGTTTATTCAATTTCTGAGCGCCAACCTATCATTTAAAAGGTAAGTAAAATTCAATAATACTATTTAGAAATTGTTGGAATTGTCCCAAATAATTGTAAATATATCTGCTCTATTTTTCATAAAAATCCGCGTTGTACCACTAAAGTAGATTTTTTCCAAAAGGAAAAATGTATAAAAGGAGATATAGATCAATACTACAGTTCTTCCAAGAATCGACTCCCTGTAGATAGGTCATCTTGTACAGAGCCGGAGCAGATATATTTACAATTATTTGGGACAATTCCAACAATTTCTAAATAGTATGATTGAATTTTACTTACCTTTTAAATGATAGGTTGGCGCTCAGAAATTGAATAAACTATAATAACAAGTTTGGAAAAAATCTACTTTAGTGGTACAACGCGGATTTTGATGAAAAATTTTTTTCTGGCTAATTCGGGGTCGCTGAACACGAAAATGAAAGAAAAAAATGGGGCTCTCTTACCAAAATCGAGTTATGAATTTTTGAAGATGTGTTCAGATGAGTACTGCACTGGATTTATTGTCACATTATAACTGCTTTATAATGATCTGTAATAACGGCTCCACAATGTTAGTGATACACTATAGTTGCCTTTTACGATATTACTCTCTCACGCACATTGAAAAAACACTGATATTGATATCTCTTGTAAATTATTTTTTTAATTCCACAATTATTATATCTTTTGACGTTTACGTTTAATATGACTGACATATAAGTTTCGTCTGTTTCCTCTTAGCAGTAAGACTTGTACCTACTAGCATATACAGCCATCATTAGTTACTTGAAAAAAAGTTGCTGAATATTTTCGCTATGAAGATATAAACAAGATGTACATCATGAACATACACCGGCTCTTGTGCACTTTACGGAACCGTTCTTAGCGAAACTAAACTAACCTAACCAAACCCAACCTAACCTAATCAAACCCAACCTAACCAAGCCTAGCCTAGCCAAACCAAGCCTAACAAAACCTAAACAAACCTAACAAAACCTAACCGAACCTACCAAAACCTAACCGAACCTACCAAACCTAACCAAATCAAACCCAACCAAACCAAGCCTAACCAAACCTAACCTAACCTAATCTAAACTTACCTAACCAAACCTAAGAAAACCTAACCAAAACTAACCGAACCTACCAAACATAACCAAGCCTAACCAAACCTAAACTAACCTAAGCGAACCTACCAAACCTAACCTAACCAAAAGTAACTAAAACTAACCAAACCTAACCCAACCAAACAAACCAAACCTAACCCAACCTTTCCTAACCTAACCAAACCTTACCAAACCTAACCTAACCAAAACTAACCAAACCTTACCAAACCAAACCTAACCTAACCAAACCTAACCAATCCTTACCAAACCTAACCAATCCTTACCAAACCTAACCAATCCTTACCAAACCTAACCCAACCACAACCAAACCCAAGCCAACCAAACCAAACCCAACCCAACACAACCTAACCTAACCCAACATAACCTAACCTAACCCAACATAACATAGCCTTACCCAACACAACCTAACATGTTCTCATTCGCATTGAAAGATGAAAAAGAAATGTTAGAGAATACATATTTAGATTTGCATTACGTTTCGCGGGAAGATATCTGTCATTAAATTTAATTAATTTTGTTTTCATTTTTGCCAATTTTCGTTAAAAATTATTGTCCGTCCCCACTTTTTTTTGTGTTAAATGTCTCCAATTGAAGTAAACTTTCGATTCTACTATAGAAAATTGTTCAATTTCGTGGGTCGTAAAGTGCACAAGAGCCGGTGTATTTTCATGATGTACATCTTGTTTATATCTTCTGTGCTATGATCTGTGCATATCGAAAATATTCAGCAGCTTTTTTTCAAGTAACTATTGATGGCTGTATATGCTAGTAGGTTAAAGTCTTACTGCTAAGAGGAAACAGACGAAACTTATATGTCAGTCATATTAAACGAAAACGTCAAAAGATGTAATAATTGTGGAATAAAAAAAATTTACAATATCAGTGTTATTTTAATGTGCGTGAGAGAGTAATATCGTAAAAGGCAACTATAGTGTATCTCTAACATTGTGGAGCCGTTATTACGGATCATTATAAAGCAGTTATAATGTGACAATAAATCCAGTGCAGTACTCATCTGAACACATCTTCAAAAATTCATAACGCGATTTTGTTAAGAGAGCCCCATTTTTTTCTTTCATTCTCGTGTTCAGCGACCTCGAATTAGCCAGAAAAAAATTTTTCATCAAAATCCGCGTTGTACCACTAAACTAGACTTTTACCTAAACGTGTTCTATATGTATATAAATTTCTCCTCAAATCAATCTCTTCCGTCTTCCAACTCTTATAAACGTGTTCTATATGTATACAAATCTCTTTTCAAATTAATCTCTTCTGTCCTTCAACTCTCACAAACGTGCTGTATATGTATATAAATCTCACCTCAAATCAATCCCTTTTGTCTTCCAATTCTTATAAACGTGCTCCACATGTATATAAATTTCTTCGATTATTCCAAAATATCTATCTGAATTATCAATTGTCAATGTTTTAATTTCAAATTATCACTCTTTATATTAACCAGTTAAATCCAATGCAATCAACTTTTCAACATTTCAAAAGTCTCAACTGCCTTAATATATCTTTTTTATCTTCTCAAATTTTTTCTTTTTTTAACCGTCAAAAATATGTCAAGAACCTCCATTCTCTTTTTCAACAAAAACCCATCCTCACATTACGACTTAATTTTAAAGGGTTGTTTGTATACATTTCTATTTTAATAACGTCATTTACTGTCAGACTTTCATAAATTATAACCATTCTCACATAATTCTATAAATTATTCTTCTAGCTTTCTGCTTCTTTAGTGGGTGTAACTATTGGTTGGTGTTTGTCTATATTAATATAATCAAACAAACGTTTCTGTTATTCGCATGAGAGAAGCATATTACAATGTTCATTAAAATATTGTTCTAACAAGCGCGACACGGTGAAAGTATTAAAAACATTTCGAATGCTTTTATACCTAACTCAAAATTCTCTTGTATATACACTTTCCTTTCATTTCTCATCATTGGTTTGTTTGGTGTGAATAAAGCTTGATTTTCCATCACATACTTTTGAAATACTTTTGAACTGAGTACAAATATCCATTTTATCATTAAAGAAATTGTATGCATATGAGCTTAAGAGATCTTACTTAATACTATCTGAAACAGTTAAATTAAAATTACGTCTCCTTCAACTTGCACTTTGTTTTTTTTTTGTTTTTTATAATGAAACTAGTGAACACATTCATTTCAAGGTTATGGCACATCGTGCTCCAATAGACTTATTATCTGTTATAATATATTGATCCTTTTAAACATACATTTGATTCAATGTTCATCATACAAACACGTTGTATTCTTATACACTTGTTGTTTTACTGCACGCTGGCTTATTAGCCACCGTCTATTAACGTCAAACTTGTCATCAGATATCATTTAGTTTATAGTTTTAAATAACGTTTCATTATATAAAATATACTTGTACACCCTCTTGAAAGGGTATTTTTAAGGTTTTAAATCATTTTATTCTAATAATGATGTAACATCATACATTTCTACATTCTGTATTCATTGGATGTTTTTTGACACCTCTTGTAGGATTTTTTATGGCGTAAGATCAACTTTTTAAATTTTTCTTTCAAATTTTACAAACATTATACTTTGATAGGTCAGCGTTGAGAATGGTCGAAAGCGCTTAACTGAATTTTAATAATAAATACACACTGAGTACTCGTCGTTTCATTCACTCAATATCTGTAGAACGACTTTTTTGTTAATGTTGCCAACTAACGTTTACAAGAAACCAAATGAGTCCATTGTTTTACGCCCCAGAGTTCTAAATTTGAGTAAAATGCTCGTAACAATTGACCCTGTAACAACATGCCTCTCCATTCCTCACCGACACTCGAATTTATGGAAAATTGCAAAATAATCTTAGATAATTCTTGCTGCTCAATAAAGGAACAGCTCAACAAGATATCGATTGATCGCATTGAAAGAATGTTGACGATTTTATTCCGTGAATTCAAAGGTCTACAACTTTGGCGTTTAACATGTCCATCAAAGAACAACGACTAACGAGATAATCGTAGAAAACCGTTTTCCAGGACCCTTAACCCTCCTGGAGGGCAACGTCGATACTTTATCGCTGGGGACTTTTCAGAGGTTATTTATAACTCAAAATGGAAGGTGGGTGAGGAAATTTAGCTTCATTATAATTTTTTCCAGAGATTCGTTATATTTTCATTTGAAAGGGTCGGTTGAATTCTCGTGTTTCTCACAATTAATTTGAATTTTGAATAACTTTCCACGCATTAAAAAAATTAAGTGGTTTTTTGTATGGATTGTATATGACATATAACTGTTATGATTGTACCTTGATTGATATTCGCCAAAATCATCATATTTGATTAGATTAATATTGCTTTAGTGAAATATGGTAATAATGTTTTCGTGTTTTAGTGAGTTAGTCGTGTTTGTGTCAAATATAATTTGTTTTGAGCTTTTGTTGACTGTTTTATTCATTGAATTCAAAACTCAATATTTAATCACTACAAACAATTGTTATAAAATTCCTTTTGTGCTGGATAAACAATTTAAACTTGTCTGTATTGAAGTGTAATCACTTATAGTACAGGCGAGTTGAATTGTGCTTCGTTTTAAAAAAACTTTGTTCAACAACAGCTATGAATAGTAAACCATTTGTCATAGCTTATTGAAGTTCAGAACCGTATTTGCTCATACTTTGAGATATATTATTTCTCCCTGCACTTTGCCCATACCACATACATTTATTTGGAGAATCCAGTGGGGATCTTCGATGCCTAGACTTTTTTCTGCTGGAAGATTCTCGATGTCTAGACTTTTTTATAAAACTATTTACTTGTACTATTCAAATTTTTGCCATTCTGGAAAAAGTATAGTGTGCAACATGTGGTAAATGTACTTTTTCTAACAACTGCTATAGAAAGTAGCGTAATTCCTATAGCTTACTTAATTTCAAAACCATATATTGTTCATGCTGTGAGAAATATCATTTCTCACGGCTCTTTGCTCACACTACATGTTTTATTGGTTTCATCAGAGCCGGATTAATGATATTTTTCGCCTTGCGTGAATAATTTTTTTTCGCTCATTCCATCTATTCCCCTTCCTCGTCTTTCAGACAGCGCATACGACATACGTACAAGGTATATGTATTTATATGAGAAAAAATGGTGATAATAACATTTTATTTATTATTGAGAATAAATGTATGAAGAAAAAATAAATTAAAAAGAACCCATATAAAAAAAATCCCAATGGCACAGGACCAATTGGACAGGCTTATTTCAGTAACATGTTTGCATAAAACCCAAAATAAAAAATTAGATACAAAAGTAATGTAATGTTTTGAGATATACAAAAAACGAAAGTAACATTCTGGCATCAAATCAAAAACAAAAAAATTAAAAAAAATTCTGGTTAATTTGTGAATTTTCCTAAATAAATGTTTTAATGTACGATTTAGAGAAAAATGTTGAATACAAAAGTTGTAGAACGTGTTAAGGTCTATGAAAAAGCTCAGTAACTTTTTCGCGTCAAATGAAAAACCAAGGAAATACGGTTTTTTTCAACTTTGACATGCCGCCATTTTGTTTTTACACGGCCGATTTGGCTCAAGAACGAAGTCGTCCAAGATTTTGAACCAACCGATTTTTGTAGCGAGTTTGGTTTCGAACCGTCAAAAAATACGCCCTCTATCGTGCTTGAAATTTTCGTTATAACACATACATATATATACAGTGTGACCCATTTAAAATGGAACCACCCCTGTAAATAACGCATTTTTCTATCAATCTCAAATATATTTTTTTTATATTGAGCATCAAAAACTGCATCTTGACACAAATTTACATAATTTTAGTTTCATTTCCAAGGCACTCTATGTTTTTTTTTCTGTGTCAAGAACGGCAAAAGCTTATTAGGCAATTTTCATTTCCAAATTTCACTACACCACTGGATTTAAAATCGTTATAAATAAAAACCATCAAAATTTCATGAAATATTATTGGTTAACAATGAAGTTACAAGAACTTTAATTTTGGAAACAAAGTATTTGATTATAATTTTAATTTAGATTAATTTAAAATCTGGCAACACTGTCGATACAAATTAGTGCACCAGTAAACTTGTGAAAATCCGAAGTCAATAGCCCATTCCGTTCTACAGTTGTAATTCCTGAAAATATGGTTATTTTAGCGATTTATGGTGGAAGCGATTTTGTAATAAAAATCTGACTACGCCACTGGATTTGTAAATTATATTAGCTTAGAATTATTTATTTTAGTATAGGTTATACGTGTATTAGAAAATATTATTATTATTATTATTAAAATAATTTTCAACTTAGTAGTTTATTCTTTCATAACCGACAAAAACAAAATGAACAGAAACTAGTTTATAAAAATGTATTTATTTAATAATAAAAAAGAAAGCCGGACAAAAATTGTTCACTATAAATTCTGCAAAAACTTGCTAGAACAAGCTTTTGGAGAAGGTATCAATAATTTGAGAAAAACTGAACTAATACATTAAGTATAGATATTATTGTTCTAAATCAACTGTGGGCTGTGATTTTGACAGCTAATCAGAAATAAACTAATAGTTGTTAGTTACGTACATTTAATAATAGCTCTCCAGTTATCATTAGAAGAAAGAATTGAAATTGTAAGAATTTCTGGGGACAATTATCATAGTGAAAGAGAAGTAGCTAGGATATTTGATTATAGACATCCAAATCGTCTTCCCATTGACAGAAGCGCCGTTAGCGAAATTAACAAAACATTTAAAGAAACTGGTGCAGTAACCAACCAAACATATTTTGAAAAACAATCACCGAAGAAGAAATTTAAACGATCGTGCCGTTGTAGATTATTTTACAAGCCACCCAAACAGAAGCTCACGAGTTGCCAGTTTGGATTTAAACTTACCGAGGAGAATAATCGGCGATGTCTGAAACGGAACAAAATGAAAGCATTTAAACATAAATTTCCGCATAGTTTAAAGGAAGGTGATGAAGTAAAACGTATGTAAATTTGTTTGTGGGCACAAGGCTGGTACCTGAATACAAGAAATTTTTTGAACCACATAATGTTTAGTGATGAAGCTTCTTTCAGCACCAATGGTGTAGTATCATCCCAAAATGCTCGATATTGGATTACTGAAAATCCGCACTGGGTCATAAATTGTAAAAGTCAATATTCCGAAAAAGTTAACGTTTGGTGTGATATATTGAAAGATATAATAATAGGTCCATATTTTTTTGATGGAAACATGAACGAGCAAATTTTTTTGGAATTTTTAAATAACCAGTTATTGGATCAAATAGAAGAAATTCCACTTGCGGAACGAGTAAATTTACATTTTCAGCTCGACGGATGTTCCGTTCACAATTCCAGGATTGTTAAGCAGTGGCTAAATGACCAGTTCCCAAATCATTGGATAGGACGAGGTAGTGACTTAATTGAATGGCCACCTAGATCGCCTGATCTAACAATACTAGACTTTTTTCTATGGGGTATTCTGACACAAAAAGTAAACAAAACGAGACCAATGAATCGAGCTGAACTCATGCGAAGCAAAAGACGAGCTTGTGCCGAAATTACACCTCAACAAATAAGAAATAGTGTAAAAATATTCGGAAGAGATACGATAAATGTATCGAACTGCATGGAGATTTGGTAGAAGCTACACAAATTCAAATATTTAGTTTTATATTAATATTTAATTTTAGTTTCAGTTTTTGCTTAATGGCGTTTTATTGTTGAATACATACTTTAAAACTTGTTTCTGTTCATTTGGTTTTTATCGGTTATGAAAGAATGTACTACTAACTTGAAAATAATTTTTCTGTCTGTTATTTTCTAACACACGTATAACCTATACTAAAATTAATAATTTTAAGCTAATATAACTTACAAATCCAGTGGCGTAGTCAGATTTTTATTACAAAATCGCTTCCACCATAAATCGCTAAAATTACCATATTTTCAGGAGTTACAACTGTAGAACGGAATGGATTGTTGACTTCGGATTTTCACTGTACAAGTTTACTGGTGCTCTACTTTGTATCGACAGTGTTGCCAGTTTTTATATTAATCTAAATAAAAATTTTATTCAAATACTTTGTTTCCAAAATTAAAGTTCTTGTAACTCCGTTGTTAACCAATATTATTTAACGAAATTTTGATTTTGAGTGGTGTAGTCAAATTTGAAAATAAAAATTGCCTAATAAGCTTTTGCCGTTTTTGACACAGGAAAAAAAACATAGAGTGCCTTGGAAATGGAACACAAATTATGTAAATTTGTGTCAAGATGCAGTTTTTGATGCTTAATATTAAAAAAAAATTGAGATTGTTGAAAAAAGCGTATTTTACAGGGGTGGTTCCATTTTAAATGTGTCACACTATATATAAATATATATATATATATATATATATATATATATATATATATATATATATATATATATATATATATATATATATATATATATAATATATAATCAACTTTGATAATTTTATCTATGATTTGTCTATGTTTTTAACTTTGAATTGGCTAGCTCAGGTTATATGATTTATATTTTTATTGATTAATTTAACGGAGAACATGAGAAACTTACTCTCGTTGGGTTCAAGATAATTGAAATATATGTAATTTGTATTTACCAAATATTACCTTACCATTGTTTCCTACAAAAATAGTGTGAGTGTTAGCGCGGAACATACCCATTCAACCTCTATGATATCATACCTTTGTCTATCATCAATATATGACATAAATAAAATGCAGAAGAGTCTAGATTTAGTTTATATAATTACAAATCATCATCAAATTGAAAAACATTATTACTATTAAGAAAAAAAAAACTTCAGTTAAACAAATTATTATTACAAACAACTAAACATAAATTGAAAATTCTTATACTTAGAAAATTATAAGTGTTGAAATTTGGCCAAATTAGTTATATGTATGTCTGAATTGTTTTAAATGGTACCATATAAATTATATATACACTGACCTGTTCATAACACTTGGAAGTCTCTTTATGTGCACCCTATTTCTGTTCTCCCCTCCTGGAATGAAGCTGGAGTCTCTTAAAATCGTGGAAATGAATTCGCTAGTTTGTATCGCAGGTAAGTCAATATAATTTATTAAATTGTTCTTCTCACTTGACTTCACATGTTTTGCGATGATCCTAAATGCCTTTAATCAAATACATGAGACTATCATGTAGGAATTTACTTAAAATTTACGCATAGCGTCCCTTCTCAAATTCAATAATTGATAATTTCCACAAATAATTGTTATTTACAAATATTTTTTGCTCTAAATGTTTCTTAGGTTATACTTTATCATTTATATTCAGTTTTGACTTAAATTTCAAACAATTTTCACTTATTTTAGTTAAATTTTTAGGAAAATTTTCTTACATGTCCATTTTCATAAGCATCACACCAC
Source organism: Galeruca laticollis (assembly GCA_963921935.1). Classification (NCBI taxonomy): domain Eukaryota; kingdom Metazoa; phylum Arthropoda; class Insecta; order Coleoptera; family Chrysomelidae; genus Galeruca; species Galeruca laticollis. The sequence goes on along the minus strand of OY998175.1, from coordinate 273,747,831 downwards.
ACGCTCTTTTGTTTTTCCAATCAACAAACTTTTGTTGCTAGTCTTGTTATTTGAAACAAAACACTACTGAGTTGCTAGATATTTCATAGTCTTTTTAATGAATGTTTTATAGTTAATTTAATTGTCTTCTTCTTATTCCTATTGTTATTAATTATTTGTGTGAAATTTCAAAATAATTCATTATATCTATTTGCATGTGATAGTATCTATCCCACTCTAAATTTTAAATATCAATGAATTTACAATCATTATGTCCTTAAAATCTTTCATAATGCCTTTCAATTCATTTCTTATATTTAATTTACCAATTATCTCCTATGAACTTGTCCTATCATTTAATACAATTACATATTTTTAAACATTCCATCCGCTTTGCAAATATTCAATATTTCAAAATTCTAACTTACTTCTGTGGTTGAATATATTTCTATGTTTTAATTCTATGCTACATGACATGACGTTGTATGTAGTGACAGTTCAATGATTTCATTTCAACAAATGTGATAACTTGTCTGTATATGAGTATCAAATATCCTGTAATAATTTCATGTTCTTTTCAGATTCATTTTGATATTCTAGATAAAATATACAGATGATCTACTATGCTGCTAATAAAACAATATGAATTTATAATTTACCAGCGATGGATTAAAATCTATGACTCATTGTTTACAACTGAAATCTAAGGTAACGATTTTCAATATTATTGATGTATTTATATAGTTATAAAGGATAATTGATATCATGGGTGTTTAATTTGATATGAGATATATTTCTTACCTATAATTATACGTATAAATGATAATTATATCTGTCTGAAGAGAGTAATCTCTATTCACCATCTGACAAAGTTCAAATTTGATATATTTGTGTCTCATTCTCTTTAATATTTACTACGATAAGTTCAATATATATATATATATATATATATATATATATATATATTCATTTCAAAGGAATGATTGCCATTAAGAATGAACCCGAAGCACTAAATGACAAGAATGACAGAGAATTTGAGTAAAATTTACCATAACATTTTACATGCAGCCTCATAATTTGTGCATAATAAACCAACCAAAACAAAAACATGCTTCCGTTTTATATTATCGGACACCCTGTATATTGAAAATACTCAAACAATGCCAAGACACAGTGTATAAAATTAAATTAAACTCTAATCAGCTGTTATCATTGAAAATAATAAAACAAAAAACAAAAAAAGTCTAAATATTTGAACCAAACATTGATGATCGATCAAAGAAGATGGTTGTCAAGGTACGTACTCTTTTATATTTCATATTCATATGTACCCTTACTTTTGTGTCCTTTTTTCAATGAAAATTGTTTGTCAGTCTTATCCAATGTGAATTTTTATTGTAGACTGGAATTAAAATATTTTGATAAAGCCTTGTAATTAGGGCGAAACGTCAAGAATGACAGAAAATGAGTATTATAATAATGAACGTATCCCAAGAAAATTACATAAATGAATACATAGTAATGGTTCAAGAAGAACATTCTTCAAATATATATATATATATATATATATATATATATATATATATATATATATATATTTTAATACATATCCTCTATCTAAATTCTAAAGAAAATATTGAAATAAGGATAAATGTACATATTTGGATGTAATACTAGTGATATACAATGTATTATAAATATTTTAAAAGATTCAATATGCAAATAAAATTTGACATTACAATTTCGAATGACAATAATGCAGAAGATACTTAATGATACATAGATTTTATAAAGATTTTAAAAAAAGAATACAGATGTCGCTGCTAGCAAAATTACAATTATAATTAAAGAATGAAAATCTCTCTTTGTTATATGAAAACATAAATTTGTATTTTTTTTTAAAAAGGGAATTTTTTGGTAACCAAAGGAGAACAGAATTATTTATGGAAAAAGTTTAGTTAGCTGATTTTGAACCCCTCTCGAGAGAACATCTAATATGAGTTCTCTCAAATTTGCTGAATAATATAATAGTAATTTATATATTAAAATAGCATCAGATTATAATAATTAGCATGATAAGATCAGTGCGTGAATAATTCCTTAAATAATTATATTGAAATAGTGTTAGTGATTTTTCCGGGTTCTAAATTATAAATTTAGAAAAGTAGTTCCGGCGATTCTAAAAGACGTGCTTAGAATCAGAACGAGTGATCCTGATACCTAGTTGGTGAGTCCAGTCCAGATTTTATAAATTATTTTTCAAGAATTAACAGGCCTTTAAATAAAATTAAGATAGATGCATCTATATCACATTTTTGAATACTGACAAAATTAACGTTAAAGATATATAAAATTTCACCTGAAGAGAAGAGAAAATTTTTTGAATAGACAATTTTATCGCATATAGTTATTTGACATTTATACACGTCAAGTGTAATTTTCGACGATTTGAACGTTTAGAATAAGTAGTTAATTAGGTTGTTCTTCTAGTATATAGGTTGTTTTTTTAATTTTAAGGTTCGTAGAAAGTACGATTATTGTTCTTTATTATATTTTGGGAATAATAATTCATTTTCACTTGTTATCTGATGGTATATAATATATAATTTTGATTCCAACTCACTTTGGTATTAATTCAACTCCTATTTCATTGAATTTGAAAAATTTTGGATCCTATAAAACTTTTGATATAATCAGTGACATTTAGTTAATTTTCAGTGACAGAAAAATTGTAGATGTCATTAGATAATTTAATGGTCTTAGAATATATTGAACAAGCAGTCACTATAGATTTGCAATAGTATAATTGACAATTTTGGAATATTCTTTGGAAATTTATAAATTTAAAGTTTAAATTATTAATTTTTTTAATCTTTGAACTCTCCCTGATGTAAGAGCGAGTAAGTCGATTTTGTAGTAATTTATCTTTCAGAATATAAAATTTCATATTCATCTGAGCCGGGCATAATAATTTGACAATTCCTGTCAAAATTTCAAATAGGTTATATTCAGTGATAAAGGTGTTTTCACATTAGTGTAGTTACTACCACGATTGTAACAACAGCATCTAATAATCAAATTTCAAATAAAATCATATAATACATAATTATAAAAACAGTAGAACATTAAATATATTATAATTAGGCGGCCCAACGTGTGGCGAATTAAGAATTTTTCTTGATAATTAGGTTGACGTTAACATTATAATAATTGTCACCCAAAACGTGGGGTGATTAAAACTGTGCATATAATTATAAAAATATTAAAAATTTATTGACATTATTATAAAAAAAAAATTTAAATATTTACGATGGAACGAAGAATGACGTTAAGAGATGGTAAACAGGTAGGAGTTGAAAGTGGATCCGATGAAGAAAGGGAAGAACAGGAGGATAGTAGACGGGAACCCCAAGGAGGAACAAATAGCAATGATCATTGGATGCAACAATTTCTTTTGAAAATGAATGAGAATATGAATAGGAAATTTGAAGAAAATAGGGTAGATATGAATAGTATGGAAAAGAATATGCGAGGAGATATGTATACAATGAGGGAGGAGATTAAGGGGGATATTAACAATATCACAGGAAACATGGACAGGCTGGAAAAGAAAATAGAAGAAGGAAAAATTAAAAATTTGAAGGAGATTAAGAAAATCAGGGAAGATATGAGAAAATGGAATAATAAATTTAGTGAAGATATGAAATCGGACATGATGGTAAAAAAAATATACGTAGTAGGGGGGAACATTGATGATAAGACGGATAAGATGTTAGATAAAAAAAATAACATGAATGTAAATATGAATGACAATATAAATGTTGATACTATAGACCAGAAAATATGTAATAAAATGGAAAAGGAAACTAACGAAGAAAAAATCCAAAGTTTAATGGAGATTAAAGAAGTTGAGAAGAAAATTGATGAGATACAGTCTATAAAAGTACAAAGACAAACCAAAGATGAAATGGTAGACATTAATTTACAGAATCTAGGAAGTGAAGAAGTGATGCAAATGTATGAAGAAAATATTTATTGGAAAATAAAATACTTAGATGTTAATATAGTGAAACAAATCGTGATATATGATAAAAGAAATAATAATTATAGTAGGGGGATACAACTTAATTGGGAAGTAAAGGAAATGAACAGAAGATTACAAGAAACTATGGAAGAGATAGAAGAAACCACAAGACAAATTGAAGAAAGAATAATTTATGCAGAAAATTTCGAAAGGAGAGTAAAACTTAGCAGAAATATAAGGATAATTGATCCAAGAATGTTTAATAGGACAATCAAAAATGAAAAGATAGGAAGTGAACATATTATGGAGAAGAAAATAATTAAAATTACTTTCAATGATATGGAAGAATTTGAGATGCAAATTTCAATGCATTTATTGGAAGAAATTGATGAGATATGGGACTTCAAAATTAAAAAAGATATGGTGGAGAACAGAAAGAAGCGACAGAAACCGATAGAGAATGAAACAATAAGAGAAGAGAATAAGACGAAGTTTAGGAAAAGAAAAGAAAATTGAATTATATGACAAGATTATAGGAACGAAATCTAGAAAACGAAAGGGAATTGTACATGGTAAGGGATGGATATAAAAACGATACGTAAATAAAAGGATTATGATTAACAAGTAATATTTAAAAACATATGTAAATAGAAAATTATATAAACAGGGTTTGATACAAAAATTTGATAGACATGTTGATATGAATTATGGAAATGAAAATAGAAGTTACAGAAATGAAAAACGAATATATGGAAATGGAGGTAAAATTGATGACAATAAGTATTTTGAGAATAGAAGAGATTTTAGAAACTTTGATAGAAGAAATGATAATGAAAATAGAAATGAAAGTAAGCAACAAAATAGATGGACAGGATGAAATAATTACATTTATGGGAGCAAACGGAAGGAAATTATATGAACTCAGCAAATCTATGATACAAAAGATTGAATTAAAGGATGGAAAGAAGTTGATATGTGTTGCATTGTTGATAAAGAAGTTGGAAACAAACATAGTTATTGATGAATTGATGAAATATAAGGAAATAATTGATTGTGAAGAGATAGATAGAATTAAATGGTAAAATAATTGAATTTGAGGAGGTAAATATGGAAGTATTGGCAATTGAAAAGGATAATAGGAAGTTATGGAATATAAAGAGGAATGGAATTATGGTAGAATTGGAGTTAATGAGTGGAAATAAGGAATATGAAGAAAAAGTGAAGAATTTGATAATGAAATATGAAGAATTGTGTGAGAAATAAATTAGAATGGCTAATAATTATGTTCGTGAGATAGAATAAATAGAAGACGTGAAAATAATGGTAATTGGACAGATTGTAATGAAGAATATTATAAATTTATAAATGAATTATTAAAGATGTATGAGACAAGAATTCCGAAGGAACTAAGAGTTGCTTAATGAAAATATGGATTATCAAAATAAAGAATACTGAGAAATGTTGAAATAAAACCATAACCCGTAACATATAAATGTTTAGACAGAGTAGAACAAAGTTGGAAACCTTTAAGATCATAAAAAAATGTTATCAACATGTATATAGGAAATTTTAGAATGATATTATGTTACGTGAAATTTTAATAGATATAGTAGATTTAATAAGTTTTTTTGGGAATTAGGAATAATAGTTTAATACGTTTGAAGATAATTTTTTTAGCGATATGTTAATAATTATTTGAAAGACATGACTATGTTACTAAGATATTAGTATGATATTTGACAATTTGAAAGATAAATTATAATTATATACAAGAATCGATTTATCATTCTTTTATTAGGGGGATTTAATACATATCCTCTATCTAAATTCTATAGAAAATATTGAAATAAGGATAAATGTACATATTTGGATGTAATACTAGTGATATACAATGTATTATAAATATTTTAAAAGATTCAATATGCAAATAAAATTTGACATTACAATTTCGAATGACAATAATGCAGAAGATACTTAATGATACATAGATTTTATAAAGATTTTAAAAAAAGAATACAGATGTCGCTGCTAGCAAAATTACAATTAGAATTAAAGAATGAAAATCTCTCTTTGTTATATGAAAACATAAATTTGTATTTTTTTTTAAAAAAGGAATTTTTTGGTAACCAAAGGAGAACAGAATTATTTATGGAAAAAGTTTAGTTAGTTGATTTTGAACCCCTCTCGAGAGAACATCTAATATGAGTTCTCTCAAATTTGCTGAATAATATAATAGTAATTGATATATTAAAATAGCATCAGATTATAATAATTAGCATGATAAGATCAGTGCGTGAATAATTATATTGAAATAGTGTTAGTGATTTTTCCGGGTTCTAAATTATAAATTTAGAAAAGTGGTTCCGGCGATTCTAAAAGACGTGCTTAGAATCAGAACGAGTGATCCTGATACCTAGTTGGTGAGTCCAGTCCAGATTTTATAAATTATTTTTCAAGAATTAACAGGCCTTTAAATAAAATTAAGATAGATGCATCCATATCACATTTTCGAATACTGACAAAATTAACGTTAAAGATATATAAAATTTCACCTGAAGAGAAGAGAAAATTTTTTGAATAGACAATTTTATCGCATATAGTTATTTGACATTTATACACGTCAAGTGTAATTTTCGACGATTTGAACGTTTAGAATAAGTAGTTAATTAGGTTGTTCTTCTAGTATATAGGTTGTTTTTTTTAATTTTAAGGTTCGTAGAAAGTACGATTATTGTTTTTTATTATATTTTGGGAATAATAATTCATTTTCACTTGTTATCTGATGGTATTTAATATATAATTTTGATTCCAACTCACTTTGGTATTAATTCAACTCCTATTTCATTGAATTTGAAAAATTTTGGATCCTATAAAACTTTTGATATAATCAGTGACATTTAGTTAATTTTCAGTGACAGAAAAATTGTAGATGTCATTAGATAATTTAATGGTCTTAGAATATATTGAACAAGCAGTCACTATAGATTTGCAATAGTATAATTGACAATTTTGGAATATTCTTTGGAAATTTTCAAATTTAAAGTTTAAATTATTAATTTTTTTTATTCTTTGAACTCTCCCTGATGTAAGAGCGAGTAAGTCGATTTTGTAGTAATTTATCTTTCAGAATATAAAATTTCATATTCATCTGAGCCGGGCATAATAATTTGACAAGTCCTGTCAAAATTTCAAATAGGTTATATTCAGTGATAAAGGTGTTTTCACATTAGTGTAGTTACTACCACGATTGTAACAACAGCATCTAATAATCAAATTTCAAATAAAATCATATAATACATAATTATAAAAACAGTAGAACATTAAATATATTATAATATATATATATATATATATATATATATATATTTATATATATATATATATATATATATATATATATATATAAGATGTACGAATAGTGCATGACATATGAACAATAAGTAACGAAGATATTGGTGGGTATTGCACGCAAATAGAAGAAGGGGCTACTGAAAAGAGTGGTAACCGCAGTGATGCATGTTTTTGGCTCATTAGCCTGCTGAATTCTGTTATATTTTCTCATGTTTCATTCAACACCTTTGCCCCCACATTTCACACCTTTTCTTAGTTGTACCGTACCGAGGACGGCTAATGAGCCAGAAACATGTATGTCTGCGGTTACCACTCTTTTCACTAGCCCCTTCTTCTATTTGCGTGCAATACCCACTAATCTCTTCGTTACTTATTATATATATATATATATATATATATATATATATATATATATATATATATATATATATATTATATATATTTTCGATTTTATTATTTTTGAAATAGTTTTGTTAGTAACCAGTTCTTGTCGTCTCTGTGTGTACATTTAATTTTAATAGTTCAATCGTTTACAATTTATTGTTTTAACAACATCAATGTAAACATTTTTGAAAATGCTCCGAACTATGGAGCGAAACGTCAAATAAAAAATAGAATTTGATACATTATTTATAATTAACCTGATGCCCAAGAACAATGGAAGGAATTTATATATTTATATATACATATATATCCTCTATATAAATTCTAAAGAAAATATTGAAATAAAGAAAAATGTGCATATTTGGATGTAATACTAGTGATACACACTGTAATATCAATAATTTTAAAATTTCAATATACAAATAAATTTTGACATTTCAATTTCGGATGACATTAATGCAGAATATACTTTATAACGATTTGAAAACAAGAATACAGATGTCTCTGTTAGCAAAATTGCAATTATATTAAAAGAATGAAAATCTCTCTTTGTTATAGGAAAATGTAAATTCATATTTTTTTTTAAAAAAAAACAATTTTTTGGTAACCAAAGGAGAGGAGAATTATTTATTTAGAAAGTTGAGTTAGTTGATTTTGATATCCCTACGAGGCAACATCGAAATGAGAGTTGCCTCAAATTTATTTGAAAATATCATAGTAATTTATATGATCATCAAATCCGGCATTGTAAAGCCAGTGCGTGTATAATTCGCAACGAATTGCATCGATAAAGTGCGGGTGATTTTCCGATTTCTAAATTATTGATTTAGAAAGTTGTTCCTGGATTCTAAACACGGTTTAGAATACGAACGAGTTAACCAGTACCTAGTTGGTGAGTCCTGTCCAGTTTATTTACAATTATTTCTCGAGAATTAATAGGCCTTTATTAAAAATATTTCAAAATTAGATGCATCTTATGGTAATAAATTCGATTGAAATTACAGTAACGTTACTCAAATGAAATTCAACGTCAATCGAAGATAATTTTAGAATAGACGATTTAAATGGAGATTTGCGTATTTTGACATTGATATACATCAAGTATATAATCAAACATTTTCAACTTTGATAAATTATTTAGCGAGTAGATTTATAATTATAGGTTGTTTTAATTTTAAGGTTGATAGAAAATTCTATCTTTGTTTCTGTGTTTATAATATTTTTGAAAAGTTCTAAGTTTTTGTAATTTGTTATTTGATAATATATTATATAAATTTGAATTCCAATCACTCTGTGGTACTCATTTCATATTCATTTCTCATTGTATTTGATAATTTTCTGGCTATAGAAATTTTGATATAATAAGTGACATTTGGTTAATTTCCTGACAGTAAAATCATATATGTCATAAGATAATTTAATTGTCTTGTAGTATATTGAACAAACAGTTACTCTAGATTTGGAATAGCGTAATACGTAATTTGGAAAATTCTTTAAAAATTTATAAATTAGAATTATTATTTGAAATCTTTGATCCCTCCCTGAGATAAGAGTGAGTAAGTCGATTGTGTATTGATTTATCTTTCACAATATAAAATTTAATGTTCATCTGAGCCGGGCATATCAATTTGACAACTGCTGTCAATAATTTCAATAGGTTATATTCAGTGGTAAAGGCATATTCACAAGAGTGTAGTTACAATCATAAATTGTGACATCAACAAATAAAATTCATATCGTATAAATTCATAAATTAAACCAATAAATAATTAATAAAACATCGAAACATAATAATTTGTCACCCAAACGTGGGGCACATATTATTAAAGAATATAAAACATAGAATATATTATAATTGGCGCCGCAAAGTGGGGCAAAAATACATTTATTATTATTATCATAACCAGTATAGAAAAATATCATAATTTGACGCAGCAAATTCATTGACTATATAAAAAATTAAGTATCGACCATGGAAAGAAGAATGACGTTAAGAGATGGTAAACAGGTAGGAGTTGAAAGTGGATCTGAAGAAGAGAGGGAAGAAAGGAGTCATGGAAGAGGAGATTTGCAGGTGCAGTACTCAGAACAAGGAAGGGAACAATCAGAAGGAGATATGACAGCGGGAGATGAAGCAGAAGAACAGGAGGATAGGACACAGGAAATACAAAGAGGAATAAGTCAAAATTATCAGATGATGGAAATGATGCGACAATTATTTGGAGAAATAGACAATTTGAGGGGAGATATGAATGGAAAAATGGACAAACAAAATGAGAATATGAACAACATGAATGGAAAAAGGTGTCCTCTAATACGGTCATCTGGATTTAAGGTGAACATCATATCAAGATTACCAAAATTAAATTTTAATATTTTAAAAATGATAATGAGGTCTCCGTGGTGTCTGCGAAGTTAGGTTGGCCATGGTGAGTCTTTCTTCATAGGAAGGTTTTCGCTGTCCCGGGGACAGTGGAGTGGCTCTTTTTTAAACATTTTCCCATTTTCCGTAATATTTTTATCGTGAACTAGGTCTGGGTACCACGTTGGACCGGCGTACTAGAGAATTGGTCAGATATAGATAGTATACAGTTTGCAAATCGACTGAAACGAAACACTTGAAAAGCACCTACGAATGAGATACAGTCTAGTGTTCGCGCGCTTACAGACTGAAGTTTAATGATCAAACCAAGCTAGGTTGCTATTCACGATAACTCCAAGCTCAATATAGGAAAACACAGAATTTTATGGTCGGCCGTCTACGAAGTACGGTAGTAGTGGGTTATTTTCACCAATACGGAGCACTACATATTGTTCAGTGTTCAACGGTAGTAGCCACTGGGAACACCAGATAAAGATGGAGTTTAAGTCCAGCTGGAGGGTTTGTTGGTTGGTGATTGGATTCGTATATATCTTTCTGTCGTTAGCGTAGAAAGATATTTTGATATTTACGTGATAAGGAAGATCGCTGGTGTAAACCTCAGAGTAATAATAAACATACATTCATAAACACGTTTATTTTTGCGGCCAACAATTCTGAACGCCAGTGGTGAAATAGTGAATGAATTACAAAAAGTCGGGATGGTATTGTATATACATGGCCTTGGTAATTTCGGCTGGTTTTCTGACAAACTTGATAATCCAAAAACATTAAATTAATTAACTTTAAAGTTTATTTTGTCACTTGAAGTTTTGGAAAACACATCAAAACGAAAGAACTAAATGTTTACTCTCTAGTCGTAATTGCGCTCGTATAAACATACACGTTTGACATTATTTACTAAAATACTACGGCGTACTTAAAATGATTGTCGATCACACTCTGACGATATTTGCATATCTCTTTATATGGTAATTAAACAAGGTAAAAACTACTAAATCTATTACTATTGACACATTAAACAGGTACTGAAATTTTGAGCAATGTTGCTACTTTTAGTTATAACCATAAAGGTATCTAAGGATACAACAAATACTTGTTCAAAAATTATATAAGAATCTGCCTTCATTAAATAATTGCAAGTATTATTTATTAATTTTACAAACAGCGACTCAAATGCATAAATTAGTATGACATTTTTTATGTGCATAACTTTTTAACAAACTTTCAAATAAACTTCTAATTTAATTTTTCACGCAACTAAAGAGGATTTGTAAATATGGCAAAGCAGTGGAAGTGTCCGCAAATGAGCTTAGAATGTGACTCAATATTTGGGGCAGGAAAAAGTCAAAACAAACATATCTATTTTATTTGTTACTCTGAGGTGTAAACCGTAAAAAGCAGAGGACAAAGAGCAGAACACCGTGGTACTCCACTTTCCACCAGTCTATCCTTTGAGAAGTCTTCACCAACTCTTACTTTTGAATATATGTCTGTTAGAAAGTCGTCAACCCAGCTAAGTTAAGAGCCGCGAATGCTGAAGTGCTCCAGCTTGTGTAGAAGTCTGCGCCTGGGAACATGATCAAAGGCATTGGAGAAGTCCAGATAGACAATATCAACTGGCTGCCGATTGTTAAGAGATGATGTCCAGTCATTAACACAGTAGTAAGTTGGTTAGTGTGGAACGGCCGGCGACGAATCCGTGTTGTTGTGTTGGAATTACATTTTCCAGGTAAAGAAATCTGGTCATCTCCTCTGAAATAATGGCTTCCATGACTCTACTGACTACTAGCAGCAGACTAATCGGGCGGTAGTTATTGGAATCAAGTTTGTTTCCTTTTTTGAATATGGGGGTGATGGATGCTAATTTACAGCTGGGGGTATGGAACTTTGTGTAAAGGAGGTCTGCATAATTAACGACAAGGGAGTTGCAAGCGAGTTTGCGCACCTTTTTAGGAGTTTTGGAGTTAGACCGTCGAAACCAGGTGATGCGTCAGTGCGAAGTTTCAGTAAGTGCTGTTTCATACGGTCTGGTGTAAATACTACATGTTCTAAAGATGCCTTGAGGCGAGGACAGTTAATTAATGGGAGGCTGTCATTATTGGGTTCTTGAGTGAAATTCGCTTATTTTATTGTGAATTTTTGTTTTAAAATCTAGCAGGAGAGCTTTTAATTCCGAGAAATTTTAACTGCAATTGTTGCAGAGGATAGACAAGCCACGAACCCTCTACATCAATGCATGCCATGTGTATTGGTCGCTTACAACCATCACACTGGAGTTTGCGATCAGTTGTGTTTACCGGATTCAGACAATTGGAACAAGTTGGCATAGTAGGCATACTAGTTTTTGCTGTAATTAGTAGCTATGATGATGAATAATTACTGTTAAATGGTGAATGGTATTCACAGTTTAAAATATTATTTTTATATTATTTTACTGCACTGGCACTGCACTTTTTCATAGATCTATCACTGCTTACTGCTTACTTGCAATATATAGAGATTGCGACTTCAATTCTGGAAATTATTTCTAATGAAGTTCAAATTACCTACCAAAGAATCGTATAATTTCACCACGAGAATTACGTCTGCCAATACGTTTTGAATACGTTTATTTTTTTCATCAAATTTAGATAGAATGTCGTTCCACACACTGCCAATAATACACCAGTCTCTAATTTCTCCATAGTTTTAGGTAACCCACTGGCATGAACTTTAGTTGCTGCTGCCTGGTTTTTGTCATTAATAATTTGCTCTTAGCAATTCTCATAACAGTCATAACCATTATTCAGTACCTGCTCTTGCTGACTATCAAGTAGTATACACTATTTTTGGACAAAGCTTGGATTGCAGTTTTGGAAGGAAAACTAGTATAAATTCCCAACGATGTGTGAACGTAGAAAAAATGTTTATAACCCGTTGAGAAACATGAAAAATTTTGTTGCAGCAAGACAACACTCTGCAGCACAATTACCAACTAAATTAAGCGAATGAGGTGCACACGGGATGTAGAATGCTAAATTATTATGTGCTTTGATTCCCTGTTGTAGACCTGGATACGCCCCTGACGTATTGCTGGCATTATTGTATGATTGCACCCTGCATTTAATAATATCTAATTTTGAATCGATCAATGTTTTTATTATAGCCTCTTCCATATCGGAAGCTTTATATGCAACTTTACTCATGAATTTAAGAAAGCGTTCAACAATATTACCATATAGTAGTTAGTATACATAGTGGAAAGTCTAACTGGTACAATTTCAATTTGAAGTGAATGTGATTGATTTGTTAGTACTTGTTTGCATTTCAACGTGGAAGTAACAAACGAAAAATAAGAAAATTCCCTATTGAACCGAGACGCATCGTATCGAAATTTTAATGGTCGGATATGGAGACAGAAGTCTTACACAGGCTGAAATCGCTCGTTTGTTTAATGAAGTTCATCCAGAATTACCTTCAATTAATCGAAGTACGATTCGCAAAACTGAAACTCGATATCGGGAGTTGGGCCACGTAAGAGATGCTCCTCGACAAAAGGTTTTGAAAGTTGACGAAGAATCCCAGTTGAACATATTGTTGGAAGTTGAAGAAAATCTTGTTACATATAGGCAAATAGCTAGCGTTCATGGTGTCAGTCACACAAGCGTTTTAAAAAATTCTTGAGGAAGCCCAAAAGCACCCATATAAGATGCAAAATCTGCAGGAGCTTAACGAAGATGATCCTGATCGTAGACTCGAATTTTGCGAACGAATTATGGCTTCTATCGATGGTGGACAAATTGCTTTGGAGTGGCTGCTGTTTTCTGATGAGGCTACGTTCACATTACATGAGCACGTCAGTCGACAGAACTGCCGTTATTGGGCTGACGAAAATCCCCGTTGGAAGCGTGAATCCCATACCCAAAGGCCTCGAAAAACAAACGTCTATGCTGGAATTATCGGGATCGCATAGTAAGCCCTATTTTTCAGTGGAAACGTAACCGGAGAAACATACCTCAATAAGCTCCTTAATATTCCCCAATAATTTGCATCCCAACTTATTTGACCAACGGATGTGGTTTCAACAACAACCACATTTTGCACAAAACGTACGGACCTATCTTAACGAAATGTATCCAAATAGGTGGATTGGAAGAAGAGGCCCAATTGAGTGGCCAGCAAGATCACTCGATCCTACTCCATTAGATTTTTTATGGGGATATCTAATGAGCAAAGTTTATGCCACTATGAATCCTAACTACATCACCGAGCTTCAACAAAGAATCAGGGACAAAATTAGGCAAGTAACGCCGGAAGTGTTACAAAATGTTCGGAATACTATTCATAATCGATTAGGATATTGTCAGCAACAAGGTAGAGAGCACTTTTAACATTTACTGCATTAAAGTAATTTGAGTAAATATTACCTTACTTCATTCTTTTCCGACACATTGCTTATAAAAAGTAACAAAAAACAGTGGAATTTTATTTACAATTGAAAAAGCTTTCAAATAAAAAATTAATCAACCTACCCTTCCATTTATAAAAAAAAAGTTGGGGTCGTTTGCCAACCCCCCCAGATAATTAAAAAGATGAACAAATTTCTTTGTAACATGCCCCATTGAGAATAAAAATTGACGTGTTTCAGGAATTTTGCGACAAACCTTTATTTATCAAGTTACAGAATTTGCTCCGGTTAGACTGTCCACTCTGTATAACGAAATATATTAGTAAGTTGATCTATATGGGAAACGTCAGAAGTCTAATAATATCAAGATATTTTTAATTCTTGAACTATTTGGTTTCTGACCAGTTCTGCAATATATCTATTGGAGTTAGCGGTATTCTGGATATTTCTGTTGATAGTACATCTCTTGTTGGAGTTAGCGGTATTCTGGATCTATCTGTTGATAGTACAGCAGAACGAAAAGGCAGAGATGAACTATAAACCCTTTTAGTCATATTAATAAACGGTACATTCGTACATTGACAATTATTTCATTATCTCTGACATTAACGATGTCATAACAACATAAACAAAATATTATGATCCCAATAGTCAGTAGATTCATATATTTTCCTAAAACTGCAACATCCTCACTGAATATAGTGGCTAAGAAAATGAAAATAAAAATACTGAAAATAACCTGAAATTGAATTTAAGGTCTTAAAACACCAAAATATTTAATACAGAAATTATGCTTTGGCTTATACAACGTTTTAGTTAACACACCTGCGGGCATTTCTCCTGTGCATAAATATTTTACGATTATTTCGTTATTTTCAGCTAGTTCCCTCACATAATGGGATTTTTTAGAAATGTGCTTTGTTCTTTTGTGGATTGCAGGGTTATAAACTAATAAATTTGCTCCTCGATTATCATTGTATAGTATTCCAGGTCCACAATCTTGATACAGTTCCCTGTATAGCCCACGAATGAATACATATTTTTTAGCAGCTTCACATAGTGAATGTTAGTTTCTAGATAATTTCCCGAACTATCGTGTCCAACATGCACAAAACTTTCGCGAAATGCTAGATCCTGTTTTGCTTATAACTTAATTGCAGCTAGTATCCTTTTAAAAACTTATCTCCAATAATTCATTTACAAGACATTCTGTTGTTGTGAAGAACAATCAATTTTACCTTGAGATTTCAAGCGCAAAATGAGAGTTTTGATATTTTCTCGATGTTCCAGAGAAAGGTCTTGTTGATATATTTTTTCCATGTGTTTCCAATCTATAAAATCATTCACAAAAGATGAACGGTTATTATTTCTTGCTAAATAATTTACATTGTATGCAGTATAATTTGTAAGTAGAATCAGAATATATGATCCACTCACGTCGAATATTTTGTCCGTTATCCAACTGAGAATAAAACATTTTCTTCGATCCGTATCTTGCGACATTTCCATACACTCGCTTCATGTTCTAAAAATTGATCTCATCTAAGTTTTAAACTGATGTAGATTTCAAAACCGCATCTATCAAGAGATCATTGATATTCTAAGTAGCAGGATCCATACAAAAATGTTTGATTTCAGCACTTAGATCCAGAACTTCACAGTCACCTCTATTATCATTATTATCAATAATTTACTCGTCCAGTTTTGGTTGAACATGCCGGACCACCGGTTCCATGCATGTGCCTGGGTTTTCACTATTATGACTATCGACTGAAATAAGGGATAATTATTGATCGATAATGATAATAAAACGGTATTTCCACTTCCTACATAGACACAACATTATTTTTTGCTGAAAACTGGTTTTCATGACGTTCCTGATCATTTTGAGTTATTTAAACAAAACAATAAAATAACGTCACAACGAAAATTACAAGTATAGCATATCGTAGAATATATGCTACATACCTGTGTTGACAGAGAAGTCATCTTGACATCTCGAGCAGCTAGGTTTATTTCTGTCGATGAAGAAATTATCCAATTTGGGACATCTATTTAGCAGTTTTTTCTGATTTCTCTTGCTATTGATTCTAAGCTTCTCACCTCTGTGCCCCACTTGGTTTTAAATAACTCATTTTGAGTTCAATTTGAATCTTACACGCGTTTATTCCAACTTTTATCACGAATCACAATAGCAACAGTTCAGAGGAGTAGATTGGGAGAACTGATTCTAGAATTCTGTCCTTTTATATAACAAATTGTGAGTGCAATAATTCTCTTTGAATCCTACAAATTTTTTCAATGATGCCGTCGATAATGCTGACATCGTTCAAAGAGTCGAGAAAAAGTCGGTTTTGCCGTTGAAGCCAGTAAAACTCCCTGCAAGGTTTTTCCGAAGCGGCTTCTGACTAGAGGCCCAAAAAAATACAAACGACGCCGCGCCGCATTTGGCACTTCTTGGTATATAAACATGAAACATTATTTCCCCATTTCCATTTAACACATTTACCACTTTAAGGAGTTTGAATTTTTCCGCCCCTTATTTGAATTTCGCCCCTAGGTAGTTTTCCATTGTGCCCTGTGGTTGATCCGACGCTAGGTTTCAAGGTTAACTAACACATTTGTTAATTGAATCTTTAATAAATTATTGTTGCTAGTACGATATACTTTTTATAAAACAACGTTATCACCCCAAAGATGATGCAATCTTCATTAGGTCATGTTCTATATATGGGAAGGCAACATACTATATTGTGTGTTGTGTTTACTAGTAACCTACCCTATATCATCCACTAAATTTATTCATATGGAAAATCCAGTAAGGGAATTGTCGATGTCTAGACATTTTTCAGCAAGGGTTCCGCGAAACCTGGACACTTTTCTGCAGGGAGATTCTCAATCCCCACACTTTTTTATATAACTATTTACTTGAATTTTTCAAATCTGTACGTTGTAGAAAAAGTAGAAAACGATGACATAAAACGATTTAATTTGTTTAAAACACAGAAGCTTTCTCAAAACGTTTTGAGGAAGCTACTGTGTCAGTGAAACGCGTCAACTAGTTTAAATTGAACACTAGTTCAAATAAATGGAGTTTTAGACGAATTAAAGTCTATAAAATTGCACATAAAAATAAAATGACAACCACAATTCGAAAAATAATAACAAAGAAATGAATCTGAGGTTAAATAAAAATATTAGATATTTTAGCGTAGATAAAGTAATAATATTATCAAAGATAGAAAAAGCAATTTAGTAACTAATTCATAAAAAGAATGTCATTGGTAGAAATAATTTAGAAACAGAATATGGGAAAGTGATTTGGAAAACAATTGAAAAAGTCTACAGAGAGTATTAAATGATATAAAAGT
Source organism: Galeruca laticollis (assembly GCA_963921935.1). Classification (NCBI taxonomy): domain Eukaryota; kingdom Metazoa; phylum Arthropoda; class Insecta; order Coleoptera; family Chrysomelidae; genus Galeruca; species Galeruca laticollis. The sequence goes on along the minus strand of OY998175.1, from coordinate 273,729,952 downwards.
TGATAGGGAGGTTTCTCGTTAGAAAGTTTTGAAATATAAATACCACGCAAAATATTGAAAAATTGATAAGCAAAGTTTCGTGAAAATATGAAATAAGTAATGAATGCAAAGTGACGATAACAAGTGAAGTAAAAAGAAAGTGATACTTTGCAAAAGTTTATACAATGTGACAAAGTGATCTGGAACCATTCTTATTTATTTCTGTAACAGTTGTAATATCACAAAACTGTTTTTTATTTATTACAGAATTCATGCTGAAATTTCACTTTCCACTGGAGTATGAAAATAAGAATTGAATATCACATACTTATTGATGCGTTCTAAACATATTTTTTTCTCACACACCCACACAATGCTTACCCAATTCTATTGACTATAACTAATCACTCAACTGTTTTAATTTGTCGGATGAATAAAGATATATTGGAATTTATCCTATAACTAGTGACCTGAAAACTTCTGCTTAAATTTTCGCTAGTGCTTAGAACAAAACAAAGGTTGCATCACATCTTAAGCTGTAACTACATTCACGAAGCAACTCCGTCTACTTGAATTTGCATAAATGAATTTCTCCAAGAGTACGTAGTCAAATTGAGCCAAAAATTAGAATTTTCCAGGGGCAATTTATTACGCCGGGGATACAAATCGTTACAATTTGAGCAGATGCTGTTTATACTCTAAACGCTCTCATTGCTTACTTCTGTTTTATCCTGAAACGCAATTTTTCACTTTCCTCAAGCTTACCTACCTCTAAGAAAATTGATATAAGCAATATGATACTGTGCATCTAGGAACGATTAGGAAAATTTGTCAAATAATAGAAAATCAAGGGAAGATAACAGGAAGAAATTTTATCATTACAATAAACACTTTATCCGATAATATTTTTTTCAATGTTTCAAGAGCCAATTTCTATTTTCATTTCTTAGTTATGATTTGGAGTACCTTCTTAAACCATTATATATTTTTTTTATAAGTAAAAAAATAAGCAATAAAGAATAAAAAATATGATTGAACGATATAATGAACAATATAATTTGTTTAAATCTTCATTTATTTGAACTAATGTTCAATTTAAACTTGTTGACGCGTTTCACTAACACAGTAGCTTTGTCAAAACGAATGAAGGTAGAATATGAAAATGTCTTAATATATACAGTGCTAAATATAGATATCTATTTACTAAGGTTAACAATGGCATTGAGAGAAATTACTTGGAAATTCATTCACTGCAAACATTCCTAAGCTATCTTCTAGCTAAAGAGGTTCAATAAAGGAGACTGATGGATATCTATTTGGTCGTTAGGATGGTTTGATTATGGACAACCCACTCAGCCCCCTACAAGCAGAAATTTTCACGGATAATATAGGAAAAATAATTCATGAACACCCCCTTAGTAAAAAAAATGTATGTACTGGCACCGATACGTGGACGACATTTTAGCTAGCTTCATCGATACAAATAGACAATTAGAGAGCGTCATTACTTACATGAACTCGATTCACAATAATATCAAATTTACCGTAGAACTTGAACAAAATAAATCTATAAACTTTCTAGACTTTACAATTTTAAATATAAATAATAAACATGATTTTCCTATATTTCATGAACCATCACATACAGATATTACAATTCATAATAGTTTGGTCCACCCATACAATCATAAACTAGCAGCTTTCAATAGTATGATACACAGACTCTTAACAGTCCCATTGAATATTAATAATTATAGCAAAGAATTGAATATCATAAAACAAATAGCAGTTAATAATCATTACGATCCAAATTTAATTGATAATATCATAAATAAAAAGATAAAAAACAGACTTTAGAACAAGTATTCCCTTCAGATAGAAATTAAAAATAATAATAAACAATTTGAAAGCTTAACATACTTTGGAACACGATCCTTAAAAATTAAATCATTTTTAGAAACTTTAAAACTTATCACAATTTATCCAAATTCATTAAAAATGATGAATCTGAATCTTCAAAATTGAATAAATCAGTAGTTTATAAATTAAAATGTGGTAATCACAATTGTGATAAAATTTATATCGGTAGGACTTTTAGAAATTTTAAAACTAGAATTTCGGAACACAAACGTAGCTATGACAATAAAAAATTAGATTATAACTATTCAAATTATTTATTAGAAAACCAACACATTTTCGACCCAAATTTTGAAATTCTCCATTTAGTCTGTAAATCCTTTAGTTTAAATTTATTAGAGGCCCTAGAGATTAACAAATATAAATATTCAGGTAATCTCCTTAACCACCAAATAGATATAAATCAGTCTCCTTTATTGAACCTCTTCACCTAGAAGGTCGCTTAGGAATGTTTGTAGTGAATGAATTACCAGGTAATTTCTTTCAATACCATTGTTAACCTTAGTAAATAGAATTCTGTATTTAGCACTGTATATATTAAGACATTTTCATATTTCACCTTCATTCGTTTTGACAAAGCTACTGTGTTAGAGAAACGCGTCAACAAGTTTAAATTGAACATTAGTTCAAATAAATGAAGATTTGAACAAATTATATTGTTTTATTCCATCGTTCACTATGGATCTTCATCAAGTAAAAGCTTCATCTATTCAATTTTCGAAGAAAGCTGATATCAGCTATTTGGCTATATGGTATTTTAAATTATTTTTATAAAAAGTGCAGTGTGTTCGCAAAATTCGTGATTCTTCGGACAGTGTTCCAGAAATCATGTATTCCCTAAATACATGGAATTAAAAACAGACAACAAGAGCTGTCCAGCCAACAAAGCCAGTATCTATGGCAAAGAAAAATGGTTAAAAGAAGAAAAGAACATTCAGTATATTAAGAGATATATTTTTAGTATTTATGTTCAGGTAATTCATTCACAACTATCACATATACTACATCCCATAGACTTTGACATTTTATATAAGGACATAAGAGATAAAATTAAAGTAATTATTCACAAAAAGTACCAAGGACTAGAACGTAAATTAAAGTCATTATTAACCAACAAACCAGTATCAAAAAACCCACAAACCAAATTCTCAGAATATAATTTTTTTAATAGATTCGTCAATCTTCCAAATACAATTTTTTCAGATAAAGAAATTCAATTATTACAAAAAGGTTTTAAACATAATATTCAACCTACATGTTCATTGGATAACTTCAACAAACTAGGTATAGAAACAGAAATTAATTGGTATAATTTTCCAAATAATTCTAATATATAACATAAAGCTTCAGAAATTATTAAAATAGAATTTGTCAAGTTTAACAAACCCAATTTTGAATTATCATTCGTGAAATCAATTCAACAAAAATCAAAGTCAAATAGTCTCATTTTCACAAAAGCAGATAAAGGAAATACGGTAATAGCATTACTTAAAGAAGATTATATATTGAAAACCAACAACTTTATTCAGGCAAGCAATTTTGTGACCCTTAAAAAAGACCCAACTAAGAAATTTCAGAAAAAAATCAAATTAGCAGTAGATAACGCTAAATCAATAATTACCGATAAAGAAAAATATAAATTATTTTTACCCAATCCACAACACCCTGAACTTTATTCATTAATTAAACACCTTAAAGTGGGGTACCCAATCAGGCCAGTTGTTTCTTATTTCACAGCACCTTCATTCAAAATTTCAAAGATTCTCATAGATGTCATCTCTAAATATTGTTCATTCATACCTCGATTTTCAGTTAAAAACTCAACTGAATTAATTAATAATATTCAAGATATAATATTACCCCATAATTCTAAATTCATATCGTTCGATGTAACAAATCTATTCTCTAGTATACCTCCTAAAGAAACCATAACACTTGTTGATAACTTGCTCACATACAATAATGTTAATCCTATTATTCACCCTGATATCATTACTTTATTGAAAGTGTGTTTGAATAAAAATTATTTTCATTTCAATGGACAGGTTTATAGCAGTAAAGATGGTTTGATTATGGGCAACCCCCTCAGTCTCCTACTAGCAGAAATTTTCATGGAAAATATAGGAAAAATAATCCATGAACACCCCCTTAGTAAAAAGAAATGTATGTACTGGCACCGATATGTGGACGACATTTTAGCTAGCTTCATCGGTACAAATAGACAATTAGAGAGCTTCATTACTCAGATAAACTCGATTTACAATAATATCAAATTTACCGTAGAACTTGAACAAAATAAATCTATAAACTTTCTAGACCTCACAATTTCAAATATAAATATTAAACATGATTTTTCTATATTTTATGAACCATCACATACCGATATTACAATTCATAATAGTTCAGTCCACGCATTCAGTCATAAACTAGCAGCTTTCAATAATATGATACACAGACTCATAACAGTTCCAATGAATATTAATAATTATAACAAAGAAATAAATATCATAAAACAAATAGCAGTTAATAATAATTACTATCCAAATTTATTTGACAATATCACAAATAAAAAGATGAAAAACAGACTTTAGAACAAGTATTCCCTTCAGATAAAAATAATAAACAATTGAAAACCTTAACATACTTTGGAACACCATCGTTAAAAATTAAATCATTTTTAGAAACTTTAGACATGAATATTTCCTTTAAAACTGATCACAATTTATCCAAGTTCATTAAAAATAATAAATCTAAATCTTCAAAATTAATCAAATCAGTAGTTTATAAATTAAAATGTGGTAATGAAAATTGTGATAAGATTTATATCGGTGGAACTTTTAGAAATTTTAAAACTAGAATTTCGGAACACAAACGTAGCTATGACAACAAAAAATTAGATTCTAACTATTCGAATCATTTATTAGAAAACCAACACATTCTCGAGCCAAATTTTGAAATTCTCCATGTAATCGGTGAATCCTTTAGTTTAAATTTATTAGGGGCCCTGGGGATTAACAAAAATAAATATTCAGGTAATCTCCTTAACGACCAAATAGATATCAATCAGTCTCCTTTATTGAACCTCTTTACCTAGAAGGTAGATTAGGAATGTTTGTATTGAATGAATTACCAGGTAATTTCTTTCAATATCATTGTTAACCTTAGTAAATAGAATTCTGTATTTAGCACTGTTTATATTAAGACATCTTCATATTTTACCTTCATTCGTTTTGACAAAGCAACTGTGTTAGTGGAACGCGTCAACAAGTTTAAATTGAACATTAGTTCAAATAAATGAAGATTTAAACAAATTATATTGTTTTTTTTCATCGTTCAGTATGGATCTTCATCAAGTAAACGCCGCATCTATTCAAAAATATGATTATTCAAACTCGGGCTGGAAATGTCAATATTTTTTTTCGAACAAGCGTTTTCGGTTTCCCAGGCATGACTATTTCGCCAATTTGAACGTTGCGAACGTTGCATCATCCGTGTCTAAAATGGTATTCAGAAATGTTGAATTAATTCTCAATTTCCTCTTTAGCCACTGACAAAATTCAACAATGGTCGACATTTCTGGGAAGTAAATTTTGGACACATGTAAAATGATAGGGTGTGACGCGTTTGTCCTCTTTCTCCTCTATACTTAAACTTACGTCGACGACTAGGTATCTGGACACGTCACAATTGACACCCCAAAACTGCAGATTCAAGTTTACTCTCGGGCGCCAGTTTTTTAACGTGGGTAACTCCACGGCCCCTCGACTCCAAACCATTCGAGGGTTCCGGATAGCAACAGCTGGAGGTACGGAAAATTCCAAGGGTCGGACTGTAACTTACTGTAGAGACTAGGTAGCGGTATACTTATTTTTACAGAGCTTTATTGCTCGATTCTCAGCACAGAATTACCTTGAAATATAGTACCAATATGATAATTACTGCTGTCAAGCTTGCATAAATTGAGAACAATGGTAATAACGAACTCTTAGTAAGTTGTGAATGAAACTAGAATAATGCAATAAAGGTGAATATTCTATACGTAATAAGTAGACTGCGATAACAAAATGCATAAAACAGTTCCCAAAAGTACTAAAGAAATTCAACAAGCGGACGGGTATCCAAACAAATAATATACACTAGCCAAAAAAACCAATTGGAATCAATTCAGAAAATATATTAACGAAAACTTAAAAATAATTGATAAAATAGAAAACTTAAATCACTTAACTAATATAATAAAAGATCTTCAAAACTTAATTATTAACGCAAGAAACCAGACAACCTCAATTAACAAAATAAAAAACATTAATAATACATTGCCTGACAAGATTTTGCAGTTAATTAAGCAAAAAAATAAACTTAGAAAGATATGGCAAAAAACAAGATATAGCGATGATCATCATGCACTAAAAGATCAACAACATCTAATGAATAAAACAATCAAAGAGCACAAAAGAAATTCAGTGTAATCAACAATATATCAAACAATGGTCAGATATACACAAATACTTCAGATATCGCAGAACAGTTCGGAGAATATTTCCAACTCAATTTGGTTAATAAGACCCAACATACACTACAGCACCAAAATATAACTCACACAGTACATCAATACATCAATTCACTTAATATACTAAACACAAAAAATCTAACAACATGCACCGAAATTTATAACACAATACAACAATTAAAAAACAAAACAGCCCCGGGGTCTGACACTATACACAACATTTTGCTTAAAAACCTACCGGAAAAAGCCATCGTTCAACCAACACACATAACTAATTATATTATCAAAACAGGGCAATATCCTGATATGCTCAAGATAGCCAATGTCATTCCCATCGTCAAATCTAATAAACAACCATGTTATGTAGGTAGTTATAGATCTATTTCCCTCCTAAACAATATTGCAAAGGTGCTAGATAAAATTATTCTACACAGATTAAAACACTTTGTAGAAAAACAAAATATTATACTCTCCGAGCTATACGGTTTCAGAAGCGGACACAGTACAGTAGCCCAAATCATAAGAGTTTCAAACTATATAAGGGAAGGCTTTCTAAATAAATATAAAGCCATTATGATAACTCTTGATATTCAAAAGGCTTTTGATTCCGTATGGCTCGAGGGTTTAATAAACAAATTAATTAATCTTGAAATCCCAGATTATTTAATAGAAATATTACACTCATATTCAACAAATAGGAAATTTTATTCCAAAACTGAGAACCACACAGCTGGACCGTACTCCATTAAAGCCGGAGTGCCTCAAGGCTCTGTACTATCATCCTTTTGGTCCACAATCTCCCAACATCCCCTCAACTGCTAATTGCTATGTACGCCGACGATACTTGTTTTGTTGCCACAGCATTGAATCCAGAACACGCGCTCGAACCTTCACAAACTCACATAAACACAAAAATCATTCCACATTTACACGATTGCAAATTAGCTATCAATGCCTCTAAAACAGAGTATCCATTACTCAGGAGACTGGCTAAAAGAACACATCATTGCAATCTCAGCTTTGCGTAGATGGGCAACTCATAAAACCCAGTACCACGCTTAAATACTAAGGGGACACTATACAAGGAAATACCTATGCAAATGCACACATTGCGCAACAGATACGCAATGACTAAACTATACCCACTCATATGCACACACAGCAATTTAACATCACACAACAAAATTCTAACATACAAATACATCATAAGACCTATACTAACATACGCTTCCCCCGTTTATTATAACGGCACAAAACACAACTTCAACTCCCTGCAAGTGGTTCAAAACAAGTGTCTACGGATGGCAATTAAATACAACTGTTATCCTAGACTACCCAAAAACACTTGGTTACATGACGAAGCCGACATACCAACTAATGAAGACTTCATAACAAAAATCTCGTCACACTTTTATAATTACGGTCTGCCAGAAGATCTTCGAAAAAATCTCACAGACGCTAATCGCGAAGGAGATATCCAAAATAGTGGGTGTAGGCTTCTGCATGGCACACTAATTACATAACAAGGTTGATTAACTTCAAACCTCTACTATCACATAACGTATAAATCAAATCAAGAAAACAAAGAAACAAAATCAACATCAGCCATGTTGCCGACTCTAGAACTACCCCCCATATCATTTTTGGAACCCTGTTTTCTAGCCACTTTTCAGGGAGAATCCAGCCGAAACATTCAAGGAGTCGAAAACATTCAAGGGACAAAGTTATTGTAAAAAGTGAAAAATTATGAATAATGCCCTCGAGCAAGGAGCCACGAACTACAGACATGATGTACACAACAAGAAGAGAAATGGCCAGAACACCGGCACTTATTTTATTTCTCCAATTGTTGTAACAGGATTTTAAAACATTAATAAAAAGTATTTTTAATAAATTTAATAGATAAACGAGAAACATATAAAACGGTGCATGCACAATGCAAATCAGAATATATATAATCTCATACGGACATATAGTACAAACGGGGTTAATCGGCGGCTTGTCGAAATTCGGAAGGAAAAACTATATACCAACTCAAAACAGCGGAGGAAGGAGGAGATTTCAACAAAACCCGAGAAGGTCGGCGAGGAGCTGCAATCTCTACCAGAATTCACTTAATTCTTGAGCAATACTTCCGAATCACCCAGTAATTAAATATAAATCTCGGAAGCCAAATGAAAACCCTATTAACTAAATCTGGACGGCAGAAACAGAAAGAAATTTTAATAGAACCTGAGAAGGTCGGCGAGGTCTTGAAATTTCTACCAGAATTCATTTAATTTCTGAGCCATACATTCGAATCACCCAGTAATCCAATATAATTCCCGGAAACCAAAGGATAACCCTATTAACTAAATCTGGACGGCAGAAACAGAAAGAGATTTTTACAGAACCCGAGAAGGTCGGCGAGGTGTTGAAACTTCTACCAGAATTTATTTAATTCCTGAGCAATACTTTCGAATCACCTAGTAATTAAATATGAATCTCGGAAGCCAAATGAAAACCCTATTAACTAAATCTGGACAGCAGAAACAGGAAGAAATTTTAACAGAACCTGAGAAGGTCGGCGAGGTCTTGAAATTTCTACCAGAATTTATTCAATTCCTGAGCGAAACACCTGAATCACCCAGTAATCAAATATAATTCTCGGAAACCAAAGGAAAACCCTATTAACTAAATCTAGACGGCAGAAACAGAAAGAGATTTTAACAGAACCCGAGAATGTCGGCGAGGTGTTGAAATTTCTAGCAGAATTTATTTAATTCCTGAGCAATACTTCCGGATCAGCCACTAATCAAATATAATTCCCGGAAACCGAATGAAAACCCTAATAACCAAATAGGAACTACAGAAACAGAAAGAAAGTTCAACAGGGTCTGTGAAGATCGGCGAGGTGTTCAAATTGCTACCAGAACTTATTTAATTCTTGGGTAATACTTTAGAATCATCTAGTAACCAATATAATTCCCGGAAACCAAATGAAAAGCTCTATTAACAAAATAAAAGATCAATCCAAAAAAATTTTGAATAAAGATAGCTTAGACAGAAAAAATTGGTTCTGAATAAAAAAAATTGGAAATATCTTCGGACGAATTAGGTCAAATAAAATTTTAGAATAACCATCAACAGAAAATCGTGTATAGTTTACAATTTAATCTTTATTGGAAACAATAGAAAACTAAAAATGTATTGTGATAAAACCACTGAATATCGTGTAACTACAGCAGTTCTAACAAATGTATCCTTTTGTACGGATTAAATTCCACTATCAAATATAATTTTAATTCGGAAAAATACATATAGAGCAAAATAAAATTTTAACTTTTAAGCACTTGACAAGTTTCACTATCTTTCTACGGACACTTCTTACTCACTATCAAGACGAGAGCGGAAAAGGGATAAAGCCAAAAAGCCCTTTTCAAACAGTGGTCTCGGTATTTATTATTTTCAGTAATCGCTTCAAAAAGAAGTCTAGTAAAAAACATTTAATTACTTTGAACCAAAATTTCTTTACACCGATGAAACCAAATGAAAAGGAAATGTATATATACGGGACGGTCCAAATATTATAAATAACCGAACTTGTAATTGAAATTGTTTTGCCAGGTAATATTCAATTCATTACCTTACAATATTTGAAATCAAAGTAATTGAGTATGGAATAAGTAACAGGTTACAGGTTTCAAATCTTAATAATACCGAATGATACCGGAACAAAAAAGTAACTTCGGTACCAGCTATATAAATTTTCCTTGTGTGATATTCTGCAGATATTCGATGAGTGCTTATTTCAGAATTTTGCACAACTCTTACCAAAGTTTCATCTTTCTGTGGCGGCGTTATAATTTTGGGATGCCGTGTATGAAATTCTGGACGAAATGTACCTATTTTACGCAATCAATTATAGATATTTCGAAATATATTACGGTTTGGCAGTCTTTTGTCAGGGCATATTTCACGATATTTTCTGGATTCTGATTGCCTATAAAACCTTCATTTAGCGTAAACGCAAATCATGTCTCTCAACTAATCAGTTTAACAATAAAATGATTCAAACTATTCAGTAAACGTCGAAGTTTTACGGCCCACGTTATGTCTGTCAGCTTTCCATTGCATGCTTGTGCCCTAAGACATTATTGCTTTTATGTATTAACTACTAAAGTTATTGTATTGTGAGACTGCTTTTATGTTAATTATTAGTTTACTCAATAGCTTTTGATACATAGAAATAAACAGATTTTGTTTCATTACTCCAAATTTTTGTGTAAATCATTTGTAATAGTGGCCAACGTATCGTCACTAAAATTCTAAATTCAGGATTTGTAGCACTGGATTTATCACTGTTAATCCATTTAAAAGGTATTAAGTGCATGAGTTTGGTGCTGTTCACAGAAGTGGCAATAAAAAACGACAATAATTTATGAAGTGAGTCAAAAGATTCAATAAACAAAACAGAAATATACTGATAACAATTAGAAACACAAGGTAGTTAGAGAACGGGTCTAGTTTAATTTTTATAAAACGTTGTCAAAGTGTAACGAAAGTACTAGTTCACAGGTTTTATAACAGCGAATAGTCTTCCAACCGTTGAGGTGTACCTGCTGTTTGCGCTATCCAGGGGATCTATGAGATATTGTTCACTTACGTAATTTAGAGATAAACCACAGGTTTGGAAAAATGGTAACTCAATGGATGAATCATCGTAAAGAAGAAGAAACAGAACACATAGATCTCTAAGTAAATCGCATCATTTGAGGATAAACTAGACAGGCTACTGAATCTAGTGGTAGATATTGAAAATGACATGGACTGTAGTTCATAAATCTAACTCGATTCTTATTTGTATGTTTTCTGTTCATTATTTCATGTTTGTTGTTCGTGGTGGTTACTTTAAACCGTCTCTAGAGTTACGTCACATACTTGATGCTTTCCAGATTCTGTTGACAGAAATAGATGAGAAATATAATGATATAATTATTGTAATTGCTAGCGACTTTAACTGTAGTATCGGATTATGTAGTGATGTTTCTGAAATTTTTGAAGGTACTAAATTATTTGATGAAAGGTTGAGTTTGGATAGTAATTTTCTGCATTAAACGGCAGAACTCCTTTGGATCGACCTGTTCAATTCACGTACATGGGTACACAAGGCAGCAGTGTTGTGGATATGGTGTGGGTGAACAACGTATTCCTTACAAAAGTGAATGATTTATTCGCCACTGATAATGATTTTCTGTTGGATCATTTCCCTATAAATTTGTTTTAAGAACATCACAACTCCGTAGAAGTTTCTAGTACTGTTACCTTGAATTCTTCACGAATGTAATCGTCATTGATTTGGAATGATGACATGTCTTTAAATTATAAGCAAAATGCGCAACACTCTAGTCGAGTATTTTTTATCCCCGACCCAGACAAGTCTTATAATAACCTATGTGCAGCTATTACTGAAACTGCTCATAATATAGGGTTTAAAAGCAAAACAAGAATTCAACTGAATACCACTAGAATCCGAGAACATAAACAATGTTTTGATGAGTCTTGTATCCAAGCTAAGAAATCTATGAATAATGCACTTAAAAACTGCAAGCAAAATAATGTTGAAGATGAATTAAAAGATGTATACATAAAACTAAAATGTAGTTATAAAAATCTAATTAAGTTGAAGGAAAGAGTATATGAGAATGATATTATTAAACAATTCTCCAATATAAGTAATACAAGGGAATTCTGACCGTTGCGTTAGGCAGATTAGAGGCAAAAAAATTGACTTTCTCGACCCTTAGAATTTTCAATAACTTGTATTATATTGTGGAATTAACTAGAGACCTTGAGTTTCATTTAAAAACACTAAGATTAGAGGCAGTTTTACATCCAAATCTTGATCTGTTGAAAGCTGGGAAAATTTTTATGAAGATTTATATCCGCCTAAATTAGTTCTCTTGGATAGTTTTCAAGATGTTACACATTCATATCTGCACTCAACTATTTCTCAAGAGGAAGTATATGATGTAATTGGTAGGACTAGAAATAATAAGTCTTCAGGATCAGATGGCATTTGAAACGAGTTTTACAATAATCTACCACATAATTGGGTCATATGCTTGACGTCATTATTTAATACCATATTTGACACTTCTCATATTCCTAAAAGCTGGGCTAATATTTTACTCGCCATGCTGCATAAAGGCGGGCTAGTTAATAATTCCAAAAACTACAGAGGCTGAGCTTTGGCGAACTATGGACTCAAATTATTCAGCAGCATTATTCTAAATAGGTTGTCCTCCTGGGTTGATGACTGTAGACCATTGGTTCCCAACGGGGGCGATACCGCCCTCCTTTGGGCGCTGCAGCCTTTTAGGGGGGCGGTAGCGGCTTCAGAAGCAAATAATAAGCAGTCAAGAGGAATGGTGGAATAAAAATGATTTAATAAGGGTTAATAAGCAGTTTTAAATTAGCATTAATAATAATACTAATAATTATAATAATTTCTTTTAGTTCAGAATAGAAGTATATGACTTGCCCTCACACGTTGATGAGCGAACGCGCGAAATTCATACAAAATAACATGTTTCGACATGTTCGCACACAGACAAGTTGAATCATGCACGAAATGAAACGTATAAAAGCAACAGCTCTACGAATTTTTTGTTAATTAGTTGTATGTGCTTGGCCGCGATATATAGTCGTGAATCATAAACTCTGCCGTAGTAAATAATCGTGAGTGGTGTGTCATTTTATAAACATTACTATCTATAAATCTATTGAGAATTAAACTTTTGTATGAAAATGGCTGAATCTACTTCTAAATTAAAAAAGAAATGCCGGCAATACAGTATTGAATATTTAAAATATAGATTTGCGGAATCTTCTACAAACAAATCATTACCTATGTGATTAATTTGCCGAGAAGTTTTTTCAAATGAAGCTATGAAACCTTCTAGGCTACAAGAGCATTTACATAAAATGCATCCTGATAAGAAGAACAAAGATATATTCTATTTTCAAGAACTCGAAAAACAATATTTAAAACAGCCAACTATATCAAACCTTTTTGCATCGTCTTCTAAACGAGACGATGATGGGCTACGAGCCTCATATAACGTTTCATTGTTAATCGCAAAGTCAGGAAAACCACACACCATTGGCGAGGAATTAATTTTGCCGGCAGTCGAAGAGATATTAAAAACTGTTCTCCATCATAAGACACCATTTGATATCATTAAAAAAATTCCTCTCAGTAATAATTCAGTGTAAAGAAGAATAGATGAAATGGCAAATGACGTTGAAATATCATTATGCGATTACCTGAAGACTTGCAAATTTTCCATTCAACTCGATGAATCAACTCTACCAAGTAACGAAGAACTACTCTCATCATACGTACGATTTATAAAAGAACAAAAAATTCATTCAGCTTATTTGCTAAGAATTTGGAATCTGATACAAAGGAACATTCTATATGTAATTACATGCAAGAATCTTTTCAAGATAAAGAAATTCCTATTAGCAATATTTTGTCCACTGCTACTGATGGTGCTCCAGCAATGACCGGGCGTCATAAGGGTTTTATAGCACATTTGAGAAAATCAGTGCTAAATGTACTCGCTGTACATTGTATTATTCACCGTCAGCATTTCGTTGCAAAAAAATTGAATGAACGTCTGCATGCGTCCATCAATAAGGTTATTAAACCAATCAATATCATTAGAAGCAATTCATTGAATGACCGTTTGTTTTATAACCTTTGCAATGAAAATGATGCCTTTATGGACTATAAGAAAGCATTTGATTCAGTGCCCCATACTTGGCTTTTGCGTGTTATGGCTTTGTACAAGGTGGATCAGAAAATTATAGCTATGTTGCAACACCTAATGTCATCATGGCATACAGTATTGCAAATTCACCATGAAGCTGAAACGATCGCATCAAGACCAATTAGCATCAAAAGGGGAATTTTTCAAGGAGAACGCTTGAGTCCCTTGTGGTTTTGTTTGGCACTCAATCCCCTTCCAACTTTTCTTAACAGTACAGGGTATGGATTTAAATTGAAGCAAGGAAATACTGTAAAATATAACATCAGCCACCTAATGTATATGGATGACATCCAGTTATATGCGGAAAACGCGAGACAACTCAATTACCTACTTCAGGCTACAGAGACCTTCTCAAATGACATTAATATGTCATTTGGCCTCGATAAGTTTAAAACATTAGACTTCAGTCAAGGCAAAATAACAGCAATTGATTTTCAGTTAAATGATGGACACATTATTGAGGCCATGAAAGATAACGATACATACAAGTATCTTGGACTGGTCCAATCCTAACGCCTCAAGCATAAGGATATTAAAGAAAGAGTCACTGAAGTGTATCTATATAGAGTGACCAATATTCTTAAATCTAAACTCAATGGCAAGAACACGTTTGATGCCATTGATACCTTCGCTATACCAGTCCTTACTTATACCTTTGGTATTGTGAAGTGGACACGAACAGAGCTTGAGGATATTCAAAGAAAAACTCGAAGAAATTCAACAAAATTTAGAGCTCATGATCCAAAAGCAGCTACTGAAAGACTGATACTTCCCCGTAAAAATGGAGGCCGAGGTCTTGTGGATATAATTTGGTTGCAACAGAAACAAATCAATAGTCTCCAGCGTTATTTTCTACAAAAACGAACACCTTTGCATGAGGCTATCTTGCAGGTTGACAACTGCTACACCCCGTTGGATCTTCTGCATGCAAGAGACACTCGACTGCCCACTGATGCCGCCTATGAACAGGAGGTGACTATAGACTGGTCCAGTAAGGCACTTCACGGTAGACACCCGAACGATCTCAGCCAACCTTGTGTAGACAAAGGAGCGTCGAACAAATGGCTGACACGAGCGGATATATTTGTCGAAACTGAGGGCTTCATGATATCAATCCACGATCAAGTTACTCTAACCAGGAACTATCGGAAATATATTTTCAAAGGAGTCGGATGTCATCGATCAATGCAGAAGATGTAAAGAAAATGGAGAGACAAAACAACACAACACCGCCGTTTGTAAAGTACTCGCTCCGACTAGCTATCTTCAAAGGCACGACCAAGTTGCGAAGATAGTACATCAAAAATTGGCACTACTATACCAACTCCACGAGGATGCATCACCTTACTACAAATACCAACGCGAAAACGTCATTGAAAATGCGCACTTCCGCCTCTATTGGAATCGTAGCATACTAACCGATAAGACCATTCCATGTAATAGACCAGATATTACCCTTACCAACAAGACTGCAGCTATAACTTTACTTATAGATGTCGGCATCCCAAATTCTCACAATCTGCAATCCACGTGGAATGAAAAATTGGTGAAATATACTACTCTTGCTGAGAAAGTAAAGACAATTATGGAAACAAAGTGAGGTTAACGTGGTTCCTCTTATTATTTCCACAACTGGAATAATCCCAAAAAGCCTCCACACCAGTCTACAAATACTTAACCTACCACCGCTCATATACATACAGCTTCAGAAAGCTGTTATTCTGGAAACAGCAGCAATAGTAAGAAGACACCTCAACTTACAATAGTTAGAAAGGAACTTGTACTCGTACCGTTCCTCTCTGAAACACCGTTATAAGACGAGCATATACAATATAATAATAATAATAGTAATAATAATAATATTAATAATAATAATATTAATAATAATAATAATAATAATAGTACCGTTCCAAAATCGTCCGATTCTCCCAAAATTAAGGTACTCGCAGGTAGCAAAAGAGATCGTTACGCAAACCAACAGTGCCCTTAAGGAGAAACTGAGAGACTGCTCGTCACTGGAAGACACATGTCATTTGATGTACTGCTCGGCGCTTACTGTTTTAGAGCTGCTAGGCACTCCACTGAGACACCCTGAAACTGTTAAAGAGAAACACACAACAAATACAGAACCTCCATGGGTTAAAAGAATACAATACAAAATAGAAAAATTTAGAAGGGAAATTGGACAGATTCATGCTTACCTCAATAGCCCTGAGCCCACAACCCGCATAAAAAATATAATACATAAAATACACAAGAAACTTAAGTCCAAATATAACTCACCTGACAGGAATCAACGTCTGTCATCTTATATGGAGGAGTTAAAACAAAAAATCAAAATGTTGGGAAATAGAATAAGAAGATACAAAGAGAGGGTTGCCCGGTACAAAGAAAATCGTATATTCCAACAAAATCAAAAGCTATTCTACCGAAACTTGGGATCGAAAGAAACAAAATATACGAACGCTCCACCTAATGAAACAAACATGCACAAATACTGGACACAATTGTGGGAAACCAGAGTGGAACATGATGAAAATGCGTTCTGGATCAAGAAAGAGGAAGAAAGAACGGCCCACACTCAAGAAATGGAGGATATCCGGATATCTTCCCAAAATGTTAAAGACGCCGCACAGAAACTGGCTAATTGGAAAGCACCAGGAATTGATAAAGTTCACGCATACTGGTGGAAGAGCTTAACGTCGATTCATCAAATCTTCGCCAACCAACTAAATGAATCCATGGAAGATCCACAAAAGATACCACCCTTCTTCACAAAAGGTATAACTCACCTCCTGCCCAAAAACGAGAAAGTCGAAAACCCCCAAAATTACCGACCGATTACCTGCTTGCCCATCGCATATAAAATACTCACCTCAATCATAGAGCAGAAAATTAGTTCCCACCTAAAAAGAAACCAACTGCTAGCTTGGCAACAGAACGGCTGTAAGGCAAGGGCACGGGGAAGCAAAGAGTGGCTGATTATTGATACAGTGATCACTAACCATGCCAAACAAAGGAAAAGGAACATTTCGGTTGCTTGGATAGACTATCGAAAGGCATTTGATTCTGTCCCGCACTCGTGGTTACTCAGAGTACTAAACATCTACAAAATCAACAACCACTTGATTTAGTTCCTTGAAAAAGTTATGGAGACGTGGGAAACCTCCCTGAACGTGAATGTGGTAGCAACTCATTACACCACCGCAGGAGTGAGAATAGAGAGGGGCATTTTCCAAGGGGACAGCCTCAGCCCGCTATGGTTCTGCTTGGCTCTAAATCCACTTAGTAGTCTACTTGAAGACAGCTACTGTGGCTACACAATATCCAGGGAGCCATCCGTGAAAATCAATCATCTTCTCTACATGGACGATCTGAAACTATATGCGCCGAACTCAGACCAGCTCACCTCACTGCTAGAACTGGTATCTAGTTTCAGCGGATCCATCAGGATGGAATTTGGGCTTGAGAAGTGTGCATTTGTCCATGTCAAAAAAGGAAAAGTACAAGACTCCGAAAATATTACACTTATAGATCAAAGCCAATTTGAACCACTTCCTCCAGAAGAAATGTACAAATACTTAGGAATCCAACAAACAGTTAACATAGATCAAAAACACTCAAAGGAACAGATTGAAAACACACTGAAAAAGAGATTACAATCAATCCTCAAATCACACCTCTATTCTAGATCAAAATTCTCAGCTATCAACTCTTGGGTGGTACCAGTGGTAACATACAGCTTTGGCATTGTCAAATGGAGTCCTACTGATCTGGAAAGTCTAGACAGATTGATTCGAACATCGCTTACAAGGAGGAGGTTACACCATCCCAATGCATCTACAGTCAGGTTATATCTCCCAAGGAGCAAAGGCGGAAGAGGACTTATAAATCTGAAAGAAATGCACAATAAAGAATGTGAAAAGCTGTTTACTTATCTGAAGTCCGTAACACACCCCGCATATAGAGCAATAACAGCTATTGACTCCTCTCTTTCACCCTTAAAGTTAGCGAATGAAAATCCACCTGAAAAAGAAAATAAGAACTACTTCGCTGAAATAGAACAAATCTGGAAAGGAAAAGAACTGCATGGAAGATATGCTGCAGCATTAGCAGGGCAAGAGGTTGATAAACGCTTATCAAATCTGTACCTGTCGAGTGGAACACTCATGGCCGAAACGGAGGGTTTTCTACTGGCCATACAAGATCAAATAATAAGCACACGAAACTACAGACGATTCATCATCCGACAGGAAATCCCATCCGATAGTTGCAGATTATGCCAGGAAAAACCAGAGACCATTCAACACCTCTTGGCAGGATGCTCCTACTTGGTATCTCGGGACCACAAGAAAAGACACGATGATGTAGCCAAAGTATTCCACCAGGCAATCTGCATAAAATATGGTCTGCTGACAGAACAAGTGCCCTATTACAAGTACACCCCGAAAGAACAACTTGAAAACCAAAATGTAAAAGTATACTGGGACAAAAAGATAATTACAGATAAGGAGATAGCACACAATAAACCAGATATACTTGTACTAGAAAAACAAGGAAGGACAGCTAATATAATAGACATCACTATACCTAACGATCACAACATTAAAGAAGCTAGGACCCAAAAAATACACAAATATATTGACTTAGCGCACGAACTAAAGGATGCTTATCAATTAGAACACGTAACCATACATCCGCTGGTTGTCTCAACCACTGGCCTCGTTGAAGTACATTTACAAAACGAGTTAAAGAAACTGAAATTGGAAAATGTTGATAAGAACATAATTACCGCCCAACAAGCAGCTATATTGGGAACATGCCGAACCGTCCGACGAGTGCTCACACATGACTAGGCTGCTGAAACCTTGAGAATCCCAGCCTGGACATGCCAATCCTCCACTAACAAGTGTGATATAATAAAAATAATAATAATAATAATAATAATAATAATAATAATAATAATAATAATAATAATAATATTAATAATAATAATAATAATAATAATAATAATAACCGGAACCTCCCAAATGATCCCCGACCTGGGCCAAGTCAGAGTGAACAAGGTGGCACTACCTTGGCACTGGGATCCACCTCGCAAAGAAACGGAAACGAAGAGCATAATGAATCCAATTACCTCGACAACGTTGTGGAAGCTCAAGCTCCATCCGCTGGAGAGGATCAGACAGGAAACAGAAAAGTCCGATTTAAATGGTCTCAGGACATGAATATCCACCTTTATCGGACCTACTTGCTCATTACAGAGATGCAAACGAAAAAGACCTCATACGCACATAGATTACACCTAGAGATGACAACGAAATTTTCATAGATCCAAAACAAAACTCTTCAGAACATATTGGACCAAAGAAGACAATTGTTTACAAAAAATCGACTCCCACAGGACAAAATACGAAAGATCCGAGAAGAAGTAGCCAGAGAGCCCGGACTAATATCAGCCACCCAAAATAACGAAGAAACAACAAGAGAACAAGACACATTACAATGTGAAATCGTCTTGCCTGCCGACCAGGAAGCATTTGATGCGTTTCAAGAATGTATGGAAAGTTACGCTGGAATGAACCCCGCCTCAAGACCCCATATACAAAAAATTCGTGGAGACAAAGATTCGAAGACCAAAATAGAACAAGTAAATAATATAATTAAAACAAAAATGGACCAATGCAACAATATAAGCGAGTTACACGATATTGTGCTGCGCAAGCCATCGTTAAGTTGTGTGGGTTCTCAACATTGAGAAGCAAAGATGAAAAAAAAATTAATAGAAAACCGGGCTGGGAAATAAGGCTTACGAAAAAACTCAACGACACAAGGAGAGAAATCGGAATACTGACCGAAGATCTTAAGTACAACACACAGAAAAAACGCTTAAGACACAAAGCACTAGATATTATAAACAAACACATAAACGAAAACAATAATACTCAGATTGAAATCCTAGACTTTCTCAAACAAAGACTCAAAGTCATTTCCAGCAGACTCAATAGATACAAAGAAGCATACCAGAGAAGACTTGATAACAAGAATGTTAGCCAAAATCAAAAGACCTTCTACAGGAACCTAAACAAAAACGGAATCAATGCACATGAAGCAAAATACCCAACACCCGAAGCAATTAAAAACTTTTGGGGATATATATGGGAAAATCCAGTCAGTTTCAAATCATCAGCTAAATGGATTAATAAAGAAGATAAAAAAAGAGACAAAGTGCCAATCATGATAGCACAAACGATCACAACCGAAGAACTTAACGAAACACTAAGAAATATCTCCAATTGGAAAACCCCAGGTCCCGACAAAATACAAAATTTCTGGTATAAACGGCTTACGAATATAAGACCCAAACTTTTAGAGCTTCTAAATGAACTGATAAATAACCCTACAAAAATACCCAACTTTCTTATGAAAGGTATAACATATCTCCTTCCGAAGACAGACCAGCCATCTGAAGATCCGTCAAAATATAGACCGATCACATGCCTTCCGACGCTTTACAAAATAATTAGTGGGATTATATGCAACAAAATATATAAACATCTAATAGACCACGAACTTCTGGCAGAGGAACAAAAAGGATGCAGAAGAAACGCACAAGGGTGTAAAGAACAACTCATCATAGATAGCACAGTAACAAGACATGCCATTAAACAGAAGAGCAGCTTATACACATCGTTTATTGACTACCAAAAAGCGTTTGACAGCGTCCCTCACTCATGGCCTTTGAAAAGTCTGTTTGTGTATAAAGTGAACCCAAATATAATCGAATTACTTAAGACAATGATGGCTCAATGGGAAACCAAAGTAACCAATGGAACAACAAATAGCGAAGGTACCGATATAAGAATTGAACGTGGTATTTTTCAAGGTGATGCTTTAAGCGCGCTATGGTTCTGCATTGCCATAAATCCACTATCCATAGCTTTTAATGAAATACATCAAGGCTATGATATAGACAACAATGTGCAATTATCACACTTAATGTACATGGATGACATCAAGTTGTTCTCAGCTACTCAAAAAGGTCTTAAAAAAGAACTAAGATGTATCGAAAACTTCTCCAATGACATACGAATGAGCTTCGGTTTAGATAAATGCAAAACTAATAGCATTCGAAAAGGAAAGTGGCACGAGTCAGGGGATCATGAATTGACAGCGGCATCAGGTGGTGGAACCATCTCTCACATGCAAAAAGATGAAAGATACAAATATCTAGGCTTAACCCAAACACAGGGTATACAAGACGTAGAAATGAAACAGCAGATGAAAGAAAAACTAAAAAAACGCACCACAGACATTTTAAAAACAAAACTTTCAGCACAAAACATAACAACAGCAATAAATAATTACGCAATTCCTGTAGCAGCATATAGCTTTGGAGTGGTGAGTTGGACTGTTACTGAGTTAGATGACTTAAACAGAACAATTAGAACCTGCTTCACTAAACATAGAAAACATCATCCTAAGGCATGTAAGGAAAGGTTCCATATACCGCGAAAACAAGGGGGTAGGGGTATTGTGGACATGCGAACCAAACATAAAAAGCAAATCGAACTTATGAGAAAATATTTCTACGATCAAGCAATCTCCTATCCACCAAGCAATCATTTATCTTGACAAAAACCTGACACCACTAAAACTAAACGATAAAGAACATGCATGCGACCCACAGTACTCCATCCAAAAGTTGATAAATCGATGGAAAGAGAAGGAACTCCATGGCAGATATCCAAACAAACTCAATGATAATAACCTCGATAAATCTGCGTCACTTGGATGGCTTAACAGAGGGAACATCTTCCCGGAGACAGAAGGCTTCATCTGTGCTATTCAGGACCAGGTCATACCAACTCGTTCTTATCTGAAATACATCGTAAAAGATCAAAATATAAAAACAACACAATGTAGAATGTGCGAGGAAAAACATGAAAACATTGAACATCTAATTAGCGGATGCACAACACTAGCCCCACGAGAATATACTAACCGTCACAACAACGTAGCTAAAATAATTTACACCGAACTTTGTCACAATCTGAAATTAATCAAAGAAAAAGTTCCCTATTACAAATACACGCCACAAAATGTGTTAGAAAATGAACATTACTTAGTCTACTGGGACAGAGAAGTTCAAACCGACAAAGAAGTTCAACACAATAGGCCAGACATTCTCATGTACAATAAAACAAACAAAGAAATTATACTTATTGACATTGCTGTCCCAGCTCCTGATAACATCTCAAAAAAGGAAACAGAAAAAATCGAAAAATACCAACCACTATGTGAAGATCTAAAGCAAACCTGGCAGGCCACAAAAGTTAAAACTATCCCAATGATTATCGGAGCAACAGGGGAAATACCAAAAGGATTGCAGACATATCTTGACAGCCTCGGAATAAAAATAGAACTCTTCTTCGAACTCCAGAAAGCCGTCATCTTAAGCACCTGTAATATAATGCGAAAAGTATTAAATAAGAAATAGATAGATAGCATTGTGAACCTTGCAACATAAAACTTGCCGGTTCAACAATCAAAGATATCCGGTTAACGTGAATAAAAAATAATAATAATAATAATAATAAGTCACACAGTCCCAAAATATGATCTAACCTAACCATTCTGACGATGATATTGATTTATCGAAACAATTGTCAATTTTTTAGAATTTTCAATAACTTTTGTTATATTGTGGAATTAACTAGAGACCGTGAGTTTCATTTAAAAACACTAATATGAGCATATTCCACGAAGTAAGGGTCGAGACAGTTAATTTCATTAAATAAGAAATAGATAGCATTGTGAACCTTGCAACATAAAACTTGCCGGTTCAACAGTCAAAGATATCCGGTTAACGTGATTAAAAAAAAAATAATAATAATAATAACACAACAGACCCGACATACTGGTTTTCAATAAAACTGAAAAATAAATACTCTTGGTGGATGTTTCGGTTCCAGCGGCTGCTAACATACAAAAAAAGGACATAAAAAAATAGAAACATACTTCCCATTGTGCGAGGACCTGAAAGAGACATGGCAGGCAAAAACCATCCTAATTATTATTGGAGCCACTGGAGAAGTACCAAAAGACCTGAGAAAGAACCTAGACAGCCTAGGACTCCAGAAAAACATTTTCTACGAGCTGCAAAAAGCGGTCATTTTGAGCACGTGTAATATCATGAGAAAAATGTTGAATAAAAATACATAGGAAACGCTGGAAACCTTGCAACTAATCTTGCCGGTTCCCACGCTAAACAACCGGTTAACGTGAAAAATAAACAAAAAAAATACTTTATTCATCCTTTTTGATCATAGTACATGATATAGGACAGGTCAAACAGAGAAGAGGATATTACACTGAATACGACTTACTTATTAAACACTTACATTAAAATCGTTTGTTTAAAAACTCTGACACATCATAGAAACATTCGACAATTAAAGTTTTTGTTTGAACACATTGAAATCGCTCTCACATCTTATACAGCTGGGCAAATGATTTAGGAATTGAATTCTTTCATAGACAGGCCTTTTTTCAAACAATGAGGTTTCATGTTTTGGTGGTCGTATAAGTTTTCCAGATCTGGTTGGGTAATCATGGAAATCAGAATTAAGACTAAATTTACTGAAATTACTATTTGCATATAATATAGACTTGTAGATGTAAATAGAATAAAAAGTTGGAATACCGAAATCTTTAAAATGGTTTCTGCATGTTTCTCTATAATCTAGATCATAAATAAGACGGACAATCCTTTTTGAGAAATAAAAATCCTTGAGGCATTTACCGCACCCCCCACAGAATGAGATTATAGGAAATCTGGAAGTATACTATTGCATAATAAACATTGATCAGTTGACTAATTGGTAATATATTTGTTAGCTGTAATATTGCAAAGTAACTGCTATTTAATTTTTCACAAATGTGGTTGATATGGGTATTCCAACTCATATCCTTATCGAGGTAGGTTCCTAGAAATTTCGTAGAACTCGAGAAATAAACATCCCCCCAACTAACATACAGCTATTTTCAGAAATATATGTTCTTGTAGAAAAATACATGAGGATGGTTTTTGTCGAATTTACTATCAAAGAATTTCTTTCGCACCAACTGATAAATTCTCTTGATAAAATGTTCATCTTTAATAGCAGCTTATCCGGATATTCAGAATCAATTGCCAATGTTGTGTCATCTGCATATATTATTAAATGATTAGTGCTAACATATTCAGAAATATCATTTATGTATGATAAAAATAGCAGAGGCCTTAAGATTGACCCCTGAGGTACGCCAATTTCCACAGGTTTGGGGAGGGACTTCTGATCTCCAATTCTGACAATAAGTTTTCGGGCTTATGAGTATGATTTCAGCCACGATAGAAATTTGCCCCGAAATCCTAAATCTCGTAGTTTATTTATTGCTATATCAGCACTAACCGAATCAAAAGCTTTTGAAAGATTAAAGAAGAGCGCCCCCATATATCTCTTTCTATCCAATGAGGTGTGAATAAAATTAAGCAGAGCTACGGATACACTCTTCGTCGATCTGTCAGGTAAGAAACCATGCTGATGGTCCAATAAAACATTATACTTTTCGATGAAAGAAAATATCATCGTCGATGATATTCAGTTATCGAAACAATTGTCAATTTTTTAGAATTTTTAAAATTTATCATTATATTGTGGAATTAACTAGAAACGTTGAGTTCCATTTAAAAGTAAGGGTCGAGACAGTTAATTCCATTTAAAACACTAGTATGAGTAGATTCCACGAAGTAAGGGTCGAGACAGTTAATTTGACCAATTTTATGATTGGATATTATTCAGGGCGTCTCAAACATGAACCCTATTGAGATTCAGCTCACTAAAGCCTGTACAACGATTGCTATGGTATTTGAAGTACCAAATTTTTGTCATTTTTGGAGAATTTTCAGTTTGTTAGCACGATGCAGCCTTCAGCGTGTATAAAAGTGACCCATTTTATGATTGAATATTATTCAGGGTGTTTTATAGATGAACTTTATTTATTTTAGGCTCACCATAGCTAGTACAACGGGTGCTATGTTTCCTGGAGTGCCACATTTTTGTCATTTTCGGAGAAATTTCAGGTTTAGTATGATACAGCCTCCGGAGTGTATACAAGTGACCAATTTTATAATTGAATAATTTTCAAGGTGTCTCATTCAAGGTGTCTCACAGATGTACCCTATTGATTTTCATCTGACTATAACAAGTACAGCAGGTCCTATAAATCCAGATGTACTGCATTTTTGGTTACTTTTGGAGAAATATCGGTTTGTTAACACGATACGTCCCCCGAAGTGTATACAAGTAACAATTTTATGATAGAATATTAATCAGGTCATCTCACAGGTGTGGAAAAGTTAGTTTTAATCTTTAAAACCGTTTATTTTTCGATATCTTTCCTACTACTTTCTCTCCCTCTGGCAATTCTACTACATCCCATACATAGTTTTCATTAATAATTTCAAGTTCTTCATTAATTGCATTGATCCAGTTTTCTGAGTATGCTCCTAATATGGCTTCTTCATAAGCTCTGGGTTATTCATACAAAGCTACATTACAAAACTCTTCTTCATATCGGACTGGTGGTTTACGAATTCTATTACTACGCTGAAGAGAATGATCAGATT
This sequence comes from Galeruca laticollis, assembly GCA_963921935.1. Taxonomy (NCBI): domain Eukaryota; kingdom Metazoa; phylum Arthropoda; class Insecta; order Coleoptera; family Chrysomelidae; genus Galeruca; species Galeruca laticollis. Next base: position 273,704,058 of record OY998175.1, on the reverse strand, counting down.
TTATGTTGGAATCTACTATATCATTTATTTGAACACCAATCTCAGACGTGGATGATTGGGTAATATATTTTTTGTGCTACTTCTCTGAACACGAGACTCATCCTAATTTTCACTGTCATTGATAGGTCAATCTTTGATTCCATACACATTCAAATTTGAGGAAAATACCCCTTCTTCTATTATTCTTTCTTCCATTCCAAAACTACACCAATCTTCTATCTCGCTGTAACCCACTAAATTTCGTTCAATATCCCTTGGTTTAAATTTACTTCCTGGAGCTCTAGCTTCAGCGATTATATGAATATAGGCCTTCCGACTAATTTTCGGTTTATTACTTTTCCGCCCAACCTATCTAAAGGCGTGAAAAGTATTGGTTTACCCCAAAAAAAGTTGTAATTTGGGAATTTTTTCTGAGATATTTTCACGTTTTCGACCAGAAACCACACGAAAAAAGGGTTTCTAGAAAAAAATCCTGTGTGTATGTCGTCGTCGTCATCGTCGTCGTCGTTGTTGTCGTGGGCCACTTTCCGTAACGTGGTCTTGTTAGCACTATACAGCCTCCAGAGTGCAACAAGTCACCAATTTTATGATTGAATATTGTTCAGGACATATCACAGATGAACCCTATCAACTTTCAGCTCACCAGATCCAGTACCACGGGTGCTATGGTACTAGAAGTACGAAATTTCTATCATTTTGGAAGTAATTGAAGTTTGTTAACACGATACAGTCTCCTCTCTTCTATCTGTCAATTTTTGGCATTAACAGCAATCATATAAAACGAGTATCAAGTAGTGAATCAGTACAATCCAAATATCTCGTAAATATTTAATATTTTGAATATCATAGAAGTATAACATTATGAGGCTATCCAAATTAAATGAGTAAGTTGTAAATTAATGAGTGACAAAAAAATATTCTTGTTTGCCCTTGCTCGAACTAGTTTACTCTATTTTCAAGTAATTATCTAGAAAAATAGTTGTTTTATTAACAAAATCAATTTAATTTTTTCAATTCAACATCCTGTATCTCACTGAGGAGCAGACCCGTTGTTGTTTGCCCCATTAATTATAAGTCACCCTATATGTATAAATTGAACTGATATCATGTAATATGAGTTGAATAAATTAATAATAATATTCTCAGCTCAATCGTGAATTTTGGCCACTCCTGATATAACAATACCATGAAAATCTTGAGAAACTAATGATTGGCTAGTATAAATAATAATTAGAAATAATTATTCAATGCAGGAAATATCAATTCAATAGAAAAGGTATCCAATCCCTGAAATAACATTTGAACTGTCTCTTTTATTCTCAATCTAATATTGGTTCACTCTCAATACGGACTTAAATACCCCAATTCTACACTAGATCATTCAACAGTGAATAAAGTCCAAATCCGATCAACGAGACTCTCATTAAGGTCTCTGACGTCCTACTTTTGGATCCAAATTGACATACTGAAACGAAATTACCACATATTTTCTTAGCAAAATTAACCAATCGAACTTTAGTTTCCGAATTCGCCGAATGTGCGCCGCCGTGGCGCCACATGCGCAGGATTACATCAAAAGGACCTCTCCGTCAGTCGGATTTCAGGACCTGCGAGCGACGTATCTTTACGACGCGATCTCGGGATAATTACGATAATCGTAACGTTAATTTCGGTGAATAAAAATTCCTTGATAAAATAGTTTATTCAAAAATTGTGGCAAATTTAAATAGGGTAGTTAACCAGCGTTAGTGATTAATTTGAACATGTTTTAATGATAGTGTATTTGTGGAACATCAACATAAGGATGTGAATAAAAAGTGCTTCATTTTGTTTACTAAATTATGTCCTGATCAACCTAAAATTTATACCATGGTTACGACCATAAACAACCTACTTTGTTTTTGTTTTGTTTTTCTCTTGGATTCGTATCTATCCAGAAGCGATCCTATTTTAGATGGAAAACATCAGTTGACCTCTCGAACGGTACGAACTAAATACGGTGATGTTAGTGGTGTTATTGTTTCTTTAGACGCTAAACACCTCGAACCGGTCGAGGTGTTCCGCGGAATTCCTTACGCGAGTCCTCCGCTGGGAAGTTTGAGGTTTATGCCGCCGGTAACGGGTGCTTTGTGGCAAGGTGTGAAAATTGCGGATAAATTTAGTCCTGTATGCCCACAGAGGCTGCCGGATATTTCGAACGAGACAGCGGCTTTAAGACGGATGCCGAAGGGTCGATTGGAATACTTGAAAAGGCTGTTGCCCCACTTGAAGGAGCAAAGCGAGGATTGCCTGTACTTGAATATTTACGCTCCAGCTCAAGGTAGGAAATACCTTTTGCTGTAATTTAATTCACCTGATCTGTATTTACGGATTATACAGTAGATTTATTATTATTTGGTTAACAAATTTTTCAAAATAAAATCTAGTTTGTGAATTGTTACCGTAAGTTTCAAGAGCTTGGGGTTCTATAATTAGGAGATATTCATTTCACTCCCTAAAATGTGTGAAGATGGTTTGACTCGTATGTTAGAAATAGATCACGAGTCACTATAGGGGCACTTAAATTATTGCTGTGGTAACTACTTCAGTAGTAAAACTGTTTTTGAATGAAACTCACTGTTTCTAAATAATTCCACAATATATTGAAAAAAAGTTAAAAATTCTAAGAAGTTTTTTGACAATAGTTTCGATATTAAATATCATCGTCCTTCAGTCGCACATCAGAGGTCCTTTACTTTCAAATTTATATATAAATGACATCTCCACCTACTTTTATTTTGCTTAGTTTATTATGTTTGTAGATGATTTGAAAATATATCATTCAATTTCATGTACTGATGATAGAGGTAGATTATAATACGACCTAGACGATTTTCCGATTGTTGTGTGGGAAATATATGTTAATAATTGTACCAAAATTATATCAAATACAGTTTTGTCATAGTAATTTCTTATAGATAAATGGATACGGTTGAAGGTCTTGGTATTCTCTTATACTCTAAATAACTTTTCCATCGGAAAATCATTAGATCATTATGTATGGCATACGTAAGCAGTATATTAACGTTTGGTTCTTCTATTAGAAACCCGCATTATTCGGTCTATATTGTAAAGTTTGCGGGTTTTCAAATCATAAGTCCGTAGATGGTTTTCGACTGACTTTTCTATCAACTTTATTGTAATATGCATATTACTATAATGCAATTGAAATATATAACAATAAAATGCCTAAGGTTGCTAACTATGCATTGTAGATTTTATTCCACTACATCTTTCCGTTTCGAAAGAATGGTTGCTAACCGACAACTTGATTAAATTTACTATGAGACGTCGATGAGAAAAGTAACGAGAATTGTGCTACATGTCATTCAGAAGGTAGGTGAACAAATTGAATGCCCTATTACTGCTGATGATATAGGTACTATCTTTATAGCAAACTCCCGAATTCCCAACACACCTAGACCAATTATCATTCAGTTACTAAATTGAAAGAATAGAGATGACTTTATAGCTGCAGCCAAAATAAAATGTCGTCAATCTAACAGCTAATTCGTAAATTAACACCTTACTAGTTCGTTAAAAAATTTGTTGATGAAGGCGAGAGAAAGGGCCAAGCTGAAACATTTCAAATTGGTTTGAATTAGAAATGGTGGCCTGTTTATGCTAAAGGATGATAGGAGTCATGTAAAGAGAACTTTTTCTGTACATTATTCCAATAAACTGTAATAATTTTTCTCTTTCCTTCCACCCATTAATTTTAACTCACTGTTTTCGCTACGGCTATCTCGGTTTCTCACCAAAACGTTCGTGGTTTGAAATCAGAACTTACGAACATTTTTAAAAACTCTTCAAATTGTGACCAAGACATTATATGCTTAACAGACACTTGGCTTAATAATGAAACTGCATATTCCGAAATATTGAATGATTTCTTCGCAATTCTTAGACGCGATCGAGAAAATTCTGGTTCTACCTATTATGAAGGGAGAGGAGTTCTGATTGGAGTTAATAATGACTTTTATAGTGTAGTGCATAGTGAGTGGATGTTTGATGCTGAAGATCTGTGGATAACTGTCACTTCTCAATTTTTTAAACTTAATATTTGCTGTGTATATATTCCTCCGGGCAACTAATTTGCTTTAAACTTGTATTGTTCCAAGCTTCAGGTTATTGTTGAAGATAATCCTGAAAATACATTTTCAATATGCGGTGATTTAAATTTGTCCTTCATAAAATGGTCGTTAGACCTCATAAATAATTAATGTATACCCTCAAATTTTTCCGCTGTACATCTATTAGTTGATACAATTTCTTGTTGCGGTTTATGTCAATTCAATAGTTTCACCAATATATCAAAAAACGTACTTGACATAATCTCGAACAATAATTTTATATTCGTGAATCTTCTGTAAATGAATATCCTATTGTTTCTGAAGATCATTTCCATACAACATCGGTGTTTAACATTGAATTTTTGAATTTTATACGCGACAATCGGGAAAATAATTCGAATATCGAATTTAATTATAATAAAGCAAATGTTTGATTCAATTAGGAATAATGTATCTTCTATTGACTGGAATAGTGAATTTCATAATAATGCTTGTGACAGCACTAGCAAATTTTACCGCCATTTGCGAAGCATTATTGACAAGCATGTTCCTGAATATCCTAAATATAAGTCATTGGTTTACTATAAGCACCATCAAAGTTGTTAAAGACAAGAGAAAATATCACGTCAAATGGGAAATGTATTCTAATGCTTTACATTATTTAACATTAAGGCTTTTGAGATATAGAGCAAAATATTTTATTAAAAACTATATCAACAATGTTTAGACTCGAATAACTACAAACATGAAACACATTTGGCATTTTGTGAAGTCAAAAAAGGGGAAGTTTGGTACTATCGATGTCATTAGGGATACTAACAAGAAACTGATTACTGATGGCCAATTGATCTCCAATATTTTTCCAAATTACTCCAATTCTGTCTTCAACTTTCCTAACACAATATCAATATTAATTATACATCTTCGTATCACATCCCCTTGAACAAAATCGTCGATAAAATTGAAAATCTTTCGGATAAGCTGGCTGGTATTGATAAAATTCCAACTCTATTAATTAAAAATTGTGTTAACGAAATAGACCCCCCCCCATTGTGCTTATTATTCAATAAATCAATAACAGAAGGCCATTTCCCTAGTATATGGAAAACGGCCTCAATAGTTCCTATTTTTAAAGCCGGTTGTAAATATTTAGATGAAAATTATCGTCCTATATCAAAACTTTCAATTATTGCCAAAGTATTTTAATCAATTATTTGTGATTACCTAGTTTCAGATATTAAACATATTTTTAATGAGGAGCAACATGGTTTTATGAAAAAAAAACGTTGTCATGAAACAAACCTCTTTACTTAGAGCGTATATCTGCTAGAACGTTTATGAATAAAGTATTTCAGGTAGACGCTATGTATTCTGACTTCAGTAAGGGCTTTGATAAAATTGATGATACAACTTTGTTGGATAAACTTGGTGCAGTCCGTGTACATGGTTCGATGGTTCAAATCTTACATGAGTAATTGATCCCAGGCAGTAGTCATAGGTAAATATGTATCACCTTTCAGTTATGTAACTTGAGGGGTACCTTAGGGATCCCACTTGCGGCCCTTGTTATTAATTATCCATATCAACGATACATCTGAATGTTTCATTTTGTAAATACAAAAATTATGCGGATGATTTAAGAATATACCTTAAAATTGGTAATGTTGAAGATTCTCAATTGATACAAATTGATTTGATTAGACTTGTGGCTTATTGTAAAAAAACTTTCTTCTTTAAATTTAAATAAATACTACGCAATTACTTTTGTTCGAAATTGGTTCAAACATTCTTCAATATTTCTGACAATTATTCCTCTCATTTCCATTTTTATTAATCAAGCAGTGAAGAAAAAAGTGGAGTTTGTTTATCTGAGTTTTGTTGAAAGTGATGTCATTGTCCATTGTGTATTATCTGCGTCAATTAAGAAGATTACAATTCCAATTATTGTAATAATTTTGTTATTTGTGGATTTAAAATCTACTGCCCCTTCAAAAAAGATTTCAGAATACAGTTGTCCTCAGAAATTACATTGGATTTTATTTAACGACCTATGGAAATTATTTCTGAGAAATAAATAAGCAAATATACCTCTTTGACGGTTGAAAATCAATCAGTTGATCCTAATTCGAGCCGGTTCTGAGAAAAAACCAGAAAAAGGAAAGTAATAAAATTCCCATTTAAACCTTGGCAGAATTTCACTTGCGTCGACAAATACATTTCAAAAAAAAGTTTAGAGTTTGAATGCTTAGTTTAACCAGTTCCGTTCCGTTCCAATCGTTTTGTTATTGTTCCAAAGTAACTAGCTGTCAGAATTGAAGTTTCTGTCTGATAAAGAGAAAATAGCGTTGTTGTATATTTCGAAGAGAGTACAGTTCGTTCCGAAGAATAGATCAGCAATTTCGTTGTAAAATAAGAGTGCCAGTGTAGTTTCACAAGAATAGTGTGTGTTAATGAAAGGAAGTAAAGTAAAAATTGATCAATATATTCATAAAACATCCTATCCATTCTCAGGAAAATAAGGTCATATAAACATTCAATTTTGGTAAATAAATTCTAATTTCACATAAGTAATTGAGAGGCATTTCCTAGTTTGAATGATCTTTTGTTTTCGTTCCAAATTAAAATTGATACAGGAAAATAAACTCTTGATGTTTTAAATAGTAAACAGACGCATATTTAATATTTATTTCAGTGTATTCTACTAAATAGTTAATAATTTAGATTCCTACTAATATAGATTGAATATTTCTAATATTTACAACTATGGATGCCTTAATTAAAAAGAGAACCATTGAACAATGTGAAATTTTTAGAATCGAGAATAGGTTTAATGAAAATTCTATGACAGATAATGAAATAACATTTTCTGAAAGCAGATTAGATCTTTTAACTAAAGCATTCGATGGTTACAATTTAATACAAGATCAAATAGAATGTTTAGATGAAGATCAAAGTTCAGATAGAGAGGTAGTCGTAGATAAATATTGTTTAATTTTATCCTTATTGCAAAAAAAATATTATTCACTTTCTGCCAAAAAGGATTCGAGAAGTATAAAATCAGAGTTTCAGATATCACATGTAAACAAACCCCAATTTCAAACATTCCAGAATTTTCAGGAGATATTGCTAATTGGAATGCATTCATAACATTATTGGAAACTTTTATAGTAAACGATTCATCGTTGACAGATATTGAAAAGTTATTATACTTAATATCCTATGTTAAGGTTGAACCTTTGCACTAAATGTCGAATTTTCATTTATCTAGTGATAATTTCAAGGTAGCTCTAGATTCCTTAACAAGGAGATATGATAATCAATCATCGATGCTTGTATTAAGAATTTGTTAGATACTTGAGCAAAGCAAATTCCAGAACCCTCAGAGAATTTGTCACAAAACTATCATCATACTTTGTTTTGTGAACAAACTTCTCCTAATAATAGAAATTTCAATTCCAGGTATTCACCCAGCTCTGAAAGGCTTCTTAGAAATTTGCAAAATACTAATAATTATAGTCAAAATAGACAGATAAAGTTCAATTCCCAAAATTCAAATAATTTTAATCGATATGGTTCTACCTTTGATAATAATAATCAGTCAAATAGTTTGGTAAATTCTCCTAGAAATTTACAGAATACTTCAAATGTTCATAGATCACTTCAAAATAGTAATGATAACTCACATATCCCCAATTCTAGTAGAAACCTTGAAGGGAATCCTTCAAATCCACAATTAGAAAATCATTCTTCAAGTAAAGATAATGGTATTACTCTCTCCACTTTATCCTCTAGTGAAGAAGCACTCCTAGCAACTGCACTTGTTACACTATATAATTAAAAAAACATGTGAAAGCTGTTTTAGATCCTTGTAGTACAGTTTTATCAATTACAGCAACCCTAACAGATAGTCTCCAACTTACTCCACAATCAAAGGTTGTTAAAATACATGGTATTGATGGCATAGTTACAAATTCTAATAAAATGGTAAATTATAATGTTCATTCCAATATTGCAAGAAATATCAGTTTCAACACAAATTAATTGGTTATTAGAAAAATTACAAAAAAATTGCCACAATTTTCAATGCCTAGTGAAAATAAACGGTTTTAAAGATTAAAACCAACTTTTCCGCATCTGTGGCCCTGAACAATATTCTATCATAAAATTTTTACGTGGATACACTTCGGGAGATGTATCGTGCTAACAAACCGAGATTTCTCCAAAACTAACCATAAATTTAGTATATCTGGATTTATAGGACCCGCTGTACTCGCTCTAGTCAACTGAAAATCAATAGGGTACATCTGTCAGACACCTTGAACAATATTCAGTCATAAAATTTATCAATCGTATACTTTCTTGAGGCTGTATCGTGCTAAAAAACTGAAATTTTCTTAAAAATGAAAAAAATTTGGTACTTCAAGTACGATAGCACCCGTTGTACTGGCTTTAGTGAGCTTAATATCAATAGGGTTTATCTTTGAGACGCTCTGAATAATATCCAATCATAAAATTGTTCACTTGTATATACTCCTGAGGCTGTATCGTGCTAACAAACTGAAAATTCTCCAGAAATGGTACAAAAATATCGTACTTAAAGTACTGTAGCACCTGTTGTATTGGGTCAGTTAAGCTGAAAATCAATAAGATTCTTCAGTGAGATGTCCTGAATAATATTCAATCATGAAATTGGTCACTTGTTAAACTCCGGAGGCTGTATCGTGCTAACAAACTGAAATTTCTCTAAAAATGTGAAAATGTCGTACTTCAAGTACCATAGCACCCGTTATACTGTCTCTGGTGAACTGAAAATCAATAGGGTTCATCTGTGACACATCCTCAACAATATTCAATAATGAAATTGCTTACTTGTTGCACTCCGGAAGCTGTTTCGTGCTAACAAGACGCGTAAGGAAAAGTGGCCGACGACAACGACGACGACATACACACAGGATTTTTTGTCTAAAAACCGTTTTTTCATGGTGTTGTTGATGGAAAACATAAAAATAAAAAATAATTTCAAAATTCTAACTTTCTCTAGGGTAAACCAATACTTTTCTCGCATATAGAAAGGTTGGTCGGAAAAGTAAAATTAAAAAGTGAAATTTCCAAATTCCTTCTCAAATTGACATACTTTTAGGAGCTGATATTTATTATAATCTGATATTTCTCCTGCAGATTTGAGTACTAGAGGCATTCCTCCAAAGGCCACAATCAAAAGGTCGTTGTGGTGGCATGGGCCATATTTCCTAGAAAATCCACGTATATTTAAATGAATTTTCATCGAATGAAATGAAAGATAACATTCCTAAAGAGAGAAATATTATTGTTTCGTTACTTAATATTAAACAGGATACAGGATACTTCGTTAGATTTATGGAATGCCTTATTTTCAAAATATTCCTCGATTTTTAAATTAAAAAGAGTTCTTGCCTTTTGTTCAAGATTCTTGAATAATATCAAAATCAACACTCATAAGAATTTAGGTCCTTTAACTGTATATGAATTGAAAGAGGCGCAAGTTTTTATAATAAAAATTTTGCAAATGCAGTACTTTTTTAAGGAAATTCCAAAAATATAATAATATATATAATAGTGTTTTTAAATGAAACTCACGGTCTCTAGTTAATTTCACAATATAATAAAAGTTATTGAAAATTTGAAAAAAAATTGACAATTGTTTCGATAAATCAATATCATCGTCACAATGACAGAAGTTACATTTCATTTTATGCCTACCTGATGTTTAGTAGTTATTTTTGGCTAGACCAAGAAGTAACCTAATTTCTGATTGGCTTAATATATGTTTATAGAAAAAAGAAGAAGATGTGATATCACAAATATTGAAGCGTAGATATTATTAGCACTATGGTGTTATCCTGGATATCATTTTTCCAATTAAGATCAGTATAACTGTGCAATGATATAGAAAACCAGGAAAACTATATCTGCTAATCCTTACAATTATCACTTAAGAAGACAGTTTATTAGTGGAGAACTCCCTAGATTTAACTGTTCATTGACAACTTCATATTGTGGGTTTCTTAAATGTCTTCTAATTTCCAGTTCTTCAAGGAAATCCAGTTCTTGTTTCTTTTTACAAATATGCAGCACTTCTAGTTACGTGTTAGGTGTCAATGAATGATTGGTGTCAAGTAGATGTTTTGCGTAGTGGGAATTATCTGGTTGTTTTAATCTGTATGCTCGTAAGTGCTCACTGTATCGTATTTCAAAATTCCTAAGGGTCTGACCCAAATAGACAGCATTACATTCTGGACATTTGAGTTTATATATACCTGACTTCTTCAATAGTGGTATTTTTGTTTTTACATTCAACAATTTTGTACTAACGTTACTTTCTGTTTTAACAGAAATTGTTGTTTTCGTTGCTGAAGATATTATCTTTGAAATATTATTAGAAATATTCCCTGCATATGTGATGGTTTTATAAGTTTTAATTTCATCAGCTTGTTTAGGATATATTAGTTGTAATGCCACTTTTTCTACTTTTTTACTAATTAGCTTATTTATCATATCTAATGGATAACCGTTAGATGTAGCTATTTGTCTAATTGTATTAATCTCTCTATCAAAATTACATTTGTTCATAGGAACTGAAGAAGCTCTATGTATCATTGAATTATATGCTGCTAGTCTTTGTGACATAGGGTGGTTAGAATTGAATGGAATTGTCACATCAGTCTGTGTTGGTTTTCGATAAATTGAATAATCAAGTACATTATCAACTCTTTGAATTTTCAAATCAAGAAAATTGATTGAGCTATTTTGTTCAATTTCTAATGTAAATTTAATTTTCGGGTGTAAATAATTGATAATAAATTCACTTCCAATAAACATTTTTGTTCTCTTTTTAGAATCGGAGGTCGTTTAGCGAATTTTGATCTGCCTTATGATCAGAAATTTCCAATTTTGCTTCCTTTAAATCGATCGATCGATTGAAACGGTACAGACCTTTTTCTAAAGTTGGAGTGGATTTTGGTGGTCCATTTCTTATTAAATCGTCACATCTCCGTAAGGCTCCTTTAATAAAATGTTATTTTGCTGTATTTGTTCGTATGATTTACAAGGCTGTCCATCTAGAACTGGTACCTAGTTTATCGACTGATACTTTTATACTTACATTGAAAAGATTCATTTCAAGAAGAGGTAATCCTTCGATGATATTCACTGATAATGGAACTAATTTTCAAGGTTGAAGGTAGTAAAAATTCCATTGTGAGATTCTTGGCTAGTGAAGAGATTGTATGGAAATTTATTACACCCATGAGTCTTGATTGAGGCGGTATTTGGGAGGCTGCAGTAAAGAGTACAAAGCATCATTTATACAAAATTGCTGGAAATGGCTATTTCACATTTGAAGAGTTCAGTACTATTTTAGCACAAATAGAAGCAATCTTGAATTCGAAACGTCGCCAACCTCTTTTAAATAATGCAAATGACTTATCTTGTGGAACTCCTGGGAATTTCTTGATTGGTGATAGTCTTACATTCCTTCCTGAATCTGATTTGTCAGAGAATTCTGAAAATCGCTTAACTCGTTTTGAAAGATGTACTCATTCCTCATCCAAATTTAAAAAAAAATTATATTGTATTGCTCAGGAAAAAAAATTCGCGTCCGGTAGAATGGCCCCTTGCTAGAGTTGATAAAATTATTCCTAGCAAAGATGATAAAGTTTGATTAAAATTAAAACGAAAACTGGAACTTATATTAGAAACATTACAAAACTATGTCCTTTACCAAAAGAAGAATAATTAGAAAACTAATTTCTACCTTTTTTAATAGTACGTTTTTGTTAGTTGAATATTTTCATTTTTCCATTATCGAAGCTAAGAAGCTTCATTGGGGGGGGGGGTAGGGGGGGAGTATGTTTGAAATTAGTTCATTCTTTAATATTTTTGACAATTATTCTTCTCAATTTAATTTCTATTAATGAAGCAATAAAGAAAAAAATGGAGTTTGTTTAGCTGAGTTTTGTTGAAAGAGAAGTCCATTGTGTATTATGTGCGCCAATTAAGATTACTATTCCAATTATTGTAATAATTTGTTGTTTGTAGATTAAAAATCCACTGGTCCATCGAAAAAGATTCAAGAATACAATTTTCTTCAGAAGTTACATTAGATACTATTTAACGATCTATGGAAATTAGTTTTGAGGTTTAAATAAGCAAGTATACCTCTCTGACTGTTGAAAATCGATCAACTTTTTCTAGACAACGATGCATAGTTGATTTCCAATATTTTGTTGAAAACCACCCAATTGAAAAGGTTTCACAGATAAAAGTTCTTTGAATATGTTTCGATTCAAAACTTGTTATCGACCAACATATCAAGTACATAGCAAAAGCTTTATAGCTAATAGGACGTTGGGCTTTATTATCAGAACTTTGTCATGACTTTAAAACTTTACGTTCATCGCCAACTTTATTTATGGCATATGTAAACAGTGTTTTTCAGTTTCAGATCCATAGTTTGGAATTCCCAGTATCTAGTATACATTGATAGACTTGACAGTTTCCAAAATAAATTCATGAATTACTGCAAAAAGAAATTGCTTCCTAATAATAATATTGTCTGTTAGGCAGAGTTTGAGTATAATTTCCCTGGATGCTAGACGTCAAATAAATGATGTTAAATTTTTATATAAAATCATTAATAATCTTATTGATTCCAACGAGATTACCTGCCTCATTAAATTTAGTACTCCGGCCTATGATATAAGAGATTTTAAAGTTTTTAATATTAACTTTAGTGCTACAATTTATTATCAAAATTCTCCCTTGCGTAGATTTTGTAAATCTTTCAACTCAGTCTGTAACCATGTTGATATTGATATATTCAAAAACAGATTGTTCACTTTTTGTAATAAGCTGAAAAAGCTGTATCTAAATAACAAAATTACGTTTTAATTTGGTAGTATTTAGTTTTAATAATTAATTTATACTGTATTAATAATATGTTTGTGAATACTGTATTTGGGCTCGTCCCGTTTGTATTCCCATTGATAAATAAGTAAATAATTCCGCAATATATTATGATGATTTAAAGTAAGTGGATCCAACTTAATGTGAATGACTTGGAATTAAAGAAAGTTTCATGTAATAAATCAATTATTATTAGTTATTATCAAAAATATCATACCATTAATTGATTAATTTGTAACACCCTGCATAGGAATTACCTTAGAATAAATTCAATTAAAATTTAGTAATAAATAGAATGAGAATTAGAGTGAAAATAATGATTATTATAAAATATCTTTACTAATCTCGATAAATAATTTTAGAACGGACACACTTTTTGTAGAGTGTGATAGATATTGTATTCCATTCAATGTTATTAATTTAAAGATATTGTAAAGTGTTTAATCGCGAATTGAATCAGCCGATTAAAAAAAAGTGTAGTTGATAGAGAACATTGATAACAAAACATATGAAAGGACCTTAAAATATCAATAGAGGTAAAAAAATGACATAAAAACGATTGGATCACAGGGAAAGTGGTCTTGGAACAAAAATAAAAATAAAAAAAGGAAGGTGACTGGTTGTTGATTTTCAAACGGGAAAAAGGAAGTAAAAATTTTGGAGATGATAAAAAGTAAAAAAAAAACGTAAAATCAGAAGAAAAGTACAAAAATTCATACCAGAGAATCTGAAAAATCAAAGGCACTGGTGTTGTAAGAGATTTCTCCATTTGTTATCGACTAGAAAGCGGTAAGCCTTGTTTATCCTTTAGAGTAATAATAAACTTGGAGAGGGCTATTCATTCATAAACACGTTTTTTTTGGCTGCCAACAATTCTAAACGCCAGTAGTAAAATAATGAATGAATTACAAAAAGTGGGGATGGTATTGTAGCTACATGACGTTGGTAATTTCGGCTGTTTTTCTGACAAACTTGGCACTGACGAACCACGATAATCCAAAAGCAATAAATAAATTGACTTAAAAGTTTATTTTGCCACTAAAAGTTTTTAAAAACACATCCAAACGGAAGAACTAAATGTTTACTCTCTAGTCGTAATGGCGCTCGTATAAACAAACCACATTTGACATTATTTACTACAATACTACGACCTCTTCGAAATGATCGTCGATCACAGTCTGACGATATTAGAATCTCTCTTTATATTGTAATTAAACAAAGACCAAACTACTAAATAGCTCACTATTGACAGAATAAACAGGTACTGAAATTTCGAGCAATGTTGCCACTTTTAGTTGTAACCATAAAGGTATCTAAGGATACAACAAATACTTGTTTACAATTTATATAAGAAAATGCCTTTATTAAATAAAATTCAAGTATTATCAAATAATTTCAAAAATAGCAACTCAAATGCATGTATTAGTAGACTTTCTTCTATTTGCATAACTTTTTAAGCCATTTTCAATTAAACTTCTAATTTCATTTTTCCTGCAACTATAAAGACTTTGTAATTATGGCAAAGCAATGGAAGTGTCCGCAAATGAGCTTAGAATGTGACTCAATGTTTGGGACAAGAAAAGATCAAAACAAACACATATATTTCATTTGTTAGTTCGAGGTTTATCCTATATTTTAACCTTGACTGTAGATAAGGTCCCAGCATTTCAACGGATACCGTATGCAGTTTATTCCAGAGGAGGTTCATTTCACTTTCCATAATAGTGTGTATAAAATCAGCATGCAATTCTGAATTATTTATATCCCACATAGCAGAAAAACGAATATATTTGGTCAAAGTTTCTGAAAGCAGATAACCTATAAATTTGCTCATCGTTAAAACATCTGTTTTTCAATTGTGTATTTCCTATTCATTAAGTTAGCTAAGATTGTTGATATTAATAGTTATAAATTGAAAGAAAGCTTACCTTATTAAAACATATATTCCCAAGCAATTCAATAACACTTCTTCGAATAAATAAGTCACATCCATCGTGTAGTTGAATGCCGTCGCCGAATTACGGTCGAAATTAGAAACAGTTACTGTGTATTTGCGCATGCCCCCAAACCACATTATTTGGCAGATTCATATTTGTGCTACGAGGGGAACACGAAGAGTAGCTTTGCATACTTAAACAGAGAATGCATTAATTGAATCATTAATAAATAAAAAGAAAGAAGGAGAATATTCGATTGCTGTGGAAATCTGCAAATTATTAGAAAACAGGTTTATAAAGGTTGAAAATTTTTTATTAAAGTTTACATTCAAATTTATTCAAAGAGCTACAATATTCATTTCATGAAACATGGATATAATAAACAATCTAAGTTATTTTATTAGAATAATTTTTAATTAAGGGAACCGCAACCTGAGATAAATATTCGAAACCCTTTTAATAGCTAGCCGGATTTAGAAATCAAATAATAAGAGTAAGAATACAAAGCGTTTCATATAATCAAAGGGTGTATAAAAGTAATAATAATTAATTACAATATAAAATAAATTTTTAAAAACAAATATTAACATCATCCTTATAAAACATAACAATATAGAGAAAATGGTCATAATTCTAAAAAATTGACATTACGTAGAGAAAATACGTGATGAAATGATTTTAAAAAATGACCTAGTTTTAACGTAAACATTTAGACCGCAACAGCACATGACGTCGTCACATCTCAGTTATTCAGTGATGGCAACCTTTTATAAGAGCTATCCCTAGCAACACAAAAAAGTCCCTACATTCTCCGAATTTATAAAATTGAATTCCCCTATTTTTTCCACACACTATACTCGATAGTCGAAATTCTGTAAAGTGAGTCAGAGCTATCTAATCAACACTTTGGTTAAAGCGCAGTTGCCATATGTATTCTAGAGAGAAATGCTGTATTTTATAAATACACTTCAAATCCATTGTGTCAATATTTCAGGTACAAAAGATGCAATGTAATTAAGTCAATACCAATTTAATATATTTATTTCAAATTTCAAGCAGACTAATAATAATTAGTTTACTTGAAATGTGAAATAAAGTGTTTATGTATATTTCTTGAACGCAAAGTTTGTTGTGAAAAACTCGCCGATTTGACAATGTTGGAGAGTCGCTTCAATGTTCCGGCTTTGAGAACGAGATAGATAGATCGAGCTACGCGAATGAGACAGTGATAGTAAACAGTTATGTGAGGTGTTTATTCTCTTCATGAACGTAACATCAGTATTTGTGTTGTGGTTTTGTGTGATAAATCGGTTATTATTGGTATTTATTGTAATATTTATATCGGTATATTTAGTGACAATAATGGCGGAGTGTAGCGGTGTTGGCGATAAAAAACGGCGTCGTAACAATTTAATTCGGGAAGAAAAAGTCCTCATATTAAATGTGTACGAAGGACTGCGTGCCATGGACAAACAGGTGGGTGTTAGTGACGCTGTGATTAAGTGCAGTTATTTAACTAAAGTTTCTGAGAGTACTATATACAATATTCTAAAGAAATCGCGGGACGGATCTTTGACAAGAGAACGAGGTGAAAACTGTAAACCGGAAAGTAGGGGAAGAAACAAAATTGTTTTGGACGACCAAACACGGAATGCTATACGTAGGGAAATACATTCTTTTTATTTTAGGAATGAAATCCCCTCGGTAGCTAAATTGAGCAAGGTAATAGAAGCTGATGATACTTTACCAAACATCAGTGATAAAGTTTTGAGACGAACTTTAAAATTAATGAATTTTCGTTACCAAACAAGAAGTAGAAACAGTGCCTTAATTGAACGAAATGACATTGTGGAATGGAGGAGAAATTATTTAAAACAGATACGACAGTTTCGTAACGAAGGACGGCACATATATTATCTTGACGAAACATGGTTAAATGAAGGCCACACTGTGTCAAAAGTGTGGCAAGACATGAATATACGAAGCAATCGACAAGCCTTTATGGAGGGTTTCTTTTCCGGTTTAAAAGCTCCCTCTGGGAAAGGACGTCGACTGATTATCACTCACATTGGCAGCGAGGAAGGATTTGTAGAAGGTGAATTACTAAGTTTTCAGTCCAAAAAAACTGTCGATTACCATGAAGAGATGTATGGTTACCGGTTTGAAACATGGTTTAGATCAATTTTAACAAAAGTAACTCCTGGTTCAGTGATAGTTATGGATAATGCTTCATACCACTCTCGTCGACTGGAGCAAATACCTACTTCAGCTAGCCGCAAGAGGGTTATAATTGATTGGTTAGAGAGTAAAAGCATTCCGCACAACGAGGCAATGCTAAAAGTTGAATTATTATCTCTCGTACGGAAACATAAAAGCAGTTATAAGTACGTTGTCGATGAAATGGCGAAAGATTTCAACGTCTCAGTTGTTAGACTTCCTCCCTACCACTGTGAGTTGAACCCCATCGAGCTGGTTTGGGCCCAAGTGAAAAATTATGTTGCGAGAAAAAACAGTACATTCAAAATGGCTGACGTTGAGAAACTGTTTGACGAGGCGCTGCATACCGTTACTGCTGAGAGTTGGCGTAAATGTATTCAACACGTATTAAAAGAAGAAATAAAGTTTTGGGATTTAGACATACGTGTAGAAGTAATGACGGAACCACTCATTATCGATATAGGAGGAGAAAGCGATGATTCTGAGGAGTCGTCAGGGAGTGATACCGCTTCCAGTTAGTCAGACATTTTACAAGTGACCTCGCAACATACCTATACTTATTGGTAATTTATTTTGGTCTTGACAAACAACTTTTTTTTAGTTTTAGTAGTAGTAAGTTGGAATTGACTTTTAAACATTTTTTTATTTTGTTTTAACTTACTTATGAACAACTTGTGATAAGTTATTATTTCAAATGTTAAAAATTGAAATACATCTTATTATAGCTCATCCTTAAAAATGTATATTATTCTTGGTAACACCCTGTATATACATAATGATACCTACCATAATAATTTCGTATTTCTGTTCTCTCAAATTTAAACGCCAGAGCGTACAAGAACATTTTCTATTTATTTTTTATTTAGGACTATTAAGAACCCTTCAAAAATGATGCGCTCATGAAGTTCGCTTCTGCAACTGATTTTATGGACAGTAAGAGCGAAGAGTCACTTTACAGAATTTCGACCTACGACTATAATAGGGTTATTCAGTACAACTACTGGTATTAGCTGTAAATTAAACATCGATGTAGTTAAAATGGCAATGTTAAATCAAATTGAACAGCGCGGTTAAAAATCGCATTCTGAACAACCCGATGTACAAAAAGTTTCTAACAGTGCATAGTAGCTAACGCAATTATATTATGGAGGTAGTAGAATTTGCTTAGTTTTCAGGTTATCGTTTTATGTTTTATATGTTAGATACTTTATCATTTTTATTTTAAAATATGGGTGAATTTGCTAACACATCAATTGAACATTAAGTACTTAGTATAATATGTATAATAAATTATTAAACAATAACCTTTGGATTTGATCTACACCAAAACTTCCACTTTTTCATTAAAAATACATATTGTAGACAAACAATAATGAAAATATTCTGATGAACAGTATGAATTATATTTGGATGAAATGGAAAGTTTATTATGTATTTAAGAACACTTAACTCAACTGTTCGTGACAATAAATGAAAATCACTC
Source organism: Galeruca laticollis (assembly GCA_963921935.1). Lineage (NCBI taxonomy): Eukaryota > Metazoa > Arthropoda > Insecta > Coleoptera > Chrysomelidae > Galeruca > Galeruca laticollis. The sequence continues at coordinate 273,685,366 of OY998175.1, read as the reverse complement.
GTAAGTAAACTCAATACAACTGGTAATGTCTGTAGAAGAATGGAAGAGAGTATTATGATTATGTAATTTAAAAATTTATGATAAAAATGTATCAAAATATTACAATAACCTTATTGATTTTCAATATTTTATTATTTAATACTTATTTATATTTATAGGGAACCAGTAGCGTAGACGTTATATCGTTTAATCTTTAATAATTAACCTAAACATTATATGAACATTATTTGAACAAATATATCATTGGAGACAGTATGACACTCCTGACGTTGATCTGTCAATTTCACTGAACAAACAATAAAAAAAATAAGTATTTGCTGAAACCTAGCCTAGATGGAGTACCTGGTTGACTAATGAAGTACCTGGTTGACTAAATACACGTCACGGGTTTTTACTCGGTTCTGTAGGTATCCGAAAGGATTTTTCGTTCGAGGTCGTTAGGGTTGATTTCGACACCGCGCCGTTTTGTCAACCCGACGATAATAATTTCTTGTTAGATACCTTTTATTTTTTATGGTGCGTATTATACAGTTGAAGAGAATGTCCGGTAATCAGAATGAACTTTTAGCACACTGCGGGGTGTGTGATTATATAAATTATAAAGACATCGTACCAGAACATTTTAATTTTGTTCACAAGAATCCACGGTTAGTGCAACGAAAATGCTCATTAATTTTTGTTTATTTGCCATTAAATTCAGGTAGAATTTGTTCTCTTTTGCAAAGATTGTGAAGAACATATTACGCCAGAGCCAGAGGTCATTAGTCCAGCAAATTGTGAAGAGTTAGTTAGTCCCCAGAGCATTCCTCTACAGCAGCGGCTCCCAAACTTTTTTGGTAACGTAACCCTTTTGGAAAGCGAAATTCTTGACGGAACTGTACAATGAAACAATTGTTCTTGAAAATGTATTCTTCATTAATAAGCATAATGAAAGTACAACCAAGTAACTAAAATTGATATATGAAAGTTATAAAATCATGGTTGGAAGGTAAATGTGAAATAACCATAAATACCGAGCTTATTCAGCTGTTATAACTCTAAATAGGCCCACGTTAGGCAACCATTTTATAAGAGTATGACGAGCAACTACATTATAACTGGTCTATAGTACTTCTATGATACTCTTATAAAGGTTTGAAATACATTTTATACGACGTTTATATATCCGTCCAAACCGCAGTAGTTATGTACATCATTATTGAGAACTAATATTATCATTATATAAGGTAAATTGGGCTAATAACGACCCTCTAAAAATTGATATCTATCACCGACCTTTCAACAACCTACGATTTCGCCTTACGTTTGTCAAAATTCTCTATTTGATATACCTTGCTGTAAAATGAATTCGATATTAGCTATTTTCACGTAGTTAATTCCGAACACATTTAAAACATAAACTGAATAAGTTAGGGATACTACAATTGCGCAAGCGCGTATTCGAATTAGTTCCGGATTTTTCAACTCCGCGAACGTGCCTTTCGCCATAGACAAATATGATATATTATTTTCTCTACGCCTTTCGCTTTGCAAAAGAATAGGTTATGGTTCTGTGTCGAATCTTTTTGTGGTCGGAATTTCTTGTTTGTAAATATTTGCATATATATTTTTCTATAATATTTGCTAAAAATATATGAAGAGGTAGGTGGTTTTTGATTAATTTTAATTTTACGGAGGAATATACATATTTTTTTAGATATGTTTGAGTTTTTAATATTGCCATCGACCTCTACCTTCCAAGAACAAGATGAGTCTTATAAATGGAATCACAACACAACACTTATCTTCCTGGATTTGTATAAATATCATAAGAAGTTGGCTCTTTAAGAATGAGAAACCTCAAGAGAATGTTTGATGAAATTGCTAAAGAATTACGGCATAAAACAAAACAAAATATCACTGCTGCTGATTGTGAGAATCGGTGGAAACATTTAGAAAGAACTTATAAAAAATTTAAAGATAACAATAATAAAACTGGTCGAGGTAGCAAAGACTTTGAATATGCAGAAATTATGGACGAAATTTCAGGAAATAAAAGGAACATACATCCAGCTATTTTGCTGTCTTCCGACACTGTGAATGCAATGGAGGCAAGAAATACTGATTTGGATAACACTAACTTGGAAAAGGAGAATATAACGCGGAATATAATAGAAGGAAATAAAACTGTACAGATAAGGGAAGTAGCATCAGTAAAAACAAGTTACAAAAATAGAAAAATACGAACATATGTTCTAAAAGAAATAAGACAAGACAGAAAAGATTTGTATAAAAAACTTTTGGGGGTAGAAGAAAAAAAGTTACTGGAAAAACAAAGAAAAATTAAATTTTAGAAGAGAGACACACTGTATTGAAAGAATATATGCCTAAATAATTGCCAGTGATACATATGGAAGACACATAAAATAAGTCATATACCTATTTTAAGAAATGAAACTTGTGCTCACAGAAATCATTTCGTGATGTTGATACATTCCTCTATTGTTTTAGATGCATTTTTCCTAGACATAGTTTTTGAGTAGTTTGTTTTCATAAGTCTTAGAATAGTTATTTATTCCTTGTTTTTATAACTTTCAAGAGTTCTTATTTGTTTCTTGTAATCATAGTTTTTTTAGATTCCTAGTCATCCTCATTCTATAATTTAAGTTAAAGGTGACCTGTTAAGAGTATTTTCAATATTTGAGTTTTCGATTTTGAACAGAATAGGTAATTAATAATGTATATTTGTTTTTATTTTGAAGTACATACGTAAGCTTTGTAATTATCTTGTTTTATTTTCAATAGTACTAAACTGAAGAAAGTGTCTGAATACAATTATTTTGACTGCTTTGTCTAATCAGAAGTTTTTTTAATTATAAAACCGGACTAAGTTTGAATATCAAATTTTATTAACTCAACTGAATAGTGAAAATAAAACTTTTTCAAATTAATTTGTAACAACACAGTCGTCTGAACATAGAATAACCCCGATAAATAATCAGAAAACAGAACTATACACGAGCCAAAACTAGACAGAATTGGGCAACCAGCACCGAGAGGGCAGCACCTTCGCCTTTCCGCTAATAACTTGACCGATACTACCAAAGCAGACGTTCTGCGACATACCAGGTAAGCTCTACCTTACGTAGAATAACGATAGGAAACTTCAACTGAAAATAACCGAAGTGTTGCACTACATTCAGGAGAGGGTTGAGCCTGGAATTGTGAACACATGAACATCCCGCTTCTCGTTGACCCCTCGGTGTGCGTTGAACCCGAGGCTAGACGCTAAGCAAACCTGTATATCGGATGAAGTCCCAAAGCGTGTTGAGCTTAGGGCGGACACCAACTACCCTAGGTCAAGCCCTGCAGCGTGTTGAGCGCAGGACCGAGGCCTTCCCGATTAGCCGAAATTCCGGAGCGCGTTGAACCCGGGTCGGAAGCAAACTCCCGACCTCCGTGATTACGCTGTGCGTTAAACGCGGGATCTCGACCCTGACACACCCCTCTGGTTATAGGAACCTAGCGTCCCAGTGAGGAATCTGGACAACCGAGAACAATAATCCGCGACTCAATCCGACGACCACCCTAGAGGGACTGCTCGCCTCCAGGACCAATAAATCTTGTATATATACTTATTGTACAGAGTTTTAGGCTTTAATTGTAAATATTTATTGTAGTTTGGATAAAGAAATATATCTAACCATCCAACCCCCTATATGCTCTACCACACTGACGAACCCTTACACATGGCGCACGAGCAAAACGTTAGATAAGGGAAACAAAGATAGCAGATATAACAGAGCAGTCAGGGAGGAGACAATTACAAAATTAAGATAAGGGATACAAAAATTGCAAAAGATTAGACACACCAGAAAAGCCAGAGAGAAACCAAGTATACAAAAGCGGCAAAAATCAGACAGGAACATATCATGAGCGAACAAGGAGAATACGCCGACGTGGGATGAGAGATAGCGGACACAAAAGTAGGATGGATATACAAGCTCAAGAAGGAAGAGCTAGTGACAGAACTACAAAAATTCGAATTAGACACAAGCGGTAATATGGAAACACTACATGCCAGAATGGTACATTTCATGAGGAAACAGATAGGACATAATACCAGACAACAAGAAAACAGCATACAAGAATCTGAAAAACCTAGAGAAAGAATGTGCACTGCCGGAAACAGCGAGTCCGAAGATAGACATAGTAGGTACAATCACAAACACTTAGATAACACAGAACTGGACAAAATAAGGATCTGGGGAATATACTTTTATGGCTCAAAAGACCCGATAGAGTTCATTGAAAGGTTGCAAGAACTCAAAACATGCTACCAGCTAAACGACGAAGTTATACTTAGAGCTCTGCCAGAAGTGCTAAAAGGCAAAGCAATTCTTTGCTACCGGAATAATAAACATTTCTGCGAAACTTGGCAAGATTTCGTAGATGATTTCGAAACATTTTATGTATCATTAGATTTATCAACATACTTAGAAGAGAAGATAATGGAGAGAGAACAAGGAGAAAACGAACCGTTCAAACAATATATCACAGAAATTCAGATATTAATGCGGAGACATATGGGCTTCAGCAGTAGTCAACAACTGGAAAGGGTATATAGAAATATGAACCCGAAATACAAACTTCACGTCCGAAGAAATGAAATCGCATCAATAAGAGACCTTACACGGCGAATAGACGAACTAGAAAGTATCCGAAAAGAGATCGAGAAAGCGGGCAAACCCGAGAGTAAGACCAATTAAGGCAACCGTACGGGGCGAAGTCCGCAAAATAAGAGCAAATTACCGAATTACAACCGACAAGATTGTTGCTGGAGATGCGGTAAAAGAGGACATAGAAAAGAAACTTCCTACGGGAGGCAAATATTATTTTGCATCGCGGAACAATAGGAACACTGTCAAATAAATGCAGTTGCAGGAATTCGGGAAACGTAACAAGGGCCGATTTTTCGAGAGGCAAGATGAGCAGAATAAAATCCTCCACTACGAACAATCACGATATATTAGAAGATAAAAGACCGCACATAACAATTTTTACCCAAAACCAACAACAATTAAACGCGTTAATCGATACAGGAGCACAGAAATCATACGTAGGGACAGAAGGCCTGAACAAAATTAAACACTCCAAATATAGGACTAACCTGGAGAATACGGCGGATACTTTAGCAAACGGATATAAAATGAAAATTACAAAGAGCTTTGTTATTCCGTGTACAATAGCTAAACGAGAGGGCAAGACAGAATTCCTCTATGCTCTACCACACTGACGAACCCTTACAAATTTTAATAGGTACATCAGATTATTAAAAAATACATTTCCAGTACTAAATTCGAAAAAGTAAATCATTCATGACTTAAAATATTTTCATTATACCATTTCTTCCATCCACGTGCTCATCTTGAACATCTCGTACAACGAACTCTTCATTTTCCGGTTGTATGTCTTCTGGTACAACAAAATTTCCTTCAATTGATAAATTATGCAATACTGCAATAGCTCGAATGAAGTGTACAAAACTCAATATTCCTTAGCTTTAGGTGATAAAGCTGTCTGAATTTTTGCTTCATCAGACCAAAGCAGTGCTCAATTAAATATATATCTTTTGACAGTAAATAATTGTAGTTTATTTGACGCCGAGTCAAATTACCTCTGTCTTGAAATGGTGTTAGATAATGCCTTAAGCAAGGATAGCCACTGTCCCCAATAATAAAATAGTCACCACATTCTTCTTGCAGTGTTGCAAACAAAGGTGATGATCGGCACACTCGACTGTCATGGACAGATCCTGGATATCCAACAAAAACTTCCCTTATTCTTTTTTTATGGTCACATACAACTTGGGCCTGAAAACAATAAACTTGAATTTTTAAGTGTGAATATTAATTTTTCCTAATAATATCTAACATAGAATAGAAAATATGCTAATTTCAAAAAAAAATTGTATAATGAAAGATAAAAGATTCGGTACAAACCTGGTTAGAAAAGAAGTGTTTCCTGTTCAGGTATGAATCAGGATCTTCCTGTGATTTATCTATTCTAATGTGTGTGCCATCAATAATTCCAATTATGCCTGGAAATTCCTTTTGCCTAAAATGACTTTCAATTTGTTCCTGAATGAATGGCCACTTTATAACTTCTACAGATATATTAGATAAAAAATATGTAACTCTCTTGACAAGTTTGTATAAAGAACTGATAGTTATGCCAAATCGTTCAGATACATCTCTGAACGAAGCTGCTTCATTGCTTGAATACCATGAAAGGCTAAGATTGATTTTGAAGGACTTATTTTTTCAGAGTCTCCTTGTTGGTAGTGGTAATACTGGGATGCTTCATACCTATTTGAAAGATGCATTGCTAGGTCCCTACTAATTCTAAAATGTTCTGTAAACTGTTTATTGTCAAGTCGAGGCACGGTTTTTTCAAAAAAGTTTTCATTTTTTGGTACTTCCATGACTCTTACTAGCTCCTCCAAATCTTCGTCACTTGAACTCATCTAAAATGTAGTTAGAATTGGATATTTTCTGTATTTCTATTCCCAAACAAAAAATATATGTATCCTCATTTTACAACATGCCTACTCTCTCTTCTCTTCTAGCCGTTTTCTATCCTTTGGATATAGGCCTCTCTCATATTTTTCCAGTTTTCCCTGTTCTGTGCCACTTGGTTCCAGTTAAGTCCGGCTGTTCTTTTGATGTCATCATACCATCTTTGCTGTGGTCTGCCGGTGCTCCTTTTCTCCCCCCAAGGTCTCCATCTTGTTATTTTTCCGCTCCAGTTGTTTTTATTTCGGGCAACATGTCCGGCCCAGTTCCATTTAAGACTGCCTATTCGCCTCACTATGTCCTCTACCTTGGTTCTATTTCTTATCCACTCATTGGTTTTATGGTCTTTAAGCGTTATTCCTATCATTTTTCGTTCTATTGATCTTTGGTGTATCTTTAATTTATTTAAGATTTTCTTTGTTAGCACCCATGTTTCACATCCGTAGGTTGTTACTGGGAGAATGCAATCCATGTTAACCTTGGTTTTTAGTTTGAGGGGTAGGTTGGAGTTGAAGACGTGTCGCATCTTCCCGTAGGCCGCCCATCCTAGATGTATTCTGTGGTTAATTTCAAGTTCTTGATTGGCTTTACCCAATGTTAACTCTTGACCTAGGTAGACATAAGAGTTCACCTTCTTTACCTGTTGTCCTAGCACATTTATACTCTCTATGTTTGTCCGTTGGTTTGTCATGAATTTGGTTTTAGAAATGTTCATTTCTAGGCCTACTTTTCTTGCTTCTTGTTGTAGTTCTATAAGCATGTGTTGTAATTCTTCACTGTTTGGGGCAAAAATGGCAATGTCGTCAGCAAATCTTAGGTAACTTAGTTTTTCTCCCGATATATTAATTCCTCTGTCTTCCCAGTGTAGGCTCTTGAAGACGTCTTCTAGCATCAGTGTAAACAATTTGGGTGACACAATGTCCTTGTCTAACGCCTCTTTTAATTGTGATTTCCTCGGTGTCTTCATATAGCCTTAGTTTAATTTTTGAGTTGTCATTTAGTGTCTGTATAATGTCAATATATCGTTGGTCTATTCTTGCATTTTTCATTGACCTGATGATTGCCCAAAATTCAACTGTGTCGAAGGCCTTTCTAAAATCTATGAAGTCGATCCATAATGGGATGTTATATTCCGTTACTTTTTCGTTCAGTGTCCTTACGGTGTGGAGATGTTCTATTGTACTCATGCCTTTCCTGAAGCCCGCCTGCTCATAGGGTTGGTATGCGTCTAGTTTGTATTCGAAGCGGTTTGCTATTATTCTCATAAAAAGCTTGTAGATCTGTGATAGTAGGCTGATTGGTCTATAGTTTTCTAGGTTGCTTGGATCACCTTTCTCATATATCAGTATGACTATCGCGGTGTTCCAATCCTGTGGTATTCTTCCCTCGGTTAGGCATGTATTAAATAATGATTTAAGCTCCCTCATCAGTAGGCTTCCACCTTCCTTCAACATTTCCGGTATGATGTTATCGTCGCCTGCCGCCTTTCCGTTTCTTAGTTGATTTAAAGCTTTTTCAATTTCTTCCTCTACAATCTCTGGTAGATCCTCGGAGCCAACGTTACATATCTTGTTTTTCTGGTCATTGTTTGCTCTTCTAACATCCTCATTGTCTATTTTGGATTCGTACAGACCTGTGTAGAACTTCTCTGTTATCTTGAGTATCTCTCTTCGATCTTCTGTTATGTTACCTTGTTCGTCTCTCATTTTGATCATTTCTTTTTTATATGCGTTTTCCTTTTTAAAGATGTTTAGACCTCTATTTTGCTGTATCAACTCCTCTATTCGATTCTCTTGATGCTTTCGTATGTCCTGTTTGGCCATTTTCCTTGCTGTTTTGTTTAGTTCGGCATACTCTACTGTGTTTCTTTTGTTCTCTTTAATGAGCTCTCTCCTTCTTTCCAGTAGCTGTTTGGTTTGTGTTGTAAACTTTTCTATTCTTTTAGTTTTTGATGTTACTAAACTTGCGGTTGTTTCTTTCAATGTTTTTACTAGTCTATTGTTCGTTTCGTCCAAGCTCTCGTGTAATGATGTTGTTTCCTTTGTTAGTCGTTCTGTCAATCTTTTGCTATATATTGACTTGTTGTCTCTTATTGTACCAGGATCTAGACGGTATTGCGTGCTGTTGAATTTTTTTGCTCTTTCCAATTTTGTGTTTAATGCGATCCTGCACCGGAATAATCTGTGGTCGCAGCCCGTAGTAGAGGAGTTCAGGACGTCAACATCTTGGACGATATGTTTATTTGGTGTTAGCACGTAGTCTATTTCGTTTTTTGTAATTCCATCCGGGCTGGCCCAGGTCCATTTTCTGTGGGGTCTTTTTTTGAAAAACGTATTCATCATGTATAGTTGTTCTTTTTCCAGGACATTTGCAAGCATCGTCCCTCTTTCATTCCGTTTCCCCAGACCAAATTGTCCAACATACTGCGAGCTATTACACTGCTCTCCTATTCTTGCGTTAAAGTCTCCTATTATCAGCGTGTATCTTGTCTTATTTTCTGTTAGGCTCTGTGTGATTTCATCATATAGCACCTCGACCTCTTCATCCTCATGGCTACTTGTTGGAGCATAGATTTGAACGATTTTAATTGTTATATTGGAGTTAATCTTAAGTGTTGTGTATACATGTCTACTAATTACCACTTATTTCTTACCTTGCTTAAATTCGAATATTCTTTTCAAATTTGAAATTAACTATATTTTTAGCCTGCCAGATAATCGAAAACTGAAAAAATATATAAGAAATTTAAGGTTAGGATTCGTTCCGAATTAAATAACCCAGCTTCGATTCAAGAATTTCTCGAACGTATTACGAACAAGTTCAAAAGAGAATAAGCGTGATCCACGAACACAGAATTTTTAATCTGGAGTGAGAATAATTGTTTTCACCGCGAACGGCTAATTTTACAGTGCGCTTGCTCAAACGCTCTGAATGTGTTGAGGATCAGCTCCGCGAAAATAGCTATAAGGAACTGTATTTGCTTATCAGAATATTAACATGTGAAAATACTGTTCCCAACAATTAAACAGATTTTCGCCCACTGTTATGTCGTTCTCTGCCGAAGACGGTTGGTTGATAGTGCAATAGTGTACTGTAATCGGTAAGTACTCGAACTTTGAAGTTAAGGTTCTATAGGTACTTTTTTATTTTTGTAGTAATTTTCCATGCATATTTGGAATGTTTATTATTCTGGAAGTGTTTTCTGTAATTGACCTAAAGTCAAAGTCATAGGGCTATTTTGGAAATATTAATGTGCATAAAAACACTTAAAGCTAACATTGTTTAGAAAATTGTAGGCATCTAATGGCTCAACAAATTAGTGATATAATAATATATATATATATATATATATATATATATATATATATATATATATATATATATATATATAATATATATAATATATATATATATATATATATATTAATATAGAGTGAAACCTGCAACACCCTGTATACAGAATTATTAATAATAGACTATATATTTCAAGTAATTAAAATTTTTGGAATTTGATTTATTTTTAAAAAATGATCTAAAAAGGAGACAATCTGTACTATTTACTATTCAATAGAGAAAGCATATAAAGGATCTAACTGTATGATTATAGAGAAGAATTAAAATAAGCTTTATAAGAATATAGGTGACATAAAAACAACTTCCATATTCAAAAGAGAGAATTTTAGAACGTTTGTTGCATATGAATGAAATAATAATAACTCTTTGTTCTTATTGTCAAAGTAAATTAATATTGTGATTTGTTTTAAAGAAGTGAATATTAGGGTTTGAAGGATGTTTTCAATAAGATTGTATTTAAAATACGTAAATGTAGGAAGTAGAATGAAAAACATTAACTCTATGGAATATGACATTTGTTGAACGATTGGACATTTTGAATAAATAATTTAGAAGACAAGAACTGTCATTTAGTGAATTTATTGAAATACAAATTAAGGGAGAAATATATGAGTTATAATCGTTTAAGAGGCTCCAAACAGAATGTTTTAAAATGATGGATGGACAATCCACTATTTGAAATGAAATCTTTCAAATAAGAATTTTCATAACCAATTTTGATTGGTGGAATGCTTTTAAGATATATTTATCAGCGACAAGTAGGTTGCTAATAATAATAAAAGAATTGAATGGGAACAGTTTGTTGATTATACAGTCTATTGATTAGGTACTTCTTTTTGGGTAGAAATTTTGAAGAAGCAACATCTTTTGGAGAAAAATTTTGAAACTTTAAATAAAAACAATAATTTGGCATTCTAAATCAAAGAAAGAAATACATTATACTTAAAAGCTAGAGTAATATATTTAAGCAAGCAGAAGTACACATTATAGGAGATTGTTAATTTTATTTGAATACTAACCATAAAATTTATAGATGTAATTAAGTAAAATATTGTATGGTGGAACGGTGTCTCCACCATTCCTTTTAGAAAGCTTTGGATTATGTGATTCGATTAAAATGTATTGATGTGGACGAAATATAGCACTGTTTCTGGATATTATGCAAGCTGGACAAATGGTATGGTATTTTCCAAGAGGTAACATAAAACAAAATAAGAAACATTTATTGATGTGCATTGATTGAACTATACAGTGAAAAAAGGTATTTAAAACTATTTAATTATATAAAAAGAAGTTAGAGTAAACTTACCCATTTAGTGCAAAGAATTGAACTTAGATGTTAAACAGACGCTTATAAGTTTTATCTTCCGCCATTTTCCTATCATAGAAGTTAGCATAACGGATTTCGTATTATAAGATTTGTGTTAAAGTTGCCTATTTTGATTTATATATAGAAATTGTACTTCATTTGAGTGGATGACTTTATTTGAATGAATGATCATAATAGATAATAGGTTTTCATTAATTTATGTCCTGTAAAAGAATAATGTATTTGTTCCTATAGCATTAAATAACGTTTTTCTATTTGAAGAACATTGTGAAATTATTTTCTTGAGATTTTTAATTTCTCTATGGTGATTGCTCCATCTAGTTTAAGCATTTGGTAGCTTCAAACTGACATATATGAACCGTGGAGAGGTTCAGCATTAAACACAGGACCGTCTTTAGAATTTCTTTGGAAACAATAATAAAACAAGTATATTTTGATAAACAAAATTTTTATTGAAAGGTAGGAATGTTATTTGAATTTCGGCGCTCATATTAGAAATTGAAATTGTTTTTTTGTTTTTCTACATCTGAACCCTACTCTGAGATTAGAGAGTTTCTCATGCAAAGAAATAATTATTTTACAAGTAAATCTTGAATTTTACAATATACCGGGCAAATAAAAATTAAGTAACAACTCAACTAAACTAAAAATAATAATTCATAGTATTTAAACTTTTTAAACATTCTCTCTCTCCCTATTCTATCCAGTTTAACATGTCGGCCCAACGTAGGGCAAATTAGGGAAAGTATATTTGTCTTGAAACATTAAAATTACACACCTAACATATCAGTATAACATGGCACCGCAACGTGGGGCTAATATGAAAATTTTGGAAATAATAATAAAAAGCATTGAAATAATTTTCTTTTGACTGTATTGAAAAAAGATTAAATACATAAAATGGAACGAAAAATGACATTAAGAGACGAAAAGCAGGTAGGAGTCGAAAGTAGGTCTGATGAAGAAAGAGAAGAAAGGAGTAATGGCAGAGGAGATTTTCAGGTACAATACTTGGAACAGGGGAGAGAACATTCGGAAGAAGGCATTACAGAACAAGGTCAGGAAGAAGAAGATGTACCATTATCAGAAGAAACAGGAAAGAAGGACAAACAAGAATCAAGAGAAAAAGAGGAAATGGACGTGATGAGTATGCTCCAAATGATGATGAAACAAAATAAGGAAGATATGAATAATATTAGGGGAGATATGAACAGAATAGAAGAAAATTTGAATGGAAAAATGGACCAAAATAAGGAAGAAATAAAACAAGAAATGAATATAAAGATGGACCAGAATAAGGAAGAAATAAAACAGGAAATGAATATAAAGATGGACCAGAATAAAGAAGAAATAAATCAAACTAAGGAACAAATAATAAAATTAATGGAAGAAAAATTGGGACATGTTGAGAAGAAATTGGAAGAAATAATACAAGAAATAAGAGGAGAGGGGATTAAAGAAATAACGGAAATAGACGATTCACAGATTAACAGAATTAACAAAATGGAGGAGAAAGAAAAGGATTTCAAAGGAGAGATTCAAATGGACGTAAAGATACAAAATGATAATGAAAATATAAATGATGATACTATAGAACAGAAATTGAGTAATAAAAAGGAAACAGAAGAAATACAATTTATTAAAATACAAAGACAAATAAATGAGAAAATGATAGATAGCAATTTACAGCATTTAGGAAGTGCGGAAGTCATGAAAATTTATGAAAAAGAGATTTATTGGAAAATAACAGACCCAGATGTTTATATATTGAGACGAATAGTGACATATGGTAAGACAAATCATAATAATTGGGAAAATCACATAGAGGAAATTCAAAATTATCTAAACAATTTACCCAACACAGTAACAATGGAAAGTCCAATTTATTTGATGAAACAATTGAGACCTCGAAGGAAATGGGAAATAAATACTACAGAAGAATTCAAAAAGGTATTGGAAAGAGTAAATAAAAATCTGCAAAACAATGCAAACAAATATCTAAGAAGAATGGAAAGAAAAGGGAAAGCTAAAACTACATTTAATAAAGGAGACTTAGTAATCGTCCGTGCTCTAAGGGTATCAGATAGAAGTAAACATGTATGTGCGAAATTGAAACCGCCTTTCGAGGGACCATATGTGGTAGAAAATGAAAATGGAGTAAATAGTTATGTTCTAAGATACATAGAAAGTAATGAAATAAGAGGTGTTTTTAATATAAAAGATTTATACAAATACAATAATTAATGAAGAAGTTAAGAAAAATAAAAAAGGAATTTTGTAAATATTTGAAGTAAAATTTGCATTCATAAAATTTTTCCTTACATAAAAATTTGATAAACGCAAAATGTAGGGGATGTTAACATAGAGTGAAACCTGCAACACCCTGTATACAGAATTATTAATAATAGACTATATATTTCAAGTAATTAAAATTTTTGGAATTTGAATTTTTTTTAAAAAATGATCTAAAAAGGAGACAATCTGTACTATTTACTATTCAATAGAGAAAGCATATAAAGGATCTAACTGTATGATTATAGAGAAGAATTAAAATAAGCTTTATAAGAATATAGGTGACATAAAAACAACTTCCATATTTAAAAGAGAGAATTTTAGAACGTTTGTTGCATATGAATGAAATAATAATAACCCATTATTCTTATTGTCAAAGTAAATTAATATTGTGATTTGTTTTAAAGAAGTGAATATTAGGGTTTGAAGGAAGTTTTCAATAAGATTGTATAAGTATTCAAAATACGTAAATGTAGGAAGTAAAATGAAAAACATTAACTCTATGGAATATGACATTTGTTGAACGATTTGACATTTTGAATAAATAATTTAGAAAACAAGAACTGTCATTTAGTAAATTTATTGAAATACAAATTAAGGGAGAAATATATGAGTTATAATCGTTAAAGAGGCTCAAAACAGAATGTTTTAAAATGATGGATGGACCATCCACTATTTGAAATGAAATCTTTTAAATAAGAATTTTCATAACCAATTTTGATTGGTGGAATGCTTTTAAGATATATTTATCAGCGACAAGTAGGTTGCTAATAATAATAAAAAAATTGAATGGGAACAGTTTGTTGATTATACAGTCTATTGACTAGGTACTTCTTTTTGGGTAGAAATTTTGAAGAAGCAACATCTTTTGGAGAAAAATTTTGAAACTTTTAAAAGAAACAATAATTTGGCATTCTAAATCAAAGAAAGAAATACATTATACTTAAAAGCTAGAGTAATATATTTAAGCAAGCAGAAGTACACATTATAGGAGATTGGTAATTATATTTGAATACTAACCATAAAATTTATAGATGTAATTAAGTAAAATATTGTATGGTGGAACGGTGTCTCCACCATACCTTTTAGAAAGCTTTGGATTATGTGATTCGATTAAAATGTATTGATGTGGACGAAATATAGCACTGTTTCTGGATATTATGCAAGCTGGACAAATGGTATGGTATTTTCCAAGAGGTAACCTAAAACAAAATAAGAAACATTTATTGATGTGCATTAATTGAACTATACAGTGAAAGAAGGTATTTAAAACTATTTAATTATATAAAAAGAAGTTAGAGTAAACTTACCCATTTAGTGCAAAGAATTGAACTTTGATGTTAAACAGACGCTTATAAGTTTTATCTTCCGCCATTTTTCTATCATAGACATTTACATAACGGATTTGTGTTAAAGTTGCTTATTTTGATTTATATATAGAAATTGTACTTCATTTGAGTGGATGACTTTATTTGAATGAATGATCATAATAGATAATAGGTTTTCATTAATTTATGTCCTGTAAAAGAATAATGTATTTGTTCCTATAGCATTAAATAACGTTTTTCTATTTGAAGAACATTGTGAAATTATTTTCTTGAGATTTTTCATTTCTCTATGGTGATTGCTCCATCTAGTTTAAGCATTTGGTAGCTTTAAACTGACATATATGAACCGTGGAGAGGTTCAGCATTAAACACAGGACCGTCTTTAGAATTTCTTTGGAAACAATAATAAAACAAGTATATTTTGATAAACAAAATTTTTATTGAAAGGTAGGAATGTTATTTGAATTTCGGTGCTCATATTAGAAATTGAAATTGTTTTTTTGTTTTTCTACATCTGAACCCTACTCTGAGATTAGAGAGTTACTCATGCAAAGAAATAATTATTTTACAAGTAAATCTTAAATTTTACAATATACCGGGCAAATAAAAATTAAGTAACAACTCAACTAAACAAAAAATAATAATTCATAGTATTTAAACTTTTTAAACATTCTCTCTCTCCCTATTCTATCCAGTTTAACATGTCGGCACAACGTAGGGCAAATTAGGGAAAGTATATTTGTCTTGAAACATTAAAATTACACACCTAACATATCAGTATAACATATATATATATATATATATATATATATATATATATATATATATATATATATGTATATATCAGTTCTAGAATTATTTTCAACTGGAGAAACACAATGATCGATAATAGAAACCGTTTTATCGTTCTGTTACTGATCTATAAGTCGGTAATAGATTTTAGGAGATATTTCAACAAAAGCTTATTAGTCTAAATACAGATTTAAAATGCGCAACAAAATATCTAACTAAATTGAATCCTTTTTTATTTTTGTTTTTTCCCAGCAACCACCTGACATGGTCTGCGTTTGATTCTTGCATTGGCCCCTTCACTTTTAGGATAATGTTCAGGAAGATGTGTTATCTTAAGTTTTGGTAAGGGCTCTGGTGGCGGAGGCCCAAGTAGCTTCTCAATAATAGATAACCTATAGTCGTAAAAGGTTTTTTTATTGGTGGGTTTCCCTTTTTTGAGAATGTAAAATGAAGTGAGCAGCGTGATGAGTAAGATATGAATAGCTAATTTTTTATACCAGATTGGCGTTTTATGTTCGCAAGAATAATAGGAGAGCATCTGGTCTCAATGATAGGCTCCTGCCCTTAACGCATTGTATTTATTGATCAATGCAGGTTTTTCTTTTTCTTGGCCTCGTTGAGTAATTATAGATTGCATATTCGCGTTATATTCGCTTGAAGTTGCCAAAGTTTCACGACGGTCTTTCCATTTAATTACACATATCCCTTTTGAGTCCAACTGAACCACTAGTTCACCCTTTTTTAATTTCTTCTTGACATCTTCCCCAGGATTTACTTTCCTATTTGAACGTAATATTCCTGTTACATACGTTTTTCTACGTAGCAACTCCTCAGTTAGCTGTACGCTATTATAAAAGTTATCCATGAATAACGAATGACCGTTATCTAATTTCTCTGCCATCAGAGCTGAAACAACTCTTTCGGTATGTCTTTCCCCTGATAATTCAGGATCTGCAGAACCAGAATGTGCCTTTAGGTTCACATGAAACATAAAGCTTGATACCAAACTTGTGTCTCTTGCCTTTTATACATTGCCAAAATTTTAAGCGGCTCCTCCACAAAACCATGGATTCGTCGATAGATAATTTTCTTGTGGGATAGTAAATTTCAACCATTTTATTATTATAAAAATTTATTAAAGGCATAATTTTGCCCAACTGAGTTCGCGGTTCTGGACTTTCAGTATCCTCAAACTGTAGGCTTCTCAAAATTAGTATGAACCTATTACGGCTCATAAAAGATGAGAAACATGTTAGGTTGAACAAATAGTTCTTCTTCCAGTAATCGTTCATTCTATTTAGTTTGATTGTCCCCATGTGAAAAAGTGAACCCAAAAAAGTTCTGATTTCTGTTGGATTGACATCAACCCATCTAGCAATTCTTGGCTCCTCTTCTGAACCAAGTGCAATTGAATCAATTGCATGTTTGTTCACTCGCGTACATAACATATCCAAAAAATCATCTGTCGCTATCAGGTTGAAATAATCTATTGGCTCTGTGGAATTAAGATTTAGAAGTAAACCTGTCGTTTTCGTAAATGACAAATTTTGTCTTCATCTCTAACTTTTATCAGTATTGTCCAAGTAATCAGGATCATCGTCGCTTTTGTTTGCGAAAGGGTCCTCCTCGCTATGTTTCTCTTCAAAAATAGCTAACAGCTCAGCGTCTGTTAATTTTTTCTCTCTCTCTCTCTCTCTCGTGGTTAAATTTAACTTTCTTCGGAGCTCCTGGCTCATTTGCCATGATATCTATAAGAAAATAATAAAAAAAATTACACACGCTATGTGCTGGTCAACGTTTCTCGAGTGGTCAACGTCATATTTTTGTTTATTTTTTAGGTTATGAAAATATTTTTGTTGTAACTACATTAAAAGTTATTAAAAAACCCAAATAGACATTGTTTGGTATTAACATCATAGAAAACAAAAATACAAAAAAACTTACATTTTACAATCAAAATCCGCTAAAATAGACACCAATTAAGATTTTTTAGAACCAAACCCGACACGTGATGCACTGATCCTTCGACGTTGTATTGGAACTACACAAGAATGCCTCTCCGGTGGTTGCGGCCTTTTTATCGAAGTTGACCGAACGCCTCTTAGGCGGTGCCGGCAGTGAATGTGTTAAGCACCACATAAAGGAAATTTAGAAGTTAATATACCATTTATATGACGTTAACACCTACATCACCTGAAACAAGATTTTCAGAAGAAACCATCATACTTATATAACTTTAATATTGCTAAATAATAGAAACATCCATTAGGTATTATAAACTAATGCAACTGACAATCTGCTTCGCTCATTTAAGTAGGTATGGCGTCTGTCGCACACTACTACATCATTTTAACTTCGGCGATATGGTGAAAAGGGACACAGGAGTACATGGAAACTGGCATGCGAAGCAAATTTTACTGTGAAAATGGATTACGGTACCTCAAAAAAACACAACGCGCACCTCATTTTATCAAAAATAAAAAAAAACTCTGAAGCATCAATTTATTTGACAATGTTTTTTTAAAAGCGATAATTACAGTCTTCCAGACAAAACTAACTTCTGTGAGTAGACCAACTTATTTAAGTACATAATTGTTATAAAATTGTTCCGAATTATTCACTTTTAACCAAAATTGAATTGAAGCATATCACTCGCAATTAGATTGCAATATGGCGGTAATCGGTATGAGAAAATGCAAACCGCTAGTTCAATAGTTTTATGAAAGGAATTTAAGAGCTTATATTGAATCAACGCCTCTTAACAATTAATCGATGTTGCCGATTTACTTGCCGGTTATTATCCAGTCTGACATAGTTATACATTTTGTATAAATATACAGATTATAACAGGATATTGTTTTAAACTTTTATAGAGTGGCAAACCATCAATATTAATACTTAATGAAATTGTAGGTTGTATATCTTTGACATATTCTAAAACCGTTTTTATTGGATTTTCAATCCCGTTATGCCAATATTCCCCCGAATGATTTTTTTACACTTATGTCAGGTGGTGTTTGTAAAAAAGTTCGGTAATGCTGCACTTGGCAATCGGACATTAACAATATTTAAGAGTTGTTTTAGAGCAGTATGCTTCGACTTATGCCATACTGCCCACGATCTCAATTTCGTTCTGAACTGATAGTTTAACTCAAACTCACACATTTTATTTTCTTCGATTCCATCAGTAATAATGTTACTATCAGATTGTTCTACATTTATATTGATTGCATCATTTCCATCTTCATTATTATTATCTAAGCGTTCAGGTAAACTGGAAGTTGGCGATGTAGAATCCAATATTTCCACTTTTTGATTAATTATAGTTTCGTTAGACATAATTTGAATTTTTGCCTTCATCATAGCAATTTTACCTTTCACTTTGCGTTTAAAGTTAGCACTTTTCTTAATATTTTTCCATTTTTCTGGAATCTCACTCATGATGGCAATGTACTAATTGAAAATCACTTGCAGAATTTTTCAAGCTAATGTATACTTAGGTTAAACTTGTTATATATTACTGCTATCGAGTTACAATATTTTATAAAAGTATCACATGTCCCTCTCTAAATAACTGTCAGAAAACGACATCTGATCCAGTGGAGTTTATCAACGCTATTTTGCTCAAACCACCAAACAAATATATACATCGATTTATGAACGTTTACAAAGTATACTATAAAGTATGTACTTAAAAGTATAGAAAATATGCTCTATATTGCTTAATGGTCCTCATAGAAAGCTGTATAAACTAGTTAAAAAACTGTTATATAGAGGTCTCCTAATTATGTTCTAAGATCGCTTGTATCATAATATAATATAACTATACCATACCATACCATACAATTTATTCACCACATAATATACAAAAGTACATGTGAGGTATACATAGTTTAGTCAGGACAGAAATGATAAAAATCAGACATAGAGTAAAAACAGTTATTTAACAGAAATTCCTTACTTATTTTAAAGAATGATCTAACAGAGAGATTTCCAACTTCAATTTCTTTATTAAAACTAACAAATCTATTGTATAAGCTTACATCAATTTTATTGTTTGCACTCGTTTGCAAACGAGAGAAAGGTTCTACAATGTTATTAGCAGATCGAGTACCATGAGCATGTACATCGGCATGTGTTTCATACATTGGTAAGTTCCTATGAACAAGGTTTATTGTCTCTAGAATATACATAGACGGAACACTAAGAATATTATATTTTATAAATAGATCTTTGCATTGTGTGTTCGGTTTGGCTCTATCAATTATGCGGAGTGCCGTTTTCTGCAACCGAAACACTCTCTCCATACTACTTGAATTACCCCATTGAATGATGCCGTATGATAAATGGCTGTGTATTATCGCAAAGTAGACCGTTCTTAGTACATCATTATTGAGGCAATGTCCTAATTGACGCAACGCAAATATTTGAGATGAGAGCTTGGACCACAAAGAATCAACATGAGGTGACCAGTTAAGGTATGTATCAAGTACAATACCCAAATACTTAACCGGTTCTGATTTATTCAGTAATCTACTAGATGTAAACATTATCTCCAAAGTTTTAGTAGGATTCATCTTAAGTTTGTTTGCTGAAAACCATGTTTCAGCTTTCATTAAATTTTCAGCATTCAAAGCTTCCCCACGCTTTGTTGCTAATATTGTATCGTTGGCAAACAGGAAACACCCTGTTTGTTCGAAAATTGCAGGTAGGTCATTAATATATAACAAAAAGAGCACTGGGCCCAAAACAGAACCCTGTGGTACACAATTCAATGTCGTCATCAAACTGATTTCTGAATCCTTGCAACTTACATACTGTTTTCTGTTTGTCAGGTATCAATTGAAAAGTTCTTTATTCCGTTCTCCATAGAATTCTAATTTTTGTAGCAGTATATGCTTGTTCACACAGTCAAAGGCCTTTGTAAGGTCACACATACTAGCGATAGTATTTTCCCCCTCGTCGAGTCCCTCATCTATGTAATCAATCAGAGCACTTACTGCTTTAGGAGTGGAATGACCTTTTCTAAAACCAAATTGGGCCGGTGATATAATTAGTTTATTTTCACAGTAACTTACTAATTTATTCTTAATTGTTACTTCCAATAGTTTCCCAACAACAGGAACAATAGATATCGGTCTATAGTTATCTAATAAGTCATAATCGCCTTTTTTGAATGTTGGTAGAACTTTAGATATTTCAATGGAATCTGGTCAGTTTCCCTCAGATTCGCATTTATTAAAAAGTATGGTGAGCGGCTCAACTACTAAGTTTATGGCGGCTTTCCGCAACCTACTATTAAGACCATAATAATCGATGCAATTGGAATTTTTTAATCCTAAAATAGCTTCACGAACATCAGTCTCCAGAATGGACGACATAAAGAAAGAAAAAGTAGGTTTATTCATCTTGTTAATAAATGACATAGGATGTAATGTTAGGATCAACAATGCCGTTTACAATACTATCCGCAATAGAGCAGAAAAATGCATTAAAATTACATGCTGTAATGTTGCTGCTTGTGTTTACAGTATTTCTAGTTTTCCTCTCAGAATTTACAATCCTCCAAGCTGTTTTATTTTTATTGTCAGAATTTTGGATTATAGCCGCAAACGCGTTGCGTTTTTCATCTCTTAATGTCTTCTTATAAGTCATTTTCAGCTCTCTATACAGGAGCCAATGATCATAGGAGTTACTCTTTTTAAACCGTTTCTTTGCGGCAAATACACCCTTTCTTAGTTCTCTCAACTGTCTGTTGTACCAGCTGATACCGTTACTTTTATTGTTAACCGATTTTAGTGGAAAACATGTATCAACGAGATTAAGAAGATGATCAAGTATAACTCTAGCAGACACGCCTGAGATCATAATTTCAGTAATTTCGGCCATGGATTTTCACTTCAAATATCAGAGAATTTTTTAATTTTTGGGTCTGTAATAATTCTCCTTTTAAGAACTGGCTCGTATGAGTTTTGTATACCCAAAAGGGATAGGAATAACGCTTGATGATCTGCGATGTCAGGATCCATTACATCAGCAAGCAGTTCGTTCTGGTCAATGTTTGTAATAATATTGTCTAAACACGACTTGGATGTGGGGGTTATGTTTTAACCCGTACATGCTCATGGTATTTCTCATATCCGAAGAATGCACATTGTTGCTATCCAGATCAATGTTTAAGTCCCCCATCAAAATAATACCCGAATATTCCCTGTAAAGGAATTTGATTAAAATTTCTAGCTTATCTTTAAAAATATTTATATCACCACTAGAGAAAGACCTGTAGATACTCAAAAGAACACATTTTTTATTCATCTCAGCTCCGCAAAACTCTGCGTGAAAGGGCACACAGAATATAGAAACATCAATAGCTCTCAAATCAACCTTACAACTGGAGAAAATTGCTACACCCCCGTGAAGAGAGTTTTCCTACAATAGAATGACGTTAAATCGTAATTATGTAAATTAATTAGTTTTAAATTATCTCCATTCAACCAATTTTCAGAAATACATAAAATGTCAATAGAGGTTGATTGAGTAAATATATGGATGTCATTAATTTTATTGCTTAAACATTGAACATTGATATGCAAAATGGCAAATTTAGGAAACATACATTAATTAGCCGTTTGGCATTCGTTTAAATTGATTTTGTCGAAAAAACTCATTTATATAAATGCCTTGAGGCCAAATTTCAGCTCTAAGCAATTTTTGTGAATTACTTGATGGTATTGATATCTTGAAAGAAGCATATCTGTGAGGAAACCTTGCCCTGAGCTGCCTGACCTCAATATTCGAATCAACGGTCTTTAGGTGCTCTTTTACATCATCAGTCGTAGTATCCGGATGCCAATTTGTAGAGTGGTAATGTGTGGCAAACACTGATTTCGCTGCTTTTATAGACATTTTTTTGTCGCACATTGATCCGATTACTAATTTTTAGGTTTGAAGTTGATCTTACTGTCCGTAACTGCTCTACGTGGTCCTGGGAGCTCTTGATTTATATGTACATAGTCAGCACATGTAATCAGGAGTAATAGAATGAGGCTGCTGAAAATAATAATGGAAAGCAAAATAGAAGGCAGACGAGGTATAGGAAGACGCCAACATTCGTGGTTGAAAAACAGAAGAGACTGGACCGGACTAAACTCACATTGCTTATTCCTAGCTGCTCAAAACCGAACCCAGTTCGCCGAGATTGTTGCCAACCTTCTCTAAGGTAAAGACGGAATCGAAAGAAGGAGAAGTCAGCACATGAGTTAGCCATTTCAGCTAGATGAACAGCTGATGATACATTTTCTGGAGCAATAAAGTTGTTTGCTGATGCATTATTTGAAGTAGGACGGTGAAGTGTAACTTCCCCTTTATTGCAGGTATTTGTAATGGCAGACATTGAATTTAGTTTTTCTTGAGATTTAGGTAGAAGAGGAAATGAAGTTGTATCTCTCATATTATTTATATGTGTTTGAGAGAGACCAGTATTTGAAGTTGACTTCACGGCTTTTTAAAGATATACTTGCTCTTGTAGTGATTTGACCAAGAGTTGGAGATTGTCAATAATCAACTCCTTATCTCGTTTGACATACTTTGGGTTTTTGCAAGCCTAGTAGAAACGGATTATGAATCCATGAATTCAGTGCCCTTTTTGTTTTCTGTTCTTCGGCAAAACACTTCCCAAATTATGCGCGCATCGAAGTGAGATATTGGACTAATTCTTCAAATACATCATCTTGAAACATTTCTTAGTCGTTATCGCTAGCAAACTAACTGAGTAACGTGAAACTCTCTATTTTTCTCCCATCGACGCAATTATTCCAAAAATCTAATTTTCTTTTATATATATAAGCTTTATTCACTTAAGTGTGTTACATATTTATGTCATTAATAAGGTGGCGAGTGAAGCGGTACCCAATAAGTGTTACACACTTGTTTCGGGACACGAAAATAAAAAAATATATAAAAAACATTACGTACATACATTAAACTTGAACTATTATGAAATATAACAATAAAAATACAAAAATATAACATGAATGGATCAGTATAAACACATTGAATTCCCAAACCTCAAAATAAGGAGTAATTTTTCGAACAGATCTATTATGATTTGCCTATGAATCTCAAATATGTGTCTTTTTAGCAGTTTTTTGTATTTATTGGGATTTGTGATATTTTTTAATTGCTGTGGAAGACTATTGTACAGTCTGGGTGCTAAAAATAGGAAGGTATGTTGTGTTAGAGTCTTTAACATTAAAGGGATTGTAAAAAGATGTTGATGACGGGTGTTATAGTTGTGGGACGGAAGTTGTGCTGCTTGTTTATTTATGTGATACCTAATGGTCGAATTGTAAAAATAAAGTTGTCTTAAATCCATCACTTTTGTCTCAGAATAGAGATTATCTGTGTGATAAAGAGCTTTTTTATGGTAAATAAGTTTTAAAAATCGCCTTTGTAAAACTTCCAGTGGAAATAAGTGACTTTTGAATGCACTGCCAAAACAATGTCCTCAAGATATGCACAGGTAGTAACTCTTTGAGTATTTTGAATCTATGAAGCATACTCCTAAGTTTTATAACCAGAAACGCAATATGAGATTTCCATTTTATATGCTGGTCTATACTCACCCCCAGATACTTTATACTCTTTACAGGTGAAATTATATATGGTTCATTAGTACTTATCCAGAGTTCGTCGAAAGTTGGGGAACTGCAGGAGCTACATGAAAATGGTAAGTAATTTGTTATTAAAATATTTATTGTAAATAACTTATATTCTAACCATTTTTTTATTTGACAAAAGTCAGTTTCAACCTTTGCTTTCAAATTATCCCATGTTTCAGAATCATGAAATATTGCGGTATCATCAGCAAATCCCAAAATATGTCCTGAGCATCGCAACGAAAACAAGCCATTTACGTATATATTTAATAGTACAGGGCCAAGTACAGTTCCTTGAGGGACACCAAATTCGACAATTTCGCTATCACTGTATATATCATCCATTTTTACAGCTTGCTGCCTCTTTGATAGATAGCTTTCAAAGAATTTTAAGCAGTTGTGGCGTATTCCTATGTCTTCTAGTGATCTCAAAAGTAGAGGATGGCTAACAGTATCAAAAGCCTTAGAAAGGTCTACAAATACGCATAAGCATGGCTTACTATCGTTGAGAGACTCAGTAATGTTTGATGTTAATGCTAGGATGGCGTCTTGCGTTGATACTTTCTCTCTAAAACCGTACTGATTATTGGAAATGATTTTATATTTATCAAGATAAGACAATAAACGGTTTTTGATAATTTTCTCAAATATTTCTGAAACATGAGTTATTAAAGAGATGGACCTGTAGTTATTTATATCCAAGGCATCCCCTTTCTTGTATAAGGGAATTGACTTTTTAAAACTATCTGGGTATATTCCTTCTTCTATACGTTTGTTAAATATATATTTTAAAGGTTTAGAAATAAACTGTGATATTAATTTAAGTGTTTCTGTTTTAACAATTGTCTATTCCTGTGGCTTCTCTATTCTTCAACTCTCGTATTATAGTTTCAATTTCGGTCTCAAGTACAGGTGCAAAGACAAAGGTATTTGAAATGAGATTATGGACTGGTTTATAGTGTTTATCTTTATTTATTTTTTCTGCTAATTTTTTACCTGTTTCTTTGAATTTTATATCAAATTCGTTAGCAATATCAATTTTGCTTGTTAAAATGTTATTTTGCTCGTCTTTGATTCTATCTATAGATGTTCTTCCTTTCTTGGCGTGGTTAATTTCCTTAACAATGTTACATAAACTCTGCGAATCAACTTTATTTCCGCTTATTTTCTCTGATAGATAATTGTATTTAGTTTTTTTAATTAATGAAATCAGTTTATTTCGATAATTTCTATATTCCGTTTGCAGTAGTTTATCATTTGGATATTTTAGTGTATTTTGAAATAACTTATTTTTTTGGTTATTGGAGTTTAAGAGACCATTTGTCAACCAAGGCGCTATTTTTGTGTTTTTTCTTTTTCTTTTACGAATATTGGTACATTTTGTTATAGCTTCTAAGACAATTTGTGAAAATTTTGATGCTACAATATTTGGATCTTGGGCCGAGTACACGTGGTGCCAGTTTAATGTACGCAATTCATTTTTAATTTTTTGTTCATAAATAAAAACTACTCTTCTTTTATTTTCGTTTCTTTTTATACTGTTCTCCAAAATAATTTGTAAACTGGTTGTATAGTGATCTGTAACATTTGTTTTTAGAACTATCGGATTAATATTTTCATGCATACTCTGTTCTGCTCGTAGAAATATATGATCCAAACATGTTTTGCTTTCACCTTGCACTCTTGTGGGATTATTAATAGTTGATACAAATCCAGATTCGCCCAGAACGTTTAGATAGCTATCAGTTATATTATCATTTGATTTTAAAATATCAATATTCAAGTCTCCAATCAAAATGTACATGTCCTTACTGTTGTGTCTAAACTGTTTCAAATAATTTTCCAAATGTTCGGTAGAATCACGTGCATCAGATGCTGGAGATCTGTACATACTCATGATGATAATATTTGTGTTTGACTGGCAATTAATTTTTATTTGTAATAACTTAATATTATTAAAAATATCTACGATATCATATGAAAAGTTGTAATCTGATGTTATGTAGACTACAACCTCATCGCACTGATTGCATTTGCTTTGATTATAAATTAGATTGTAGTTTTCAATATCAAATAAACTTGCATGCTGAATTTCTCTAGTTTCACTTAAAATCATCCAATCCATACTCTGGAGTATCTTAAATTCATCTAGGTTTTTAGATAGACTGCGTATATTTAACCCTAATATTTGAAATCTAGTATTTTCCTTATTCACATTTAAAATGTGAGAGCATTCAATGTCCGTATTAATAGAATATGTTTTGATAGAGTCCGTTTCAAATTCCCTAATATACTAATCCACCATAACAGTTTTTCAATAAATAAAACAATCCAAATTCATTTAAAAACAAGCGCAAAAGGTACAATAATGGTTGAATCAATATTAAAATCAAAACTGAATCCAGTTAAAGATTCAGCCTTAAGCAAGCATCAAAGAGCTGAAAGAAATCAAAATAGCTACATATATAGAAATGACGATACAAGCAGAAATAATATTGACCAATTGAGATGTCTATAAATCGTGAATTGATGTAGTTATTATTGGGAATTTGATCTAGATCTTTTGAAGGCAGTTATTTTGTTACTGGCCTGAAACAGTCTTGTCTGTTTACCTTGCAATTTTAAATTTAATCCGTTGAGTTTTTGGAAGATATCCGCCATAAAAGACAGTCGGAACAACTAAGTTTTATCATACAAACAATCTCTCAAATTAAAAGAAGTATCTGAAAGAATCATTTGTAACTCGGCTCTAAGTTCAAATGCTACCATATTCACACATTAATGATAACTATTATTGGAATTGTAGTGGTCGTGATTTGATGGAATAATCTATTTTCACCACTTCATCCATAACTAATTCCAAATTTGACGGCATTTGCTGCATCGTAAGGGCTTGTCTATGCAGGATACAATGGCTGGAACTAGAATTAGGCGCTTCATTTTGTATTAGTGACACTGCTCCTGCTATTTTACCCGTCATCACCTTGGCCCTATCTGTAGAAATGCAATGCAATCGTTTTAACTGAGATTCTTTTCTTAGAAAAATATATTTTATTGAAAATTTCTTCTTCGGTAGTGTTTGTGAGCAGTGATGAACACATAAGCATGTTTTCTTCAAAATAACTTTCATATGGATATCTCACGATAACCAGCAAGATAGCCAGATCAGCGACATCAGTTGACTCATTCATTTGGAAGAAGAATCGTGTTTTTTCTAGACGTGTAAGGCCGGCCGCACACCTAATCGAACAGATCAGAACAGAACAAGACGTTTCGGGTTCTGTTCTGTCTTGTTCGATAGCGTTGATGATGTTTTCTACGTATCGAACGCTATCGAACAAGACAAAACAGATATCCGGGCAGTTGTATTCCACACCTCGTGCAGTGACCTACAATCTTTTAACAGTATTGGTTGTTAAGTAATTTCAGTTATTACAATTTTATATGTTGTTACAATGTACGACGAGCAGGAGACGGTACTAATTTGGAATTTTCTACAATTGTTAGACTTCAAAAGAAAAAGAGAGGTTTGGGTTCACCTCATAAACCAAAAAAGAAATTTAACTGGCTTCATTGCTGAACTGAGGTTAGACCCTGCAAAGCTTTATAACTATTGTCGTATGACAATGTCAACTTTTGACTACATATTGAGTGAAATTCAAGGAATGATCCTAAAGCAAAACACAAATTGAGAGAAGCCATAACGCCGGAAGAGAGACTTCTGCTAACATTAAGGTAAGGATTAAAAAAACTACCATTTTACATATCAGCATGTATTAGAGTTGAATGTACTTACAAATGTACATAAATACACACACTTATCAAAACATGTCTCTCATATTACCTTGAGAAAACTGTGTAACGTAATTGTTATAAACTGTAGATGTATAATTAATTCAAATTACGTAAATTTAGTTCAGATTAAGATAACTATTTCCGTTATTTTCGTTCATTATGTCCATTAGTTTGGTTGACTGGAGTTAACGTTTGTACACCTGATAAGGAGTTTCCTTGAAGCTGTGGCCCTTCAATAGAATGGTTGAATGGAGTGAAAGTCTGTACACTGGGGAACAAGTTTCCTTGAACATGTGGAGTATGACCGTAACTTGAACTTGATGAAGATGTAGGTCGAGAACAAACGAATTGCTCATTTTCTTATTCCCCAATAAGCTTATTCAAAACTTTCATCACTTGTATTTTGAAAAGACGTTTCCGACTATCCGTGCGGACGTCTGTGTCTGGTAGCAAACTTATGAGATAGCTAAGCATAGGGTTTTAAGTAGTTTTGTTGGCATCTAATTTTCGACTCTCTGTAGCTACTTTAAGGAAGTCTATCATCGGAGCAGCTACCATTTTGGACGGAGTTTTTTTTTCCTTTTCTGCGGTACGTATTCTCCTCCAACGCTACCTGCATTGACGTAAGATCCAATTACAGACGCAGTAGGTGTCTGTGCAGAAGGTGACTGTGCAGTAGGTGTCTGTGTTACAACCTGGTCATCGTTGCTGGTTGGGGCTGGGGGGACAGCAGAATCTTGAGTATCTGATGATGATAAGCTGCTAGAAATCTTCCTACAAGAACCAGTCCATGGTTGTAAAAAATCCAAGGCTTCTGCCAAATGCCATTTTTTCTTTTTCTTTGCTGATCCACTTGGCATTTTCTTTAAGTCTCTTACTTATCTTGCGTAAGAATTTCTCAAATTGCTCCATTTTGTCTTGCATATTGCACCTAAAACATGTTTTATGGAGAAAAAAGTTGCGTGGGCTAATTGGGTAAATTTGTTTTAGAGTCCTGGCAACGGGGGCAAAATTTCAATACATGCATTTCAATCACCGAGTAGGGGCTACGACAGCAGGGAAGATTGTTGCTGAAACTTGTGCTGTCATATGGTAAGTGTTATCTCCAATGTACTTGATGACGACGCCTACAACTAATGATTGGAAGAAGATTGCAGAAAGGTTTGAAGAACTGTGGAATTTCCATAACTATTGTGGAGCGGTTGACGGAAATCATATCCGTATTGAAGCTCCGTGGTATAGTGGTTCGTTGTTTTTTAATTATAAAACGCACAATTCCATAATAATACAAGCTTTTGTTGATACTGGAGGAAAATTTGTTGTTGTCGATGTGGGAGAGGCAGGCAGAAATAGTGACGGTGGCGTTTTCACTTCGTCAACCTTTGGACGTATGTTCAACAGCCAAAGCCTGCATTTAACAAAACCAACACAACTCTATAATGGCACCCCAACCAAATTTCCTTACGCATTTGTTGCAGATGACGCTTACGCTCTGCACAAACATATGATGAAACCCTATGCTAAAACTTCACTTACACGTGAAAGAAGAATTTTTAATTATAGACAATCTCAAGCACGCAGCATTGTGGAATGTGCCTTAGGAATGATGTCCAAAAAATTCCGTGTTCTTGAAGTTGCCATATTATGTCATCCGGTGATAACAAAAAATATTGTGCTAGCATGTTGTGTTTTACACAACGTCATAAGAGTTAAGGAGGGAAAAGTAGTAGATGTCTCTAATGAAATTATGGTCATGGTAGAAGATTGTGACAGAGAAAAAGAAACTGTGATCGCCAGAGCAGCAACGGCTGCGTATAAAGTTAGAGACAATTTCATGACTTACTTCAATTCTCCCGCATGCTCAGTACCATGGCAAGAAAAATAGCGTTTGTGTAAGTGTAATTAATGTACATAGACACTAAAACTTACAGTAATATGTAAATTGACAATATATATATATATATATATATATATATATATATATATATATATATATATATATATATTCAAGCAAAAATGTTCACTCATTCTTTACACATACAATCATCATTTAAATCCGTGGTATTCAATATGGTTACATTGTGATATGTTTTTTTACAATGAGTTATATTGACTCAGTTTGCTAGTATGCTTAAAAAAATATCACCTTTTCTATCAATATATTATAATGTTGTTATTACAACGTACCTGATACGCCCAATTCGTTTCCAATATTACTCCAGATCTTGCCGATAACTTTATATTATGGTGTTCTTTCGAAGAGGTGTTATATATCGCCGGGTTACCTTGCACTAATGACAAAAGAACCGACTCCCTGTAGAAGAGTCATACTGTCTAGAGCCGGAGCAAATACATTCACATTTATTTAAGACAATTCAACAAATTCTGAATAATACAAATTAAATTTTACTTACCTTTTATGTAATATTATAAATATTACAATATATATATATATATATATATATATATATATATATATATATATATATATATCTATTCCTTTAATTGTAATTTTAATAGTTTTATTTTAATTGATATATGAATATAACAATATACAATCTGTGATTGTAGCGACACTATTGCACACACACCTTTAGCAGCGTATGTAACCTAATTTTATTTTGACAGTAGTTGTCAACAATGCCCGGCTAAGATGAATATTCATTTTTGTATTTTGAAAGATAAATTTATTCACAATCGATTTAATCACTCTTGTCTCAGGGTGGGATCAAAAAAATTTTAAATGATAATAATTCAAATTTTTATAATTTTCACGTCTTCTCCAAATTAAATATTACTCTATATTCAAAATCTCGAGTAAGTGTTTATTCAATATAATATAAGGCACTGGAATTATGACATTTATGATTTTACTGTCACTGGAAATTAACCAAATGTCACTGACTAGATCAAAATTTCTATAGAATTCAAAATGTTAAATACGATGAAAATAGATACTGAATGAATACCACAGTGAGTTGGAATCAAAATTATATATTATACGATCCGATAACAAAATTACAAAAATATTGATTGTTTCCCAAAAATATCATGAAAGAAACAAAAATAGTATTTTCTACCAACCTTGATATTAGAACAACCTATATTAGAAATCAACTAATTAAATATTTTAATCACTTGACGTGAAATCTTATATGTGTAACGTTAATTTTGGTTTAGTTCAAATTTTCATATAGATGCATCTATTTTTGAAATATATTTTAAAAGTCCTGTTAATTCTCGAGAAATAATTTAAAAACTGGACTGGACTCACCAAGTAGGAACCGGAAAACTCGTACGTATTCTAAACGTATTTAGAATTCTGCAAACTTTCTAAATATATAATTTAGAAACTAGAACCACTTACACTTTATACGATGCAATTCTTCTACGAATTTTGCACGCACTGGCTTTATGATCTGATTGTATAGTTATACAATTTCTACTATATTCTCAAACAAATTGAGACATCTCTTATTATGATGTTGTCTCGTGGGGGTTTCAAATTCAACTGCTTAAACTTTTTTCAAATAAATGAGTCTCTTCTCCTGTGGTTAAGGAATTTTTTTTTAAAAAGATACTAATTTATGTTTCTCAATAATAAAGAGAGGTTTGAATTTTTTTATTACAATTGTAATTCTATTAGCAAAGACATCTGTATTTTGAAATTTCAAATATATTTTCCAAATCGTAATATGACAAATTTTATTTGTATACCGAATCTTTCAAAATTATTAGTTATACATATAATACAGTGTGTATCGGAAGTATTGCATACAAATATGAATAATTTTCCTTATTTTAATGTTTCTTTTAATTTTTAAATAGAGGAACTGTATTATAATATATATATATATATATATATATATATATATATATATAGTATCATAATTAATATTTTAAAAAAATTACAACTAATCTATAGAGAGACCAATTTGTATTCAGTTCAATGTCCAAGCAATGCGTGATAAATATGTACCTGTTCAGAAATTGTTTTGTCTTTCATGTGATATCTGAAATAATGAAAGAAAGGTAATAATTTATATTGTTTTCGTGTAATTTGATTTTATAAATATTGACAGAATTTTAATTTATACATGTAATAATTTTAGATTATTTTATTAACCAGAAGATGACTTCATAAGTCGAAACGTACGTCGTTATTAAATGTTTTTTTAAGTATATTTGACCTTTAATCCAAGAAAGTAACCAAAATATATCTTAAGTGGTCAAGAAAGTAAATAATTTAAATATATATATATATATATATATATATATATATATAAATATATAAATATATATATATATATAAATATATATATATATATATATATATATATATATATATGAATTTTCAAAACGGAAAATGTACCCAACAGGTGCTCGTAATTAATAAAATAGGTAGCGTAGCGAAAACGGTGGCCACATTTTTTAAATTGGATAATCCAGAATTATATACCGGTCACTGTTTTCGCAGGTCATCAGCAACTATTTTAGTAGATGCAGGATCAAACGTGACAACCCTTAAAAGACACGGAGGGTGGGAGTCCTCAACTGTTGCAGAGGGATACGTTAATGACTCTGCCACAAACCGATTACATATTGCCAATAAAATAATGGGTGCGATAGCGTCTTTATCTAAAGAAAATATTCAACCAAGAAACAATTCATTTACAGATTTGTCATATGACACTGAAACTCCATCATCAACAATAATATTAAACCAACCACAAGTAACCCAACCAATTGAGACAATTTTAGACCAACCACCAACAACAATATTGACCAGTAGCAGCATTAAAAACATCGATGAAAATATTGCCAGTAATATCACATCGTCATCTATGCAATCACCTATAACGTTTACAAACTGCCAGGATAATCAGTTTACGTTTAATTTTTAAGCTGCTCCAGAAAAAAAGTAACATACTTATTATCGATTTCATGAGTTTAATTTTTATGATAAGACTCTAGTGTCATATGCGAAAACAAAAACCTAAGGTACTTTTTAAATATTTATAGCCGTTGGAAAAATAGTGTACATAACTCGTTGTAAAGTTAATTCCACTCATTTCATGTCCGCTCTCACCAATGTCAATATTATTTTTAAAAAACCATCACATTAAACAATACTTATTTGTTACAAGTATTATCGCATGACAGTGGGAAAAATAGTGTACATTACTTGTGCGAATATGATTTTTCACACTAGTGTGAAAAGTGTCACTTTCCGCACTCGTTACGTAATCTACTGATTTTTGATGAAAACAGACTAAAATTTTGTCGTAATTGCAACTATTATAAGTAGAGTTTTCGAAGAGTTTCATCAAATCATCCATTCAACCCGTGCGATATTATATTATTAAGTGATATTATATACTTTCCAAATATCAAGACAGTGGTGTTATGTGTGGTTTTCATAGGTGGTCGTAGAAAAAAATATTTTCCTACGAACACATAGGAAAGTGACATATATCGCACTCTCTAGTTCTATGGAAAATGGCCTTTATTCATACGTGTGCGGATAAAAAAGCTGTCAAATTGAATGTTGAAATGCTAGTCTATTCACCCCACAAATTTATGTATATGTCAAATTCGTATTTCTTGAGTTGATTTGTCCATATTATATAATTTATTTATTTCATTCAAAATTAAAAAAAAACGAACCTGGGTTCGAACCACCTTACTGTTTGTCAGAAATCGAGTGTACGGACGCTTAGCCCGCTCGGCCATTCCACCGCTGTTACGTTGTGTTCTTATCAAAGATACTTATAGCGCTAAAAATATACACAACAGTTTATCAATTCTTGAAAATAAAGTATATTTACATGGACATATCTTGGACTTTCACGTTATTAAATCAAAAAATATCCCTTCTCAATTATTTGGAGTATAGTTTGAACAATAAATTCTTAAAACAGCTAATTAATACTGTCAATCCCCTACAGGTAGGCAACATGATAAACGTCGTGCTAATAATTTTCTTGCAATAAACGGCGTCGAACAATTCATGTAAACTATCAAAAGTTTTTTACAGTGATTATATTAGAACTATATGTTGATTATCTTCGTACAGTTGTACAATATTTGATAGAAACCTAAAAAAAATATGGATACGGACGACAGTAATAGCGATAGTGAATGCACTCCGCCAGAAATTGTCGAAGCAGCAAAAATAACATGCTTAGAAATCCTACCTACAAAATCACGAGCCAGATATGAACGTACTTATGAAGAATTTATAAACTGGAGAAAAGGTAAAGATATCAAAAGTTCATCTTCAGAAAATGTACTACTTGCATATATAGATGAATTATCCAAAAAAGTAGGGCCAAATACATTGAAGTCAATATATTCTATGCTGCGTACTACTTTATATATAAACCACAATGTAGATATAACTAAATATCTAAAAACAGAGGCATTTTTAGAAAGAAAGAATGATGGTTATAAACCAAAGAAATCGTCAATCTTAACCACCTTGCAAATAAACGATTTCATAACACAAGCTCCTGACGATCAGTTTTTAATCATTAAGGTGAGTTTAAAAGAGTTGTGTATTGCTCACGGGTTTTACTAATAATTGTGATATTAATTTTTAGGTAGTCCTAATCTTTGGAATTAGTGGAGCATGCCGCAAACAAGAACTAGTTAACATTAGTGTACATGATATAGAAGATCTAGGTTCAGCAGCGATAATTCAAATTTACAATACAAAAAATAAAATTGACCGAAAATTTAATGTAACAGATATATTTTATAAGAAATATAAAAAATACGATGATTTAAGACCTGCAACACATGAGAAAATACCTTTTCTCAACTAACAAAACAAAAAATGTACCAAACAAGTTGTAGGTATAAACAAAATAGGTTCTGTACCTACTGTAGTTGCCAAATTTTTAAAACTTGACAATGCAAAAACCTACACAAGCCATTGTCTTAGAAGATCATCCGCCATAATAATGGTAGATGCAGGAGGAAATATTACAACTCTTAAAAGACATGGAGGATGGACATCCTCTACTGTAGCTGAGGGATATATAGACGACTCGACTACCAATAGAATAAATGTTGCATCCAAAATTGTAGACTCTGTGCAAGGAGGATCCAAAGATACTACAGAATCAGCGATATTAGAAAAAATTAATCAGCATTTCTCAACTTCGAGTACAATTACAAGTAACATCCGAGAAAATATCGAAAACAATCTCGCACATACACCATTGCAATTTATAAATTGCACTAATAATAATAATTTTACTTTTAATTTTTACAGTGATTCAAACAAATAATTAATTCTGAATCGCAATATTCATGTAACAAAAAAAATTTTATTCCTGATGTTCTGTTCCACTTGTTGTTAGTTGTTAAAATAAATGTTCGTAATATTTTGTGTACCAATCTTTATTCTAGTGTTTTTAAATGAAACTCAAGGTCTCTAGTTAATTCCACGATATAATAGTAATTTCCTTACAAGTATTAGACATTCTTTAGGAGGAATTTTAGTAAACATGTTAGTTACATCGAACGATATGAGTTTATAGTTATCTTGTAAGTGGATTGCTTTCAACTTTTTGATTAGTTCTATTGAATTTCTAATTGAGTACTGAGATTCATATCCGTAAGTATTGAGTATACTGTTGAGCTTCTTTGCCAATATATTATTAGGAGCATGAACATAAGAGACTACAGGTCTAATTGGTTTCGTTATTTTATGTAATTTAATAATTGTGGACAATGAGGATTCTTATGTATGATAGACCTCTTTTCGTAATCATTAAAAAGATAATTTGAATTATTAACAATATCCCTTACATTATTAGAGAACTTCTTTGTTGGGTCTGCTTTAAGAACTTTCACATCGCTGGATTCTATAAAGTTATATACTTTGGAATTGTAATTTTCAGTCGTCAAAATGACAGTAGCGTTCCCCTTATCAGATTTTGTAACTGTTAGGTTATTATTCTCAATCTTCTTTTCTATTGCGTTTAAAACTGAAATGTCATTTTTTGGTTGACGTTTAACTTTTGAAGGTTCAATATTTTTGATCAAATTGGCAATTTTTAATTTCTCATGAAGAAAATTATTTGAATTAGATTTTAAAGCTATTTCTGACTCTGTAGCTATAATTTGTTTAATATTATTCGTAAATTTAGGTGGTATGCTGTACTTTGAATTCTATTTCACTATTTGTAAAATTAGTGTCTGAAAGGTTTTCAAATCGTGGTGCAAAGTGTGTTGGTATGTAGGTACTTACAGTTTCATGATGTTTTGAGTATAGAATTTTATGTTGTGTATGTTCAAGATTCTGTAGCTTCTTTTCTTGTTTCTTAAATTTCATATGCTTCATCGTGCTGACATTTTCTCTAATTTTGTCATCCAAACAGTCAAATTCTACTGGATGTAATTGGAATGTGAGTTTTGAATGTACAACTTTTATGTAGTTGTCTAAGGAGTCTCTAACTTTGAACCATTCCTTACATTCTGATTTTATCCAAACTCGTTGAGCACATTTTATAGCTTTTTGAGCTTGTGGTGTTTTAGTGTGACATTTTATATTCACATAATTTGGTATTACCTTTTTTCTAAGGCATTCTTGGTTAAACCAAATGTTTTGTGATGCTTTGTAATGTTTTTGTAGTAACTTCTGGTACAGTCGGGTCAAATCTTCTCTCGAAGATTTTTTAATGAAATTGACTGTCTCGACCCTTACTAATATGCTCATATTATTGTTTTTAAATGGAGCTCAAGGTCTCTAGTTAATTCCACAATATAATACAAGTTATTGAAAATTCTAAAAAATTGACAATTGTTTCGATAAATCAATATCATCGTCAGAATGACAGAAGTTACATTTCATTTTATGCCTACCTGATGTTTAGTAGTTATATTTGGCTAGACCAAGAAGTAACCTAACTTGTGATTGGCTTAATATATGTTTATAGAAAAAAGAAGAAGATGTGATATTACAAATATTGAAGCTTAGATATCATTAGCCCTATGGTGATATCCTGGATATCATTTTTCCAATTAAGATCAGTATAACTGTGCAATGATATAGAAAACCAGGAAAACTATATCTGCTGATCTTTACAATTATCACTCAAGAAGACAGTTTATTAGTGGAGAATTCTCTAGATTTAACTGTTCGTTGACAACTTCATATTGTGGGTTTCTTAAATGTCTTCTAATTTCCAATTCTTCAAGGAAATCCAGTTCTTGTTTCTTTTCACAAATATGCAGTACTTCTTGTTCTGTGTGGGAATTCTCCACTAATAAACTGTCTTCTTAAGAGATAATTGTAAAGATCAGCAGATATAGTTTTCCTGGTTTTCTATATCATTGCACAGTTATATTGATCTTAATTGGAAAAATGATATCCAGGATATCACCATAGGGCTAATAATATCTAAGCTTCAATATTTGTAATATCACATCTTCTTCTTTTTTCTATAAACATATATTAAGCCAATCACAAGTTAGGTTACTTCTTGGTCTAGCCAAATATAACTACTAAACATCAGGTAGGCATAAAATGAAATGTAACTTCTGTCATTCTGACGATGATATTGATTTATCGAAACAATTGTCAATTTGATAGAATTTTCAATAACTTGTATTATATTGTGGAATTAACTAGAGACCTTGAGTTCCATTTAAAAGCACTTATATGATCATATTCCACGAAGTAAGGGTCGAGACAGTCAATTTCATTAAAAAATCTTCGAGAGAAGATTTGACCCGACTGTACCAGAAGTTACTACAAAAACGTTACAAAGCATCACAAAACATTTGGTTCAACCAAGAATGCCTTAGAAAAAAGGTAATACCAAATTATGTGAATATAAAATGTCACACTAAAACACCACAAGCACAAAAAGCTATAAAATGTGCTCAACGAGTTTGAATAAAATCAGAATGTAAGAAATGGTTCAAAGTTAGAGACTCCTTAGACAACTACATAAAAGTTGTACATTCAGAACTCACATTCCAATTACATCCAGTAGAATTTGACTGTTTGGATGACAAAATTAGAGAAAATGTCAGCACGATGAAGCATATGAAATTCAAGAAACAAGAAAAGAAGCTACAGAATCTTGAACACACACAACATAAAATTCAATACTCAAAACATCATGAAACTGTAAGTACCTACATACCAACACACTTTGCACCACGATTTGAAAACCTTTCAGACACTAATTTCACAAATAGTGAAATAGAATTTTAAAATGAAGGTTTAAAGTACAGCATACCACCTAAATTTACGAATAATATTAAACAAATTATAGCTAGAGAGTCAGAAATAGCTTTGAAATCTAATTCAAATAATATTCTTTATGAGAATTTAAAAATTGCCAATTTGATCAAAATTATTGAACCTTCAAAAGTTAAACGTCAAACAAAAAATGACATTTCAGTTTTAAACGCAATAAAAGAGAAGATTAAGAATAATAACCTAACAGTTACAAAATCTGATAAGGGGAACGCTACTGTCATTTTGACGACTGAAAATTACAATTCCAAAGTATATGATTTTATAGAATCCAGCGATGTAAAAGTTCTTAAAGCAGACCCAACAAAGAAGTTTTCTAATAATGTATGGGATATTGTTAGTAATTCAAATTATCTTTTAAATGATTACGTAAAGAGGTCTATCATACATAAGAATCCTCATTGTCCACAATTATATGGAACAGTTAAATTGCATAAAATAACGGAACCAATTACACCTGTAGTCTCTTATGTAAATGCTCCTAATAATATATTGACAAAGAAGCTCAACAATATACTCAATACTTACGGATATGAATCTCAGTACTCAATTAGAAATTCAATAGAACTAATGAAAAAGTTGAAAGCAATCCACTTACAAGATAACTATAAACTCATATCGTTCGATGTAACTAACATGTTTACTGAAATTCCTACTAAAGAATGTCTAATACTTGTAAGAAAATTACTAGAAGATAAAAATATTAATCCAGGAATAATATCAGATATAATCAATTTATTTGATGTATGCATTAATCAGAATTATTTCACTTTTGACAATAAGATATATATTCAAAATGAAGGTTTACCAATGGGAAGCCCTATATCACCAATTTTGGCAAACATTTTTATGGACAATTTAGAAAGAAAGATCTTTGAAAGTAATATTTCGAAAAATATTTTATTTTGGTATAGATATGTAGATGACATATTAGCTTGTTTTATGGGTAGTGAACGACAATTAGATGTATTTTTCAACCACATCAATAATTTACACCCGAAAATTGAATTTACATTAGAAATTGAAGAAAATAGCTCAATCAATTTTCTTGATTTAAAAATTCAAAGAGTTAATAATGTACTTGATTATTCAATTTACCGAAAACCAACACAAACTGATGTAACAATTCCATTCAATTCTAACCACCCTGTGTCACACAGACTAGCAGCATATAATTCAATGATACATAGAGCTTTTTCAGTTACTATGAACAAATGTAATTTTGATAGAGAGATTAATACAATTAGTCAAATAGCAACATCTAACGGTTATCCATTAGATATGATAAATACGCTAATTAGTAAAAAAGAGGAAAAAGTGGCATTACAACTAATATATCCTAAACAAGCTGATGAAATTAAAACTTATAAAACCATCACATATGCAGGAAATATTTCTAATAATATTTCAAAGATAATTTCTTCAGCAACGAATACAACAATTTCTTTTAAAACAGAAAGTAACGTTAGTACAAAATTGTTAAATGTAAAAACAAAAATACCACTATTAAAGAAGTCAGGTATATATAAACTCAAATGTCCAGAATGTAATGCTGTCTATTTGGGTCAGACCCTTAGGAATTTTGAAATACGATACAGTGAGCACTTACGAGCATACAGATTAAAACAACCAGATAAATCCCACTACGCAAAACATCTACTTGACACCAATCATTCAGTGACACCTAACACAAAACTAGAAGTACTGCATATTTGTGAAAATAAACAAGAACTGGATTTCCTTGAAGAACTGGAAATTAGAAGACATTCAAAAAACCCACAATATGAAGTTGTCAATGAACAGTTGAATCTAGGGAATTCTCCACTAATAAACTGTCTTCTTAAGTGATAATTGTGAAGATCAGCAGATATAGTGTTCCTGGTTTTCTATATCATTGCACAGTTATACTGATCTTAATTGGAAAAATGATATCCAGGATATCACCATAGGGCTAATAATATCTAAGCTTCAATATTTGTAATATCACATCTTCTTCTTTTTTCTATAAACATATATTAAGCCAATCACAAGTTAGGTTACTTCTTGGTCTAGCCAAATATAACTACTAAACATCAGGTAGGCATAAAATGAAATGTAACTTCTGTCATTCTGACGATGATATTGATTTATCGAAACAATTGTCAATTTTCTAGAATTTTCAATAACTTGTATTATATTGTGGAATTAACTAGAGACCTTGAGTTTCATTTAAAAACACTAATATGAGCATATTCCACGAAGTAAGGGTCGAGACAGTCAATTTCATAATCTTTATTCTAACTTTGTTATGAAGGCACTCTTTTTCATAGCATAAAAATTACAATTTTCTAGGCCACTTTCAAAGGTAAGTAATCAAAACTATATAAAGTGATTACAAATACACATATATAAAACCTCTCACATATACATGAAAACGCAAGATTGTACATGCCTGATTCGGTAAAATTATATCGTGTGGTCGTAGGAAAAATAATGTACATAACTTCCCACTCGTGTGAAAAATGTCACTCTCCGCACTCGTTACGTAATATACTATTACCGCACGTCCTTGCATCTGGCCATATCAGTGTTCTCCTTCCTCAATACAATAAATAGTGATGTTTGTATTGCAACTGAAAAAGAACTGTCTCTGACTATCTCTATCATCATAAATTTCTACATTACACAAATATTTTCTGAAGGTAGATTTGTAAAGATATTTTCATGGGATTCAAGAAGGTTGTGATGCAATAGGAAAAGTTTATAATTTCATGGTCCCTATATTCAACTGTTGACAACAACATTTTTCTTATTCCAAATAATTTTAGCCTAAGATGGAAGTTTACTTCTTGAAATGATTTGGAAATGAGGTTATCTAGGTCAAATGCAACTTTAAATTGGAAGTGAAACTTTTCAATGCTTCTGTAGATTATGCTGAAACTAAGTTGTAAACACATTATCCAAAACCGATTCCCGTGTCCTTCTACTACTATATGTAGGAAGACTTTTCGGTCTTTCAGCAGTATTCAATTCCCGCGTTTCTTTACGGATTTCAGTTGTTGTCGACGAACTTGTACCAGAATATAAAGCAGCTTGTTCATTTCGTCGACGTTAAAGACACGA
The DNA here is from genome assembly GCA_963921935.1 of Galeruca laticollis. Lineage (NCBI taxonomy): Eukaryota > Metazoa > Arthropoda > Insecta > Coleoptera > Chrysomelidae > Galeruca > Galeruca laticollis. The sequence goes on along the minus strand of OY998175.1, from coordinate 273,643,883 downwards.
CAGACTCATTATTTGCTTCTGGTTCGCATACTTTTATGATGCTCCGGACTCACTCTTCTCGTGTTTCTTTTGTTTTCTATCTGTAATTGGACGATTTATGAAAACTGAAAGTGAACACTCAAATAGCGCAATTCAATATATTTGATGTCGGGCTGAAATGGAAGCACGTTAACTAAATAAATGAATTAATTATAAACTTAATAATTCAATTGACAGGCTGTGATTTTATTCATGTACATATGTTTTCCGGACACTAATTGCATCATGAGATATGTACAGGAAGAATCATTGTGCAGGGTGGCCTCACATTACACCAAAGAACACATCATCAATTGTCTGTGCTGCGTAAAGCACGAAAGCTGATCAGATTCTATGTTCTAATGATTTTTCATATAGATCTTAAATCACATTAATTTTGAATATACATAGGAGACCTCTGAAGTGAAGCCAAATAGGCTATAAGATAGGCAGTCTTTTCACACAATGATTGTTTTTATTAATATGAGAATTGATTTCTCCAACAATTCAGAATAAATACTGATATTTCCCATATCTGTCGACAATATTTCAGCATGGAACATGCAATGATGTTGAAAGTAAGTTGAAGAATTGTTTCACGAAGGAGTTGTTTCAAAATTTTACCCGCAAAGGTATATTCTGGAATTTGTTATTTTGGAATTTATATTTAATTCCATTTATCAAGTTACCTTCTTTGGAGTATTATTTTAAACCTTTTTCAGTTCTTTGATAGGTGGCGAAATATATCAGTTACAAAAAATAATTGTGTTCCATCAACATATATCCCAATTAAGGTCGGTGAAGATGATTCTGTTTTTATTCCGCGATGTTTCCTAGTCATTTTTTCATATCAAGTATTGAGTGATGTAAGATGCTTCAATGCAAAAGGTACCAAATCCCTATGATGAAATTTTCAGTTGAACAATTTTTGTGAAATACACTTTTTTGTTTTCTTTCGAATGAAAAATAACGAAACTACTTTTGATAACGCATAATATTATTTGTGTTATTTTTCCCAATATATTTTGTAAGTGGAATAATTGATAAAATTGATCATTTAACAACTTTATTAACTGGTAGCAAAAACAAGTAACTGGTAAATTCAATAAAACTCATATAATGTACTTTAATTTCGTGTTTCAATCTTCTCTATCACAATTTTCTTCAATCTCTTCCTCCACGTCGTTGTTGAGTACATCACTGTAGTAGCGAACATTCTCTACAGTGTACCCCATTGCATGAAGTAGAACATTCACATCCTTCTTTTTTTCCCCTCGAATGCCATGAGTAAAAGAAAACACAACCTCATAGAAAAAATACCTTCAAACAAAAAACACAAGAAGATGAGGAAATATATAACGGAGAAAGAAACAAAGTCAAGGAAGCGGCTAAGAAAGCGAAAAGTTACTCTTGAAAAGAATTTGAAAGGGAGATGTCAGAGACACAGGCATCAGATAATAGAAAATTTTGGACAGCAATAAAAAGACTACGAGTAAATAAAGTAAGAGGTATGAGATCAATAAAAAATAACGAATTGGAGACCAAAATAAATCAAATACTGAAGACTTGGGAAGAACACTAGGAAGACAAATTTATAGGTCGAAGAAGAAAACAACAAATATAGCTGATGAAGAATGGAATGAACATGATTACCCTGCAATCCAAAGAGAAGAACTGGAAGTGGCCATAAATAAACTTGAATTAGGAAAAGCCAGTGGGGAGGATGAAGTAGCGCCAGAGCTGATAAATTTGTTAGGAAGGAAAGGAAAAGAATGGCTGTATCTCATATGGAGGGAAGCATGGGGCACTCAAAAAATCCCCAAAGACTGGGAAAATAACCTTATACTGCTAATACATAAAAAATTGGATCAGACATTGTGCAATAATTATAGACCAAAATACTTATCCCAAACCTGCTTCAAAATATATACGAGAATAATAGAGATTCTTTTTAGACGTTATGTAGAAGCAAAATTAGAAGATCAAGCAGATTTTAGACCAGGACTACAAGCAAATGATAATATATACATTTTGAGAAGGCCAATTGATAATATAATAGAAGCGGGAGAAGAAATGTTTCTAAAATGTATTGACTTGAAGACAGCATTTGACATAGTGGAAAGAGCAAAAATGTTGGATGTATTGGAAGACTTAGAAGTACCGAAAGCTCTTATTAATATAATTTGAAGCACAAACGAGACTGTCAAAGTAAGAGTGCAGATACGAGGTCAAAGATCGGAAGAGTTTTTAATGAAAAAATGTATAAAACAAAGTGATAGCTTAAGCCCATTGTTGTTTGTCATTATAATGGACCAAATAGTGGAGGAAATAAAAAGACAAAGAGGGAATCTGAACATGACATTAGGGTACAGAAACATGGTGCCGGTCAGATTAAGCAATTCACTGTATGACAATAAATACAGAAAAAAACAAAGTGATGATAGTGAATGAAAAACAGCTAGAGGGGAGTAATTACAAGAAATTGAAGTGTAATTACAAAACATTAGAAAGAGGAACAACTTATAATTACCTAGGAAGTATCATAACAGGAGAAGAGAAAATAGATGCAGAACTTAATACCAGAGCAAATGAATCAACAAGATTATATTATTCCTTAAATCGAGCAATATTAAACCATAAACACATTGACATGGACACAAAGCTGGAAATCTACAACAGAATTACAGTTCCAACTATAACTTATGCTAGTGAGAACTGGGTACTACAGAAAGAGCTGGAAACAGAAATAAATGCAATGGAAATGGAGCATCCAAGGAAAATAGCAGGCAAAACAAAATGGGACAAAGTAAGGAACGAAGAAATCAGAAGCATAACTAATCAAAAATCAATAATATCAAAGTTTAAAACAAACGATTAAACAGGTATGGCCACATAGTAAGGATGAATCAACATAGAATTGCGAGAAAAGTTATGGAAATGGGAATATCAAGATAAAGACAAAAAAAAGGGCCAGGAGGAAATGGATAGACCAAATCGAAGAACCTGGAAAATATGGAGGAAAACATTAGAATAAATAAAGGCATTGGCCAAGGACAGAAAATAATGGAAAAAATGGTTACAGGAAGAACCCCAATCCGACTCCTGAGAAGGCATAAGGATAAGAGAAAGATTCACTAACAGAACCCGCAGGAGATAAAACCAAACTTTACAAATTCAAAGAAACTTCATTTTAGTCAAATTAGTAAAAGTTCTTCCTTCACTTGTAGATGGTTCCATCTTGTCGGAAAGTTCTCCAATGCCCAATAAATCAGAATATCTTTCATTTTTGCTGCTATCGGTATCTGATTTTGTGTCAGAAACACTATTTAAATTTATGATGAACTCTTCAACTATAATGTCAATCATTGGTTTGTGTTCCATAAATTTTTGCTCAAAACGTTTCGCGCAATCACACCGCGTTTTCCAATCTTCAACAGTGAATTGCTTAAAAAATTCATCAAAGTAAGCTATGACATTTTGGAAAGAAAAGGTAACATTTTTCCTAGCAACATAGTCTTTCATTGCTGCTCATACCAATTCAATTGGATTCACAATTTTAATACGCTGTGGCTCTTAGAGGTAAAAATATCCTCAATTTCATGTCTTGTACCTAGGTTTAAGTACTTTTATGAGATGGTATAGTTCTGGTTTGTATATTTTTTCGTTAAATGGAATCTTTCAGGACCTTAACCATTCCTGAATAATGGTTTTCTTGTAGCAGAGGTTGGTAACGTCTCTTTTACTATGTAGTGATAGGGTGCCCTATCAATAACAACGCCACTTCCGGTTGGTAAATGAGGTACTAATTTATCAGTTACCCATTTTTTGTAATTATCAAAATTCATAAGGACTGACGGATTGACTTCCACCTAACATATGAATTGGGTACGAAACCTGTTTCACCTCCAGCATTAACGATTATAAGACGAGCGCATTTGGGAATAGGTTGTTTTTGTATAACATTGGTGGAATCATTCCATTATTTCAAATATTTATGAGGAGAACAAATGTGAGTTTCATCCATGTAAACAATAGGACGCTTTTATTCTTTATATAACTTCATTCGTCCTAGAAATCATGTTCTTAAATGTCGAATAAATTGCCATTCCATTAAGATTGGACGATTATTTTCCATTTTACGCCAAGGAAACCCTGTTTTATGGATATATTTCCTTAATGTCTCTTTACTTCCCTGATAGTCCATTTCTTTGCAATATTTTTTTATAGATTGACTTTGAAGTTGGTACGCACTTTGCTGTAACATGAAAATTTACGATTATTTTGCATAAAAGAGCACGATCGTGGTCATCAAGCGGAACTGGCAATTTTCTCGAGTTCGTATTTTTATTGTGTGCTGAAAATATCGGCATTTTACCACTATCAACCTCGTTGCCTTCAATTTTAATTCGCTTAATCGCTTTAAGAATCACACCACACCAGTTGCTGCAACAACACGTTCTTGAACCTTAGAAACATTTTAATTTTGGATTTTAAAAATAATAAAGAAATGGAGTTATTTTGAAATTGTTACAGTTTGGAATTCATTATAATAATATTGTGTTCGAAATAAATTATACTACCTAACCTAAACTAATCCCATAGTTAAATGGTAAATACATTTTCACTAGATTTGTTGAGATACTACCTTCATGCACTAAAGGCTTCAATTGAAGGGCTCGGTTGAAGAGGGTATTAAGCCACACCAAATTAGTTTGAAGTGATTTACATTTTAATATTTCATTTAAATCGTGAAATTATACTTACAAAGGAAAAAATAAGTAAATTTTATTTTAATTTAATACCAACATAATGTTTATTTTACAGACTAATAACTCAAGAAAATATGCTAGATTAAGAAAAAATAAATGAAAATATACCAAAAATGTGGCTTGCTAGTATTTTACACTAAAATTATTATTAAATTCATTTGTGGACTTATCGAAATTCAAACATCATCTGAGACATCATCATTGTCATCGAAATGTTCTACATTGCCGTCTTCCATATGCCCATTGCATAGTTGTACGTTTTCTACACCGAGTTCTGTACAAAATCCGTGGTAGACTGGAGATATGTAAGGAAGAAGTGATTTGAGATTTGAAAGATTCTTTGGATTGATTGCTATGAAACTATTATACTTTAAGGGAAGCTCGCTACACGTTGAGAATTGGACGTTTGTATACCTCTTTTTCCAATATTAACGGATTTAAAAAGTCTATTCAAACAGTGTTCTACAAACATAGTATTAGGATGTTCTGCTTCAAAACGGAACTTGATATCCTATTCTTTTATTCATTATTCATGTGATCAGTTCTAATTTTATTAAGGTGTAATGGTATATTGTCTGAATCAATATTATTTGAATCAATGTTTTATATTTCGTTTTCATCAAAAGATTTGTTTAATATTGTAGTAAGAGCATAGCCGTTTTTTGCAGTGCATTGTGAAATTTTACAGTTTGAATCTTTTGATAAGGAATAAAAATATCTCTATGGGTCTATGGGCAACACCTGTTTTCATATCAACAACTTGTTGCGATCTTGAAGATACGGATACAATATTAAAGTCAGTGTTCACGTCGTGGTAATGAAATATTATTTTACTAGGAGTGATAAGAAACCATTCTTGGACATTTAGTTTGGCTTGTAAGATTTTTAGATTATCTAATTCAATAATCCCATCAAAAACATTGTGGAATTTGAAAAGATAGAATCTTATTTTTATATGATTCGGGAGCTTAAATATGTTGGAGGGCAGAATGTCGGCTCGGAATTCACGGACAGATTTTTTAAACACTGATGTCACTATGAATGGGTCATTTTTAATATCACTAGAATAATATTTAAATGCCAAGTCGGGATTTATAAATGATCGACTTGATCTGGTTTGTATTAGAAATTTTAAATTATATTCGTGTAAAATGATATAGGGTGTTTCACATGATTTGCCGTTATTAAGGTGGGTTTTCCGAGGCGCTTATCCGTAATTTTCGTTTACCTCAACGGTGTCGTCATTATCACTAACATCGTTATAAGGATTTGAATTATTTAAATTGAGATGATCAGCAGTATGATCAGAATAATTATTATTTAAATATTCCCAATTTTCGGGGTATCTACATCATAAAGTTCTTCAGAAGTATAATTGGGACGTTTAGCTTGTATTAAATTATTGGTAGATGGCGGTGGCCTCTTATATATTGGTTGATTTTGATTATTTGGATAAATATTTCCGGTGCTAGTGCACACGGGCGTTGGTTTAGGTAGGTTAGCATGTGAATTTGGCCTGAAAACGTTCACATTCTGGTTGGACCTTCTGAAAACTTGTGAGGTTCCAGGAAAAATTTGTTGATTAGGTCTTGAATTGAATGTGATTGATTGTGAGGGGAAATTGTTCTGCCTTGCGAAAAAATGATTTGGAGCTTAGGAATTGAACGTTTGTAAACTCGGACTGGGTGAGTTAAAATATTTATACTGATTTTGAATAGGTGGTTGATAAATAGATTTGAAATTATGCGCTGATCGAGAGTTTTGTCCGAATGGTTGTGTTGTTCTATGATTATTTTTTGATGAATTTTGTAAATATTGCGCATTTCTGTAAAACAAAATGCAGCTCTTCTATTGATGATGTTGGTTTCATACAACGGATTGTAGTTCCAATAGGTTCTTTTAACTCGGAAAGGGAAGTTTTCAAAGTTAAATTTTGATATTAGTGTCGTTTAAGATGTTTGCCATATTCTGGAGTTTCATATAAATTTTCGTAACTGCAAAGGAAATTAAAAATGTGCCAACACCTACAGTAAAATGATTGTGGATTTTTATCAGAGTTTTGTCTTAGCATTAGATACGAGATCCCTATGATTGAATATTGATGACCGTTTTTGTTTTACCTTTTATTTTAGCATATATGGAATTCAACTAATAAATGTTTTGGAAACTATTTGGATTGGCCCTTGTCACAATCCTAAGTTGACCCGGCCTTGGGACTCTGCTCAGGTGGTGACTTCGGCCTTAGTCACACTATTTTTTATTACCTCAATTAGGATAAGGTGAATCAACAAACAAAATGTCGGGACAAATGGATTAATTCGACACACAAAGAGCCGTCGTTGTCTGGACTTGGACGCTGTGTAGTCCGGTGGAGTGGATGGTTTGTAGAGTGCGTCAGGTCCGTAAGGGTAAGCCGTGGAGGTAAAGCTCGTAAACGGTCCGTATAATAAAGTCTGTAAACGGTCCGTAAAGGTCCTTAAAGGCTACAGAGCTGTAGGGAAGGAAATAGAAAAATCACAATGGCACAGAACCAATTGGACGGCTTATTTCAATAAAGTTTTTGCATCAGTTTCAAAACAAAACAAAAAATTGAATTTTCTTAAATAAATGTATTCATGTACGTTTTAGAAAAAAGTGTGTATTACGAAAGTTATAGAACGTGTTAAGCTCTAAAAAAATCTCAGCAAATTTTTTGCGTTAGATTAAAAACAAAAGAAATACGATTTTTTTTCAATTTCGACAGGCGGCAATTTTGTTTATACTGGGCCGATTTGGACCGCTATCGAACTCGTCCAAGATTTTGGCCAAACCAATTTCTGTAGCGAGTTTGATTTCGATCCGTCAAAAACGGCGCCCTCCATCGTGCTTACAAATTCCGTTATAACACATACATTTCTTTGTTATTACTATGGGTCGGAAGGTTCATGGCGGGGGGGCTATATGCGCCTCTGTGTCGATGTTGGTTGTTGTCCTGAAAACTCGGGATCTTCCAATTGAAGGCACAAATGAGCGTTTGGTTTCCCTGCTGAAATCCGTTGTTTTGTGTTTTCCCATGTTTCGATTAACACATTTGCTCCCAAATTTCAGATCCTTATTAGGTTATATCGTGCTGAAGAGGCAAATGAGCCAGAAACATGCATGTCCGCGGTTACCACTCTGTTTCAGTAGCCCATTATTTTGCTTGAATAACCCATTAATTTCTTTGTTGCTGTTGTTAACATATCACGCGACATTCCTACATTTCTTTCTTATTACTTTGGGTCGGAAGGTTCATGGCGGGTGGGCTATATGCGCCTCCGTGTCGATCTTAGTTGTTGTCCTGAGAACTCTGGATGTTCCAATTTAACGCACGAATGAGTGTTTGGTTTCCCCAACGGAAGAAATCGAAGGAAGTTGAATCTAGTGATCTCGAAATTCAACTGCTACTCTTTTGCCAATCCATCTATTTGGAAATCTCTCGTTTAACCACTGTACAGGTGGAGCACAGTCCTGTTGGAGATAAAACAGATCCTCCTGCAAAAGTACATTACATTCTGCTTCAGTTTTAGTTTCAGCTCATGAGTTACAAGAGAATCGATAGGCGTCTCTTCAAGCATATTAGGGTACAGATTACCGGTCATGTCAACTTCAATGAAGAAAGGACCAATAATCCACATTGCCATTCAAAGAAATTGAGATTCGTCGCTGAAACAAATGTTTACCAAAATATTACGAAGAGCATTAACAAAATTAGATTAAACTTCTCAAAACCGTATTCATCTATCATGATCATTCTCACAAAGCTCTTTGAGAATCTGCGTTTCATATGGATGATATTTTTGCATGCTTAGTGCTTTTGTCACAGTTTGTTCTGGTACTGATAGTGATGAGCTAGTGCATTCTGTAGCAAATGTTCTCAAAAATCCAATTTGACCTCCTTCATTCAGTACTCTCGGGTTATACTTTCTATTTGCCTTCAAACCAATTTCGTGAAACTTTTTCACCAAATGAAGCACAGACTAGTATCTTATAAAATTCGGATTTCTCTCATTTAAAAGGATGGTCGCCGTTTGGGCGCACTTTCCTATTTATCCATATATTAGAATAATTACTTTCTTTTTTGAAGAATGTAAGCCATTTTCACACGTTATTAAAATTATCACTTGAAAGCTCAACAAATGAAACTGCTTTAATAATACTACAAAATTGTTAAAAACATTTTTACAGCAGAATAATCTTCTAGTGACAGGTTAATTACCATTATTGAGTGAATATAGTGAGTAGTATGGTTGTTTTTTCTGGAATGAAATTGATATATTGTACTCAGCGTTTGAGGTAGTTATTATGTGGAGTGGCTATATTTCCCATTTTTTCTTTCTGATTATTGATTGATGTATTCCTTGCATTTCAACCCAGAAATGTTAGGAAAAACCTTCTGGAAAGTTGCTCAGTTTAACGAGTTTAACGGGTAGATGAGCTTTTTTTCTAAATCATCGTTTTTCCCTATTATAAAAGATTAGCTGGTAAATACAGGCAGGTCTCAAATCCGAAAGTTTATCGTTACGTTCACCATGAAATTATCGTACCTTGTCTAAGGGAAAGCTTCTTCACACACTCTCCTCAGGCCAAAAGTCAACCTAGACGGTTTGGATATTATCTAATTATCAACTATTGGTACATGATCGCAATTGTAGATTTTGTATAAATAATTTATACTTAAATTAAACACCACTCCATGTGTGAATTCAACAGAAATCCGTAAAATATTAACGATACAGTAATTCTCATTCCCAGATACTTGTTACCATTTTATAGAGTCTCTTATGAAGCTCCAATACTCTTTGCTTCAACAAATATGCACCAATTCTGTCACTACCTGTCGAGTTACTATTTTTTCACTTCAATTTACGAGCAACTACTTGCTCATACTCTGGTACATTTTCTAATAGATGACCTGTTCCTTGGCTTTCCTCTGGTGATATTTTTTGAAATCTCCCCAATTATTCCGGAATGTAAAAAATTCATCAGAGACTCACCAAATAGAACATCCATTGAACAGAATATCTAGTGAGCAGTCGTATAGTAATTTTGTCTCTATCTTGTTCACTATATTTTATCACAACTCGCTACTATTATAATTGCCTTCTATATTCCAATACTTGAATTTCGATAAACGGAATATTGCCAGTCGCTATATAAACATTTCAATTATGGTTGATTCCATTTTCAACGTAATGTATATATAATCAGGTAGACATATTCATGGATAAATCAATCTCGTTAACATGTTTTTATGTAGATTGTCTGACAGCCTTGCGTGTTCAAAGTTATTAAGTAGAAGCTTTGAAGAAATAATGGAATAGACATGGTACGTATCGTTGTTCTAAATTTCTGCATAAGAAATAGGATTGGGTTACTGCATAAAAATTATTATGCAACACAAAATCATGACTCGGAAATGATATGATTTAGAGGCACGGGGACACCATGTCTTCATAAAATAATAGAATTCTATTCTCAACTACCAACAGGGTAATAAAACTTTTTATCGATTTTTTCCATGTACCTATGTACTGTAATAATCTATCATTTCAGTAGTAGGTATATGAATTTTCAACTTTTGTACGGTGGGTTGATAAGTAGATACAGTAGAAAATCTGTAAGTAGACGACATCTTGTCTACTTTTGGGACGAAAGTATATGGCTAAACTTTATTATTATACCGATCAAGCAGAAGAAGAGGGTTACAAGTCCAAAAACGTAATTCTACAGGAGAGCTCTTTATAGTTTTTCACTTTTCCGCACAACATATCTAATATGCGAGAAAGTATTGATTTTTCCCAAAAAAAAGTTGGAATTTTGTAATTTTTTTGAGTTATTTTCACGTTTTCTGTCTAAAACAACACGAAAAAACGGTTTTTACGAAAAAATTCTGTGTGTACGTCGTCGGTGTCGTCGTCATTGTCGTCGGCCACTTTTTGTTAGCACGATACATCCTCCGGAGTGCAACAAGTTACCAATTTTATGATTGAATATTATTCAGGACATCTCACAGATGTAACCCATGGATTTTCAGCTAACCAGAGCCAGTACAACTGGTGCTATAGTACTTTGAGTACGAAATTTTAGTGTGTTAGAACGATACATCCTCCAGAGTGTATACAAGTGACCAATTTTATGATTGGATATTGTTCAAGGTGTCTTACAGATGTACCCTATTGATTTTCAGCTGACTAGAGTGAGTACAGCGTGTCCTATACATCCAGTTATACTACATTTTTGGTTATTTTTGGAGAAGTTTCGGTTTGTTAGTACGATACATCCCCCGAAGTGTATACAAGTGACAATTTTATGATAAAATATTGTTCAGGGTCACAGATGCGGAAAAGTTAGTTTCAATCTTTATAACCGTTTATTTTGTAACAAAATAGGTCATATCTTTGACACCTGTAAATATTTAGGCTTTATTCAAATCTAAGTATAATAGCATTAATCAATGCTGGTGGTACAAAACGTAGTTTGAGGAAAAAAATAGTTGTATCTATATCGCTCATATTTTTTTATTAGGTTAAGATTTGTAATAAAATATTTGTGATCCTTATATTTCCACAAAAATTGTTTGTATCTTACATATTTTATTGATTTTTCATTATTAATAGTCAATTATTTAAGAGCATTCATTTTATGTACTCTCATACTTGCCAACAGTTCTGAGTATACAACATGTAACTATCTTTTACAGAAATAAAAAAGAATAATCAATCCAAACATTGTATTTTTAACGGTTATAAAGAAAAATAAACGGTTATAAGGATTAAAACTAAGTGTTCCGCATCTGTGGCCCTGAACAATATTCTATCATAAAATTGTTACTTGTATACACTTCGTGGGATGTATCGTGCTAACAAACCAAAATTTCTCCAAAAATAACCAAAAATTCAGTATATCTGGATTTATGGGACCCGCTGTACTCGCTCTAGTCAACTGAAAATCAATAGGGTACATTTGTGAGACACCTTGAACAATATTCAATCATAAAATTGGTCAATCGTATACTCTTTGGAGGCTCTATCGTGCTAACAAACTGAAAATTCTCCAAAAATGACAAAAATTTGGTACTTCAAGTACCATAGCACCCGTTGTATTGGCTTTAGTGAGCTGAATATCAATAGGCTTCATCTTTCAGACGCTCTGAATAATATCCAATCATAAAATTGGTCACTTGTATATACTCCAGAGGCCGTATCGTGCTAAAAAACTAAAACTTCTCCAAAAATGACAAAAATATCGTTCTTAAAGTAGTGTAACACCTGTTGTATGGACTCTGGTGAGCTGAAAATCAACAGGGTTTATCAGTGAGAAGGAAAAGTGGCCGACGACAACGACGACGACGACGACATACACACAGGATTTTTTTTCTGAAAACCGTTTTTCTTGTGTTGTTGTTGATGGAAAACGTGAAAATACCTCAAAAACAATTCAAAATTCCAGCTTCTTTTGGGGTTAACCAATACTTTTCTCGCATATAGAAATGTTGGGCGGAAAAGTAATAATCAATTTTTATAACCAAAATTGAAACATTATACCTTTGTAGTTAACCAGTGAAATATAATATTCTAGGAAATGGTTTACAATCTAAGTAAAATTTAAAACAGAAGGAAAAAAACATTTGAAGGTTTTTGAAAAAATGTAAATAATAATAGGGGACCCATTTGACTTTTCCGCCCAACCAATCTAATATGCGAGAAAAGAATTGGTTTACCCACAAAAAAGTTGAAATTTCGGAAAAAAAATTTGACTTTTTTTACGTTTTTCATCAAGAACAACACGAAAAAATGGTTTTTAGAAAAAAATCCTGTGTGTATGTCGTCGTCGTTGTCGTCGCTCACTTTTCGTTACATGTATTGTTAACACGATACAGCCTCCTGAGTGCAACAAGTCAACAATTTTATTATTGAATATTGTTTACGACATCTCACAGATGAACCCTATTAATTTTCAGCTCACCATATCCAGTACAACGGGTGGTATGGTACTTGAAGTACGACATTTTTGTAATTTTTAGAAATTTCAGTTTGTTAGCACGATACAGCCTCCGGAGAGCAAAAATTCACTAATTTTATGATTGAATATTATTCAGAACATCTCACAGATGAACCCTATTGATTATCAAATCACCACAGCCAGTACAACAGGTGCTATAGTACTTTAAGTACGACATTTTTGTCATTTTTGCAGAAATTTCAGTTTGTTAGCACGATACAGCCTCCGGAGTATATACAAGTGACAAATTTTATGATTGGATTTTATTCAGGGCGTCTCAAAGAAGAACCTCATCGATACTCAGGTCACTAAAGCCAGTACAACGAGTGCTATGGTACTTGAGGTACCAATTTTTTGCAATTTTTGGAGAATTTTCAGTTTGTTAGCACGATACAACCTCCAGCGTGTATACAAGTGACCCATTTTATGATAGAATATTGTTCAGCGCGTCTTATAGATGGACCTCATTGATTTTTACCTCGCCAGAACTAGTACAACGGGTGCTATGGTACCTGAAGTGCCACATTTTTCGTCTTTTTTGGAGAAATTTCGGGTTGTTAGTACGATACAGCCTCCGGAGTGTATACAAGTGGCCAATTTTATAATTGAATATTTTTCAGGGTGTCTCATTCAATGTGTCTCACAGATGTACCCTATTGATTTTCAGCTGACTATAGCGAGTACAGCGGGTTCTATAAATCCAGAATTTTACAAAAAAATTTAAGAACAATTTTATGAAAAAAAGACGAAAAATTCATCGCTCTTCGACGCTCGTTTGACGCTCGTTCGACGCTCGATCGACGCTCGTTCGACGCTCGTCTGACGCTCGTTCAACGCTCGTTTGACGATATTTCGACGCTCGATCAACGCTTGTTCGACGCTCGTTCAACGCTTGTTCAACATAGACGCAAACAAAAATTTACGAAAAAATTTACGAAAATATTTAGGAAAAATTTTCCGTCAAATTTTACAAAAAATTTTAGGGAACATTTCACGACAAATTTTTCAAAAAATTTTACGAAAAATTTCACGAAAAAATTTACGAAAAATTTTACAAAAAATTTTAGGAAGAATTTTACGAAACATTACACGAAAAATTTTACGAAAAATTTTAGGAACAATTTTCAGATAATTTTACAAAAAATTTTACGAAAAAATTTACGAAATATTTTACAAAAAATTTTAGTCAAAATTTTACAAAAAATTTTACTAAAAATTTTACGGAACATTTCACGAAATATTTTAGGAAACATTTCAAGAAAAATTTTACGAAAAATTTAACAAAAAATTTTACGCAACTCACGAAAAATTTTAGTAAAAATTTTCGAAAAATTTTACGAAAAGTTTTATGAAAAATTTTGCGAAACATTTTACGAATCATTTTACAAAAAATGTTACGAACATTTTTATGAAAAACGCTCCTCGACTCTCGTTCGACGCTCGTTCGACGCTAGTCTGACGCTCGTTCAACGATCGTTCGACGCTCATTCGACGCTTGTTCAACGCTCGTTCAACGCTTATTCAACATAGACGCAAACAAAAATTTACGAAAAATTTTACAAAAAATTTTATGAAAAATTTTACAAAAAATTTTATGAAAAATTTTACAAAAAATTTCACGAAAAAATTTACGAAAAATTTTAGGAAATATTTTCGGGAAATTTTTTATAAAATTTTATGAAAAAGATACGAAAAATTCAACGCTCTTCGACGCTCTTTCGACGCTCGATCGACGCTCGTCTGACTCTCGTTCAACGATCGTTCGACGCTCGATCGACGCTTGTACGACGCTCGTCCAATGCTTGTTCAACATAGACGCAGTCAAAAATTTACGAAAAATTTTTTGTAAAATTTTCCCAAAGATTTTTTGTAAAATTTTTCCTAAAATTTTTTGTAAAATTTTTCCTATAATTTTTTGTAAAATTTTTCATAAATTTTTGTCTGCGTCTATGTCGAACAAACGTTGAACGAGCGTCGAACAAGCGTCGATCGAGCGTCGGACGATCGTTGAACGAGCGTCAGACGAGCGTCGAAGAGCGTTGAATTTTTCGTCTCTTTTACCTAAAATTGTTCATAACATTTTCTGTAAAATTTCACTAACAATTGTTCGACGCTCGTTCAACGCTTGTTCAACATAGGCGCAGACAAAAATTTACGAAAAATTTTACAAAAAATTTTATGAAAAATTTTACAAAAAATTTTAGGAAAAATTTTACAAAAAATTCAAGGAAAAATTTTACAAAAAATTTTAGGAAAAGTTTTACAAAAAATTTTACGAAAAATTTTACAAAAAATTTTACTAAGCATTTCACGAAAAAATTTACGAAAAATTTTAGGAAAAATTTTCTTAAAATTTTTTGTAAAATTTTTCATAATGCTTTATGAAAAAGGGACGAAAAATTCAACGCTCTTCGACGCTCGTTCGCAGCTCGATCGACGCTTGTTATACGCTCGTCTGACGCTCGTTCAACGATCGTTCGACGCTCGATCGACGCTTGTTCGACGCTCGTATAACGCTTGTTCAACATAGACGCAGACAAAATTTTACGAACAATTTTACAAAAAATTTTAGGAAAAATTTTACAAAAAATTTTTCGTAAATTTTTGGTTACTTTTGGAGAAATTAAGGTTTGTTAGCAAGATACATCACCCTAAGTGTATGCAAGTGACAATTTTATTCAGGGCATCTCACAAATGTGTGGAAAAGTTAGTCTTAGTCTTTAAAACCGTTTATTTTTTCTCAATTAACTCCAGTTACCCTTTTTTCTTTGCCTTTGAAATAACAGGTTTTTCGACTAAAGAAGGATTTTTTTTAGATTTTCAAATTTAACGTTTTTTGTTGCATGTTTCCATGAAGTTTTCATCGCCATAATAGTGCTTATAATATAGGGTATTTGGATTATATTTTAGTAACTTGAATACTAATTTTTGAGGTAGAGGTGATACCATGTGATTCTTGAATTTCACAATCTAAAATTTCATTTGATATTTGAATCTCATTATTGATAGAATCTTCCACGTATCTTTCAGCCACGGTGGAAGATGTCCATCCCCGTGTCTCTTCAAACTACATATATCACCCCCGCATTAGCAAGAAGTGTGACCGAGGTTCTCCGAAAACAGTAACGTTTTTAAAAAACAGAATTAGGAAATTTCAAGTATTTTGCTACTAAGCTGGGCATCCCTCCAATAGAATTTATTGCAACAGCTTGGTTAATGCATGTCTTATTTTGATACTTCAAAAACAATCGGCGACTGCTAGCATAACTTGGGCGAAGAGCCATGTATTTTCTGTAAATATCGATATGATCTAGATTCGAAAACGTAAAAATTCGTTGTATGTTCGTTTTTGAATCCGGTACTTTCACAATCAAGATGGAACCTTCATCTTCTATGTCATCGACACTCATTAAAAAACAGAATTAGGAAATTTCAAGTATTTTGCTACTAAGCTGGGCATCCTTCCAATAGAATTTATTCCAACAGCTTGGTTAATGCATGTCTTATTTTGATACTTCAAAAACAATCGGCGACTGCTAGCATAACTTGGGCGAAGAGCAATGTATTTTCTGTAAATATCGATATGATCTAGATTCGAAACCGTAAAACTTCGTTGTATGTTCGTTTTTGAATCCGGTACTTTCACAATCAAGATGGAACCTTTATATTCTATGTCATCGACACTCATTAAGTGAGTTGTTCACGGCGGCAAGCACCATAAATACCTAATATTGAAACGACCTAAAAGGATATCGATATTTAGTAATTTAGAATACATATGAAACAATGATTAAAAATATACCTCAGCAAAATATATTCCACTATCTGCCTCTCTCATGAATTGATTTACTTCTTCTCGAGTTAATACCTTGTATTTCTTATGGTTGTGTCCAACTGAGAATTTTTTCAAATAAGGAAACAACTTGGTGAATTTTTTAATATCTATGTTCTCCTTGGCACTAAGTGTTGATTTTAGTATAGAATATACTGCCCATAATGTCTCCTTCTTGGATCTTTCTGCAAAAAATGCTAACAGCACATTTTCGGATGCTTTTCTTGCTTTAATTGTTCCACACTACTACTCCTCAAATTGTCGATATGCATTTTCATATTGGCGTTTCAATTTTTCCGGTAAAAGGTTTGAAGTTACCTAATTGGCCGCATCTGCCAAATTAGGTGGGGTACTACTTGGTTCATCGTCACTAGCAATTTCCATTATTTTATATAATATCTGGCACTTACAAATTGAAGACGCAAGCACAAACGTCACTTTAAAATAATTATTATTGTTGTCATCAACGGCCACCTTGTATCCATAGTAACAGTGAAAATTTGATTAGGAAAGACATTTTAAGCCAGCTCAACACAATTTTCTATAATAAATTGGACATTTTACTTATTTATAGTATTTTTACGAGATAGATTTTGACGTTCATAGGAAAAATATTGTTTGTATCTCGTGCGCGAACTACTTTAGAGGTCTCGAATAATTTTTGAACCCGGCTTCGCCTTATTAAAAAATTCAATTCTCGATTACCACAGTAACATTTCGCGCACTAGATACAAAAATAACTACTTTATAATTCGTGTATAAAAGAGAATTCATTATAACATTGTTTCCATTGTCACAATGAAGCTCTTTGAATACTTTATTAGTAATTTTTAGTGTAGAATAGTTTATTGTATGTAGTTATGTTTTTATTTGACATTTGACTTTAACCTTGAAACAAATTATGAATAAAATGGTCTAGCATTGTTTTAGGTAGCAAATTATCATATTAAATGTTCTTGAAGGTAAATTAGAATGAATTATATATTGAAAATATTAATTAATAAAGTACGCTAACGTTTATTTATCAATGATTCGTCAATTGTTTATTTTTATATTGTATAGGATCAATATAAAGGTACACAAAACGTTTGATTTTTGGGATAAATTACCAGATATCTATGTGAAGATGTATTACAGAAATAATTCTGTTCATTATATAATATAAATAGATCGTAAGAGCATATACGAAGGAGCTCTTTTTCAAACAAATAATCATCCTCTCTTTGCTTAAATGAAAATTTGTTTACAATTTACAAAATTATTCAGTTATAATATGTCAAAAGTCAGAAGTGATGAATAAAACCATTTATGACGGACCAATTAGGAATCTACAGAATTGCCAACTTAAATTCAAACCACTCCTTCTAGTTTAAAAACAGGGATTATATGAAATTGTATTTTATTTAAATAATTAAATAAATGCGAATTATAAAAAATATTGTGTAAAACTTGTGCCACAATGACTTTCTGTAGTACTAGTGATTTGCACAACTCACCGCTACGCGGTTCGTTGTGCAAACTTCACTCGTATTACAAAACGAGTTATTGTGACACTTGTTTTACAAATAACTATTAGAAACTACTTCGAAAAATTCTCTCGTTCATTAGGTTCTACTTTGGCCACTGCAAAAATATCCCATCCAAAGAAATTAAAAATAACTTTTTCTCACTTCCACAAACTAACATATACCCTATCCTTAACCAGTACTATTGGTGGCCTAACTACTAGGTACCAATAATTCATATTAATAAAATTTGCCAAAATACAGTGGCGTACCACAAAACCAAAACGTTACAATGTTAGCAGAAATATCGTTCTTCGTAGCAGAAATAGCACTATCCACATTATCAGAAATATCGATCTTCATAGTTGAAATATTATCTTCGATAACAGAAATTGGCGACATTAAGGTCTTTGCATACAAATGTTTTTGGATCCAAACTGTCACTTTTCAGTAAAATAAGTCTTTCTACTATTTCACTTTTCTTTCTGAACGTTTCTAACGCGCTATTTTCCAATTCTGCTCCTATTTCCGTCACTTTCAGGTCACTTAGTCTCTTGGCTATTTTAACGTAACTATTTGTTAATATTATTCCACTTTTGACACCAATGTAATGTTTTTCTTACTTATTTAAATACACAATGGGTGGGATAAATTCATAAACACGAAATCAAGAGTGACTGCTAGTCACTCGTGCCATGTCACGTCTCGACTCCGCCCTCTTTTATATATTTTTGCGCTAGACGACAGACACTCTTATACCGAAAATTTCGTCTTTTTCCTCTCTCCGCAATTCTATATTTCTTAATTAATTTAAAAGTATATTATCTACGGGAATCTACGGGCGTACATTTGCCATATAATTCATATATGATCTTCCAGTTACAGCATCAATGATAATTTTCCATGTATTTATTGAAAAGATATTCAGTTCTAAAAAATTAAAGTTGTAACTTTTGTAAAAATATTACTAAAGTTGAACGTTGGTCATGTGTTGTTTCGATATTTCGTAAAGATAATCAATGTCGCCAACGGTGATTCATTTCTTGCAGGTGTGGTGGTCGATGATTGAGTTTCATCCGCACTGATGCCCTGATTCTCGAATCGGGGCGATATTCTTGACGTCGTTCTCAACGTCATGCAAGCCTGTGAATGTTCTATTTGCGAATAGTTCCTGAAATGATGTTCTCGAGCACCGTTACTAAAATCATCGAATTGTATCGTCTTCACAACAGCGTCAGTTGACGTTACAATACAAATGTCATTTGGTTATGTCAAATCTAAGGATGCATTCAGATGTTAGGTCGGGCGCGTTTTATACGATCAGATGCTTAGATCTGGTAAACAGTCGGGTCGTTCAGATGCTAGCGGTAAATTTTACCAATCGTCCAACTATTTAACCCAGTCGACACATCGGTAGAAATTAACCCGCATGCACTTTGCATTTTATAATGCATGATTGAGAAGTTTGAGTTATGTTCACAAAATTACAAATAATAAATTAATATTCAACGAGACTGTTTACATTTTTTTCTACTCCCACAGGTAAATTATCCATTTTCTGCACAATTTACAGAATGGAAATGTAGGCCATTTCGGTTAAATGAACGCATATGATTTCATTTACATTCTAGAATATATATGGTATCCTCCAATCAGCAATTCCATTTAGTACCCGTCAACTCTTCTTTTTTCAATTTCAATATAACTTGTCAAAATATTTCTCTAGTTTTGAAGAAAAATATTTTAGTAAAATGCGTGATTCCAGTGATGAATCAAAAATCAATAAATATTACTCCATCAGATATTCGTTTAGCCGCAAAGGAGACGTATAACAGACATCATTACCCCAAAAATCAAAAAGTTAATATGAATTTTGTTACAAAAAGTTCATGGAGTGAACTCTGGTAAACGGAGTTAAAACATTATCAGAACATGTTATATGAATGATATATCGAGTACAAACAAGCTCTCAACCCTTTGGACAATATATTCTATGTAAAGAACAATGATAAATATTAAAAGTGAGATGGACATTTCAAGTTACCTTAAATTGCGTTGATTTTATATGAGTTTGTGATGGATCAGTCTGTTAACGTACGTATCCAACTGAATACAGAAGAGAATATAGTTGGTTCAATCCCCGCTTCATACGCTTATTTTTATTGCTGATATTTGTATTATAAATAGTATTTTCATAAAATTTTCATGTTTTACGAGGTCTCAAAAAAATTTTGTTTAGACCACCAGATATAGAACAATTATTTATTATTTACCAAAAAGGAAAATGTTCAAAGGAAGTAGTCGGAATTAACAAAATTGGTAATCAGGCAAAAATAATTACTGAATATTTAAAATGACCAGATGCGAATTCATATACGGGACACTGTTTACGCCTTAAATAGTGAAAAATTACATGAAAAATGTTGATCATACATTCGAATAAATCTTCTAGTTTGGGATTTAAATCAAAATTGTTCACCAAATACGTTATAGTATATTGTACAATGAGCATGAAATGATATACATTTCCCACAAGTAGGTATATGAAGTCTTCTAGTACAGGCGTAGCAAGTAATACAAAATTTGATATACCTACGAGTTGGAAATGCAAATTGTACACTATACTCTTTCTACGACCATCATAAATTACATTTTTTTTTCAATTTGCGTATAAAAAAAGTTAGAGTCTAATTTAATTATGAAAATTATATTTAAATATTATGCAAAGAATTCTATATATCATCATAAGAACTGAATTATTTCTTTCTAATTTCATAACAAGCAACGTTAGTAACCACGATAAATTTTCTATATTTCATTAAATGGTTTATGTAAGACTTTTTGTATTCTTCATGTATCCCTACCTATCAGATTCCTGTTACTGACGATCGTTTCGTGCCGGAACCATTCCTGACGTATTAACAAAGAATAAAAAAAATAATAACACCAAATTAAATTGAATTGGTATTGGTTTCTGACCATACCAGTTTTGGCGCCCATAAAATAGATAAACAATATCAAAATTAAAAAAACTGCAACAAATTAACTATATATTTGCTTGAAAAAACTAGATTTCATTATATATTCATTAACATAAACAGTTATATTAAATTGTATGTATCAATTGGCTCTCATTTAGGGAACGCTGAATAAAAATACATAACAATATATACTCGTATGTATATTATTAAAAAAAGACTGGCCACACTTCACCTAGTTGGCTTAAACAATAGTCGAAAAAGTGAAGAAAATATTTTGAATATAGTGTAGGAAAAACGAATCAATACATGAACAACAGAACGAATTAAAAGATGAAACTACAAAAATAATTGAAATACTACCAAAACTGCCATCTACGGATGTCAGTAAAACTTTGCGCCATGTACACGTCTCAAGTCTCACGTATAAAATTTCCATTTAATAAACAATGAAATTTAAATCACAAAAATTTTTGAAATCACCTAAAATACCATGTTATATTAAATTGATACTTACATAAAAACATTCTTCCAAATAATTCTCAATTTAATGACTGAAATTTATTCAGATAAAATTTTTATATATACATAGTTATTTTCCAACTAATTTTAAGCTGATCTAAAAAATAATTTGGCAATAAAAAAATTATAAGACTTGGCCCAGTTTTTGCTGCCTGTCTTATAATTTTTTTGATTGCCGAATGATTTTTTAGATGAGCTTTAAATTAGTTGGAAAATAACTATGTATATATAAAAATTTTATCTGAATAAATTTCAGTCAATAAATTGAGAATTATTTGGTATATGTTTCTTTGTAAGTATCAATAGAAAATATAAAAAGGTGGATGAATTTAATATACGGCATGGTATTTTACGCGATTTCAAAAAATTTTGTGATTTAAATTTCATTGTTTATTAAATGGAAATTTTATTCTTGAGACTTGAGACGTGTATATGGCGCAAAGTTTTACTGACATCCGTAGATGGCAGTTTTGGTAGTATATCTATATACCTAATTTGTTTATTCACTTAATTATTCACGTATACTATATGTATGTACAAACTTAATTTTAAATTCATGTTAAATACACTGTATATTCACTTACATTTAATTCATATGAACAATTCACTATCAATTTATATTTCAAATAAACTGTTCACTATTATTCGCTATTAATATGTTCACGTCAGTTCATTACTAGATGAAATTGTAGACTTAACTGCCGTTCGTAATTCGTCGCTTATATATTGGAACTATTTTCTGTAAACTTCGGATTCCTGAAATTTCTAGTAGCGTCTCCCAACAAGCAATCGACCTTCTCATAAATGTCTACAAAAAAAATCGCAAGGAACACCTCTACCGTAAAATCCGTGCGCTTCCGCCAAAATTTAACTTTGAGATATCGTATTAGACAGGGTCGGATTCAGGGACTACACCAGCGATTTTCGAACAGTACTTTTAGGATAGAATAATAGATTATAGAAATAAATGACAATATAATTTCAGGAATAATAGCAACTGCGTAATAAATATTCTATATAAAACAAAATATAGAATATTTAAATAATATTTAATGGATTATTCACACGAATGTAGTAAATGCACAATAAACTCTAAGCAGGAGATCACATATTGTATGAACAATGTGTGATAATTTTGATTGAGTGGTCAGACCTCAGATTAACAAATGAAATAGATATGTTTGTTTTGAGTTTTTCTTGCTTCAAACATATAGTCACATCCTAAGCTCATTTGTGGACATTTCTACTGCCTTGCCACATTTACAAAGTCTCTTTAGTTGCAGGAAAAATGAAGTTAGAGGTTTAATTGAAACATTGTTAAAAAATTATGTGAATGAAAAAAGTCATACTAATATGTGCATTTGAGTCGCTGCATTTAAAATTAATTAATAATACTTGAATTTTATCCAAAAAACGCTATATAAATTTCAAACAAGTATTTTTTATAACCTTAGATACCTTTACGTTTATAACTAAAAGTGGCAACAAATTTCAGTACCTGTTTTATATGTCAAGGGTAACACATTTAGTAGTTTTGTCCTTATTTAATTACCATATATAGAGAGATGCAAACATCGGCAGATTGTGCTCGACGATAATTTCGAACATGCCGTAGTATGTAGTAAATAACGTCAAACGTGGTTTGTTTATACGAGCGCCATCACGGCTATGGAGTAAACATTTAGTTCTTTCGTTTTTATGAGTTTTTCAAGACGTTTATCGACAAAGTGAACTTAAATCATTTAATTTGATGTATTTGGATTATCATGGTTCATCAGTGCCAAGTTTTTCAGAAAAAGATCCGAAATTACCAAGGCCATGTATCCAAAACACCATTCCCACTTTTTGTAATTCATTCATTATTTCACTACTGGCGTTTAGGATCGATGTCCGCAAAAATAATCGTGTTTATGAGTTATATCTCTATTGTATATCATTACTTTAAAGGTCAGACATCTCCGTAATCAAATTTTTTCTGGATTTTATAAATAATCTCTATAGTTACATCTTCAATTACAATTATGTACAAATAAATTCAGATCCTCAGAATTCGCATGTTGGTGAATTTTGCTTAACACCTGTAAATTCTCAGGTTTAGTAGATTATCGTAATGAACAACTATTATTGTTCAGTAAATACTCTCAATTGTTGAGACAAATCAGATGAGAGGAGCTATTTGGTTGGAATAGCATATAATTTTCATTTATCTCCTTTTCTGGTAAACTTCGTTCATCTCATTCATTACTTCGGCGGAGACTAGACGATTTGTGATTATTCTTAAGTAGACCTCGTTAAATTTTGAGAGCTCTACATAAGGTAACTTGATACTCAGATGTTACTATCCCAATTTGAAGACAAGAACATCATTATTATCGGTACTAATGGTTGATTACGCGACGAAGAGATTTCTTTCGTAATTGCCATATACTTTCATTAAAATGAGTGAAATAAACAGAAACGACCAAATTAATGAAATGATGAAAGTAACAGTGTGGGTGAGATCAATGATTGTCAAACTGGAAGTTTTTCATTGAATATTTTACTAAATAAATCCAAATGAAACCACACTTCGCCACAATTTGAGTGATGATTACTTTTAATATATCGTGTTAAAAAATATGAAAACACAATACGAGGTAGTATCGAAAAGAGGCGCTATTATCATAAAGTTGCCACCTAGGTAACAGTAGCAGTAGGCGTGGCAAAGTGTGGTAACAATGTGGATTCCTTAGCAGGCCCGTACTATTCAAATTATAAATATTATTTATTTGTTTCACCTGACACTTTTAGATCTTATACAGCTGTTAATGTCTTGAACAAAATAATACGATATATGTAGGCAAATAAAAAATTAAACACGTTCATAGAAAAATCATTTAATGTCCTTTAAATAAAACGATTTTATTGCTATAGGGCCTTATGCTTTCAGATTTATTCGTTTTTTGTTTGGCAAATGGTATAGCCTTACATTTGTATATCTATTTACCACAGCTTTTATTATCAAAATTCGATGATTATCGAATGCTGACTGATCATACCTATGAACAAGTAAATTAGAATATATATTTCTGTTGACAAACATTTTTTCAGAGTTTTATTTTGGATTGTTTTTTTTTGGATTGCACAACACAGCACATTTTATAACGTTTTTAGCTTTGGTACATATCTCTAGAACATCTGTTGAAATTCATTCACTACAAACATTCCTAAGCTATCTTCTAGGTATAGAGGTTCAATAGAGGAGACTGATTGATATCTATTTGGTCGTTAAGGAGATCACCTGAATATTTATTTTTGTTAATCTCCAGGGCCTCTAATAAATTCAAACAAAAAGATTTACCGACTACATGGAGAATTTCAAAATTTGGGTCGAAAATGTGTTGGTTTTCTAATGAATGATTTGAATAGTTAGAATCTAATTTTCTGTTGTCATAGCTACGTTTGTGTTCCGAAATTCTAGTTTTAAAATTTCTAAAAGTTCTACCGATATAAATTTTATCACAATTGTCATTACCACATTTTAATTTATGAACTTCTGATTTGTTTAATTTTGAAGATTTAGATTTATTGTTTTTAATGAATTTGGATGAATTGTGATCAGTTTTACAGAAAATATTCATGTCTAAAGTTTCTAAAAATGATTTAATTTTTAAGGATGGTGTTCCAAATTATGTTAAGCTTTTAAATTGTTTATTATTATTTTTATCTGAAGGGAATACTTGTTCTAAAGTCTGTTTTCTTATCTTTTTATTTATGATATTGTCAATTGAATTTGGTTTGTAATTATCATTAACTGCTATTTGTTTTATGATATTTAATTCTTTGTTATAATTAATATAATTTAATGGGACTGTTAAGAGTCTGTGTATCAAACTGTTGAAAGCTGCTAGTTTATGACTGAATGGTGGGACCGAACTATTATGAATTGTAATATCTGTATGTGATGGTTTATGAAATATAGAATAATCATGTTCATTGTTTATATTTGAAATTGTAAAGTCTAGAAAGTTTATAGACTTCTACAGTAAATTTGATATAGACTTCTACAGTAAATTTGATATTATTGTGAATCGACTTTATGTAAGTAATGAAGCTCTCTAATTGTCTATTTGTACCAATGAAGCTAGCTAAAATATCGTGCACATATCGGTGCCGGTACATAAATTTTTTACTAAGGGGGTGTTCATGAATTATTTTTTCTATATTATCCATGGAAATTTCTGCTAGTAGGGGGCTGAGGGGGTTGCCCATGATCAAACCATCTCAACTGCTATAAACCTCTCCATTGAAATGAAAATAATTTTGATTAAAACACACTTTTAATAAAGTAATGATATCATACTGAATTATAAGGTTAACATTATTGTATGTGAGCAAGTTATCAACAAGAGTTATAGTTTCTTAAGGAATTTATTAGAGGCCCTAGAGATGAACAAAAATAAATATTCAGGTAATCTCTTTAATGACCAAATAGATATCAATCAGTCTCCTTTATTTAACCTCTTCACCTAGAAGATAGCTTAGGTATGTTTGTAGTGAAGGAATTTCCATGTAATTCATTTCAATAGCATTGTTTACCTTAGTAAATAGAATACTGTATTTAGCACTGTATATATGAGGACATTTTTATATTTTACCTTCATTCGTTTTGACAAAGCTACTGTGTTAGTGGAACGCGTCAACAAGTTTAAATTGAACATTAGTTCAAATAAATGAAGATTTGAACAAATTATATTGTTTTATTTCACGTTTCTTATTGTCACATTTTTCTATACCTAGAAAATGGTTCTGAAAAACTCAGTTTTACTGAATTTGTTGCGATATATTTAAAATGATAGTGAGGGATTTTCCGTTTCTTGTAATTGACAGTGACTCTGATATCTCACAAACGTGGAATTTTTGGGGTGAAATAATGATTTTATACTTGTTCTTATTTTTATATTTTTTTCAGTTCTAGGTTCGATAGTAATAGTGTTTATGTATTCTTGAGTTTTAATTTTATTCCACTATGTGGAGTTATTAACCATCCACTAGAAAAGTCTAAGCTGGCTATCAATAATTTCAAATGATCTAGGCCATTGAGTCCATGGAATACACTATGGAATTTGAAAACATAGAAGTTGAGGTATAAATTATCAGACAAATTGAACAATTTTGATTAACGAATTAACGGATGAGAGTGGGCAGATTCTTGAAAAACTGATATCACTGTAAAGGGGTCATGAGACACATTTTCTAAATAAACGGTTTTAAAGGCTAAAGCTAACTTTTCCGAATCTGTGAGATCTATCCGTGTTAACAAACCGAAATTTCTCAAAAATTATAGTACCACAGGATTTATAGGACCCTCTGTACTCACTCGAGTTAGCTGGAGGCTGTATCGTGCCAACGAAATGAAAATTCTTCAAAAATGACCAAAAATTTGGTACTTCAAGTACCATAGTACCCGTTGTTCCGGCTTTAGTGAGGAGAATAACGATAGAGTTTATCTTTGAGACGCTCTGAATAATATCCAGTCATAAAATTGGTCATTTGTATATAGTCCGGAGACTGTATCGTGCTAACAAACTGAAATTTTTCCAAAAATGACAAATATGTCGTACTTAAAGTATTATAGCACATGTTGTACTAGCTCTGATGAGCTGAATCTCTATAGGGTTAATATCTGTAATGTCCTGAATAGTATTCAATCATAAAATTGGTGAATTGTTGCACTTCGGAGGCTGTATCGTGCTATCAAACTGAAATTTCTCAAAAAACGACAAAAACATCGTACTTCAAGTACTATAGCACCCGTTTTACTGGCTATGGTGACTTTAAAATCAATAGGGTTCATCTGTGAGATATCCTGAACAATATTCAACCATAAAATTGGTGACTTTTTGCACTCCGGATGCTGTATCGTGCTAACAAGACATGTAACGAAAAGTGGCCGACGACAACGACGACGACGACAACGACGACGACGACAACGACGATATACACACAGGATTTTCTCTATAAACCAATTTATCGTGTTGTTATTGATAAAAAACGTAAAAATAGCTCAAAATCACAACTTTTGTCGGGATAAACCAATACTTTTCTAGCATATTCGATAGGAAGTAAAAATATTGGAATGCAATTTCGGGATTCATGAAGGATCTTGTTGAGTCAGAATCTACTAAAAGTTTCATATTATACTCGGAGAATATTATGTAAGGCAACTCACTATTGTTACTTAAATTCAACGAAATCGATTCGGGGGTTCGGGTTTCTCTAAATTCTGAGGCATTTAGTGAACATTTGTAGAATCTTGATTTGAGGAATCGTCACTGTTTTTTTCTTCAAATTGATTTTTTCTCGTTTTCATAGTATGAGTATCCAGAAAAATGAAATTTTTCGTTCTGAATATCGAAACTAAATAATTTTTACTTTTCCGCCCAACCTATCTAATATGGGAGAAAAGTATTGGTTTACCCCAAAAAAAGTTGTGAATTTGAATTTTTGTTTGAGTTATTTTCACGTTTTCCATCAACAACATCCCAAAAAAACTGTTTTTAGAAAAAAAATCCTTTGTGTATGTCGTCGTCGTCGTTGTTGTCGTCGGCCACTTTTCGTTTTATCTCTTGTTAGAACGATACAGCCTCCGGAGTGCAACAAGTCAGCAATTTTATGCTTGAATATTGTTGAGTATGTATCAGAGATGAACTCCATTGATTTTCAGTTCACCAAAACCAGTACAACGGGTGCTATGATACTTGAAGTACGACATTTCTTTCACTTTTTGAGAAATTTCAGTTTGTTAGCACGATACAGCCTCCGGAGTTCATCAAGTCGCCAATTTCATAATTGTATAATATTCAAGATACTTCAAGGATGGACCCTATTGATTTTCAGCTTACTAGGGCCAGTACAACAGGTGCTATGGTATTTTAAGTACGATACTTTTGTCATTATTGGAGAAATTTAAGTTAGCAAGATACAGCCTCCGGAGTATAGCCAAGTGACCAATTTTATGATTGGATATTATTCAGAGCGTCTCAAATATGACGCTAATATTATGGGTGTTGGTTTTAATAAATTCAAATTTAGATTTTTTTTAAACATTATGGTTCTGTAGAGGCTAAATGACTTGATAATTCGTAGAAAATCGTTGTGGTGGGCTTGGAGTTACAGGGCAAATAGGTATGGAAATGATCTCTGTGCTCTAAATAAATTATAAGGTGTATGAGTATTAAATTGAAATGGATAATTGTTGAAATTTTGTAGTATAAAAGAAATTGACTGTCTCGACCCTTACTTCGTGGAATATGCTCATATTAGTGTTTTCAAATGAAATTCACGGTCTCTAGTTAATTCCACAATATAATACAAGTTATTGAAAATTCTAAAAAATTGACAATTGTTTCGATGATAATGATTTATCGAAACAATTGTCAATTTTTCAGAATTTTCAATAACTTGTATTTTATTGTGGAATTAACTAGAGACCGTGAGTTTCATTTGAAAACACTAGTAGTATGAAAGGTTTACTAGAAAATTGCGATTGCTTTTTATGGGTTTTATGCGTCATTTTGAGAATAGTGTACAGTGTCCCTTTTAAAACATATTGTGAAGATTCGGGAACACTATTTGGTTTCGTCCAACTAATAGTTGTATCCATCGATAAATCCTTATAAATACACTGGCAAGCAAAAAATTGAGGTCCCCTTAAAATTTTCATGTTATTTGAAATTTTACGTTTTCAGATCGTATTCGCAAACTGTACGTCATTGCATGTGCTTTTGTAAGCTGAATCTGATAAAGAAAAAATGTTTTCTTGGATTTCATGATTTATTCTGAAAAAGCAACACTTCATCAGTTTGAGCGAAATTCAACATTTTGTTGTTAGGGAAAATATGGAACGAACAAAATGAAAAAACTTGACAGTAATAACGTGTATTCCCTCCTCTTGCATTGATGACTCTTTTTATCCAGACCCAGCTCTTCTAGTGATCAGGCCAGTCTCCAGAAAGCGCTGGTACACCCTTTGTACACCACAAAGACTAGCACCAACAATTCATGCAGTTTCACGTTGCCCCCGACCATCTTGTGACAGCGCAACAGCTCTTGCCACAACAATCGGATATAAAGGCATTATGGGCCTGTTTAATCACTACACTTTGCAATCG
The DNA here is from genome assembly GCA_963921935.1 of Galeruca laticollis. Classification (NCBI taxonomy): domain Eukaryota; kingdom Metazoa; phylum Arthropoda; class Insecta; order Coleoptera; family Chrysomelidae; genus Galeruca; species Galeruca laticollis. The sequence continues at coordinate 273,614,084 of OY998175.1, read as the reverse complement.
TTAGGTTTTGCACAAAGAATCAAGAGTAAACTGGGAAACAGGCAAGGGAAATGTGAATGTTTAATTAGCGCAAAAGCACATTTTTCATAAAAGTCGTACTCTAATAATTCGAATGACAGCTCTCAAGTCTCGGAAAAATTTGCTTCAACGTCTACTAGTACTATCATATCCTTATCAATATTGACGCTAAAATTATTCGCAATTCCTGAAGTGACCTCAATTTTTTGCTCGCCAGTGTATGTTGTTAAAGCTACATTAATATATAAATTTATATGAGAAAATTCGTGTTTCTTCAGTGTTGAGTCTGTTTATTCAAAGTTCTAAACTCTAGTTTTCATGACAGGCGCTGAAGATACCGAATAATTACGCGGAATTATTGCGAAATGCTCGCTGCGCTATCATTATTTTTATAATAAATTTTAACAGCGTTCGTTCATTGTATACCGCTCTTGGACTCAATCTCAACAAACTGGTGAGGCAGATACTATAAGATAGCAGTAGTTGCGTCCCCCTACCTTATACACAAGAGACTGACCAGTATTGACAAATTGCCGGATTCACTGCCGCACTTTTTTGTCATATTTTGAGTAGTATCTACTCGTGCTTGTTATCAAATTCTGAATGGCTGCCTGCGAAACGATTTCTCATTTTATCTGCAGAGTTTGAAGTATTTCTTATATGTTTATCCGAGTATATATTGTGACTATATATTTTTTTTCTTGTAATATAAATTCAAATAGTTAGAATGAAATTTTGGTTAATGTCAATGTCAAATTATGAATTGTCACACTTGGGCTTCAACAAACAGTTCATTTTATTAAATTCGAATTTCTTTATGAATTTATGGGCTCCGGTTATATAATGATTTTTACTTTAGATTTAAATTTCAGTTTTATGTAACTTTATCTTATTTGAGAACTCTTTGATTCCGCTGTCTGGGCGTACGGGTTCAATATCTCAACTTTCCAGACCTATGGCCTCCAACTGTGTCAGATATTCACTATATTAACACACAACAAACTTATCCAGAAAAACATACTAATCAATTCCAAAATACGTTTATTAATTTGTTAAATTTGTAATTTTTGAAGAATGAATTATCAAATTTAAGTCAACAATAAATATACATGAGAAATTAAAGATATGTTAATATTGGACGTAGTAGATTGAATGCAGTCTCTCTACAAAAATAAAAGACAAGAAACCTAACCTATAATGATAAATAGTACAACAAAATAAAACGAAGTTATGACTGTTTCTAATTTTTGTAAAATTGAATACTAAACATATAGATTTAATAGTAAGTAAATCGTTTACTATATTTATTACTATTTGTTCAATTATTTTTAAATTTCAAGTCAATATGATGATATTCCCTTAAGCAAAATATTAATAAAGATTTGTTACCTGGCAGTTTATTGTCAAAACACACGTCATAAAGTGTAGGTATGTATCATTTACCTTTTCTTATATTTTTTTAAATTTTGGGAAATTATCTCCTTTTACCATTCATATATCTTTCAAATCTCTTCTTATCTGTTCAATTTATATAGGAAAATTATTTAATGAACACTATATAGAGTCTAGGAATGTCCATAAAAATTATTTTTTTGTAAAATGTGTCCAATTCAGCTTTATTTCTTTTTATAAATAGTGTATGTTTAAAAGACTTCTATTTTTATCAATTACATCTCCTTTGAGGAAAATTTCTAACCTCTTTCAAATTTTTAATTCTGGTCAGATCTTTCAAAAAAATTTTAATGACACTATTTTATTCAATTTCAGTCACCTGGATTTGTATCTCTTGGAAACAGTAAACTACCAGAGAGTAATCATTAGAAGTTGAACAAGTCTTCTTTCTTCTTACTCATCAATACGAGTAATTTTATTCTATAAGCCTAATTTTTCTCAATTTGTCACCCGCCCTTGACAAATATAAATTTATAACATACTCTGTATGTTCAGGTAAATTACTCTAACTTCTTATAATTAAAATCCAACCTAATATATAATAGTATAATACGTAACGTGTGTTGTAAGAAGCATTTTACGCACGGCTTCATGCGTAATTCCGTGAGTGCATAAAATGCGTTACCACACGAGTTACGTACTATACTTTACCTACGACCCACTTGTACTTGTGTTCATAATCTTATTAAGGTATTTATAGTACAAGTAAAAACGTACATTCTCGAAGCCCAGCCAAGTTTTATAAAAGTCGCTCCTCGATGCCCAGCCAAGTATCTTAGAAGTTCACCCTCGATACCCAGCAGACAGCTTATAGATGCGGATTGAATGAAACGGAACAAATTATCCTATAATTCCAAATAACTCTTAGTATTAAATCAATCTCATATCTAATAAATGTTATCTACCAATTATATATATATATATATATATATATATATATATATATATATATATATATATATATATAAAAAGGAAGTAGTTCTTCTTTTTTCGACCGGGAAATATTTATTTGTTGAACGTGTTGTGCTGTTTCATATTTTAATTAACTGACACCAATTTTCTTTCCGCTCCTGATGAAGCCATTAAATAATGGCGAAATATTGAGCAGATAAGAAAAACAGTTTTTATTTCTTATGACCGCCAACCCGAAATCTTCGTTAACATATATATATATATATATATATATATATATATATATATATATAGAATAAAATTCAACCTCAAATATCTAAGTAATACATTTTGAATAAAATGGCTACGCCTATTGACAGTTGCTAAGCGGATGCTATGGAAGTCGTGCGATTTACTTTACAGCCGTGCGTTTTGTTTTACCGTGCGTATTAGACGTCTTACATTGATTGCCGACTGTGTATTTTTGACTACTTACAGGGGGTATAAGGTATAATAATTTACAATCAACAAAAATTAAGCCTTGAGATTCCTAGACTTTGGACAATGGCTTGTGAAGGTATGATTTCATTTCAATTTTTAAATCTTTACTTAACTTCTGAATAATTACTTAGTTACTTTTTAAATTACTACAGTGTGTGTCAAATGTATCTAATATTTTATGAATCATGATTATTATTTTATTTGGTACACTATTCCTTCTAAAATTTTCTAAGACTATTGATTTGTCTTAATACACATGACGCCGAACTCTTTCTGTACATTACCGAGGTGCCTGATTTGATTTGGATTGGGAGTTGGCTTTGAGCGTTCTAAGATAAATTAATAGTTTCCTTCGAAAAATAGTGCAATAAATCAGCCTTTCTCAAGATCATTGAAAGATTTAATTCTTATAATCTATGAACAGAACTCTTCCTAACTTTTCAATATTTCAGTCATCTTCATCTGCAAAATTCGATGATCAACGGTGTTCTAACAATTTTTCTACTGACTAAACCGGTTCCTCTTGGGCTACACACTGACTGTCGAATCCCGATACTTCACACATTTTTGAGTTGATCAATGAGCTCTCTACATCTATAATTAAGAAAATTTTTAACTTATAGCAATTTGTATGCCTTGAACACGTCTCTACCGTATGATCCAGTTCCCCCACATATCCAAGCATGTGACTTTCTAACTGTAGGATGAAGAATATTTATCGATATGGTTCACTTGAGTTTATCTAATTCGACAAAGCGTATTGAAATCTCGTCATAGCTGCAACTGCACAGTAAAAAGTCTTTAATACATTTAACACTCTGGTTCATGCTTTTTGGTGACCAACCAATTTTAAGTAAGTATACTTAAACTTTGTAATAAAATAATGTCACATTTTTGTTGTAATTTGTTATTCACAGGATAAATGTGAAACGATTCTGAATAGAAATATTTTTTTACCCATAATTTACATTTTTGTTGTGAAAGCAAATATTTCATGTAATTAAATAATTACATTGAACAAGTACTCGTAGGTATGTGTGAACTCCACGCCATCCCTGTATGTTTTGTTACAGAAAGAGTGTAAATTTTCTTAATGATTATAAATTGTCATGTTTATGGTAATACACTAAATATGTGATTTTTCTGGAATTATATGCAAGAGGCACAGGAATTATGTAATTTTATTTTACATGAATTATGTAGATTTTATATATATTTGTAAAATTAAATAATTTTACCGATACATTAAAAATGTAACTTTCCTAAATTTGTGTGAAATTTATGATATATATGTGGTTCTATTTTACATGGTTTACATGGTTGATGTAAATTTCTTGTATAAATGTAAAGCTAGATATTTTGAGTAATACACTAAAGATGTGAATTCTCCTAAAATACCTATGTGAAATTTACAAAATCAGTGTTTTTTTGTTTTACATGGTTGATGTAAATTTCCCCTATAACTGTACAGATAAGATGTGAATTTAACTAAAATGTGTGAATTTCATAGTATCAATGTAATTTTGTTATACATAAATAATATGGTTTTACATAAATAATATGGTTTTTTATAAATAATATGAAGGTCGATTCATTTACCGTATATTTCAAATATTTAATATTTTCATTTGAGTAATACCGAAATGTGAAATTTTTTAACAGTCTTTTGTCAAAATTCACACATCCACGACGGTTAAAAAATCAAAAATGTTGACTCTCCGTGATTACTCAAATTAAAATATTAAATATTCCAAATATTTAATAATTCAAATACGGTACATAAATCGACCTCACATTCTCCTTAGACTTCTGAAAATAGAAAGTTTAAGTGTAGCAAATTGTCTCATGAAAGGTAAATCTTTTAAATTGGGTAATAGGAAACAATGTTTATCGTTTAAAAAATTTATTAGAATAAAATATATAAATTCACAATTCATGAAATCCTTAAAAAATTAGCTAATCTGGTTTAATACATAATTAAAATTATTAATCAAATACCTAGAGGCGCCTTCTAAGTATCTAATTATCAACATAGGTATATACAATGAGCCCAAATTAAATTTTCAAATGAAATGTTGAAAATTCTAATGTGACAAACATGTATTATTGATTAAGTAGTTTTAATATGGATACAGTAAAAAAACTTGAATTATGATCTAATATTATTACTTTTATTATTCTAATATTTGCACATTTTAATGAAAATCGAAATTTGAAAAAACAATTTTGAAACTAAATACAATTTATTTCACGGTATTTGGCGAACAAAAAAATTCTTGAAAATGTTATTGGAATCACATTCAATATTAGATATTTTTTTATAACTGATCGAATATCTCCCTAATATTATCAACTATAGTAAGTTTGGACAAACTGTATAGAGAAACGGAAAGTTCATAATTCTCTACCAAGCAACAAGTACCTAACTATAATAAATAAATACGTAAAATGAATATGAAAACTCATTGAAAAAATACATTTCCTTAATTATCGTGACAAAAAACTTATGAGGATTTGGTTATTAAGTTAATTAAAGCAATCACCTTTTTTTTGAGTTGCTGAATTTCTTTTATTTAGTTCCTTTATCTGGGTGAATTTTCAAAAAATATATTTGAATCATTTCTAGGACACAAAAAATTGCTTTCGGATATTCTAGATTATTAATGAAATAAAGCGCGAAGCAAAGCTTTAGTGCTTCTGGAAAACTTGGATAAAATATAACTGGTACCTTTTCGAAAAAGATTTTGTAGCCTCCTTCTAAAAACCAATTTATAGGTTATATTACTAAACTATTGTTATATCATTATATTTAAATAGGAATCATCTCTCATATTACGAAATAATTATAGTGATAGTAATGTTCGTTTACCTTAATATCCCTATAGAGGTGAGAAATATCTTCCTTAAAGTGTATATATAAGGATAATTGGACTGGATTTTCTAAGCATTTTGGAATTCTCATATTTTTCTCATTTTTTGCAAACAACTGAAACCTCTCTAATTTCACTATCATGATGGTTGGAAGAGAACCTACATAGACATTGGTCAGTTTGTGAAAATGCCATAAAATTGCTTTTTTGTTCATTAAAATGGCCATACATTTAAAATGTCTCCAACAACATTTTTGAGAAATAATAGGAACTTACCTAAAAATTATTTATCCTGCAAAACAATAAAACTCACGTGAAACTCGTCAGCAAATTATTACATAAATTAACAAAGACACACGCTGTTGTTTTGTCGGTAAAAGAAATGGTCTCTCATTGGTTTTAACTAATCACGTGGGGTATTATTGGGTCACAAATATAATGCAATAATTACGCCAACCATGTGATTTTAGGTTAATTATGTGTATAATTCCTTAAATGGTGTAATTCCATTACACGGATTTTGTAAAAATCACAGTATTTAGGGAAAAATGTTTACAACTTTTTATAATTAATTTCGTTAGTTTATGTAAAGGAGATGTTTATTTTTAATTTTAAACTTTTTAAGGGGCAATGCAATGCAAAAAAGTTTTGGCTAATATTTGGAGAACAATAACATTTTAGGCCCTTGATGTATTTTGAGCATATGGTAACAGTAACTTAGTTGTTTAGTTTGCCAAATATGAAAAGAAATAGATGTAAAATCATATCGATTTTTTCGAAAAAACCGCATATTCAGCCGTATCACTTTTTCCCTTTTGTCAAAAGATGAATTTTTAGGAATCGATATAGTTTCACATTGTTTAGAATCCATACATATTAAAATTACAAAATTTTATAATAAATTTTCAATAAAGTTCTTCATTATTTCTTTATTCCTTAATTTGCCAAAATTCCATGTATACTTACAATATTTTTTGACGTCTCATGTTAAAATTATGATTTTTTAAGAATTTATTTCCATGATTTCAGATTTTGTATTAATATTACATAAATATCTTCTGTAAAGTTACAAGATTATTGAAAAATATAAGTATAATTAAATGCACATTGTAAAATTACAGGTCTAATCTTATTTTACTTGAAAACTACATAAAAAAGAAAGTTTGATTTATTTTGAGTAAAGTTACACTGAATTATTCGTCTAAGCGTCATGTTCATTTACAACAATTTTTAAAATTCACAACATAAAATAAAATATTTTCAGAGGATAGATTGTCCACATTTATTTCGTAAAAATGCTATGTAATCTTAAAGGCAAATTGAAAAATGTGTGTATAACCACAAAAATATTGGATAAGTACATGTACAATGTAATTTCGCTTATAATCCAGGGTACAATAATCATTTACATTTTATTAACAGTAAAGTTCCACCTATTTTTTATGTAAACTACATGTAAATTTACCTTCATTTTTTACTGTGTGTAACAATCCAAATATTCACTTATGTTGTGTAAAGTCCAAGCAAACTACATTAACGGATGTAATTCCATGTTATTCATCTTCTTTTTCTTCTTGAAGTGCCTTCTCCATTCAATGAAGATAGGCAACAATTCTGGCAAACTTGTCTCTGCCTTGGGCTCTTCTTAACAGGTAGTTTGAATCTAAGTCTGTCCCATCCCTTATGTCTTTCAGCCAAGAGCACTGTCTACGAACAGGACCACGTATTCCCTCAATATTGCCCTCTGTAATCAGCTGAAGGAGTCTGTACATGTCCTGTCTCATGAAATGGCCAAGATAAGCGGTCTTTGGCTTTTTAATGGTCCCGAGTTTTCCTTGATCTTTAGCGTCTCCATACAGTAACGTGGAATACACATAACATCTAACGAGGCTGAATCTTATGTTTAAATTCAGTGTTCTGTCGGTTAACAGGCTCCGCGTTTTAATAAAATTGGCTCTAGCTTGCTCTATGCGGGATCTAATTTCTATCTCAGGATTCAGATCCTCGCTGACCCAACTCCTTAGGTATTTAAATTTTGTAACTTGCTCTATTGGTAAACCGTGTATATTTATGTTGAAGTAGTATTTTTTCGACGATTTCGCCCAGTGGCGTATTGACCAAACATGTTGTATGTATTTCCAATATTATGATCGGCCATTTTGTAGATGGTTGAGAAATATGTCTGTGATATTATCTGTACCTGGACTCGAATTTTTTATTTTGTCTTGAGAGCTTCTTCTATGGTTGATTTAACGGGTTGTCGATTGTATCTTCAAATCTGAGTAACTGCTCAAAAAATGGTGTGAATAAAACTTTTGAAGTAGATTGTTCTGTAGCATATGCTTCGATATTTTCAAGCCTGATCAGGGGCATGCTAGACTTTTACCTAGCATTTACTACCTATCTGCCTATTCGTCAACGTAAAATTTATTCTGTTTGCTCTGGAATAAACGAACGTAATTGTGAAGAACTGTTAAGGTTTAACAGTGATACTGTTGATTTCCTTGCGGTACAGTTTCTTGAAGAAAAAGATACTCGTGGCGGTGGTATTTCCAGAAGACAGCAAATGGGAATATTTCTGAGGTTTGTGGGTGATCCTGGCTTTCAGTCTGTTGTAGCTCAAGATGTGGGTGTACATCGTACTACTGCTAACAAAACTATAAGGTACGTGATGAGTAGATTAGTTGAACAAGCACATAATTGAATACGGTTTCCAACTACAGCTGAAGATATGACCGATGCTGAAGTTTTGTGGCAGAGACATACAGAAGCCTGGGCTGCACGGTGATGAGTATATTTGTAGAAAAGGATATCCTAGGATAAATGTCCAGGCAATATGCAATGCATTGGAACAGTTTACAAGTATTAGTGCAGAGTGGCCCGGCAGTGTTCACGACGGCAGAGTATGGAGGAATAGTAATGTCAGAGATATCGTGTCACAGTATGATGGAGCAGTTTGTCTTTAAGGAGATTCAGGATACGGTATATCGCCGTGGTTGATTACACCGTTTAAGCATCAAGAACGAGAGTTCAATCTAATCCATGCTAGCGAAAGGGTTATAATAGAAAGGTGTTTTGGCCAGTTGAAAAGGAGATTCCCAATCCTGGGAAACTGTGTTAGATTTGCATTAAACAACATTCCACAAGTGGTAGTTAGTTGCGCTGAGCTACAGAACATTGCCAAGCATCTAAAGGATGACTTTGAGTATGGGGATCTTGATAGCGTCCCAAATGAAGATGACCAACCTGGGGTGGTTCGTTATGAAAATCCCGACACAACATTAAGAGGCAAAGACAAGCGTGCCAATATAATGGCGTATTTGAATATTCAGTTAGGAAATTTTTGCGAAATTGAACTTGGTAACGTTTTCATGTTTTTCTCACGCAAGCACCTACTTGCACAAAATTTTGTATATTTATTTTTTATTTTCTTTTGGGATAGGGTTTTGTTTATTTACTGAATAAAATCATCTTATTTTATATACTAGTTTTTATTCACACCATTACTGAATTATTTCAAATTACAAGTTTGATTACAATGGTAACAATTATGATCCTAAGAATCCTACATTATTGCAATCCAAAGGAAAATACAACTTATGTAGCTTACAATTGATAACAAGTATGGCAATCATCAACAGTTACATCAGTTTGAGTAGACTTTTCAACGGTTTGCTTCTTCATGGTTTCCAACAATATAGATTCCTTCTCCAGTTTGATCTTATTCAGTTAATATTGTTGCAACAAAACAATCCTTTGCAACTGCGGTGTGGACAGGTCTTTAGTTTCATTCGATTCATGATTCGACACAATTTTTTCACTTTTTCTGATCTTATTTTTGTGGTGGTTGGCAGCAGATTTAGTTGTTTTGTTTGGTTTTCCTTCAGTTTCTGTATTTGGGGCAATATTTCTTGGATGTCATCACTGGTTGGTTGCTGAACTGGGGGCCCGGCACTTGTGCCAACTGACATATTACCCGGGATTCTATGGAATACTGGGTTATCGTCTTCTATCAACTTCAAGAATGTTTTTTCCCACGGTTGTAGTTTTATTTTCCTGTTCCCCGTCACTTTTACGTCAGTATTCTCCTTGACGGTAGACTTCACATTGTTCAATGCTTTTATTAGTTGGTCTACAGTAACTTGTTTTCCCAATGCACCACAGTAATCAGAACGTAAGGTTTCCCAAGCTTCTTTCTTAGCATTTATCACAGCAGGGGTTTTTGATTTGCTAAGTGAGACAATGTGATCCGAAAGGAGACGTACAAACAGAGTGCGATCAATGTTTTCTATTTTATTGAAATCATTATCAGATTCTTCTGATGATGAATACATCTTCTAGCACGTGGTTGAACAGATTGAGAGAGGGATATGCCGCCGATGTGGAGTAGACTGGAAGGTAGTGGAGGGGAGAACGTGTCGTGACAGGAACGTTAAAACCTAGCATTTACTTGGTCTAGCATGTACTACCCCGCGAGTAAGTGCTTGGGTTTTTCCGGATTCTACTAAACTTGCCCTAGTATTTTCTACAAATTTTTATTCACACTGATTTGACCAAATACTTACTAGACCTAGCATATGCTAGTTAGAAAGTGCTAGTTTTTATTCACTTGACTTATTGTGTTTATTGATACGATTAGTACTTTTGGAACAAATTCCATTCATGTTTCTGATATTGGTCCAGACTTGGCTTATTGAAGTGGAAATCGAGATTACTGAAGATTGTTGAAATAGTGTGCTGTCATCAGTTTGCAATACATATACACGATTTTACTGTCTTCAATGAGTGAAAACGAATTTTCACGATCAGTTGAACTGAAAAATTGTCAAACTAATAAAATGTGAAATTCCAAATTCTTGTTAAATATACGATTACATAGACATTTCTGAATTGAGATATGCTGCAATTAATCATTTCTATCTCAAGGGTAACAAAACAATGTCTTGCACAATAAATGGGAGCAAATTATTAACTCCTTCAATAGCTTGATAGGAAAACATCAATCGGAATCATTCTACCTTTTCGATTAGAGTAAAAACTAATATATTATTTCCAGATAACATGATTAAATGATAAACGTGATGACGTATTACAACATTTAAAACCCCTCATCAAGTATTTACTAAATGTCTGTTTACAGATTTTATGAAATATTCACTTGGAAGTGGAACATAGATTAATGATTACCCTTATTGAAAAATAAATTTTCAAGCGATCGTTCGTCAGAATTACATGGAAAATATTACGAAAAAAGAATGACCGCGTACGCTTTCATAGAACATTTTTCATACATTAAGAATTTAATCCCCATGAATGAGTACTCGTTAAAATTAAAACGCCATGCAATTTAAAAATTGTATGAGTAAAGGGAAATTATTGTATCCATTTTACCGTATACATTCAGTGAACATGTGAGGAATGAGCAATAAAACTCGAAAACTAATTATATAACCTATATAGAGGTCCGGAAAAAATAATTAATCACATTCAGGTATCTATTGAGATTTATTGGAGCGATTGATTTGGACTATTGTTTCTGCTCACGTAACATCTTCAGCGCAAAATATTTTATTTATGCCGAGAGTCAATAAAACAAAATTCGAAAACAGAGAACGTCCTTAATAATATCTCAAGATAGAAACTGTAAACTGTTTCAACCTGTTGTTTCATGCGGCGTTACAGCAACCTGTCACATAAAATTATATGTGGCTGATGAAAATAAACATATATATATATATATATATATATATATATATATATATATGGTTTGAATTTATGAAATGATTAAAGTTTCTATTATTAAATGGAGATTCCATGTTGTTCAATAAACTATGAAGGGATGTTAATTGATTTTAAAATTAATATTTGGTTGAATAATTATACTTATTGCGAAACTTGGTTTAACTGGAACAAAAAGAAACATTTCACTGAATTTATTCCAACATGTTGTCAGAAATAATTTTATTACAATTGTAAATTCTATTATGGTTAGGAAAATTTATATCAAAAGTGGTGTGTGAAGCCCGTTCATTATGAATGTGTGGAGGATTAATGAGATAATTTCTAATGATATCGAAGCAAACCACATGATGGAATAATTTGTTAATAATCATAACAGTGAATATTCATGTTAGTTAAGTTGGCGATCGTCTCTCTCCCCTCAATAGATATTTTCAACAGAAACATTTAGGATCGTAGTGCAGTCCTAATGCATCAATATGCTCCATGCACCACGTTCTCCAAGTGACTACGGCAATTAATTTGTAAATAATCGAAAACCGCCCACAATGGGAATTTTGGACTTTGCACCATCAAGCCCTTGTAATGCACCATAAAACTCCACCAAAAAAATCGTTTGCACCCCTCCCCTCAGTTAGTAGTATCGCATAATTCAGAGTGAAGTTGTCACCTCTCAACGACAATTTGCAACAAAATATACTGCAGCCGAATCCACTTCTACTGTTCTCATATGCACCACCAAGGAAAACAAAATACCCATTCCTCAAATAAAATCATTTCTCCCCCTAATCAGTTAAACCTCATTATACATAATAGAGTTCCCCCAATCCAACGACAATTTCCGAAAAACGTACTCATATGCACCACCAACAAAAACAAAAGCACCCTTCCCTTATGTTACGTATTAGTAGGTATTATAGTAGGATTATTTTCAAGGGGTTATACATTCGTTAAAAAATCTATTTATTTGTCATAATATAAACAAAAAGTTTGAGAGATAGCTTGAGCTATACTGCCCTGTTAAGGAAGGCTGTTGTATCTGCAAAAACCGCGATTATCAGTTTGTTGCCTATCCATAATGCTACCAACTTATCCTATCATCCTACACAGTCTAAAAGTGGTACGTGTCCCATAGATCCATCTAACCGTGTGTTATAGGGTTGTCGTAATATTCCTACGACCTTTTATCGTATCTTGCTGATAAAGCCGGCCTTTTGATGGGTCTGACTTCGACACTTCTTGCAACTTCTCAGATTCTCTCTTCGATAGTACTTTTTATAGCGGACCGAAATCTCCAAATAAAACTCCAGTTCATATAGGACTAATCTCTGACAATGTTGTTTGATTTATTTAATTCAAAAGATTGGTAAAATATTATAATTATTTTACAAATTACTATGCTATGATTTACAAAATTTAGGTAGATCAGCTCCAAAATACAGATATAATTTAAATGACTACTTACAATTGGTTTTATCGCTTCAAAACACTTGTAATTAACGAAAGTTTTATTATTAAAGAATTCAACGCTCTGCATGTGTGGATTAATTAATTGACACTGATTGGCGTTTTTCTTTTCCTAATATAAATCAATTCTTTGATGGACAGGCCCTGCCTATCTTAATTTAAATAAAATAATATTTCGGACGTGTTCCGAACATACTCCCGCCCTGTTGAAATCCCTGATTTCAACACACAACTAAGGAAAGAAAAAAAAGAAAGAACAATACTAGGGGAAAGAGCTCCTAGTTACAAGGACCTATCTTGCGAACAAATAGCGCACAAGGGCTCTTGGATAAATTTTATAATTCTGCGCTTGGCAGTGGATAGACTTTTACAATAGGTCTGACGAAGACACCGTCTTTGGTGCTAAGTTTGATGGCACGAACCCTATGGTCAGAGCCAGGTATAATTTCCACAATACGGCCTAAAAGCCACTTCAATGGAGGAACGTTATCTTCATTCAGTAATACCAAATCATTGACCTCCATATTTTTGGAAGGAGCTAGGCATTTTGGCCGATATTGCAAACGATCTAAGTATTCAGTAGTCCATCTTTTCCAGAAAGACTGCTGTATACGGGAACATCTCTTCCAGAACGAAATTATATTTTCAGACAGGCGTGTACTGTCAATTTCAGGGTAAGAAGTTAGGCTACAACCAATTATAAAATGGCCAGGAGTCAAAACCTCTAAGTCATTTGGGCCACTAGATATAGGACACAGAGTTATGGAATTCAGAATGGCTTCAATCTGAGCCAATACAGTGCTCAACTCCTCGAATGTGAGTTGCGCGTTACCGATAATCCGGAAAAGCTGCCTCATTGCTCCTTTTACCGCAGCTTCCCACAGGCCCCCCAGTTAGGACTACGGGGTAGAATAAATTTCCAGTCAATGCTATTTTCGGATGCAAAGACTTTTAGTACATCAGACAACTTGGGGTAAGCGAAAAATTCGCGTAATTCTCGGAGGTGATTTTTAGCGCCTACGTAATTAGTAGCGTTGTGGCTATAAATTACAGATGGAATTCCTCTACGGGAATTGAAACGTTTCAACGTCAACAAAAATGCATCAGTAGATAGGGGTGACACAAGTTCTAGGTATACAGCTTTGGTAGCCATGCACACGAAAACAGCCATATAGCATTTAATGCTTGCACTTTTTCGGAGACGGGAGGACCGTATGTTGAAAGGACCTCTGTAGTCGACCCCCACCTTCTCAAAGGACCTAGAGAGGGTAACTCAGTCTGACGGTAAATCGGACATAATTTGTTGAGCGCCTATTGCTCGAAAACGAAAACAGGTTATGCACTCATGAATAACTTTCTTTACTCCTCGGATTCTATTCAATGGCCAATATTCCAAGCGTACATTGGCAAGGACAGCTTGGGCTTCCTCTTGAGCAGGAGAGAAACCACATGCTTCCTAGCAGGAAGAATCACAGGGTGCTTCTGAAGCTCTGGGATGTCAGCGTGCCGCAAACGCCCTCCTACACAAGTGAGTCCTTGCTCATTAAGGAAAGGATTAAGAGCAATATGCTCTTGTCGGATATAGGCTTAAGGAATTTAAGTTCAGACATTTCCTTAGGAAAATATTGGAACTGCAAATTTCGAAGGACCAGCACTAAGGCAGAATTTATTTCATATGTGGATAAAGGACCGGACACTTTGGTCTCTTCACACCTGGAGTTTGATAAGAATCGTAAAACATATGCTACTTTGTGTAACAATTTGCCGAAAGAAGAAATTTTTTCAAGCAATTGACTCCAAAATCTATTTTTTGAGTCAGTACTAGTAACTAGTACTTGGAGCTGAGGTGCCTTTTGCTCAGGCACAACGCTTGGAGGGGACTTCAGGAGAAATTTGGACAAGTCCAAACTTACTTCGGATAGAAAATCAGGACCACACAACCAAAGCTTGGAATTTAGTAGGTCGGGAGCCAATACTACCCTGGAAAGCGGGTCCGCAGGATTTTTAGCAGATCGAACATACCTCCATTGAGCTTGTGGTAGCGACATCTGAATTTGAGAAACTCGGTTGGCTACGAAGGTGTGCCAGCGAGAAGGATGGGACTGAATCCAGTACAAGGCTATCTGGGAATCTGTCCACAAATTTATACCAAAAATTTTAAGGATTTTTTGAGTGAGTTTGGTAAGCAATACCATTGCACACAACTCGAGTCTTGGAAGAGTAATTGTTTTCAGCGGTGCAACTCTGGATTTGGATGTAAGTAACATGGAAGTGACAGAATTGTCGGAATAAATGGTTCTGAAATATAAGCAAGCTCCAAAGGCTCGTTGACTACTATCCGTGAAACCGTGGATTTGGATATTTGCAATGGACTGACCCGAAAATAGATATCTAGGAATTTTTAAAGGTTTTAAATATTCAATCTAATCAATAAATTGTTTGCACTTTTGACTTAATTCAGTAGGGAGCGGTTAGTCCCAGGAAAGTTCAATTTGCCAAAGCTGTGTAGAAAGATTTTTCCTACCACTATGTAAGAACCCAGCACACCTAACGTATCAAACATCTGAGCAGTGATTGATAAAGCCTTGCGCTTGGAGGGAATATCGTCATAATCAATTTTCGGTAAGGAAATAGGAAAATTGTCAGAAAAAGGATTCCAAGACAATCCTAACACCTTGTTCGGACTGTCTTCCAATTTTATTTCATATTGACTAGGGTCAGAATGATCACAAAATTTTTGTTTGAATTGTGAGGAATTGGACAACCACTTGTGCAAGCGGAATACAGCAGAGTTTAGTAAGCTATTGAGTTGTGAGTAAGATTTCTCCAACTCGGAAAGCGAATTTGTACCATAGAATATGACATCGACGTAGGTTTGCTCAAGCAGTGCATTTTGGGCTTAGGGAATTGGATGCGAGCTCCTTTAGAACTCTCGTTGCCAGAAACGACGAGGAAGTAATTCCGTAAGTTACAGTGGAAAGCTGTATATATTTAAGGTCTTCTTGTGGGGAGATTTGGAAAGATGTTTTGGTAGTGGAGTTGAGATGGATTCATCTTGAACTGGCGGTACATTTTCTGGATGTCGCAGGTTAGAACATAAGGATATTGTCGGAAGCGACATAGGATATCATACAAATCTGGATGCACTTGATAGCCTTTGTGAATAATATCATTTAAGGAGTTACCTGTAGAAGTTTTACTAGAGGCATCGAAAACTACTCTTAGTTTCGTGGTTTCACTGTAATCTTTGATTACACATTGATGTGGAAAGAAGTATTTAATCTCGGTAGATTTAATGTTAGAATCAAAGGGAACATACGTGGCATGTTTTAATGACACGCATTCATCAACAAAATCTTTATAAATGGAAAATAATTCTGGATTATTTTGGAAACGTTTTTCCAAGTTGCAAGTTTGGATTATAATTCTGACAATACAACGTGGAAATAGCTTTCAAAAACTCTTTATGTGCGTTTTTTGAATAATAAATTCACACACTAAAGTTTCAAAAGCAACAACATTTTGTCCATTTCCAACAAATTCTATGTAATATTTCTTTTCCTCTTCCAAACGAATTCATCCAATTTTCTCAAAGTTTCCAAGTAAATTCCTATACAATATCTAATAAAACTATCATTAGAATTATATTGCAACTACTCAACCCTTAATTCCATAACTTAATTCTGATTATTCATTATTAGTAATTATGTCTTGTCAGACACGAAATCTTGGCAACGTTCACATTGCTGTCGGTCTTCATATCGTAAACTACACTCAAGATATCATATTCCCTATTTAATTTAATTCGAGCATTGATACAACTGATCTATATAGGTGACCTCCACTCTCTATTGTGAACAACCTGAAATCGAGACGACTACAGCTTAAAGTTCACTTCAGTTGACAAAGTAATCCCTTCAGGAGCTAAAACTATTATGCTTCGATATTTGATATCATATCGTCCAACGTTTATGTATACAATAACCCTCAATTGATAATCATATAAAAATAGCTGATGGTAAGGAATTGATTATTCCTTGAGAAAATCAGATTTTCCTTTATTTTTAAAACACAATATATGGTCATTTCTTTAATACATTTCTTTGAATATTCTCTAAATGTGTTTTTGCAATAATAATCTGTCAGTTGTGATCAATTACCAATTTTGGTTTTTATTGTTTAATCTGGATATTTTGTCCACTATATCTTCCTCCCTTTTCATATATTCTGATCTTTCATTTCGTATCGAACAGCTTTATAAATTGTTATTTCTTTTGTCGTACCACTTCTTCTTTTCACCATAACATGATGCATATTCCATTTATTTCTGCTCCTAGAGCTTCTTTTGTACTTTCTTGTAATATCTCCATGTTTGTATATACAATGCCATATATTTGCAACAATAAAACTGTCTTTGATATACTGAATTTATTCCAAGTTAGATTGTATATCCATGAATATGTAGCCATGAATCCCTTATAGTTTTGCTGGTATAATATTCTTTTGCTCTCGTTTATAACACTTTCGAATTTGTATAAATATTGGTGTATCTGTTATTTCCAAATATGTGATCGTTTTTGTTTGATAACATTTTTCCCAGAATTTTTTAGAAAAAAACGAGTTTGGCTTGCACTAACTAATAGTTCCACCTACATATAACTCCTTTTTTAGAACTCCTGCAACATGTCACATCAACTTTGAGTCTTCCTTGCCGATAAGATGCTCAATTGTCTACCGATTTACTGGTGTTTGTAACCCATAAAATCTTTTCAAATTGGGTTTTGCAAAGACGGATCAGTATACGTTTCCTGTTTCCTAACGAATTGACTCAAAACTTTATGTTTTGATGATATTGCTCCCATTAACAACAAAAAACTAAATTTAGAGGTATTTGAAAAGAACTAGCTCGGTCCTGGCTGGGTTACTGAAAAATGCGTTAACAGTTAGTGTCATAAATAATTATAAATTTAGAGGAAATACTTAAAAATAATTCAGTTAGCTTACATATAAGTGATTTAAGAAGTGCACAAATTGCAAATAAGTGGAAACAAGCATTGCAAATAGAGGTAAGATCAGTTCTCTTACACATAATAACTGAATACTTCTAACCTAATAAACAATAATAGCTATTAGAGTTATCAGCAAAACAATAAGAACCTGCCTTTATTAAATTTGTTATTAAAAATAACAGAGACGAACTGACTAGATTGAACGTTATAAATTTGCCAATAGAAATTATATATATAAAAAGAATAATTTACTCCAGACTGATAATTGTCAGCTTCAGGTAGGGCTGGGATCTGAATATAGTAGGGTTCTGGTATTTAACCTGTAGGGAGACACAATGTCAGATACGATGCAGGATATGATGAAGGAAATAATCGAAGGATTAAACAAAATGGATAAAAAGATGGATAATTATTCAGAAGAAATAAAGAAAATAACTAACGAAAATACAGAATTAAAGAACACAGTCATCCAAATGGAACAAAAAATCGGAATTCAGGATAAGAGAATAGAACAATTAGAAAAAGAAAGCAGGAGAAAGAACTTTGTAGTATATGGAATAGAAGAAACTGAGAACGATACGTGCGAAATAAGAAACGACAAAATTAAACAAATTTTAGATGAAATAAAGGTTAAAATTAATATGGAAGCAGATATAATACAAATAAGAAGATTCGGTAAGAAAGAGACAGATAATAACAGGAATAGGCTAGAGCTATCAATAGAAGATAAAAAAATAGAAATAATAAGAGAAGCCAAAAACTTGAAAGGTATAAAAATATGGATATCAGAGGATCTACCAAAAGCAATCTGAGATAAACGGAAAGCACTCATCCCCTATCTAAAATCGGCTAGAGAAAAAGTATGTAGAACAAGTATAATATATGATAAATTAAGAGTGGAGAACACAATATATACCTTAGATCAGCTGGAATACAATCGAGAAGAAGAAAACAAAACAAATGCAAACAAAAAAAAAAGGAAGAACCGCTAGTCAGTGGTCACCCAACATGGAAGACGATCAAGATATAGCACCAACTCGGAAAATGATACAAACAGGGTATTCAAAAAACTAGGATACATACACGAAGATAAATTGAATAGAAATAATAGTATTGAGAATAGTAATAAGTGTAGCAGTAAGAATAGAAGTAGTTTTGGCAATAGGGATAAAGAAGAAACTAATAGGGAATTTAAACAAAAAATAATTATGGTAGGGGAAAAAAGAGAAAGACTATTCAATGAGGAAATTATAATCGTAGACAATATATAAATAGTACAGACCAAGAACATATAAATATAGGTATATGGAATAATAATACATTAACAGGAAAGGAAATCGAAATAACGGAGGAAATGGAAAACAACAAAGTACATATTCTAGGAATAAGTGAAACTAAGAAAAAAGGATCAGGACAAATAAATTTAACAAATAATCACCAATTATATTACTCATGGGAAAAAGTAGAACAAAGCGCAAAAGAAGGAGTAGGAATAATTTTAACAGAGAAAATAAACAAGAAGGTAATAAATATGAAGGATATAAATTCAAGAATACTGGTTCTAAGTATACGAGTAAACGAAATATTGAATATAATACAAATATATGCACCGGTTGAAAGAACGGGAGAGGAAGAGGTTTCAGAATTTTACATACAAACAAAAACTAGAGGATAAATATACCTTTGTAGCAAAAGAAAGAAATGCAAAATATTTAATCGATTACATAGTCTATACACAAAGATGGTGAAAGAAGAAGAGACAAGAAAAGAATTTTGGACAGCAATAAAAAGACTACGAGGAAGTGAAGGAAAAGATATAAGACCTATAAAAAATAAAAATAACGAATGGGAGACCGAAATAAATCAAATACTAAAGACTTGGAAAGAACAATACGAATACAAATTTAGTAATAGGTTAAAGACGAAAACAACGAATATAGCGGAAAAGGAATGGAATGAACATGAATACCATGTAATTGAAAGAGAAGAAATGGAAGTGGCTTTAAATAAACTTAAAATAGGAAAAGCCAGTGGGGAGGATTAAGTAGCGCCGGACATGATAAAATGGTTAGGAGGAAAAGGAAAAGAGTGGCTGTGTCTCATATGCAGGGAAGCATTGGATACTCAAAAAATCCCCAAAGACTGGGAAAATAACCTTATACTGCCAATACATGAAAAAGGGACCAGACACTGTGCAATAATTATAGACCAATATGCTTAGCCCAAACCAGCTTCAAAATCTACACGAGAATAATAGATATTCGATTAACACATTATGTAGAAGCAAAATTAGAAGAGGAACTAGCAGCTTTTAAACCAGGACGATAAGCAAATGATAATATATATATTTTAAGAAGGCTAATTGAGAATACAATAGAAGCGGAAGAAGAAATGTATTTAACATTTATCGGCTTGAAGGCAGCTTTTGACACAGTAGAAAGAGAAAAAATTTGGGATGTATTAGAAGATTCAGAAGTACCAAAAGATCTAATTATTATAAGTGAGAGTAAATACGAGACAGTCAAATTAAGAGTGCAGATAGGAGGTCAAAGATCGGAAGAGTTTCTATTGAAAAAAGGTATAAAACAAGGCGATAGCTCAAGCCCACTGTTTTTTGTCATTATAGTTGACAGAATAGTGAAGGAAATAAAAAGACAAGGAGGAAATCTGCACATGATAATAGGGTACAGAATCATGGTTCCGGTCAGATTAAGTAATTTACTGTATGCAGACGATATTGTACTTATAGCAAAATCAAAATAAAATGCGGAAACTAATCAACTTATTGGCAAGAGAAATAAAAAATATGGAGATGACAATAAACACAGAAAAAACCAAAGTAATGATAGCAAATCAAAAACAGCGAGAGGGGAGTAACTGCAAGGAATTGAAATGTAATTACAAAACATTAGAAATAGTAACAACGTATAATCACCTAGGAAGTATCATAACAGAAGAGGGGAAAAAATATGCAGAACTTAATAACAGAGCAAATGAATCAACAAGATTATATTATGCCTTAAATTGAACAATATTAAGCCATAAACACATTTATATGGACTTATAGCTGGAAATCTACAACAAAATTACAGTCCCAACTATAACTTATGCTAGTGAGAACTGGGTAATGCAGAAAAAACAGGGAACAAAAACAAATGAAATATTTAAGGGAAATAGCAGGTAAAACAAAATGGTATAAATTAAGGAACGAAGAAATCAGAAGCATAACTAATCAAGAACCAATAATATCAAAGATTAAAAAGAAACAATTGAACTGGTATGGCCACCTAGTAAAAATGAAGCAAGATAGAATTGCGAGAAAAGTTATTGAAACAGGAATATCAAGAAAAAGACAAAGAGGAAGACCCAGGAGGAAATGGATAGATCAGATTGAAGAAATTGGAAAAAACAAGGGAAAAACATTAGGATAGATGAAGGCATTGGTCTGGGATAGAAAAGAATGGAAAGAAAGAAAGAAGGAATAGAACTACTTAAGTTTGTTAGTCATAAAAAATACGATAAACTTTTATGCACAAATACATCTCTCTTTCCTTTTCAGGGAAGGTTACAGCACAGTTATTTAAGGCTACAAATAAAACGCTATGGTTCGGTTGTTTAACATATTTATTTCTAACTTGAAAACAATGGTGGCAACAATTGAGGGTGCCGGCACTTGTGGCGCGGTACAAGAAATAATTCTGAATTCTACTATATTTAATCAATAAATGAAAATTGTATATTTCCGCAAGAAGTTTATTGCGTGTTCATGTTTAGAAAAATATATAAAATGCAAGCAGAAACGCAGTTTCTCGTAAGTAGTTTCAGCTTTTCTGAAGTAGAAATAATTAAAATGATGTATTTCCACACAAAAAATGTTTCTCTCTGTTTGTAAAAGGTGTCAAATAGTAAACAAACGATTATTTCTTATATAACTGGTTTCAGCTAAACGAAAGATGATCCAATAAACTCGCATGTTACATACGAAACTCGCCTGCGGCTCGTTTCCTATCCTACAACATTCTCGTGTATTAATGGCTATCATTACATGATCGTTGCATAAAACACTAATTGTAAATCAGCAGTATTATGTTTCCAGAAATTATTGTTAGAAGCCCCACTGTTACATGGGTGGATTCACAACCTTTATTATTATAAGAGCACAATACACATGGGTCTTTTCTTGACATGCGTTCATACTTCGTATTTTCAGGAACTTTCTTTTTTCCACTTACTCTCATCGCTTTTGGATGTAACTATTACACTTCGGCACAAAATCGATTTTTGTGAGCCAGTTTTCAATGAGATGTAGTTCGCACTGGTACAAAATAATGTATCAAGCCAATAAAGAAGAGAAATTACGAATGGCCTACACAAAAAACCGCAAATTATAATTTTGTGGATTTGGTTCATCTTGGATACAAGCTTCTCAATTGAAGTTGATAAAGTGATGGTTGGCAACTTCAAATACCCCATGGAGGCCCAATCTCTGCCATGGTATATCGCTTACCGAACCGTATGATATGAAATTATTTGAATATCGGCTATAATCAATGATACTATGAAATAAATCTCATAAAATTCCGTCGGCCATGAGATATTGCGTTTCTGACTTTCTCAAAAATGTGTGATAGCGCAGTTAAGGTCCTTATTGGTTTAGCTTTCACCAGTGTAATAATTTTACAGTCCTAAATACCTTTATCTCTTTTTGGATTATTTGAAGTTTTGCAGCGTGCTGTCACCAGTGCCATAGGGAACAATAGAGCCAGGAATCCCCCGTGGATAACCTCGGGTGAGGTGGTTACCTGGCACGAGCGGAAATGTATCTCGTGGGGCCTCTTGGGCTTTTGGGATGTGCCAAGCCGGAGTCCGAAGGCAGGTCGTGTCGACCAGTTCAATCCAGCTAGTGCGAGGGGAGGGGTTTGTAGGTAAAGGAAACAGTCTGGGTGGATGACATGTACATATATATTACAATCCAACTAACTGAACAATACAATAACTTAACCCTGATTATGACATAAAATAGACGGTTTTCTCAAATAAATATCTCTGTATAATATATTAGAAAATAACAGGTTTAGAATAGAACGTATTTCACGGTCTGAAAATAGTTTTCCCTGATTATCACATAAAATAGATGGTATTCGCGAATAAACATCTCTGTATAATATACTAGAAAATAACAGGTTCAGAATAGAAGTATTTAAATAGTTTTCCCTGATTATGACATAAAATAGACGGCATTCGCAAATAAATATCTCTGTATAATATATAAGAAAATAACAGGTTCAGAATAAAACGTGAAATAGTCGGTTTTCGCAAATAAATATCTATGTATAATATATTAGAAAATAGCCCAGATAGCTCCTTTGAAATAAAATCTTATGCTCACAAAAAAATAAACAATTTATAAACCGTACTTTTTACAAAATCTGGTAGTATGGGACTCAAGTTTCAGTAGTGCACGAATATGTTTAGGATGGATCGTCGGGCATCAAAAATTAAATCAATATCAATGTGCTTTTTGGTAAAACTAAAAACGGAAAAGACAGGTTCAAAAACTTACGGTTTGGAATATCACAATCACAAAAAACAAATCACTGTTTACAGACGGGCCGTCGTAAAAGGGGAGTTCCAGACCACACGTTGCCTCTCTTCTCTTCCAAATTTCCTTCTATTTATTTCTAATGATTTGGGACGAGGTTTGTTATTCAAAACAGCAACTGTAGCTGTGTTTATTTAATTACCTTCACTTGCCCTTGCTTTATTATTATTTTCGTAATTGAAGGTTAATTTAATTTAATTTCTCTGTGCTAAGTTGCAATATTTGTCTGTATTTTTTTGATAATCAAAACATCGGTTTGTTTTTGATTCAATTGTTGTCATCGACCTTGTGAATTGTGTATATTGTTTCTAGGTCGTTTTTTTATTTTTATAATAATTGAATTCGACTTATTATATTTCTTTGAATTTCATCAATTCCATGTATTTACAAAGATATAAAATTAATTTCATAGTAATATAATCAAAGATAAATAAAAGAAAAATTAAGATAAGTCATGTTAATAATCATTGCAGATCATCAATAAATAATTCAACGCTATCTGTAACCGGATACAGAGCTTTAACAACAAACAATGCTCAACTAATTAAGTTGACGCAGGCCGTAATATTAGACACGGAAAACATTCATTTGTTAGGAACATAAATTTATAGAAATCTGTAACTCGTATGCAATGTCGATAAAAAAGGGAAATGCAATGATTAATAACAAATGATGAGAATAAAATCTATAAGAAAAGGAAACCTATTAAAATATTATGTTTAAAAATGTGGTGAATGGAAAACCAAAATAAAATGAATTGTATACGTATGCTTTGTACTATTATTTGTGTTGTAAGAATTGAGATTTACCTAAATTAGTGCTGACCAATCAGAAGATTTTGATAAAATTAAATAATGAAAAAAAGGCAATTATAAACAATGATAATAAATAATTTATGAACTTTGATGAATATAACACGTGGAATACAATAAATTACCATAACTCTATGTCAGAAATATAGTAAATTTTAAGAAATAATATAGTGACAATTAAGACGCTATGAATAGGAATTCTAAAAAAGCGGGAACGACCTGTCAAAAAAGAAAAAGGGTTGTTGAGGGAGAAAGAAGCGAAGCGGAAGGGTAACATCTCTGTGAAAGTTTAAATGAGAAATTGGAAATAAGAAGTGTTAAATATCATTAAATAATTACGTAATAGAGAAAATGTGATAAAGTGCATACTCTGTAACCTGTATAAGTAGTTTTTCTGGAGAAGACGAAGAAGTGATTGAGTTATCTGGGAAAACTCACTCGCCGCCAATGGATGAGTGAAGCGTCAAACAGCAGACATGTCGCAAGAAGCAATTTACCATCAGGTTGGTTAAAATATTTTGGATCCAAAATAAGTTCATTTACAACAAAACTTTACTAATTGAAAGAAAAATTGACAATTCTAAATTATTAAAACAGTCAAACAAATTCAAGGTCCAATAACAATTTTTAAAAATGGATTAATCGTAAGCAATAAACTATAATATATAAGTGAAATTTCAAAATGATAGTGTAATAATTATAGACTCATCTGATATTTTACTGTATAAATGTAATTTGTATGTCTCTAGCTTATAAGAAATTGAACCTATTTGACAATTCATAAATATTCCTATTTCACATACACATATAACGTCAACACTATTGTAAGATGAATGTACGCATTCCAAAACCGTTCACCACAAAAGAATTTGCTTAAATGAAATATTTCAAAAGTTATCTAGTAAAAGATATTTCTTTCCACATAATAAAAATTTTCTGCAGCTGTTTAAAATATTGCAAAGTTGAAACGATTATGTAAATCAGTTTTCATAGGCGTCGCATAGTTTTCAGATTTGTGAATTTTTGTAAATGTAAATTTTAATCAAATGATTATTTAGTAAACAATTTGTTTAATTGTACAATTGTTTAATTTCCGTTTTGAGACTAATCGCCCTGAGATAACTTTATGTTTCACAAATATTTGAACGAGAGAAATTTATAAGGTAAGAAATGAAATTAATTTATTCATGTGAGCAGAACATTTTAAAAGAAAATTTTGAAACATAATAATAAGTAACGAATTAAATCTGGCATTCAACAATCATGGAAATTACAGTTAAATAAAGGTTTTAGTAGCAAATAAATAGGAACACTCAATTAAATCAACCTTGGAAAGTTGAAACTAAAACAAATTCAATATATCGAATCCAATTATAATAAAAAAAAGTAACACAACAAAATATAAAACTATATATATATATATATATATATATATATATATATATATATATATATATAATGTATAATTTTCTTTACATCAAATAAGTCGAATTCAATTAATATAAAAATAAGAAGGATAGTCTTTGCTGACTAGTTAGGAATAAAACTAGTGAATATTGGAGAATTGCAGCAAAAAAATGGAAAATATATACTCTTAGCGGAAAATGTCCAAGCTTTCGAGGATGATTGTCCTCATCATCAGGGAGAGTAAAATGAAAAACAACAGTTAAATACTGTGGTCAATAAAGGATAATTAGAATTGAAGTTCATAACCACGTGCGTACTTACCTCCGAAGTGAGGTTAGACTCCATAAAGTTGTGAAATCGTAAACTACAGATCGTAAATTGTGAAATGTTTTACAGGAATTGAGTTAGCGGAAGGACAAACAACCGGTTCACACCACCAAATGGAAATGTCGCAACATTTTATAAAATAAAATAAATAATTTATCTTCATGCGTTACCATGCTGAACGCCGGCAAGGAAATGATATATTTTGCCTCCAATTGGGATGTAACAAGAGACAAACAGTGCTGCCAACAGTCAAATCAGTGAACTGTAGGACAATGCCACCATTTCAGTAATGGACTATGCTGTAGGGCCAACAATTGGTTTAGTAAGAAGATGTATTATTTTCGAAGAGAGGAAGAGGGAGAAATAGTGCGAGACAGAGAGAGGGGGAACGCTCTTAATTTTTGTAATTTGAGCGTGTAGAGAACATAACCTATATATGACTTACACAAAGGAAAAAAAGAGAAAGAAAACAGTACAATAACAGTATTGATATGTAGTAATAATAATATAATATAGTGATTAAGTAAAATTGTAATAATTATATAATTTGAATGTATCTACTAACACCAATACACTCAAAATTAAGTTTTTATCATTATCATTTATATAACTTGAATGTATCTACCAACACCAATACATTCAAAATTGAGTTTTTATGATTATTATTAAGTTAAAGTAATAAGGGTGGTGCTATTAGGAGGAAAATGGTTGTTTAATACAACTTGATGAGCAAAATTAGTATCTAAGGACAACAAAAATGAGTAGATCTCACTTAAGTGATCAATATCAGTTTTCTTGTTTATGACATTGTTGTTTTGTGAAATGAAAGCAATTTCCAAGAATGATCTTTTAGTTCTGTTAGACTCAGTCGCCAACACTTTCACAGCCTCATAATTCGTGTGATGATCCAGATAACTTACATGAAAAGCTAACGCGCACCTCTCTGGGTGTGATCTGGAATCACTCTTATGTGAAACTATACGGTTCGGTAGAGATCTTAAAGTGTGTCCGATATACTGTTTATCACAATCTCTACAAGAAATACTATACACCACGTTAGTAAGTGAGGATTCTTATATTTTACTCGAGTGTAAATCGATCTGATTGAAAGAATAGTTTTATTAGCAATTTTAAAATTACCACATGAACGGAGCAATCCGGCAAGTCTCGGAGTTATGTCCTTAATATATGGCAAAGTATCAAGAACCGGTCGACAAGGGGACACATCAGTTCCAACATCCGTCTGGGCTAAGTTAGGATGGCTATTTCAAGCAACAAGTCCACAGCATTAGATGTGCTGAATATTATTTTATTCAATAATGTTTTTGGATAAGAGTTATCGGAGAAGAGGTTAAGCAAAATATTAAGATTTTTATTATGAAAAACATTATTAGAAATTCTGAGTACTCGCTGCTTCATTTGTTTAACCAAATTCACTTTCATGGAATGTTTATGGTGGGAGTGATAATTAAGATATCTACCAGAGCTGCATGGCTTCCTGTACCAATCTATAATAATTGTATTGTTGTTTCGTATAAATTTTGTGTCTAAGAAAGGTACGGAATTCTCGAAGTCCTCCATTTCGATTGTGAATTGGATATTCGGATCAAAGCTATTAAATGTATCCAGAACTTATTCATGGCTTTCTCGAGGAAGTGCCAAAATAATGTCATCGACATATTTTTTCATAGAAAAAGGAGTGAAAGAAAGAACAGGTATGACTGTATCCAGAACATCGTCCATGACATATGCTGCCAAGATAGGAGAAATTGAAGCACCCATTGGAGTACCAAAGGTTTCTTTATAAATTTTGTTATTAAAAGTGAAGTAAGTACTACCAAACAGAAAAACCATTAATTCAAGGAAAGCTTCCTTAGGGATGGAGCAATGGACACTGATACGATCCCAACTCTTATCGATTGCTCTCAAACAAGCATCAAGATAAACATTACTGAACAACGAGACCACATCCAAACTGGCAAGAACATAATTTTCTGGGATTACCGAATCATTGAACCTTTCAGAGACTTCAAAAGAGTCTTTAATAAAATACAAATTGTCATAATCATACGCTTTTGTTAGTATTCCCGTACAAAATTGCGCAATATTTTTTGTGGGGACTCCTATCGAAGCCACTATCGGTCTCACAGAGAGAACTGATTTATGAACTTTCGGAAGAGAATAAAATTTTGGAGGGACACCATGGTAGCTCATGAGTTTCATCTTAACTGTCGTATCTATATAATGTTTATAAAATAATGATTTGATTAAGTTGTCACCCTTTCTTTGTATAGAGGAAGTGGTATCACATGATAGTTCTACATATGCAGTGTTGTTCAAAACAATATCATTAGACAACTCAACATATTGTTGCCTGTCCATGATGATGATTTTTTTCGCTGCAATCCCCCAATATTCACTAGTATATATATATATATATATATATATATATATATATATATATATATATATATATATATATATATATATATATATATATATATATATATATATATATATATATATATATATATATATATATATATATATATATTATAACACAATAGAATTAGCAAAGTAAGTTTCTTATCAAAGAAAAAACATAAATTTCAGAATATTTTAAGTTATATCAAAATATGTCAAGTTATCGTGGAACAGTTTCATTCCTACCACAAATGTATATATTTGTTAAAGTTCAATTTAATATAAAAATAATTATCTAACGAGTAACAAGTAATTTCTCTTTTACATCTAATCTGAACTGATCTGTTAAAGGTTGTTGAAAGTGGCACGATCACACATACTCCCTGAGTGTAGGTAAATAAAAAGATACATAAATACCTGAGTCAAAAAGGTCCCATCAATTGAAATAAACGAATCATTTTTATAGATAATTGGTGCTCCATTTTTAATAGAAATATAATTAACAAAAGGGAGAGTTAAACATTCAAAATTTCATACCACAATATAAGTAATAACACATTCTTGTCATGAATAAATCAAAACATTACAAATGTTATAAAAACAATATCAAAAAATAAATCAATAAAGAACTCTAACAATTCGAAATTGTCGTTAATTATAAATGAAAAGACCAGTTGTCATAAAAAACTGTACATATAATTATTTCTAACAGTGCGCGCAAATGAAAATGAATAATGTCATAACAATACGGAAATCGAGACCCTGACCTGATATACCTATTATTTATTTATTTAAAAAAAACAAGTGACATAGCAACGGACGTGACAACCA
Organism: Galeruca laticollis; assembly: GCA_963921935.1. Lineage (NCBI taxonomy): Eukaryota > Metazoa > Arthropoda > Insecta > Coleoptera > Chrysomelidae > Galeruca > Galeruca laticollis. Next base: position 273,584,734 of record OY998175.1, on the reverse strand, counting down.
GTGTGAGAAAAACAATTTGAGGAGATTGATTTGAATTTTGGAAGAAAGCGGAGAGATAGAAATTTTGAGAACTTTAAAATAGAAATTAACAATAAAAAAAAATTATAATATTGGAAAATTATAACTAAAAGTTTTGAAAGAAACTTCTAGGTGATACCAGGAATGGAGATGCCGTCAAGAACAATTCGTGGAATGTAATTATGGAACCTTCAGAATACACAGAATACCGATAAGTACCTATTTTTGTTATAATTTCTAAAACAACCATCCCATAAACATTTGAAAAACTTAAATTCACAAACTCGAGTGTGTCTGAACGTTTTCAAACGTAACAATAAAAACTTATTCAACTTAATCCTAGCATCATAAATAGTAATCATCTCACCTGTAAAGTAGATATTCACTTCAGAGATATATTTGAACTCTTGATAATTTGAAACCATATTATTAATAACTAAATAAATTTTTTATCACCTTTAAAATACTTAACGAATTACACCAATCTTTCTTCATATAATAAACATCTAATAAAACTATTTCACTATGCATTCTTTTATTCTCAAAAATATTTTCATAAATCAGATTAATGTGAGGTTAACTATCAAATCATCAAGTAATAATTTAGTCTAAGAATCGTATTCACATCATAATATAACTTTCTTTATTTGACTTATCACCTTGGAATGAGAAGGAATGGATGTATTCTTTTGCATTAAATTTGGGAATCATTCTGCTCTGTTTTAATTAGACAACCAGTGATACATTTCCAGTGGCGTAACCTGATAAACTTGAGATTAAAATATTTCCCATAATATTACAACAACGTAGACAAATAAAATACTCTCTACACTACAATACATTATATATATATATATATATATATATATATATATATATATATATATAGCACGAAATATGGCACGATACTCAGGGACACCCTATATATATATATATATATATATATATATATATATATATATATATATATCCATATATATATAGATATTATAATATTTTTAATGTTGCACTTTTTTTATAATTATGTATTATATGATTTTATTTGAAATTTGATTATTAGATGCTGTTGTTACAATCGTGGTAGTAACTACACTAATGTGAAAACACCTTTATCACTGAATATAACCTATTTGAAATTTTGACAGGAATTGTCAAATTATTATGCCCGGCTCAGATGAATAAGAAATTTTATATTCTGAAAGATAAATTACTACAAAATCGACTTACTTGCTCTCACCTCAGGGAGGGCTCAAAGATTAGAAAAAATTAATAATTTAAAATTTATAAATTTCCAAAGAATATTCCAAAATCGTCAATTATACTATTGCAAATCTATAGTGACTGCTTGTTCAATATATTCTAAGACCATTAAATTATCTAATGACATCTACAATTTTTCTGTCACTGAAAATTAACTAAATGTCACTGATTATATCAAAAGTTTTATAGGATCCAAAATTTTTCAAATTCAATGAAATAGGAGTTGAATTAATACCAAAGTGAGTTGGAATCAAAATTATACATTATATACCATCAGATAACAAGTGAAAATGAATTATTATTCCCAAAATATAATAAAGAACAATAATCGTACTTTCTACGAACCTTAAAATTAAAAAAAAACAACCTATATACTAGAAGAAAAACCTAATTAACTACTTATTCTAAACGTTCAAATCGTCGAAAATTACACTTGACGTGTATAAATGTCAAATAACTATATGCGATAAAATTGTCTATTCAAAAAAATTTTCTATATCTTTAACGTTAATTTTGTCAGTATTCAGAAATGTGATATAGATGCATCTATCTTAATTTTATTTGAAGGCCTGTTAATTCTTGAAAAATAATTTATAAAATCTGGACTGGACTCACCAACTAGGTATCAGGATCACTCGTTCTGATTCTAAGCACGTCTTTTAGAATCGCCGGAACCACTTTTCTAAATTTATAATTTAGAACCCGGAAAAATCACTAACACTATTTCAATATAATTATTTAAGGAATTATTCACGCACTGATCTTATCATGCTAATTATTATAATCTGATGCTATTTTAATATATCAATTACTATTATATTATTCAACAAATTTGAGAGAACTCATATTAGATGTTCTCTCGAGAGGGGTTCTAAATCAACTAACTAAACTTTTTCCATCTATAATTCTCTTCTCCTTTGGTTACCAAAGAATTCCTTTTTTTTAAAAAAAAATACGAATTTATGTTTTCATATAACAAAGAGAGATTTTCATTCTTTAATTCTAATTGTAATTTTGCTACCAGCGACATCTGTATTCTTTTTTTAAAATCTTTATAAAATCTATGTATCATTAAGTATCTTCTGCATTATTGTCATTCGAAATTGTAATGTCAAGTTTTATTTGCATATTGAATCTTTTAAATTATTCATAATACATTGTATATCACTAGTATTACATCCAAATATGTACATTTTCCTTTATTTCAATGTTTTCTTTAGAATTTAGATAGAGTATATGTATTAAATCCCCCTAATAAAAGAATGATAAATCGATTCTTGCATATAATTATAATTTATCTTTCAAAATTGCCAAATATCATACTAATATCTTAGTAACATAGTTATATCTTTCAAATAATTATCTCTAAAATTTATCTTCAATCAAATTAAACTATTATTCCTAATTCCTATAAAACTTCTTAAATCTACTATATCTATTAAAATTTCACGTAACATAATATCATTTGTTCCAAGTTAAGTATTATATTTATATACCTGTTCTATGTTAAAAACTCCTCTTTCATTTCCCGTAATGGGGTCTAATAATTGGTAACTATTTTGTGCTCCTTCGTTACCTACTACATAATGTCCCTCAAACGGTAGCAATAATTTTGCGCAACTATTCTCTGATCTTTTTGCAACTTGCAATGATCTTACAATCACCAATTCTCCTTTTTCAAAAACTGTCTTTTTTTTATTTTTTTGGTTCATCCTTTTAATATATTTTTTAGCTTGCATCTGCAGTCTTTCATTCACCTTATTCAAAACATCTTCCATTTCCAATTTCCGATTCACTATCCAATTTCTTTGGGGTATTGTGCCAGTAAATAAATATTCTGGGCATTCATTTGTAACACCATGAGGTATTTGGTTAAGGAATCTTTCTACGTGATTTAAATTATTTTCCCATTGACAGTGATCCTGATTATATAAAATTCGTAAGTACTTGTTTATCTCTTTGATGTATCTCTCAGCTGGATTTGACGATGGTTTCCTAATGCTAATAAAGTTCAACTTAATTTCTTGATTTTGACTGAATTTAGCTAGTTTTTCACTTTCAAAATAAGTTGCATGATCTAATATTATTGTTTTTGGCGTTCCATATTTTTTAATGTACATTTTTAAAATCTCTATCACAGTTTTTGCATTGGTTCTCTTGCATGGGTAAACTTTAACAAATTTCGTAAAAATATCAGTGATAACAAATATGTGTTTATTCTCTTGTATGCTCGGTATTAAATTGCTTATGAAATCTATAGCAACAATTTGTAATGGCTTCTGTGCAACTATTGATTTTGTCAAATTTTTATTGTGATAATTTTTTTCTTTTGCTAGTTGACATATGGCACACACTTTACAAATATTTTTGGCAATTGCTAAATCCTTTTTTGTTATATAGTTTTCTCTAAAAAGCATCCATAACTTCCTAGTCCCAACATGTCCATGTTCTTCATGTAAATTTTTCAAAATTTCCTTTGCATAATCTTGTGTAATTACAAATACTTCTCTATCTTCCAGACATTTATACCATATTTCCTCTATATTGATAGCATTATTTTTATAATTTGATTCCAAATTTTGTTGATCTTTCTATTATTCCATCTAATGAATATAATCCTTCCTCTTGTAGCATTCTATTTATACCAATTTTATACTTTCTCCGTTCAAATGTGGTTTCTGTCTCTCTACTTAAACCATCTGCAACAATATTCTGTTTTCCAGGAAGGTATTTTATTTCGAAATCATATTCTTGTAATAATAAAATCCAGCGATGTATTCTATTATTCGCATATCTATTTTTAAGCATAGCTGTCAAAGCTGAATGATCAGTTTCTATAATGAATTCAGCTCCTAATAAAAAAAATCTCAATTTAGTGATACAAGATACCACGCTTGCCATTTCAAGTTCTGTTACTGAATATTTCCTTTCATGCATTTTAGTAACCCTAGATATGAAACTAATAGGTACTTCTCCTTTTTCCTGTTCTTGTATCAGTACTCCAGCAAAACGATCAGCTGATGCATCTGTTCTCAAAATACATTGTTTATCATACTGTGGGTGATATACCTTGAGATTATTTGTAAAATCTTCCTTTAGTTCTCTAAATGCTTTTTCCCGTTTGTCATTCCACTGCCATTTTACACCTTTTTTTAATAGTTCAATTAATGGTATTTCTTTTCTACTAAGATCCGGTATCAATCGTTTGGAATAGTTTAAAATTCCTAGAAACCCTCTTGAAGTTTTCAAATTTGTTGGTTGTTTATATTCTAAAATTGTCTTAATTCGATCAGGATCCATAGAAACTTCTTTAGTGTTCAAAACATATCCCAAATAATTTATCTCCTCTTGATAAAATTTACATTTTTCTATGTTTAATTTTAATCCAGCATTTTCTAGTTCTTCGAAAATAATATTCAAATCCTCTTGATGTTTTTCTTCATTTTCCGAATATATAAGGATATCATCTATATAATGAAGTATGAAATTTTCATATTTGTTTAAAATAGTGTGAAGTGTTCTTACTAAAGCTGCACATGAGCTCTGTAATCCGAAAGGTACCACACAGAATTGATATACCACTCCATCTATCATAAACGCAGTATATTTCCGACTTTCTTTTTCTAAAGGAATTAACCAGAAACTATGTTTCAGATCTAATTTTGAAAATATGTTTGCATTAGTAATTCTACCAAATATACTATCGATATTCATGGGACTTTCGTATTGTTTCTTTGTGTAGCTATTGATATTTCTTGCATCTAAACATATTCTTATTTCTCCAGATTTTTTTCGTACACACGTAACTGCATTAATATATGGTGAATTTGATCTTTCTATTATTCCATCTTTTAACATATTTTCTAATTCATGGTATACTTCATCCTTCAATTTATATGGAATTGGATATGTCCTTACTTTGAAATTCGATATATCTCTATTCATTTCCAGTTTATGTATATATTTCCTTGCTACTTGTACTTCTTCATTGAATAATCTGTTGTATTGTCTTATCAATTCCATTACAATTTTCACATATTTTTGTTTATACAAATTTAAATCTATTTTAGGTTCTTCATTGATTTGATTCATTACATAAAATGTATCTTCTTCTAATTTGTTTGTTTCTTGTTTGAGGAAATGAATATCTTCTCCTTTACAATTCATCAACTTTTCTTTATAATTGATAATCATTTTGTGATTGTCTAATTCATCGGAACCTAATACTATATCATAAATTAAATTCTTTACGACCAGCATTTGTACTTTAAACGAATTATTTCCTATTTGTAATTCCTCAATTATCATTTTACTTGTATCATATAGTTTTTCATTATTCGCTCCCACTAGTGATAATCTATTCGTATTTACCACCATAATATTATTTTTTTTGCACTTGTCTATAATCCTTTCACTTATCAACGTTACTTCTGATCCTGTATCTATCAGAATTTTACATCCTATATTTTGTATTTTCCCTTTAATGAATATTAAACCTAAATTGTCATGCATTTCCCCAATTTCCCCAATATCAACAAAATCTCTTGGATGTTCGTACTTAGAAAAAATAATATTATGCACGTGAAAGCGGTTTAAGTAAAATTTCTATCTACAGTTTGACTATGATCCTCATATCTTTCTTGTTCTTGTATTATGTTTACTTGTCTCCTGTCTCCTATTTCTTGATTTCTTCTATCATAGTTTCTGTCTTGGTTTTCCAACGTATCATTTCTTCTATCATCATTTCTTCTTTCAAAGTTTCTTCGATCATAATAATTATTTGTTCCTGTCCGTCTATCCTGTCGCCAATTTTCAATTCTGTCTTCATTATCATTTCTTCTGTCCGAATTTCTGGTATCTCTTCTATTTTCAAAGTACTTATTATCATTATTTTTATTTCCATTTCCATATCTTCGGTCTTCATTTCTATAATTTCTATTTTCAGTTCTATAATTCCTGTCTACATGTCTATCATTTCTTCGGTTATCAAAATCCCTGTTTCTATAGTTTCTATTTTCATATGTATTATTCATATCTCTCCTGTAATGTCCATCTCCATTTCCCCCTATTCCATTAAAATTTTTAATTTCATTTCTTTTTTCATTATTACTTCTTTCAAGTCTGAGTAAATAATTTGATAAACCTTCCATCGTCTTGATATTTTGTATCCCTATAGTTTCAGATACTTGTTGGTTGAAATGTCTGGAAATATATAACACCATTTCTTCTTCTCGCATGCTTGGCTCCAAATACTGTGCGTTGTTGTACATTTTCATTGCATATGCATTGAAATTTTTACTCTGGTTATAATCAAATTTCCCAAAGTATAGTTTCTCTCTGAAACTCGCCTGTTGTATCTCCCCCCAAAAATATTTTAAAAATTGTTTTTCAAATTCTTCGACATCGGGTATTTGTACCTCTTTATTGCAAAACCACAATAAAGCATGTCCAGATAACATTCCTCTAATAATGATTTTTTTCTCTACAATGTCCCTTATTCCTCTCATCCTACTTTTGATTATTTTGATAAATACTTTTGGGTGAATTACATTTATATTACCATCAAATTTCACTCCAAAGTCGATATTTCTAGTATACATCGTTCCACCTCCATTCCGTTTTAGATTATCTTCTATTTCTTCTACAGTTTCATGTAATTTTCTATTCATTTTCTCCAATTCCTGGTTAAATAATTTGTCTATATTTTCACTCCTTTTAATACACGTTCCTGTTTGTTCCTCTATCCTTCCATTTAAATCATTAAATTTCTTATTCAAATTCTGTTTATATATTTGCATCACTTCTTCATTTGTTTGTCCTTGTACTTCAATGGACTGTATCTCTTCAATTAAATTCTCATTTTGTTTCTTCACTTCTACTTGAATTACTCCAGATAAATTTTCTTCTAGGCATCTTCCTAGTTCTTGAACTTCTTCTACCACCTGCTTGTTTGTATCTTCCCTGATTTTAATGCCAATTTCTTGAATTTCCATGCGCAAATTTTCCTTCTGGCCCTTCATATCCTCTTTCACCTTTTCAATTTTCTTTCTAAATTCATTATTTTCTTCCCTAATTTCCTTAATCTCCTTTAAATTTTAAATTTTTTCTTCTTCTATTTTCTTTTCCAGCCTGTCCATGTTTCCTGTGATATTGTTAATATCCCCCTTAATCTCCACCCTCATTGTATACATATCTCCTCGCATATTCTTTTCCATACTATTCATATCTGCCCTATTTTCTTCAAATTTCCTATTCATATTCTCATTCATTTTCAAAAGAAATTGTTGCATCCAATGATCATTGCTATTTGTTCCTCTTTGGGGTTCCCGTCTACTATCCTCCTGTTCTTCCCTTTCTTCATCGGATCCACTTTCAACTCCTACCTGTTTACCATCTCTTAACGTCATTCTTCGTTCCATCGTAAATATTTAAATTTTTTTTTATAATAAATTTTTATTATTTTTATAATTATATGCACAGTTTTAATCACCCCACGTTTTGGGTGACAATTATTATAATGTTAACGTCAACCTAATTATCAAGAAAAATTCCTAATTCGCCACACGTTGGGCCGCCAAATTATAATATTTTTAATGTTCTACTGTTTTTATAATTATGTATTATATGATTTTATTTGAAATTTGCTTATTAGATGCTGTTGTTACAATCGTGGTAGTAACTACACTAATGTGAAAACACCTTTATCACTGAATATTTGAAATTTTGACAGGAATTGTCAAATTATTATGCCCGGCTCAGATGTTTATGAAATTTTATATTCTGAAAGATAAATTACTACAAAATCGACTTACTCGCTCTCACCTCAGGGAGGGTTCAAAGATTAAAAAAAATTAATAATTTAAAATTTTAAATTTATAAATTTCCAAAGAATATTCCAAAATTGTCAATTATACTATTGCAAATCTATAGTGACTGCTTGTTCAATATATTCTAAGACCATTAAATTATCTAATGACATCTACAATTTTTCTGTCACTGAAAATTAACTAAATGTCACTGATTATATCAAAAGTTTTATAGGATCCAAAATTTTTCAAATTCAATGAAATAGGAGTTGAATTAATACCAAAGTGATGAAACAAAAACCTCTTACTCTCAGGGTAAAAATTATTTAAATAATTGAAAGTATTAAAAGAGAGTAGGTTCTTTCCAAACTGACAAAGAGATTGGAGATAACGGAGCCAGTTCTCAGGGCTCTGTTATCTGAAAGAAGTTTAATTAAAGAAAAAAAATGTGAAAAAGAAAGAGAAAGAGAGAGAGAGAAAAACAAAAAAAAACAGTAAAGTTACATCAATAGTAAGGGCGCCACTAACTTTGTTCCTAAACAAAATTAGAAAAAATCAACCTCCTTAATCAGTCAACTCTTACCTGCTGTGCTCTGCTAGTTTTTAGACAATACTTAAGCAAAAAAAATGTAATGAAGGCTATTTCACAGGTCTTTCTGTATAATAAATAAAACAACAGACTACTAATATGAATGAATATAATGAATGAAAAAATATTTAAACGTGTTACATAGTTTGACAATAATAGGTTAGTAAAAGTGTGTATGTGAGAAGAAAAAGAAAGTATAAATAAAAACTAAGACAAGCTGTACAAATATGAATGGTGAAGCCATACAATATAATTTTACTTATCTTGAAGTATCAAGTCGAAGTCGATTCTCCATAAAATCTTCCTAGATTAAATAATTCTCAGTATAATACATAGTTGAGTATCTAGATCATGAATTGGCTCTTATGGAAACACCATTTCTTGTGAGTCAATACAAATTGCCGACAAATCTTCACCTTAGTTCTTCCGTCGGGTGATTTTAGTTAAGTTTACCGGAATAGTTAAATTATTCCAGGCGGTATCGCAGTAATCCCTGCGAATTTGTTCTTAGAACAAGTTTTTTTAATAAATATACAGAATATTTAAAACTTTTATCAGGATTTCTGCGACCAGCATTCTCTATTACAATCTCTCGTATCGTGCCGCATTCCGAATTTCTATTCAGGATTTTTTTCTGTGAGATATCTATACAGTTTATTCCACCAACATTTAAATAGTTGTTTAAAACATTGGCAAGGAAGGACGTGTGGTCTATTCCACCAATAAATTTAACATGCATCGCTGAATTATTTATTTAAAACTCTATTAGAAATGTTAACTGCTAAGTGAACGTTTCATACCCCTAACAGCCAAGAAAAAAAATTATTCAAAGGGACAGTCTACCCAATTAGTAACTGCTCTTACTTATCAACATAGAACCCTAAATCGAATACGAAAAAAATTTACATTAGGAAAACCAAAAACCCAGATATACATTTTCAGGGACTTAAGTACTGATACAAGGGAACAGTCTACCCGTTTAGTAACTGAACTTACTCAAACCCTTAAAATACAGCATAACAAAAGAAAATTTTAGACAAAAAGAAATGAAAGATAAAAAACACACCCTCATACATGTTCTGCACTGTCTGCATCCGATATCCACCGTCAGGTCAGATGCTGAGAATCCCCATGGCTCAATCTAGAAACAGAAGGTGTGCCAAGTTGTAAGTGATCACACAAGACCGAAATTGCGCAAACTTAGCAGCAAAGAGAGCCTCGTATTCCGATTCAACTGCTTTCACATTGCCCCATAACAACTTCAAACACTCCACACCGCAATGTAGCTCGAACGAAGACACTACACAACGTCCAGTTCAGAGTACTGCACACTCAATGATATTCTAGGATATCATCAACGCTAAAATAATAACCTGAAGGGTTATTAAATGATACCAAAAAGACAAAGTCGGGAAGAAACATAAAAAGATATAGAAAAAGATTAAAAGTTGGAAATTTATTAAGATGGTCCAACATTAACCACCCATTATATGAAAGACAAGTTAGGTATTTGTCACGAACCTTATTCACTGAGTGCATATTTGTTCTGAAGGTAAGGAATATAGGAAAAGACATTTGCCCAGGAGTGATATTTCAGGGTTGCCCCTCGTTATCCGTAGACCGAACTGCAAGCAACACTGGTGAGAATAAACTCACAAGAATACTACCCCAGATAAATTCTTTAAATCAAAAATAAAAGTTAAAATAAAATGATAATAGGAAGAGAAAAGAATAACATAATATGGCTCAGATAAATAGGTCGATAAAACTCATAACTAATTGCCGTATCCTATAACTAATGAAAGGAAAGAAAAAAAATAAAAAAACTTACTATTCTCATTGAGAATATAGACGTCACAATCAGGTAAAGGAACATCAAAAACACTCCGCAATATTCACAAGAGGGAAGAAGTAAGCTTTAAAGAAAATACAAATACTGTCACAAGGGAATGGACGATGATTCCTGCACTAACATATTTAACAACAACAAGTCATTATCTAATGGTGAGGTAACCAACTCCAAACTTATTCGTATCTACTTTTCGATATTGTGAATCATTAAAGTAAAGATATTGTGTTTTTAATGCCTAGATTAATATTATAATCTAGTGTATATGAGTCATAGTCAGGTAAAGAAATATCAAAAAGATATTTTGATGTTTCTATGTAGATAATAATAAGAATTCATAAGAATCCTAAATAGCAAACAGAGAGAAAGTAAATTAGAGGAAATACAAATACTGTCACAAAGGAATGGACGATTATTCCAGCACTAACATATTTAACAACCATATGTCATATTCTTAAGGTGAGGCAATAAACTCCAAACTTATTTGTTCTATCCTCTCAAATTCCCTTACTATAAGATAAAGAAAATATGTTTTCTTGACAGATAGGAATTTTAATTTCTACGGTAGGATATATCAAGATAATTATAGATATTTTTGAATAGTGAAAATAACTATTTGTTAGATAGAGATAAGCGTTTAAGAACACTGAAAATTAAATTCCTTTCAATGAACTGGATTCATTTGGAATCTAACTAGAAAAGATAAAGATAAAAATTTTAAGATAAAATTAAACCAACTATTAAGTAACTTAGATAGATCATTTCTGTGTTGCTGTGCCAAAAGAGGTAAGAGTCAAATTTGCTATAACTATTATAGCAAGCTAGGATATATACTATACAATAGATGTCTGGTGGGACAATATTTAAATGTACAGAAGACGCACGATTTATGTCTGCTGCGACACAAGATAAGATAAGGTAAAGATAAATTTTCGACACGAGATAAAATAAGGTAAAGATAAAGCTCTGTGTGTCATTCTCTCTAACACACAAAAACCCTAGGTAAGATAAATTTTTTTCAGTTTGTGTCATTTGACACAATTCAACTGAAAACGGTAAGATAAGATAATATTTTTCAGTATGTGTAACTACACATTTCGACTGAAAAGATAAGTCTACAAATTAGAAATATAATATGGAACATTCAAATTTTAGTGATACTAATTACCGTTCCAACATCACATAACTCTAATTCAGTAAACAAAAATAATATTAATTTCTTAATACTTTCTAATTTCAAAAATATAATCTACAAGATAAACCTAGGTTACCAACAAATTAATTTAGCCAAGAGATTATTTTCAACTCTCTGCACAACACAGAAAAATCTACAGTAAAATTACTTTTGCAGATAAGGTAAAAATGTGTTCATCTAACAAATGTTCATTCACTATCCGAAGATACTGAGTCAGGATTATTTTCATCATCGGTAGAGTCACTTGATTCATCAGTAGATAAGTTATATTCTTTTAGATCTTTAATATGCCATCGTCCTATATTTTTGCCATTACTATCTTTAAGTTCATAAATCAAGGGAGATATAACACGGTTAACAGTACAATGTATATATTTAGGCATAAATTTTGCAGAAATAAATTGAGCTTTATCAGATTTCTGATAATTCTTTTTCCAAACATGATCACCTACATGAAATTTAATATCGCGCTTACGAAGATTATAACGGTTACTCGATTTTATGTAAGCCTTGTGTAATTTTTTTCTAACATCTTCGAAAATTTTTGGCATTTCTTGAGTATCCTGCAAACGGTGTATTTTATCAGCAATTGCAGGCTGATTATTTGCATTTTCTGCAATATTCCCGAAGAATGACCCTGATACGGGTACGTTTCTAGCAAACACAAGAAAAGATGGTGGAAATTCTGTGACTTCATGTTTAGACAAACGAATTGCCTGAGCTATTTTCTGTAATTCTACATCCCAAGTTCTATGATCAGAGAAACAATATGAACGTATTGCAGTAACAATAGATTTATTCACACGCTCAGTATGATTGGCTTGAGGAGTGTAATTTGCAGTGTACCAAATACTTTGGACATTGTACTTAGACATCAAACTTTTAAACAACTGACTAGTGAACTGTTTACCATTGTCTACAGCTACTATTTGAGGAACTCCAAAAATTAGAAAAACATTATTTTCAATAAATTTCACAATCGCAGAAGAGGTAGCTTGTTTTAAGGGTTGAATTAAAACAAATTTAGAGAAGAAATCAACAATGACCAATGCACACGTATTTCCCTGGCGAGATCTAGGATATGGGCCTATTAAATCACAGGAAATTAACTGGAAAGGAAACCCTATGTTACGATATTTACCCATGAGACCAGCTTGTGGCAAATTTGTGGGCTTACAGGCAGCACAAACTTTACAGCGGCTCACATATTTTTGTACACTCTGTCTCATTTTGGGCCAATAATATAACTCTGAAATTCTTTCTAATGTTTTAAAAACACCGAAATGAGCTGCAGTAGGATCATCATGAAATTTAGATAACAATTCAAGTCTGTTTTCCGTTGGAACTACAATTTTCCAGTCAGTTAAATTGCAAATATTGGCATACTTGTTAAAGACATGCTTATATAGAATATTATTTTCCACCTTGAAATTAGGATAACTATCCGGATCGGTTTGAACCTTATTTATCATAATTTTATACCAATTATCAGGTTTTAGTAAAGATAAATCTAATACATTTATTTCCGGCACCCTTGATAGAAAATCTGCAGGTACGGTACCCGTTGCTCTACGATGGACTATCGAAAAATTGTATTGTGAAAGTTGTAGAATCCACCTAGCTAATCGTGGTGATGGTTTCTTCATGTTATTTAACCAAACAAGAGAAGAGTGATCGGTGATGACAGTAAAATGTCGTCCCAGAAGATAATAACGAAAATGATCAATAGATAATAGGACTGCAAGGGCCTCTTTTTCAGTAGTTGTGTATTTCTTTTGACATTTATTCAATTTTTTACTATAATAAGCTACTGGATGTTCCAACCCATCTTCTAACTGAAAAAGCACACTTCCAATACCTACATCACTTGCATCACACATTAGATAAAATGATTTGTCAAAATCAGGACTACAAAGTACAGGAGCGGTAGTTAAGACAGTTTTTATATCTTCGAAAGCTTTTTGAGCTTCCGGTGTCCAACTTATTGGTTGATTTTTTTTTCTATTCGATAAAAGATCAGAAATGGGAGCAGATAAAGTAGAAAAATTATTTAAAAAACGACGATAATATGAAACAACACCTAAAAATCTACGCACCTCTGTAGTTGTCCTCGGTACAGGATAGTTAGTAATAGCTTTAGTTTTTTCACCGTCAATACTTAACCCGTTTTCATCCAAGGTATAACCTAAATAGCGAAGAGAAGGACGACAAAAATGACATTTATCAATATTTACCGTTAAATTAGCCTCTTTTAATTTCTCATAAACTTTAGACAAAATTTCAACATGTTTATCAAACTGTGATGTACAAACAATTATATCATCAAGATAATAAAAACAATATGGTTCTAAAGATGGACCTATTACCATATCCATTAATCGTGACATGGTAGCTGGACTTGAGATTAAACCAAATGGTGTACTTGTAAATTGAAATAGTCCTCTAGAACGTATTGCGAAAGCTGTTTTTGGACGAGACGACTTTTCTAAAGGTATTTGATAGAAAGCATGTTTTAAATCGATACTAGAAATATATCGCGTATCCCTTAGTTGACTAAGAATTACCTCGATATTTGGAATCATATACGAATCTGCTTTAGTTTGCTTGTTTAAAAATCTAGCATCAAGAAGTAACCTTATACTACCATCAGGTTTATGAGTTAAACAGATAGGAGAACAATAAGGAGATGTACTTGGTTCAATAACCCCTAATTTTAATAATGTATCTATCTCATTATTCACATGAACTTCCATAGCTTGAGGCAATGGATACTGTTTTATTTTAAATGGAGGAGAATTTCCTGTGTCGATAAAATGCTCTAAGATATGTGTCCTACCAATTTTATCCTTAGGGCTAATGCTTTTAAATTTTTCGATAACAACATCAAGTTTAATTTTTTCATCATTTGTTAAAGTTGTGACGTCCTTTACAGTATTGATGACATTTAAAGATAAGGCATTTAAATTCATAGTAAATTTAGAAAAATCTATTTTAATATTGAATGTCTTTAAAAAATCCATTCCTAAGATAACTGTTTGAGTAATTGAAGGTAAAAGATATAATTTTAAAATTCGAGATAACTTATCCACTGTGACATAAGTTTCTACAAAACCACCAACATCATGGTATGTACCATCAGCAGTCGAAACTTGAAACTGTTCGGTAATAGAAATAGGTATAGATAAATTCTTAAGAAACTCAAGACCTAGAGAACCCAAAACACTCAGATTACTTCCTGTATCAATCAAACAAGAGAATGTCTTCCCAAAAATAATAATATCCACATAAGGCCTGTTATCATTATCTTTTCGATATAACAAGTCTAAAAAGTAATTACTAGATAATTGAGTATTTATAGAATTCTGAAATTTATTTACTTTGCTTGATTTGTAAAACGATCTTACTATATTTAACCAAGCTAACCAATCATTTTTATTGAAATAAGATAAGTTATTTTTATTTGAATTTTTAGATAGATTAGGTAAGGAATAAATTTCACTTATTGGTTGCTGGTTGAAGGCGTTATTTCGGAAACTGTTCTTGACTTTGATTGTTTTTTTGAATTTTTTTTGCTTTGGATGTGTGGATCCTGAAGGATTTTGAGGAGCGGTAGGTGTCACCAAAGCATTGACCTGACCGCTTGGTTCGTTTTTTGAACAATTTGGACATTTAGATTTTATAAATCCAGGATTTCCACATCCATAACAGAATACTTTTAAAGCGTATTTACATTGCGGATAAAAATGATTCTGTTCACCACAATTCCAGCAAACTTTATGTGAACTTACTGTAGACACTGTAGATAGATGTCTAGAATTATTAGGATTCCTAGACCGATAAGATGAGGTAAAAGTATTATTTAACTGTGGTTCTAGATATATTTTAGGTTTGCTCGAACTAATACTTGAATTCTGAGAATTCTGTGAGTAGGTAAAAGATTCTTCCAACTTTTTACATTTATCGGTTAACTCTTCGATACTGGTAATATCTAATAAAGCTAGCGGTTGAACATAGTTAGAAAGCAAATTTCTCTTAATGATTCTAATTTTTGATGATTCATCCTGTTTTATTTCTAATCGATTAAATAGACTACACATAGAATTTATATATAACGTAACTTTTTCATTAATATTTTGTTTTCTATTTTGAATTTCATCCAATAAATCTTCCTGATAATTATATGGGAGAAAATCTGACTTTAATTTAGAAACTAACTCTGACCAATTTTGAAATTGACTTCTATTATTTAAATACCAATAAAATGCCTGATCAGTGAAGAGATCTGCAGCGCTAGAAAATAATTCGTTATCTGTTACCCCTCGAGAAATCTTTAAACACTCTACACGTTCTAAAAATCCTGCCAAAGATTCATTTTCTGCAATTCCTGAGAAATGTATTCCCCATTTATATATAGGTACTGGCTTAGAGAAAGTAAAGCTTTGGTTCTGACCCACAGGAGTTGATTGAGCCTGAATAGTGCCCGGTAATCTACCATCAAGTTCACCCTCTAACAACAAAATCTGAGAATTAAACTGTTTTTTCTTTAATTCTTCCTCATCATTATTACATGACAAACGAGACACCCGATTATTTGCATGAGCTAATCTACATGTTAATCTGAGATATTCATTGTCCCTATCTGATCCTACAAATTCTGAAATTTTTCTGCTCAAATCAGATAAAGTTAACTCTATACCGTTTACTTCACTATCAAAATTCAATTGACTATTCTCATATAAAATAGAACTGCGACCGGATGCTTCTTGAGCTAAAATACCCCTCAACAATTTTCTACGCTCCGCTACTGTCGGTAATACTTCAACATTTCTATATGCCAATTCGTGTTCCAGCTCATGAGATAATAAATATTCGACCTTCAATTTATAAGGCAAAGACATTTTTGTAATTAAATTCAATATAGTTCTCTTGGTAATTAAAGTTAAGTATAAATTTTATACTCTAATGATAGAAAAAAAATTTTGAAACAAATACTCAACAAAATTAATTTACAATTTGAAGGTCACTGAAAGGTAACAAATGAATTGATATAAAAACTGAGTAATATATGAATCGTTAAGCTTCACACCAGTTATAAATATAATATAACATATATCATATAATATTTCAAACAACGAAAAAGATGTATATATTTATTACACAGGACCTGTTTTATAAAAGCAGAAAGCATAGAATATAATTAAAAGTTAAACAGTGAACATTATATCAAAGATATTTCCCCCCTAATAGCAGGAAAAAAAAATTTTCAAGTATTAAAATTTTTTACCAAAAAGAAATAGCAGATAACAACATGTAAGAGTTAATACACGTTGGAGCGCCAATGAAACAAAAACCTCTTACTCTCAGGGTAAAAATTATTTAAATAATTGAAAGTATTAAAAGAGAGTAGGTTCTTTCCAAACTGACAAAGAGATTGGAGATAACGGAGCCAGTTCTCAGGGCTCTGTTATCTGAAAGAAGTTTAATTAAAGAAAAAAAATGTGAAAAAGAAAGAGAAAGAGAGAGAGAGAAAAACAAAAAAAACAGTAAAGTTACATCAATAGTAAGGGCGCCACTAACTTTGTTCCTAAACAAAATTAGAAAAAATCAACCTCCTTAATCAGTCAACTCTTACCTGCTGTGCTCTGCTAGTTTTTAGACAATACTTAAGCAAAAAAAAATGTACTGAAGGCTATTTCACAGGTCTTTCTGTATAATAAATAAAACAACAGACTACTAATATGAATGAATATAATGAATGAAAAAATATTTAAACGTGTTACATAGTTTGACAATAATAGGTTAGTAAAAGTGTGTATGTGAGAAGAAAAAGAAAGTATAAATAAAAACTAAGACAAGCTGTACAAATATGAATGGTGAAGCCATACAATATAATTTTACTTATCTTGAAGTATCAAGTCGAAGTCGATTCTCCATAAAATCTTCCTAGATTAAATAATTCTCAGTATAATACATAGTTGAGTATCTAGATCATGAATTGGCTCTTATGGAAACACCATTTCTTGTGAGTCAATACAAATTGCCGACAAATCTTCACCTTAGTTCTTCCGTCGGGTGATTTTAGTTAAGTTTACCGGAATAGTTAAATTATTCCAGGCGGTATCGCAGTAATCCCTGCGAATTTGTTCTTAGAACAAGTTTTTTTAATGAATATACAGAATATTTAAAACTTTTATCAGGATTTCTGCGACTACCATTCTCTATTACAATCTCTCGTATCGTGCCGCATTCCGAATTTCTATTCAGGATTTTTTTCTGTGAGATATCTATACAGTTTATTCCACCAACATTTAAATAGTTGTTTAAAACATTGGCAAGGAAGGACGTGTGGTCTATTCCACCAATAAATTTAACATGCATCGCTGAATTATTTATTTAAAACTCTATTAGAAATGTTAACTGCTAAGTGAACGTTTCAGTGAGTTGGAATCAAAATTATATATTATATACCATCAGATAACAAGTGAAAATGAATTATTATTTCCAAAATATAATAAAGAACAATAATCGTACTTCCTACGAACCTTAAAATTAAAAAAACAACCTATATACTAGAAGAACAACCTAATTAACTACTTATTCTAAACGTTCAAATCGTCGAAAATTACACTTGACGTGTATATATGTCAAATAACTATATGCGATGAAATTGTCTATTCAAAAAAATTTTCTCTTCTCTTCAGGTGAAATTTTATATATCTTTAACGTTAATTTTGTCAGTATTCAAAAATGTGATATAGATGCATCTATCTTAATTTTATTTAAAGGCCTGTTAATTCTTGAAAAATAATTTATAAAATCTGGACTGGACTCACCAACTAGGTATCAGGATCACTCGTTCTGATTCTAAGCACGTCTTTTAGAATCGCCGGAATCACTTTTCTAAATTTATAATTTAGAACCCGGAAAAATCACTAACACTATTTCAATATAATTATTTAAGGAATTATTCACGCACTGATCTTATCATGCTAATTATTATAATCTGATGCTATTTTAATATATCAATTACTATTATATTATTCAGCAAATTTGAGAGAACTCATATTAGATGTTCTCTCGAGAGGGGTTCTAAATCAACTAACTAAACTTTTTCCATCTATAATTCTCTTCTCCTTTGGTTACCAAAGAATTCCTTTTTTTTAAAAAAAAATACAAATTTATGTTTTCATATAACAAAGAGAGATTTTCATTCTTTAATTCTAATTGTAATTTTGCTACCAGCGACATCTGTATTCTTTTTTTAAAATCTTTATAAAATCTATGTATCATTAAGTATCTTCTGCATTATTGTCATTCGAAATTGTAATGTCAAGTTTTATTTGCATATTGAATCTTTTAAATTATTTATAATACATTGTATATCACTAGTATTACATCCAAATATGTACATTTTTCTTTCTTTCAATGTTTTCTTTAGAATTTAGATAGAGTATATATATATATATATATATATATATATATATATATATATATATATATATATATATAGGGTGTCCCTGAGTATCCTGCCATATTTCGTGCCTATTACAAATGGTTTCTACTGCTTTGAATTTGTGTAGCTCATTTAGACTAAATCAGTGGAGCTGAGTAGATGACAACTTCAATCCCTCAACACGCGGGTATCACAGGATGAAGCTGTCTCAACCAAATTTTCTAATTTAATCAACATACTTTCTATAGGAAATTGGAAATTCATTTAATATTGCTAAATCTTTTCGCGTCAGTATTGTTTTATCCCATATCTTTTTCCAATGGTGTATAAATAAATTATGTCATTAGAGGGAACTAAATAGATAAAGAACATGCTATTTTTCATAAAGCAAATTCGGTGCAGAATAATTGCAAAATCCATTTTCCTGCTAACTTGATGTTCATATTTTTACTACACAAAATGAACAAGCGTACCCGCCACGACTGTAATGGTAGTTGCATGTTTGATGGACATATAAAAATTTCTAAAACACTTCCAATTTCCGCATTTCCCTATGCTCTAGTTTGGTTGACGCATAATCATGCAAAAATCTATTATTTATTTCCTTATGCTCTAGTTTGATTGACGTATAATCATATGCAAAAATCTATTATTTATTTCCTTATGCTCTAGTTTGATTGACGTATAATCATATGCAAAAATCTACTATTTAATACTAATCCTAAACGATTATCTCTAAGGTGCGTTCATTTATGGTTTAACTTCATTGAAATATATTTTACGTTCTCAACTGAGTGATTTGAGTACACGGGAAATTGAATTATTCTTTTGATGTTGCATATTGGAAAATTAATGAGATTTCATATACATCAAAGATAAAATCAAATTGGACTGACTCCACTTATCAATACATTAATCTACTTACTGTTTGAAAGTCTTACGTCGACAAGTTCTAAAATAATGATAACAAAACATCTTTGATTGTCACATCCTGGAATATAAAATTCCTGCTAACTCACTTTGTTATTTAAATTTTCGTTCATTGGCTCTCGTTCTTGTCTCACTTTCCAAAGACAACGAAACAAACAAGAATTCAAATAAGATATTAGAAATTCAATGTATTAATAATTATGATAATTTTATACAATTTGGTTGTATTTTTCAAGAGTTAATTGTGACGTTTGGATAATACGACGATCTGGTGTACTAGGAAGCAAATTTTCTGAAACTTGAGGAAAATGAATGAAAGTGTGAAGACGATCTTTCAAAAAGAGTCTTGAATTCACTTGAATTGCTAGACTTAGGTGTAACGCTAATGAAGATCATATCAAAAGAATCTTAAGATATAATGAAGTAATGAGGAATCCATCATGACTCTGTACAAGTTTTCAGATCAGTATCATCATTGAAGCTCTTGTCTATTGTACGTTTTAGATAGAATGGACATAAAAAAATATTTAATAAAACTTTTACAAATGTTCGTACAAAAAATAAACAGTGCTTATTCCAACTAAATATATGTTGTCTTTATATACGGGTGTTTCCTAAATAATTAAAAATATTGTAGTGGGCGCTTCGTCACTCCGTTTTAATACTAATAGTTCTCATAAACATGTATGATAAGTTTTGTCGTTAATGATATACAGGGTGCTGAATTGGTTTATTATTTAAACTTTGATGATTCCCACTAAACAAGGAACATAACAAGTCTTATTTGTGATGTTCTTTTTAGAGACTTTTCGTGATATTTAAAACGTTAATAAGATATTTGCTAGATGTCTTAATTTTATTACCAACTCCATTAACGTCCATGTCATGTAAATAAAACATATTTTTGATGTACACAGTAATACTTGAATTGCAGTTACATACACATCCTATGAACTTCTTTTTAGTAACTTCCTATAGGAAACATTCATACGATGTTAATTTGTATACTTCTCACTAATGTCACATACAGAACGTTACTGTAATATCACAAATTAGCATGTTTCTAAGATGATCACATGTTGCAGTTACTTTTACATCTTTCGAAATAATTTTTAGTAACATCCTACTATTACGTCTGTACGATGTTAGTTCATAAATTTGTCGGTAATATCTCATATTAAACATCACATTACAGTAACATAAAAAAAGAAGAAAACAGAAGAGGAACTGACAAACGTAACCAACAGTAGTTATTTGTGTAATTAAATGACAAGCATGAAATAGCGGATGGTTTCCAGTTATGTGTTATATTTTGTGTACAGGAAGCACGTATTTTGCAATAATACTTGAATAAAGTGGTCTTCGTTTTCGTTAGTTCCTACTTAGCAACAGTTTCTATACTTAGTTATAATTCTTCTTATAATGGACGAACAACAATTGTTATCGGTAAGTACCTATTCCGAAATCATAATTATTAAAACTTTCTCATTCAATACTTTAATCGGCTATTATACATTGAAATTCCAGGTGGCGAAATTGTACACTAACATTATATAATAGAGTTTACAAAATAAGGGTTTTCTTAATTTTCAAAATATTTTGGTTAATAAGTATATTTTAAAAACGATTCACATTATTTCAAATCCTAGATATGCATTATACCCTACAAAAAACTTAATATTGCAATAGGGTAGATATTATTATTAATAATAAAACATGCTCATATGTTGGCAGATATTTGAATCCAGAAGAAAATATTTTCAATGGTCAAGATGTTTCAGAAGCTACTTACACAAATAAAATGAAAAACTAATAGTTGGTAATTATGTGATGAAAGTAACTATTTCAGATAGTCTGATACAAACATTGTATTAAACAGTACAAAAAATATTGAATCAAGTATCTCTAGTTCTAGTTTTTGTAGTAGTAGTCTTAGCCATCAATATAATTTTGCAGGTTTAGAAAATTTTAACATTATTATTAACAACTCTTGTGAACAATTTGAGACTGTAAAAACAGAAATTTCTGTTAAAAAGCTCATTTCCATTTGAATATTCACTGAATAAAACAAATAAGCTGTAGGTGTCCCTTACAATGGTACCTATATTAATGTAGTTGAAGAATATGTAACTTATGATACTGAATGCTCGAGTCAACAAACAGCATTTGATTATTTATTATTGTAGAAACACAGCTATTGAATACTCAATTGGGTACAATTGATTATAAACTCATTTAACTTGATAATGTGTTCATTTATCTTTTTCATAAGTAGTTTTCTTGTATACAGTGTATTAATAATGCTTACTTTTCATTAGGTCACAATTCCACGATGTTAATATATAATTTGTCCCAGGATGAAAATAACATGATGAGAATAGTATATTATTTTATACAGAAAAGTGGTATGAATTTTCATAGCTCACCTCAATTTACCTGCCAAATGAAGTGAGGCATGTAATAGGAGGTAAATCATGAAAAGTCACTTCTCGAAATAAAATATGTTATTATTCCATTGAAGAACCCCGCATGTATCTTATGGAAAATGGGTCCCAGTCAATTGGCTGAAAATTAAGTTTGATGTAACGTAATGTATCATTGAATCTTTATGGTGTAAAATTTTTATTAGTTCCAATATAATCAAAAACCTAGTCTAATAAATTATCTGTATACTAGCTGTAATGTATGTGTATCCGTTAAACTTTATTAATTCAGTTTTAAAGTATGTTACGTTATCGTAACTACGGATTAATACACCCTTTTTCATTTCTTGCTTTCACTGAATGTTTTCAATAGTTTCCACTTTCCAGACTTGTTATGTAATATGCTGACACATTTTTATTTTTTTTAGGTTGGATTCCTGGACAAGATATTTTTTTTTCTAATTTTGTACCTGTTTTTATCAAATTTTCTGTACTGTTCATCAATAGTTAATAAACGTTTTAAATCCCTCATTTTATTTTAAATGTACAGGATGAACAACTAAAAACGACTGTAGGCCACATGTCTGAAAAGAATCATGGTACAACTTTCAAAAAAATTTCCTTTAGGTAAGTGATCCTTAAAAATTGCTGAAAATATTTTGCAGTCTCTAAAATATCCGCTAGGGATGGAATGAACACTCGAAAACAAAATACTCCAGAAAAACATAGTAAAGGTGTCCTAAAAATACAATTTTTGAAATCATGATGATATTATGAATAAATTTAATTAAAGAGATTTTTTGCCATTATTCTTCAAATAATGGGTGGGGAACGTTCAAACTAATGTATAACTTTTTCGTTTTTTAACTGGAATTAATGATTTTAGCTGCATTTAATGAGATTGATAACAAAATTAGATAATTTTGTATCCACTCGGAAATTTCAAATGTAAATTGAAGCATTTTTTAAATTTTTTTTATCTGATATTGTAAATCTTGAAATAGATTCCTATTTTCTTAACACCTTTCCATCAGAATTCAAAAAATGCCTCATTACATTTGAAATTTCCGAGAAAATGGGAAAATTGTCGACTTTTTAACAAAATTGTTCAATTTTGTTATTTTTGTTAAGCATATCTTATTAAAGAGGAAAAACTCTTAAATGTCGCCAAAAACATGGATATTGATTAAAAAAAAGTGTTACGACATTTGTTTTTTGGGTTAAACCTTCCCCTCACCCCTCACTTGAAGAATAAGGACAAAAAGTCCCTAACTACATTTTTTCATAATCTGAACAATATATCAAAAATTTCTAGGATACCTTTAGTACGTCTTTTTTGGAGATAATCACAGTATTATGTTTTAAAGTGTTCATTCCACCCCATAGCAGATATTTTAGGAAGTCAAAAATATTTTCCAATTATTTTTCAGAATAATTTTCCTGAAGGTATTTTTTTAAAGTTGTACCATGACTATTTTTTGAAATATGGCCGACAGCCAGAGTTCTTAGTTGTTCACACCGTATTTGCTGATTAGGCACAGAAAAATCGATAGGATGTTATCTAGACTGTTTGAGTTATATTATTTAGAGGTTTATGTAATGTCCATACAACATCTACGAGAATACACTGTATTGTTTTTGAAATGTCGCATTTAGATCATTGATAAGATGTTATTTTTTAGACATTGCATTAACATCGACATGATGTTAAAAGGCATTTCAAAATGTAACAGAAATGTTGTTTTTAGTTCGTTATAAAGACTTACTTTTGAGGAAGTTCTAGTAACATCACAGTAATGTAAAAAAGCAGCGCTTTAACATCACTGAGAAGTTAAGTTGAAACATCATAAAAGTTAACATCCACAAGCTGGGCATAAGAGCTTGTATAGATGTACATGTGATGAAAACAAGAGGAGAAAAAGGAAGAACAGTATCACAATGTGATGTTGAATTAACATAACTGTAATATTGATTTGCATAGAGGGTTTGTAATACCGGTGGAATAATGACGTATTTTTTTATGATTGTACGTACCGCCCTCTTTCAATTTTTACTAATTCAATTCTTTCCAATCCATAAAAGTAGCCGCTACGAATTTTTTTAAGGTGATTTTTAATAAAAAAATTCAGCCACCTTAAAAAATTCGTAGCCGCTACGTTTATTAATTCAAAAGACCGAAATTAGTAAAAGTCGAAAGAGTTGAGTAAGTACAATTATAAAAAAAATACGGCACTTTTCCACCGGCATTACAGGTTATAATACATCAAACATTAAATAATACAACAATTCAGCACCCTGTATCTCATTATAAGAATGATTTTATTTGAATACAACCGATCTGTTAGAGCGATGGTCAACTAAACTACCACTACAACCCATGTTTTATGTTAGAAGTAATTTAACATTGCACAACGTTAATTAGGAAACGTTTGATTCAGAAGTGTAAGTGCATATTAAAATTGAAGTTATAATCTGCATTGGCGTGTGAGAATATAGAACATGGCTTATACAAAAGACGTTCTAACTGCTTAAACTTGCTAAACTAATTCGAGGAACTTGCACATTCATACTAAAGTTACGATTAACACAGTAAATTCCAGTTCTAGTTCGACGTGTTTTGCAACTAAGATTCTCTCGTAGTATTTTCTAGATCTTATCAACCAATTGCATTTCCCTAGGTGTTTAAAGGACTACGAAGTTGGGAAAGTTTTCATACGGTTAATAATTATCAATATTGGATTGAGTCAATTCGTATTTTCGTATTCCAATGATACGCTTATTATGGATTTTCAAATTCAACAAAACTATTCATACTATCAGAACTATCAATTTATCATTTGAAGGCTACACGGCAGGAACGATGAAAGTCACTTTAATTTCATTTTGCAGAAACGAATTTTAAAGTATAAATCAAATCATACAATTTAAGTTTTATAACAACTATTTTTTAATGGATAATCATTAATTGGTGAATACAGTAAAATATCCTTTAGATCCCTATAATTTTTTCTTCTATTCATTTTTTATTATTTCATCGATATTACAGAAAAAAAATTACAAAAAGGATGTATGTTTATTGAAGAAACAGCAAAATAAAGTTATATAACTACTGGTGTGTAGGTGTTGTTCGAGTGTGGACGTGTTTCGTTTGTGGTCCTATAAACATAAAGTTTTGACAATAGATCAAGAAAGATAAGCAACACTAGTAAGTTTGTTATACAAACATTATTTTTATTACATCTAATCCTGAAATAGTTATTGAAATCAAAAGTAACTTTGATAAGTTCAATCCAGTTAAATGGTATTTAGATAGCCCAGGGGCTATCGATTAAATTGAAAAAAATTGAAAATAATTAAATGACACATACACAAAATGGCTTTAGAGGAGAACATTCAACAGATACTAATGAGCTTATCTGATTTTAAAGCAGAAGTCCTCACGGAACTTGCTAATACAAGAGCGGAATTAAAAAATTCAATTGAAGCAGTAGAAGCACGCATTGCATTAACAACAGAAGACTTAAAAAGAAGAATAAAAACACTTGAAACAGAGAAGCAAGAATTAAGCGACAAGCTTGAAATCCTTGAAAGAAACAGCAAAAAAAAGAATTTAATAATATTTGGATTAACCAAACCTAATTTGGAGATAAGCGTTGAATCTTTTTGCGACGAAATTAAACGTCTACTAAATATTGAAATTTTAGAAAAAGATATATCTAATTTATACACACTAGGCCGCTCAGATACCGCTCCCTTAAAAATAGAATTTATTTCCGAATTAACGAAGAATTATATATTAAGGAACTGCAATAGACTAAAATCTTCAAATATTAGAATATCGCGGGACCTTACTATACTACAGCGTGAAGAAATAAAAATTCTAAGAGCTAAATTATTCGAAGCACGAAAGAATCAGAGCGAAACGAGTTATATAAAGGGAAACAAATTATTCGTAGGAGATCAAGTATACACTATAGAAGACCTTCGATATATTCAAGAAGAAAAATGTCAGTCAAATAGTGCCCCGGCTACTCCTACACAGATATATAGTCAAGAACAAACAAAAAATACTGTCCAGGAAAATTCAGAAAAATCTAACGCGCCCTCTACCACTGACACTCCAAAAAATAAAAGAGTAAATCAAGGAACCAAACCATCAACAACTAAGTTTATCAACTCGAAAAAGTCTTTAGATTAAATTAAGACCAGATCTGGGTCCAGTTATACAATATTTTAATTGTTTCATTCTATATTATACTGTTCGCATTTTAAAGCTTGGCTCCTCAACTAATTCAAAAAATATACTAGTTTTAATGTTTAGTCTTCTTTTAGCAACAGGTTGTTTTGTTTTTTCTTTTTTTTGTGTAATTAAGTCTTATTGTAAAAATGAATGCTTATATTCGGGACTATGATAACCAACCGGTAAACTCAAATAAAATATATAGTGCGGATATGTTCAAAAATCAAATAAATCAAAACGATTTCAAATTATTTCATACAAATATCCGTAGTCTTGCGAAAAATATTGATGATCTCACCGTATTATTGGATAATTTGTCTGTCGAATTCGACCTAATCATACTGACCGAAACAAGGAAATTATATGATCACACAATATTTAAAATACAGGGGTATGACAACATTCACAACCAAGGCAGTTTGAATAAAAATGATGGTGTACTGGTTTATGTGAAAAGTAGCCTTAACTATACCACCAAAATAGAATGGCTAGGTGAAATTAAAGTTGTAACGGTGACAGTCATTGACAAAAATAAAAAAATTGAAATTAATGCGATTTACCGTTCACCAAATAGTGACCCAAAAATATTTAATCAAAATTTAATCACATTTTTGAACGATCGCAAAAGAAATCTCACTCGGGTAATAACTGGAGATATAAATATAAATCTGTTAAATAATAATAATGAAGTCGTTGATGAATATAAAAATATAATGAGTGCCTTCGGATACATTTCATATATAAATGAATATACAAGACTACCCTCGCAAACATGTTTAGATCATTTTTTTATAAATGATCCCCATTCATCAAATTGTAAATCATACATTTTCAAATACAACATAACAGACCATTGTCCAATAGCCCTTACGTTTGAACGAGAGCGGGAGAATAATCAATCAAGCAAATATAACTATAAATATTACATCGACTATAAAACACTTAGAAACAACTTAGCTTCAGAAAAATGGGAAAGGTTATATAAAGAAAAAAATATAGATACGGCAGCAAATAATTTTATAAATATATTAAAAAGTAACATCGAGAAGTGTACTAACAAAGTTAAAATAAAAAATAAACAAAAATTTAAACAAAAATGGATGACACAGTCACTAGCCAATCAAATATTGGAAAAAAATAAGTTCTACAAGTTGTCTCTAAAACATCCTAAAGATAAAGAATTGAAAAAACAATACAATAATAGTAAAAATAGTATTGCAAAATTAGTAAAAAACGCAAAAAAAGAATATTATCAGAATTACATTAATGAAAATCAAAATTCGTCAACATCTATGTGGAAATGCATTACTACTATATGTGGTAAAAAAAAATCTAAGAAACCAATAGATTTAATTAAGTTGGATGAAAGAAACATTGATAATAAGAAAGAAATTGCAAATGCTTTTGATACTTTTTATAGTGAAATAGGAGAAAAACTTGCAAATAATATCCCAATAGTCCCAAACTTCACAGAAAACCTTGAACATGTTGAAAATTCCATATATCTTACTCCCACTACTGAAGATGAAATTTTAAATACAATTAAGCAATTAAAACCTAAAAAATCACCGGGCGAAGACAATATACATTCCGAAACATTGCAAAAAATTGATGTTAACATAGCAGCTCCATTAAACTATATCATAAACCATTGTTTCAGTACTGGACATTTTCCAAACATTTTTAAAAATGCCATAATAAAACCGCTACATAAAAGTGGAGGAAGGAGTGAAATGGGAAACTATAGACCTGTATCGTTGATATCGAATGTAAGCAAAATTATGGAGAAAATTATAAAATCAAGGTTATGTTCCTTTTTAAAGAGATACAATATCCTTTCAGACCGTCAATATGGGTTTAGTGAGGGTAAATCTACTGAAGATGCTATCTACAATCTCACGTCTATTATTTACCAATCGATAGATCAAAATGTTCCCGTGGTGAGTGTCTTTTTGGACTTGTCCAAAGCTTTTGATACGGTATGTCACAAAATTCTTATGGAAAAATTATACAGATATGGAATACGGGGCAATGCGTACAACTTAATAAAAAGTAACCTATCCGATAGAGTTCAAATGGTCACCATAGATGAAACATTAAGTACGCGACAAAAAGTGACATGCGGTGTTCCCCAAGGTACTGTTTTGGGACCAGTTCTGTTTCTTCTATACGTTAACAGTATATTTTCTGTAAATCTTCAGGGTACAATAACCAGTTTTGCAGACGATACTGTAATTACATATACATCTGCTACATGGGTGGATCTGAAATGTAAAATGGAAAATGATTTTCAAAATTTAGAAAAATGGTTACAATATAATAAATTAACAATAAATTATAAAAAAACCAAATACCTACCGTTTTGTTCATACAAAACTGGACTACCACAATTAGGTCCAATAAATGTAGGGAATGATATTGCTATATGCGAGGGACACAACGTGAAGTATCTGGGCATTCTAATAGATAGACACTTAAGATGGGACCTACACTGTAAAGAAGTCGTAAATAAAATTAGAGGTCACATACCAAAATTTAGAATTTTGCGAGATTTTCTAGATATTAAGAGTTTAAAATCAGTATATTTTGCTTTGGTGGAATCGATTTTGTCCTACGGTGTATTGGGATGGGGAGGGGTGTATGACCAGTATCTGAACGGAGTACATGTAGTTCAAAAATGGGTATTAAGAATTATATACAGTAAAAATATTCTCTTCTCAACAGATAAATTGTATAATGAGTTACAAGTCAAAGATATTCGACAGCTCTACTTTCAAAAAATTCTATTATTTATTTATAAAGAAAGATATGTACTTACTTCATATAGCCACTGTTATAATACCAGACACCACGATGGTGTTATTCGGCCTAGGCGTGTGAAGACTATTGGACAGAGAAATGCATATTACTTAGCACCGAGAATTTATGCAATGGTACCCAAACATTTAAAAACGATAAACAAATATAGTAAATATAAAAGGCAAATTAAGAAATGGATTACGGAAACGGATAGATCAATATTTTCTGATCTAATAAATTGTAAATAAAGACCATAATTCAACGAACCCGACACTAGAAAATTTTACCTTATACTCCCATTGCCGTATGGCGAAAAATTTAATTTTGTTGAAAAATCCCGAATATATCGCACACATTAATTTTAGTCAAAAATTCCCGAATATGTCGCACACACAAGTTCTAATATTAAGACAATATCGAACAATACGAAATGTAAAAATATTTAAATGGTATTTTACATCACAAAACAAGCAGCTTTATACACTGCTTCTGTGATTATTATATTTATTCATATATGTACTGTATATTTCAGTTGTTAAATTTTACTTGAATAAATATTATTATTATTATTATTATTACTATAATAATAAATAATGAGATCCGTATTACTAAAACAGGGTGAATACAAAAAATTAATATTCACTAACGATGTTATAAGTAAGACGAAGTTCTCTTTTCTCTCTCTTATTTCATTTTTTCGGAGCGCATTCTGTGCAGCCTATTTCTTATTCACAGTACGAACTTTTACCTCTTTTGCATTCTTTTTCGTCACGACTATCGAAAAATGTTCCGCTACAAAACTGCTTGAGGTGTTGAAGGTCTTTACACTTTTCTACACTAATTGGCAATGAATCTGTCAAAATGAAAAAACTAATGGGATGAAGCTAGTAGGTAAAATTAATAAGAACTTACTACCTGTTTAAGTTTTGTCGATGAAAAGAAATTAATGGGTTCTTGCTATATAATTATTTCGGACAATAGCGGAGGTACGAACCACAAAAGTTTCGAAGGCTCCATTTTAGTTTTCTCTAAGCGACTTCACATACTCAATCGTGAATGGGTCTGACAGCGAAAGGGTATTTTCTTTTAGAGGTTGGCAAAAAAAACTGATTTCATTGTCGAATTGGGGACTGATCTACTTCTATAACTATAAATGGGCGTGGTTTTGTTCGGGCTCTTCTAAATTCGTCTAACAAATCTTCAACAGTTTTAGTTTTGGTCTGCTGGTTATTAAATCGCATATTTATAAACCAATCCAAGACAAATAATGCCCGAAATTTGAACCAAACTCCCACTACCCAAAAAAAGAAGGGGACAAGCTATAATAAACTGTTTAAGAATTGGACATACACGCTAACACACCAACATGACGTAACAAAAGAAACCATACCTTTATGTCAAACATGTCAGACTCAACTCACAGTAAGGCATCTATTACTTAAAAGTCCAGAAAATGAAGAACAAATGGTAATTATTCTGGTTTCCAGACCATTTTTTGTAATTGAAATTCGCAATGTACTGGTTCAAATGAACTGTATAAATTTAAAATAACGAAACTGCCTAATTGATGGAACAAATTTGCTTTATTTGGTTACACTACAATAATAATATACTTGTTACACTATTGTTCGACTGTATTTAATTTACAATCAATGGTTACGAAAAATGCCGGTCGGAACATGATACAGACAGTACGGTTTGTTCAAAGATCTTTCATGAACTGCCCATAGTGCACATGGCGCGGCCAAGATGGTCGGTTTTATACTATTGACACCTTACACTTCGCACTCTACGCGCGTTAGGCGCTGATTGGCTGGTTTAAGTATTTGAGTACCGTTTCAATGTCTTCTTAAGTGATAATTGTGAAGATCAGCAGATATAGTTTTCCTGGTTTTCTATATCATTGCACAGTTATACTGATCTTAATTGGAAAAATGATATCCAGGATATCACCATAGGGCTAATAATATCTAAGCTTCAATATTTGTAATATCACATCTTCTTCTTTTTTCTATAAACATATATTAAGCCAATCACAAGTTAGGTTACTTCTTGGTCTAGCCAAATATAACTACTAAACATCAGGTAGGCATAAAATGAAATGTAACTTCTGTCATTCTGACAATGATATTGATTTATCGAAACAATTGTAAATTTTTTAGAATTTTCAATAACTTGTATTATATTGTGGAATTAACTAGAGACCTTGAGTTTCATTTAAAAACACTAATCAAATCTTCTTCTTCTTTTCTTAATCCTTTTGCCCTTTCAGGAGTCGGGTGTGGATTCCGTGACCTGTACCCATTTCTTCCATGCCTTTCTGTCTCTTGCTAGATTTTTCATTTCTGCTATGGTCTTTCCTCTTTCTAAACCTATCTCTTGTATTTGGTCTAACCATTTCATTCTAGGCCTACCCCTTTGTTTTTTGATCGGTTTTCCAATCTCCAATATTTGCCTAGTTAATCTGTTTGGTTCCATTCTCACCATATGACCATACCAGCTGAGTTGTCTCTTTTTTATTTTATCAGTTATCGGTTTCTGTTTAGTTGTCTCTGTAATGACGTCATTGCTAATCCTATCTCATTTAGTTTTCCCTGCAATTTTTCTTAGATGCTTCATTTCTATGGCATTCATTTTAGTTTCGTCTTTTTTTCGCACAGTCCAATTTTCACTTGCGTATATTTTTGTAGGAACTGTTATCATATTATGAATTTTCATTTTTACTTCTAAGTCTATATCTTTATGTCCAAGAATTGTTTTAGTTAGAGAGTAATATATTTTAGTTGATTTATTTGCTCTGCTTGTTATTTCTGCATATATTTTCCCATCTTCTGTTACTATACTTCCTAAATATTCAAATGTTGTTACTCTTTCTAGAGTCTGGTTTTTGCATTTAATATCTCTATTATTTTGATTACCTGGTTGCTTTTCATTTATTTTAATCACTTTTGTTCTATTCATGTTCACCTCCATAATCATGTTATCTACTTCTTTAGTCCAAATATTCACTAGTTTTTTCATTTTGTTCTTTGTATTCGCCACTAAAACCACATCATCTGCATATAGTAGACTACTCAGTTTTATTGGTTCTAAATTTCTGTGTCCAATTAAAGTATTCAGCTGCTCATATTTTTCTTTGATTCGTTTCACAATCTTATCCATGATTATTATAAACAGTAGTGGGCTCAAACTGCCTCATTGTTTCATTCCCTTACACATTTTGAATTCTTCAGACCTTTGGCATGCAATCTGTACCTTGGCTCTAGCTGTCTCGTATACACTTTTAATTATATTTATTAAGGTGGGTGGTACTTCCATTTCCTTAAGGGTTCTCCATACTTCTCTTCTATCTACTGTATCAAAGGCTGCTCTTATATCTATAAATTTGAGGTAAATTTCTTCTCCCCCTCCTATTTTTCTTTCTTCTATATTCCTTAGTATATAGATATTATCATTTGTTTGTCTTTCTGGTCCAAAAGCTCCCTGTTCTTCTCCTAATTTTGGTTCTACATATTCTCTTAATCTTTTTTCTATTATTTTTGTGTACACTTTATAGCTAGTTTAGGCCGAACATATTGCTCTGTAATTCTCACATTGTGTCTGTTCTCCCTTTGTATAGATGGGTACTATTAAGTTATTTTCCCATTTTCCTGGAATTTTTTGTTGTACCCATGCTTCTTTGCATACATTCCATATGCATTCTTTTCTTCTTTCTCCTACCGATTTAATCATCTCTGGCGCTATCCCATCTGCTCCATTAGCCTTGCCAATTTTGATTTTTTGTATTGATCTGTCTCTTCTTTATGGATTCGTTGTAGTTGGTCGATTTCCTCTTCTGCGGTTTATATATTCTCTTCCGGTGTTAATGTATGGAATTGCTCTGTATAGTATTCTTTCCTTGTTTTCAATATTTCTTCCATTTCCGTTAGTACGTGGCCTTGTCGATTTTTTATTGCTCTAATATCTTCACATTTATTTCCTCTCAAACTTTTTATTCTTGTCCGAAATTTCTTGTTATCCATCTTATGTTGATCTGTTATTTTTTCTCCGAATTTCTTCCATGAGTCACGTTTTGATTTTTTGACGGCTCTTTTTACAAAAGTTTTCTTCCTATCATATTCCTCTTTGTCCACATGTGATTTTGATGTGATATATTTTTTCCATGCCGTTTTCTTTTCTTCGACCGCTATTTGCATTCCGCTATTCCACCAGTTAGTCTTTTTTATATTTTAATTTTAATTTTTCCACATATCTTCTCTGTTGCTGTTAATATCGTTTTTTAAAGGCGACCATCGTCCTTCAAGTGTCCAATCTGTTTTTTCTTTTCCTAGTTTATCGAATTCTTTGTTCGTCTCATTTTGGTATTTTTTCTCGATATCTTTATTTTTAAGTTTGTGTGTTGCTAGTTTACTGTAGTCTGTAGTAGCTTCGTTCTTGAGTAATTTTACTAGACAAGTTGTCACTACTAATCTATGGCTAGAACCAATTACTGCTTCTTTCTTTGTTTCAATTTTTTGCATTACTTCTGTTAGGTTTTGTGTATATGTTATGTAGTCTATCAGACTTTCAGCGTTTCTTCCTTCTGCCACCAACGTTTATTTATCATTTAGTTGTTGTTCCCATCTATCAATTTTAGTCCATTTCTGTTAATTATTTCTTCTCCGTGTTTTCCTATACAACCCATTCCTCTATTGTAATCATTATTATTCTCTTTTCGTTTTCCTCCCTTACTTCATCTAATACTCTTTGCAATTGAATATAAAATTCTAAAATTTCTTCCTCTGCCGTTCCTTCTACTGGCCCATATATTTGTATTAAATTGATTATTTCTTCTAATTTTGTACTAATAACTATTATTCTCGAGTCGACTGCCTTAAATTGTATTACCTTTTGTTTAATTTCTTCTGTAACGATTATTCCTAAACCCTCCTTTGCCCTTTGTTCTGGTTTTACTCCTGAATGATATAATGTATGCTTTGTTGTTAGTTGCGAACATCCTTTGCCTTTTTTCTTCGTTTCACTTAGTCCTAGAATTTGAATATTATTTTTTTCCGTTTTTTCAGTTAATTCTAATTCTTCCCCTTTTAATGTGTTTATATTCCATATACCTATGCCCATCTGTAATTTTTCCGTGTTCTGAGTTCTGTGTTTTTTACTGTTACTCTATTGATGATAATAATCCTTTAATTTTTTATGCTTGTTAATTGTTATTCTTCCGTTTTGTATTTTGTTATTTAATTTACCGTTATCATATCCCTTGTTCTCAGCTTGAGTCATTGCCTGTGTACTATCTTTAAGTATATTGTTTATTAGTTTTTTTGGTTCTGCTCTCTAGTCATCAATTGTAATTCCTCTGAATCATCATTCCATTTCCAAAGTATTCCGTTTATTATCAATTTCTTGTATCCTACTTTTGTATTTTTTCCCTTTTCATTTTCTTTTTTGGCCTTTCTTCTAATTGTTATTTGTATTTCTAATTCTTTTTTGGTAAGGTCCGACTCAATAGAAATATGTTCCTGAGAACTTCTCAGTCTACTTTTGTTTCTTAGAATGTCTATTTTATCTGCTAAACTTTCCATTTCAATCAAGCAAACTTTTTCACTTAGTTTTTGGGCGCATCTTATTTTGACATCCATTTGCAGTCCATTTGTTATGAAGTTTTCCATAGTTGTCTTTAGTACCCTATCATCTTTTGTATTCAATTCTAATCCAGTGATAACCAAATTCTTCTTTTTAGTTATTTTTCCTAGATATTCCACTTTGTTATTTAGTGTTTTTATATCGTTCTTAAGTTCCTGATTTTGTTGTTCTATTTCTAGTAGCTGTTCGTTGTTCGCGCTGTTTTCCTTTCTTAATTGCTTTATTTCATCCATCATTCCATCGCTCTTGTTCATCAATTTTTGCATCCTTTTTATCATGGTTGCTTCCGAGCTCTCTTTTTCTTCTGCGTCTTTCTTGGGTGTTCTCTTAGTTATTTTACTTCTGCCAAAACTTTCATCTAATTCCCTCCTTCAAATCAGAAACAAAAAAATAAAAAAAAACTCTAGTAGTTTTGTGAATTTTCTTAAATAAATGTTTTAATGTACGATTTAGAGAAAAATGTTAGATACAAAAGCTGTAGAACGCATTAAGGTCTATGAAAAAGTTCAGTAACTATTTTGTGTCAACTGAAAAACCATAAAAATACGTTTTTTTTTCAACTTTGACAGGCCGCCATTTTGTTTTTACTGGGCCAATTTAGCTCATTAACGGAATCCAAGATTTTGGCCTAACCGATTTTTGTAGCGAGTTTGGTTTTGATCGATCCGTCAAAAAATACGCCCTCCATCGTGCTTACAAACCCACACACATATATATACATATATATATATATATATATATATATATATATATATATATATATATATATTTTTCAATGGAGAGGAAAATCTTACATAAGACACCAGTGATGTTGTTGCTGGTAGTGTCGGATTCTTACCGACTAAAAACCTCTCCCCGTTTTCTCTGACACACCACATTGGAACCGCTCTCGCATTACTTCGATGTGGTGGCAGGTATGCTGTTCAGCTCACTGAGTACATCTCTTTTTCCTTGATCTCGATAATTGTTCTTACTACTTTATATGAACTTTTCCATGTATTTTCACCGTCAACTAAGTCTCTTGAAAACTTTTCAATGGTAAACAAGTTATTTCTCTCTTCTTGGTACCCTGCTCTGATCTCTTCCCATCTGGGACAAAGGAACAACGTGTGCTCTACGTCGTCCACGTTCTTACAGTACTGACAGCGATCAGTGTCCGATTTCTCCCTCTTGTAAAGGAATGACTTGAAGCAACCGTGCCCTGAGATTGCTTGCGTCAGTAAGTAATCGACTTCGCCACAGAATCCGTTTATCCACTCTTCGATATCTGGAATTATTTTGTAAGTCCATCGTCCCTTCGTACTAGTTTTCCAGCGCTCTTGCCAACATGTCTTTAAGGATGTACGTGCAACGTTTCGGTCCACTCCCTCGTAAATCGCCTTTCTTTCTTCAATCAAGAGGTCAATGGGGGGGATACCAGCTATCACTCCCACTGCTTCAGCAGATATTGTCCTATACGCACTAGCCACTCTGATCGACATCAGCCTCTGTATGCTAACTAGTTTTCTTTTAAGTCTTTTATTATACATAACCGCGCACCACGCTGGGGCGGCATAGAGGATCTGAGATCGAGCCACAGAAGCTAAGATTCGCCTTTTTGAAGCTTTTGGGCCTCCCACATTGGGCATAAGACTGGACAAGGTAGATACTGTTTTCTCCACTTTCTCAATCGTACGATGTATATGTTCTGAGAATGAAAGCTTTGGATCCAACCATACACCTAGATATTTCACCGACCCCTTTGGAGTGATTTTATTTCCATGAATGTTGAAAGATACAGGACTCACTCGAGTTCTTCCAGTAAGCAGCACAGCTTCTGTTTTCTCCGGTGCTAGACTGAGAGAGTTATTCTCCATCCAATTTGACACCATCAGAATTCCCAGATTTGCTTTTTCCATAAGGCCTTTCTCTTGTTTATCCACAATCACCATTGCTATGTCATCAGCGAAGCCTATAAGGGTGACGTCTTTTGGCAAGTCCATCGTAAGCAGATCATCGTATAGTATATTCCAAAGTGTAGGGCCAAGAACCGAACCCTGCGGAACACCGCTACTTATTTCTATATTTTCCTCAATGCCCTCATATCCGATTATGATTTCTCGTTCGGAGAGGTATGATGCTATCAACGCAAGTAGGTCTTCATTAATGCCTCTATTTCTTAGCTTATTTAAGATTATCTGCCAGGCAGCACTATTAAAGGCATTCCTTACGTCTAAAGTTATCACAGCGCATATTTTTCTATTTTGTGGAGAAAAATCCCAAGCCTGTTTTGCAATTTTTATGACGTCTATGATAGCATCTACGGTTTGCCTTTTTTCCCTGAAGCCGTACTGTCTTTCAGCAAGGCCGCCTGTACGTTCCAGTTCCTTCTTAAGTCTAGCCAAAATTATGTGTTCAAAAACTTTTCCTTCCACATCTAAGAGACATACGGGTCGATATGAAGAAGGGTCCTCTGGTGCTTTTTTACCTTTATCAAGCAGTTCCAGTCTGGCCTGCTTCCATTCTTTCGGAAAGTATTTTGTATCGCCAAGTGAGTTGTAGAATCTTAGAACAAAGTCCGTCTTGCTGTCAATGAGGTATTTCAGAATTTCTGCAGGGATATTTCCTGGACCTGGTGCCTTGTTTGTTTTTAGCTTCTGATTTGCCATTTTCAGTTCTTCCTCCGTAAAATCTAGGGAGTAAGGGGTTTTTCTACATTCGAAATGTACCTCCTCATGTATCGGAAAGAGGTGCCTTACCACTTTATGTATAGTATCTGCCGCTAGTTGGGGTTTCGGAGGGTAGCCAATGATAGCTATTTTATATCCATTGCCCCATATATCGAAGTTTATACCTGCACAGATATTGTTCCAGCAGACCTGCTTGGCTTTTTTTATAGCATTTCTCAACTGTTCTTTGGATTCTTTGTACTTATCATGTAACTGTTGTTTCACTTCTGGTTGATATCTTCTGTTGTTTCTTGTGCAGATTCTTCTTTTTCTGGTGCATTCCTTTCTGAGGTCTGCGATTTCCTGCGACCACCAATATACCGGATTACCTCTTGGGTGGCTCTTTCTTTTTGGCATCGAGGCATTGCATATGTTCGCGAGTAATTCATAAAAACTTTTTGAATCTGGTGTAGGTGCATTTACTGAAATATTAGAAACTATTTGGCTCAGGCTTGCAGTATCTAGCTTCCTCATATTCCACCCACTGTCGACTACTTTCTCACTTAGTTTGTCCGATTTTCTGTTCTCATGTACCTCAAACAAAATGTAGTTATGATCGCTAAGGGTCTCTCTGTCACTCACATACCAATTTTTTATTACAATATCATTGGTTGATAGCGTTATGTCGATGATTGACGAACTTTGGTTTCTCTGGAATGTAGGTCTATCTCCATGGTTTTGACAGACAAGGTCGTTTTCTGCCATCCATTCCACTAGGGCTTCTCCCCTTTTATCTGTATTCCTCATTCCCCATTGTGCAGATTTTCCATTGAAGTCTCCTACTATAATACTTTTTTCTCTATGCCTTCTGAGATGAATTCCTATTTCTGTTAAGGTTCTCTCAAGGTCGTCTATTTCTTTATTTGGGGAGGCGTAACAACTGTATACTGTGAAGGAATTTGTTACAAAGTATGTAAATCCATGGCCATGCCCCTGACGTTTAACTGCTACGTTTCTATCCAGTACTTTTATTGCTGTATCCATTTCTTTATCAAACATCCAGTCCTTCCTGTCCTTTATGGCATTTTTGTTTGGTTCACTAATCAAGAGTATGCACACATTTTCTTCTCTTGCGGTAGCAATTGCCATGTCTTGTGCTCTAAGACTTCTATTTGTGTTTATTTGCATTATTTTGGTTTTCTTTTTGGCTTATTTTATATTTATGTTTAGTTTTCTTGAAAGTTAGGCTTCTTTTTAGAAACGCCTTCTTTGAACTCAGAACAGCCACGATTTGCCGTTTGATGGCCTTTTCCCTTGCAATTCAAGCAGAAGGGTGTTCTATCGCAAATAGCTGCTTTGTGTCCGTCTTCTCCGCATCTCATGCATAAATTCTCCCTGCTGGGTCCTTTGCACTCTTCTTTACTGCGTCCGTACTCCCAACATCTGTAACATCTGTCATCTTTTTGTCTCTCAAGGATCCGACAGTCCACCCAACCGATCCTTAGAGATTTCAGTTCCAGAAGTTTATTGGCGTCTTCTTCGCTCGTAATTATAGTCACGTTTTGTTTATTTCTATAGGAGGGCCGTAAGGCTCGTATATCAAGTCGGTTTTGATCGATATTCACTACTCTCGAGATTGCTTGCCTTATGTCCGGTACAGTTGTGACCTCGTCCATCCCTTTAATATGAATCACCTTCTTAGACACTAACACCGACACCATTGCATTGGGCATTTTGTCATTTATCTCCTTCTTCAATATCTCCGCTTTGGCTGTTCCATTGCGAATTTTTACCATTAGGTCACCTTTTTGGTTTTATGTACTTCCTTCACTTCTACTCCTATTGATGTAGGGTTAATTGTCTCTTTAACTGTTTTCAGTAGTTCGGCATAGGTTTTACCATCCCTTTTGATGATCAAAACATCATCTCCCGGTCTTTTTGGATTGATTACACTATTTGCGTGTGCCAATCTACCGCTTAATGTAGTTTTATTTATTACAGGATTATAAACTACGACCTCAATGGGTGTATCCGAAAAGACAAATTCTGTCATTCTGTGAAATATTATCCCCATAATTCCATCAATAAACGGTAAGGCCAACTTGGTCATGCTGTTCTTTAGAGCGAGCATCTTTATTGTTTTGAGGGATTCAAATATATCCCTATCTTGAGGTTCACGTCGGGTTTCATTATCACTTATGATAATGAAATTATGAAATTTTATTCGACGAAAATAACATAAAGAGTTTTTTTTTGTAATTGGCCATCTCTCCCTCACGGTATGGGTGAGATGCCCCACAAAGGGTGGTAGTGATGGCCTATGTACTCCGATACAAATTATTGAGCAAATTAAGTTAAACCTTCTTTTTGGTAGCTACTCTCCCACGGGGATCGCAAAAATTAACGAACTTGCTGCATCCATCGTGAAACCATTGCTCGCAATGTATAAATTTAATCCAGTCATCTTTCCTGGTGGTTTCGGAATATTTTTCTCCACATCTCACACACTTATCATTTTCTGAATTATCAGATTCTTCGTCGTCAAGCATAGTGAGGTCCTCAAC
The DNA here is from genome assembly GCA_963921935.1 of Galeruca laticollis. NCBI lineage: Eukaryota > Metazoa > Arthropoda > Insecta > Coleoptera > Chrysomelidae > Galeruca > Galeruca laticollis. The sequence goes on along the minus strand of OY998175.1, from coordinate 273,544,320 downwards.
TTCGAATAAGCTTGTTAAAGAGATTTTTCTATTTCTGTTCTTCTTCGGTTCCAATTTGTTGCTGTTATCTTTTTTAACGGAGTTAGGGATTTTAATTTTTTTTTGCGTTTTTGCATAATAAAATTGGCATCAGTTAACACAGTAGAAATATGCTGAACCCTTCTTCGGATACCTTCCAATGCCCGAATCTTTGGTGGGGGTGTAACTTGATCCAACATTTTTCCTGGGGTTATATCAGAGAAAATTGTATTTCCTGGTACATATTCCTTACAACATGCTTCATTTAATAAATGTCCAAATTGAAAACGGCCAATTTTCTGGAAGGATTTGCTCGAATCCAATTATTCAATGATACAGTATAATCTGATTTCAGTGATTTAAAAACCGCCTTATCGAGAGGTTATAACCAGTGCATGGTATGACTGATCATTATAACAATGTTCTGTCTAACAAATTCTAGCATTTCGACACAGCAATGAGAGCTGTGACCATCCACCAATTATAAAACAGTACCTTCAGGTTTGCGCGGTGTAAAGTGGGTCTTTAGCCACCTCAAAAACAAATCTGTGTTTATGTAGGCTGATTTGTTGTTCATGTAGATCTCAGACCCAGAAGGCATTCCATCTTTGTACTCAGGTTTCAGATTTTTGCCTCTCATAATACTTAGTGGATGTATAAATTTTCCCTCAGCGTTACAGCATGCTACGACTGTGATTGTCTCCCCCTACTCTCTTGATGTTATTGCAGCCACGTTTTTAGAACCTTTCCGAGCGATCACCTTTCCTGGGACATTATTTAACTGTATCTCTGTCTCATCCATGTTAAAAACATTGCTGGGATAAACAAATAAGTTGAACTTCTCTTGGACAGAGCGGAGTTGATCAAAATATTGATTTACTCTATCTTGAGACATTCCTAATCCTCAGGCTATGGAAACACCTAAAATATAAAAAACAATTATTAAAATTAATTATAAATTGATGATTTGTGAACCCTTATCTTCAGCTTTTCTCACAGAGTGCCCGGGATTTCTTCTAAGAAAATAGCGAAGTCAATCTTTTCCTGCCAGTTCATTTTTAAGTTTATGTGGAATGTTTAAAGCGACTGTAATTTGTAGGCCATTTGTCGAATGTCTATATGACGAGGCGCGAATCCATGGTTTCGTAGTTTTATAATATATCCAACCAATTTATTTTCATTTCCAGCTCCTACGCTGCTATCTGGGCCCATTCATCCTTCTTTAGAATCGCGTGGCTTCAGCTTTCTACGAGGAGTTCTGGATGGCATGCCATAATTGCGAGATGCTGCATTAGTACCCAGTTCTCCATTACGAACTGCTTGAATAGTTACCAATAAATTGGCTTCTGTCCACATCCCTTGTTGAGGACAAATCCGTTTATATTTGGATGGCATAATGATCTCGAAAGAAATTCATAAATGAATAGTCCATCTCTACCCACTTTGACTGGGGCATATATACCAAAAGGTGGTATAAGATGCCCCACGATGTAGTTTGTAAAAACCAACAGGTAAATGCGTTTAGAAGCTAGAATGATAAAGCACAAGCATTCCTCAATTGTTTTGCGAAATTTCGGATTAAATGAATAAAAATTGATGATTTTACAACCTATACCATAATGATGTACAAAAATTTGGATCTACCTCAAAAAACGGCATACAATTTTCTTAAAACACGACAATTTTCAGCAGCAAACTCACTTTCCGTTCGTGAATCGTGAACAACTGTTTGGGTAGGGACAAGCCGCACGATCGTATATGTAAAAGTTTTCGAGTAATTAAGCCTGGCCATCTCTACCACTGGGGCATATCTACCAACCTCTACCCTATATACAGACAACAATAACTAAAGAGGATTCAGAAGGGTCATTTGTCCTGCCAATTCGGTTGAGAACGGCAATCGTAGAATTAATTCAGATTGATTCATTTCGATACAGATGCGAAAATTTGTAACGTTATTTTTACCCGTTACAACATGAATCAGGAAATCATGTAGTACGAGTCAGAATATGTATTTGTTTGGACAATTGATACTTGATATCGTGAATAAGTGAAAGCGATACGAAAGAAAACAATTGAAAAATATTTTATCACTGAATGTAATGCCTCAATAATCATTTGTAGTTTCTATTCTAGGAATATGGAATGTGATTTCTTTTTTGTTTATGCTGTAACATGTCGCTGAGACATGTTACTATTTTCATAAATCACTTTGGAGCGTTACTTATTCGTCGGCTACTCCCACCTCTAATTCAAAATCCTTTTATTTCGAATATTAGGAACGTATCGGTGATTGTTTTTACCATCATTAAATGGCTATTTAGAACTACGATTCAAGGAATCCTGACTTGTTCATTTCTTCGCTGAAAAGTTAATCAGCATTCTCTGTTAAATATCATTTTGTGTGTGATTTTTAATTTTCTTCGCTGCTCTGCAGCCTGTACCGACCCTGAGGACCGTTTACTTCAAGGACCGCTACAGAGTGTACTATAAGGACCTCTACAGACCGTCTACAAGATCCACTCATCGGACCACATCGTCCAAGTCCATACAACAACGGCTCAAGAACCCTCGACTACTGCTGCGAGCTGTACGTCCCGAGTCTTTCCAAGATAAGTCCCTAACTTATTTATGGTATATATAAAATATTGAGATGGACATTTTTACTATAATAACTGATATTTATCCGTATTTGTATTGAGAATATACGGCTTTTGTAAATTTATTATTGTGTGTCAAATAAATCCATTTGTCCCAAAATTTTGTTTGTTGATTAATCTTATCCCAATTGAGGTAATGAAAAATAGTGTAACTAAGGCCGAATTCACTACCTGAGCAGAGTCTCAAGGCCGGGTACTTAGGTTGTGACAAATTCATGGATTATTTTGGTGTACTGATACATACTGATAGTTATTTTTTTGCGGCGTACTTTTGTTTTCTCTTTCCGTTGTTGACAAAGCTATTTTTTGTACGACTTTCTATGTGGTTTGCAATACCATAGTTTATAATTTCGTACTTTAATGGCGAAAGTGTTTCCAATTTTAAGTTCTACATAATTTTCTATTTTGGTTTTAGAGTATTCTATGTGTGTTATCGCTAAATGTTTAGCAATTTGTTCTGTCTAGGTAGGTTTCTTCTCTGCAAGCTTTTCGACAGTAGGAAAGGGGGGAAAGGCCATGCCTTGTTTTTTCTTTTCATTTTTCCGTACAGTTATATAATGTATTTTAAATAGAGACACACATACACACTTTTGGTCACGTTAAAAAAATTTTCTCAGTAGATTTCTGTCCCTTACCGTGTATTTTTTGAACAATATCTCGCAATAGCATTCCCATGACGGAATTTTTGGACAAATGGATTTATTTGACACACAATAATAAATTCACAAAAACCGTATATTCTCAATACAAATACGAATAAATATCAGTTATATAGTAAAAATGTCCAGCACAATATTTTATATATACCAAAAATAAGTTAGGGACTTATCTTGGGAAGACTCGGGACGTACAGCTCGCAGCAGTAGTCGAGGGTTCTTGAGCCGTTGTTGTATGGACTTGGACGATGTGGTTCGATGAGTGGATCTTGTAGACGGTCTGTAGAGGTCCTTAAAGTACACTCTGAAGCGATTCTCAAAGTAAACGGTCCTTAGGGTCGGTACAGGCTGCAGCGCAGCGAAGAAAATTAAAAGTCACACACAAAATGATATTTAACAGAGAAAGCTGATTAACTATTCAGCGAAGAAATGATTAAACCGATTCCTTGAATCGTAGTTTTGAATAGCCATTTAATGATGGTAAAAACTATCACCGATACGTTCCTAATATTCGAAATAAAAGGATTTGGAATTAGAGGTGGGAGTAGCCGACGAATAAGTAACGCTCCAAAATAATTGATGAAAGTAGTAACATGTCTCAGCGACATGTTACAATGCAAAAAATAGTTCCACAACTGGTATTGTAAAATAAAATCACAAAAGGTGTGGAAATATATGTAAACAATCATTGATTTATCTACATTTTATAAAATGCGCTTGTCAACAAAACTGAATATCTAATTGAACCATTTACATTTCCAGCTTGTTCAAACGAAGAAACACTCATACATTCAATTCCAGCGTTGAATCGTGAAAAAGTCAATTAACAAAATCTTGTCAGGGTAATACCCTGGAAATTGAATTTTATTTCGAATTTTCAGAAAGCTCATGAATAATAAATAAATCATGTCGAGTAAGACGAGAAATATTTTTATGAAAGGATTTGTCGACAAGTTATGAATTTCTTGTATCATTTGATTATATTATACTTATAATTTTTGTTTGTAATAGTAATGGTTGTAACTAATCCCTATTTATCGAGTTTGAGTAGTATTTGGCTTCTTTAGTTGTGTTATACTGAATTTTCACAGGTTTAAGCTGTTTAGTCTCTATTAAGTTCTTTATTAGTCCAAGAAGAGGAAAAAAATTAGAAACTGTTGAAAAACTTATTATAGTTTATTTACGATAAAAAGACGATTACGTTGCAAAACAGAATATTGTGATGTTGCCAAGCTGTAGTTTTTTCCTTTACTTAACGAAAACTAGAAAGGTCAATCTGATGTTAGATTGACAGTTCTTCTTTTTCATTGTTCCGTGTCTCGTAGGGCGTAAGTCATAAATATTTATTTAAAACTAAAAGACTTGTATGATGAGCTTGATTAATTTAATATAAATATTTATTCATGAAAAACTATGGATAAGATACAAGAAACAGTAACCAATCATTCTATATTAGAATTCCCATTTAATTATCTTACATAGAAGAACGTTAAATTACGAACTGTAGGTCCTTATACTTTATTCTGTGCTCTATAGAACTATCCTCAAGAGCACTGCAAGAATTTACGCTAAAAGGAATCAATACAAGCTGTAATAAAAATAGAATGTGCAAGAAATATATAGATATACAAAATAAATTTTTTTTACAAGGTATAAGAATAAAAAATCTCCCATTTTATCAGTATTATCTATGTAGAGATACTGTGGTCGTTGTTTTAATTTGTGAAATATAAAATAACTGTACTTAATCAATTTAATAATATATATTAGTGATTTTGAAAAGGTGGAAATAGAGCAAATTGGATGATAATATACAAAAAATGAAACACAAGCTTTCCACTACTCCACTACAAAATCATCACTATCTTCATCGCCACTGTCAAAATTAATAATAAGTGAAGGCACATCCTGTCTATCAAATACTACTTCTCTATCCCACCCATCTTGTATAATTTTTTCAGTCTGCTCTACTGTCTTTGACCAAATATCAGGAGTCACTTTTTCTAAAGACTTTTTCCATACACATATTGCTTGTTCTGTTGAAGAACCATCAGTTCCCACATGATCTCTATAAAATTTTCAACTATGCCCAAATATGTTCAATTGGGTTAAACATACAGTGGTAAGGGGAAAGTCGAAGCACTTTGTGACCATATTTTTCAGATAATATGTCAGCTTCATATACTGTTGGTGGTTTATTCCTACAAAAATGCATATATTTAAACAAAATAAGTTATCTAAGTATTACCATAATATATTGAAAAATGTTTAAATCAACTTCCCGTTGTACTAAAATCAATAATTGGCTTTTGAGAAAAGTATTTTCAAAAGTAATATCATTTTGTATCGACCAGTTCTGTATATAAGCCTTTTTGGTAGCTGTTGTTGGTACCTTATTGAACAGTGTACTGTGATAACTTGCATTATCCATTACAATTGTGGCAGGTTCTTCCAAGCTCACTAAAAGCTGGTATTCAAACCAATGCAAAGAATGTTCTAGGTTCATTTCACCGTGGTAATGACCATCTTGTTTTTTTGGAAGAAAATACCAGCCCTGCTCCAGAAATAAATCCAGAAGAGGAACCAGAATGCATTACTATATACCTACAATAAGGAAATAACAAATTACTACTAGGTTTCCTAGATAGACTGCATAGCTCAAAACAACTATTGATAATTGTATAGATTTAAATAAAATAGTGTGACTAGTAAATATTTGAAAAGGTCTTAAAATGGCAGAAATGTTAGTACATCATAAATTAATTGCTAAATTTTAATATTCAATTAGCTTGGACCACCAATTTTGGTTTCACGCTTCTATGATTAGAATCTTGCCAAGAACGTCCAACAGTACCGTCTTTAAATATCCAGGTCTCATCCAAAAACACAAATTGATATAAACCTTCCCTTTTTACCTTGACATATTCATCTTCCAGAGTGATGTTAAACAACCATTAAAGAGTTCACGCTCCTGGAGTTTGTCTCCTAAAGTTTTTAAGGTTACTTACTTCTTTAAAAAAATATTGTGTTAGTCAATTGTGAATAAAATGAAACAGTAAATTAAATATACTCACTGTTTCCATACATTTCGTGTATAACATTTCGGAAAGCATTTTGATGAAAGTTATCAATTTCAACAGTAGGTTTTATGCGTTGTCTCTTTTCAGGTGGGCTTTTAGGTTGTTCACCTTTTTTATGCTTGGCGGCAATACGGTTAATAGTGGTAACGCTGAGTTGTAGAGTTTCTGCAGCTTTCTACAGTATAATGACTTCAATTTATAAAAGAATAATATATTATCAAGTTTAATTAACCTAACCTAACATTGAAAACATTTAATCATTCACATTTAAATATGTAACAATAATATTAATAATGATGAATACAAAATGCGAATACTATTACTTACGTCTCTTACAGCAGTAAGCGAGAGAAGCGGGCCCCCATTTCGACATTCTCGTTCAAAATAGCTCAACAAAGATGTTACCATCTCTTGACATTTTCTGTTCAGCTGCTTCGGCCTTTTATTGACCACACACTGCAGATTTGCCTAAGTAATTAGTTATGAAAATAACTGCACCAAAAAAACTTATAAATATTAGACGATGATCGAATGTCAATAAACGTCAAAACAAACTGTATAATTTTACCAGTTGATTTGACAATGTCTTGAAGTTTTGCCAACTCGTTAGCTGTAAATTGCCCTGGCTGTTGAGGATAAATTGTATTCACGGTTGGTAGAGTGATATTTATTCTGATAAGCAGGAAAATAACAAAAAATGACATCATCGTCTTTTTATCGTAAATAAACTGTATATATAAGTGCTACACGCAGGCCTTTTTGGCCCATAGCTTCGAAGTGATTTCCTTCCTTTCCTTCCTATCCTTTGCTTTCGTTTTCCAGTCCTGGATTCCACTCTCTCTTAGGTCTTCTATCGCTTCTGCGTAACATCTTTTCTTTGGTCTGCCTCTCTTTCTTATTTCGACTTGTTCTATATCAATCATTTTTTTGGTCGTTCTACTATCTGGCATTCTCTGTACGTGCCCCAGCCAACTAATTCTTCTGGATCTTATTATTTTACTCAGTTCTGCTTCCCCAAACACATTCTGTATTTCGTTATTCGTTCTTCTTAGCCACATATCTCCCTTTTCTCCATCTAATATCCTCATGAGTATTTTCGTTTCCCGTCTATCTAATTTGTCTTCCTCTGCTTTGTTAAGTATCCACGTTTTGCTTCCGTAGATTACTGTTGGTCTTATTACTGATTTGTACAGATGAAGCTTTGTCTTTCTGGAGATCTTCTCTGAACTTATTATCTTGTTCAATACTCCTGCCTGTTTACTTCCTCTCATCAGCTTACTTTATGAATTCTGTCCTTCGTCGCTGTCGTCCTTGATAACTACACCTAGATATTCAAAGCTTTGGACTTGTTCGAAGTTCATTATTTTTTGTCCATTCAGTTGTGTTGGAAAATTCCTCATTACTCATTTCCTTTTGGATGTTGACATTATCATAAACTTCGATTTGTCTCCATTGATTCGCAGGTTCATTGTTTCTGCGGTTTATATGAACGCTCTGCCTATTCTTCTCAGTTCGTTTCCTGATGTTGATAGCAGTACTACATCGTCCGCTTATGCTAGTAATTGTGTTGTCTTAGTTTTCAGTGTCCCTGCCCTGTTCATGCCGGTTTTGCGTATTATCCATTCCAATACAATGTTAAACAAGTTGGTGTACAACGGATGTTTTATTCCTGTATTGGTCTCGAAGCTTTCTGATGTTTTTTGGTTCACCTTGATCTTAATTATTGTACGCTCGAGGGTCATTTTGATAAGACTTATCAGTTTTTTGGGATGCTTAGATCATTCATAATACTGTATAATAATTTTCTATCTACTGTGTCATACGCCCTTTGGAAGTCTATGAAAATGACATAGATTGGTAGATCTTATTCGTACCCCATCCTTTGCGTTTGCTTCGGAGTTAAAATATGGTCCATGACTGATCTTCCAGATCTGAATCCGCACTGATAGTCTCCGAACAAGTTTTCTCCATATCTTTTTAACTTTTTTCCAACGATTTTGGCCATGATTTTATACACTGCGTCCCTCTATAATTTCTGCATTCGTCGTTTTTCCCTTTCTTGTAAATTGGTACCGTTATTGAGGTTTCCCACGCTTCTGGAATTGTATCTTGTTCCCATATATTCAATATCAAATGGTAGATTTTCTTCTTTAGTGCGTCTCCGCCGTATTTTATCTCCAGGAGATTTGCCGTCCTTTTGTCTCTGTATTATTTCTGAGATGTCTTCTTTCGATGGTGGTGATATATCTCCGTCGTTATGCCTATTTTGGGATGTAAGCTCCTCACGCAGCTTGTTCTCATTTTCGTTTTTCAATATTTCTTTAATGTACTCTTCCCATCTTTGTGTCATTTCGCTTTCATCCATTATATTTCTCCTTTTTTCTTCTTAATACATATGGTCCTCTGCCCAGTTTTTCCTTTATTATATTTTATTTCTTGGTAAAAGTTCTTCATTTCTTTATTTACAGAATTTTCTTCGATACTTTTTATTTTGTCCTCCATTCGTTTATGCTTTTTTGCCCTGCATATATTCTTTGTTATTCTTTTTTGCCCTGCATATCTTCTTTGTTATTCTTTTTTGTTCTTCGTATAGTCTTCTTTCTTCATATGTACCAGTTTGTAACATTTTCTGTTTGGCTTGGCTTCTCTTTTCAATTTCTTCTCCGCATTTTGCTTCGAACCATTCTTCTTCTTTTCCCTTTTTTATTTTCGGTGGTAATATTTTCTGTGCCGTCTTTTTTATAGTTTCCTCTAAACGTCTCCATTCGTCGTTTACGTTGTGGTTCTGTTGTTGTTCCTGGGTTCTCTTCTGAATTTTCCCAATAAGTATAATAATAACATATAAAACAAGAAGGCACAGCTCATTTCTAGCTTCTTCTCAGAATTTAAAATTATCATATTACTAGGGTTTATTGGACTTACGATTATCAAATTTATTTCTACTTCACAATATAGTACTATAAGGATTACATTTATTCTCACAGCGACTTTTATGCACATTTTCATTCCTAATCAAATTTATTCTTGTTTCTAGAAGGTTTTTTTCTCTAAAATTCCATTAAATAGTTTCTGAAAGGTTACAGCTTAACTTTTATTAAAAGAAGAAATTCATTCTATTAAATTATCAGTACCAAAAATTTGATTGCAGCTTTGGGAACTTTTCCGAATGTTGTCAGCCAAATTTGAAAGTTCTATTTTATCAACTTTACCTGAAGCAGTTATTGCTATAACAATTCGGAAGAAGTATTTTCCTAAGTGTCAGTAATAAATCATTATAAATAATTTGATTGTCACCTGCTAAACGCTGTAGTACACGATAGAAAAAATAAAGTTTGCCATCGGCAATGTCTGAATTCGAAATTAATATTTCGAGGCATTTCTGATTGCTCACATTAACTCTTTGTAGTATTTTTTAAAAATTAACAAATATTTGTTGTTGAAGTACCATTTGCGATATTCCTAACATTGCTAGAAATTTGAATCGATAAATTTGCCAAAATGTCAGATACTATTTTATTTACCACAAATTTACTTCCTTCCTAAATGAATCATAAATTCAATCAAATATTAAAGACTTGGATTGAACAGAGGTAATGTTTATTCTTCTTGAAATATCCAATCAGTTCATTTAAAAAATATGTGAATAATCAAATAAATGAATAAACGAACCATATCTGGGAGGCCACCATGTGGTAATTATTCAGCAAGTGCCCCTCGTATATACTTCTTGAACCATTGTCTTATTAATCTTCGAGAAACACTTACCATTACTCATTGAGGTTAAATGAATATCATCGTTTATCAAAACCCACTGGGACAATATATTTAACACTACGTATGCAATTATAATGTATAACATACACTATGAACATTGGTACTATTAATAATAATAGAGAAATGAACTCCCTCTTTATATACGAAATTCTATAAATGTATTGTTAGACCAACACAGTCTATGATCTTTCCGTCGACCTTACTGACACATTATTTATTTATAAAACAGTCGTGATTCCTTAATATGCTACTAACCTTCCTATACCTTGTCAGTGATCTTCAAGTTCACTGGCCTCTAGCAATAAATGAAATTAAAATCTAGTTAGATCTAATTAAATCATCACATCATCCCCTCTTGGAAGAGAAAAATTATGCCTGATAAATTTTTGATACTAATTATAACTTTAACGATTTTCGCATTGTTTGTTTATTACACTAATTGTCTGGTTTTGGTTTTAAACACTGCTTGTTTATTTACGATCTCACCTCACTTGATTACAAATATTGTCGTTATTGTATTTATACAACCGATTTCTATGAACGATTTTTTTTTATTGTTTTTAGATATAATCTCACAGTTTACTTCTTTTACTTCCGTTATTTTGAACGGACCTAAATAATTTGGATCGAACTTACTTCTTCCTTAATTTTTCAGAATTACCGAATCCCACACCCTAAAATTTACGGGTGACGATTCCTTTTCGCTTTTATTTACTCTAATTAGCTTATTTTTCATCAAAAACTGCTTGGCTCTTCCATTCGCGTACTGTAACTCATATTTCAATTCTTTATCATACCTTTCAAAATTGTAGCATGGTTGTATTCCTACATCTAAAAATTCTGGTTTGTTGGGTTTTCTACCGTATAACAACTTAAAAGGAGTGTATCTGTGATACGTGTTTGGTGTTGTATTATAACCAGTTATCTCTAGAATCTCTAGAATCTTCAATAAAATTTCTCATTAAACGTACTGTGCATTTTACACAACTGCCTATTGATTCGTGATGATATGCTGATGAAAAATTGTGTTTTATTTCTAAATGTTCCGCTAAGTTCTTCATTATTTAGTTCTTATATTCTGTTCCTCGATCCGCCCTTATTTCATCAAACCATAGTTTGGTATAAAGTTGTCAAATATAGCTATTGTGGCTGCCTCTTTGACCGGTATCATGAACGCGTATTTTGTTAATTTGCATAATATTGTGATACAATAACGGTTCCCTTTGTTACTTTCCACAAAAGGACTAATTGTGTCTATATAAATGATATCAAACGATATATATATATATATATATATATATATATATATATATATATATATATATATATATATATATATATATATATATAGACGAAAGAAGTTCGTTGCCGAAACTAGTTAGGGTAATTTTTTTATTGGGGAATGCGGCAATGTGATAAAGAAAACTTTGTTTAGTTAATCCTAAGCTTTCGATAATTTATTATTATCATTATCGAAGAATCTACAAAATAAATAATATATAAATTTAAAATATTTTTTACTTACACTAATTGAGGTTGTTCACAATAATATAATATCTATATATATGAAGAAATATCATTGTACAATTTAATCGTTAAAATATCCAAATTGGCATGTTATCAAATTGATGACAATTTTTGACAAGTTGATGTTGTCATTGAAAACATTTTTTATACATATATTCAGTACATCAGTATAGTATATAATAATACATATAATTCTGTTTATTGATTTACTTATATTTCATTTAAATATAATAAGAGTATAGTAAACATTTTATTATATACTATACTGATGTACTGAATATATATATATATATAAAAAAATGTTTTCTATGACAACATCAACTTGTCGAAAATTGTCATCAATTTGATAACATGCCAATTTGGATATTTTAACGATTAAATTGTACAATATTTCTTCATATATATAGATACTATATTATTGTGAACAACCTCAATTAGTGTAAGTAAAAAATATTTTTACTTTAAAAAATATTTTAAATTTATATAATATTTATTTTGTAGATTCTTTGATAATGATAATAATAAATTATCGAAAGCTTAGGATTAACTACAGAGTTTTCTGTATCACATTGCCGCATTTCCCAATAAAAAAGTTACTATATATATATATATATATATATATATATATATATCGTGACTGACGAAGTAATAAAACTATTACGAAAGCTTTCACTAAATTAAAATAGGAGTTTAATTTCCAAACCAATTGCTGGATCCTCACAAATATTTCTAAATTGTGAGATAAACAGCTGCTAATACAAATTATTATATATATATATATATATATATATATATATCCGTGATGACAATTTTCTCTTTATGACTAGGTTTTGCTTTATTCACTTGACATTCGTGCCAATTCTTTACATATTTCCGTACATCTTTCTTCATGTTTTTTCCATCTATAATTTGCTCTCAGTTTCTTTAATAACCTATTGTTTCCTACATGACCTCCAAACATTGGATCATTGTGATATCTTTCTAGTATCTCTTGAATCTCTTCTTTCCGTTGTACCGTTTTTGGTACTTGGCATATACATACTTGTATATTTTTCAACCTTTTATTCCCTTCTTCTATAAATTCTTTTATTATGCAATTTTTGAATATCTAATCATTTGCATATTTCTCCATTATTTTTACTCCAAATTTTACCGACAGCTCCTCAAGCTTTTCCAACGATCGTCCTATGTCGAATTTGTGAATTCTGGTAAATAAGGCTTCACTAAATTTCAATTTATTTTTGATCCGAATGCTCATCCTTAGCGAGTTGCGGTTATTTTCAAAGTGTAAAATTGGTAATTTATGTGCCTTCAGATTATTTAAAACTTTTATTACTGAAGGATTTTCTATTAATTCTTCCCCTGTTTCCTCTTTATACTTTAGATCCTTTCCTGACCGAGCGTTTCCCTTGCGCGTTTGTGCTATTGTGACTGCCAAGGCATATGAATGATTTATGTATAAATCCTTGAGTTCTTCTACGGATATGCTTGATATACTGTCTGCGTAGTTCGCTACCCCTTTAACATGCTGTATTTCAAAATCGTATTCTTCCAAATCAAGTCTTATGTTTTTACTATGAAATGTGGTGAGCCATATAAGTAACACTTAAAATGATTGATTCCCCAATGAATCGCTAATAACTCTTTTATGATGGTGGGTTTATTAAGCTCACTTTTCTTGAAGCTTCGTGATGCAAATGAGATGGGTAGGTCAATCCCATCGTAGTTCTGACTTAGTGTTGCTGAACATGCGCTATTTGAAGCGTCTGTAGTTAAAATGAATTGCCTATTGAAATGCGGGTATTTTAAAATTGGTGGGTTGATTAACGCATTTTTTCAGACCTGAAATGAGTTTTCGCATTCTTCGGACCAAACAAATTTCACATTTTTCCTAGCTAATTTATTCAGAGGGATACATATTGCGGCAAAATTCTGAATGAACCGCCTACACAGAGAAAAAAATTCGCTAGCCATTAGCGAATATTCACTTGCAGTAGCAAAAAAATCGATTAAATAGAGGACAAATGACTTAATCATTTACCACAGAAAAAACCCTATTGCTAAAATTAAACATTTACAGTTAATATAGAGATCACTTATCATAGATATATTTCAAGTAGTCTATTTTATTCACCGTAAATTATTTAATCGCTTACAGTTATCGATCTAGATAACTTGCTACTAGCTATTTAATATAATATCGTTCATTAAATCTGACATAGTGTATACCTATCCTTAGTGAATTATCTATTTATCTCTAATAACTTTATAACCTATAATAGATTAAATGTATATTTACCTTAGTAATACAGGTTATGAGGACAAATTGAAACTTTATTTACAGTAATCGATTTATTTATCAACCTAAATCTTGGCATTTAGGCTTATACGGGTGTCCAAGTATATTCCCCTTATTTCAACTGCCTATAAATTCTAAACGGTTCAGGAGGGAAATATGCGGTTTTCACGGAATTGTTTCGTTTGAATAGATTGATCCTTTTCTATCGTTTTCGTTTACGAAACAACAGAAATGGCGAATTTTTGACAATTTTTTTATTGAATTTGTTAATGGAACGACCAGTATATTTTTTGTAGTTTGATAAGTGATCTTCACCTATATAGTGATGGAAACTTTTCAAAATTGGTTAGCAATTGACGGAAATTGTAAAAATCCTCCATTTTTGTTTTCACGTAATCGGAAGTGATGGAGAAATTCCAATCCATTCTACCACAACTTGTACTAAAATGAAACATTTCAGTAAAAACCGCATATTTCTGTTCTGCACCATTTAGAATTTATAAGCATTTAAATTTTATTAGAGGAAAATATAAGTGAGCACCCGGTACTGAAAACTAATCCAAAGTTGTAATTTCATATACCGTTTATGTCAAATGTATTTTATAAAATATAATTATAAATCAACAGATTTGGAATACAAACTTCAAATTTCATATTTTTTCCATCATTAGTTTTCCATATTTGCGAAACACTCAGAAATGGGTTCAAAAAAGCAAATTTATAAAAAACATTTATTTTAAACTTATAAAAAAATTAACATGTATTTTTTTAAGTAATTAAAAAATATCTTTTCAAAATATACAATTTTCTCAAAGTAACGGAAAATAAAGGTAAGCTAAAAATAATAAGGAACGTTTTCAGTCAAGTACAATAATACAAATCATACAAAAGCATTTAAGTTTTAAAATGATTAATTTTCTTAACCAAAAAGACTAAAATAAACGTTAAAAATAGTATAAGGAACGTTTTCAGTCTAAGTACAGTACAAATCATATAGGAACACGTACGTTTTGAAATTAATAATTTTTTTTAAATTACACAAAATAAAAAATAATAAGGAACATTTATACAAAACAAATCCTATACAGGGTGCGGCTGATGAAACCGTCGCTTAGAGAAATCTTGAAATCCAAAAGGATTTCAAATCTGAAAATTGGTTTTAGAAATCTCGCTAATCGACGGCTGCAAACTGTAAGATATTTCAAAATTTTCATTTTTCCCATACCAAACGAAAAAGTAATTATTAATCAACCTTATATTAGAGACATGGTAATTACATGATTTAGACGAGCAGTATCTCGGATCTGAACAGTAGTACAGAATTGTAATTTTGGTGGTATGAAACAAATGCTGCAGCTTTTCTTTTGGTATTATGTTACCCAATGACAATTTTGTTTTGGCTTACGTGACATCAGATTCATATGTGATATAGATACAAAAAGGTAATTGGTAACATAATAACAAGAAAAGCTGCAGAATATGTTCCAATATACAGCCCCAAAATTACAATTCTGTACTACTGTTCAGTTTCGAGATATTGCTTGCCTAAATCTTCATGGAACACCCTGTATGAAGATTTGTTTCAACTCACGTAAAAAATAAGAAAATATTCAAAAAAAAAGTAACGTAAGTTCTGCTATTAGAATGTACATTCAAAGTGACCATCTAAAAATAAAAATGAATCTCTGAAAAGCAAGATAAATTATCAGTTATCTTAACTTCATATGCAAACAAATATTCATTAAAGGAAATTACATTGTATTCCATGGTAGGCCTCGCCTAATAGTGAAACCAGAAATCACTCACCGCACAAAGAAAGATAGTTCATACATTCACTACACTCCACACGTGCTGTTTGTTTGCTGTCTTCCCGAATTTTAAAAATTAAATGATGCAATTTCTCGTCTGAAACCAACTTAACCGAGTAACCCGAGTGTTATCAGAATGTGTCGAAGACGTGATTCCAAATACTTAGATAACTGAAGATTAATATTGGGCCCACTTACGATAAAGGATAGATAGTTAAGGGTAAATGATTCAATTCTAGAAACTTTTTTATTAACTGCAAATTACCTGCTGACTAAGGTCTGTTGATCGCTTTAACGGACAAAACTAGCTATCTGTTTTTTTTTAACTACTGATGAATAATGTTTCTACCACTAACAAAAATTTATTTGCTGCAAGCGATTTTTTTCTAGAAACTTCTTTCATTTGGACGTGTTTTTTCTGTGTATAATAATTGCAGAGTGCAACAAATCTTTTGACTTAACTAGCGTTTTTGGGTACAGGATAATGCTGAATGACTGAATATTTTGTTTTATCTGGTGAAACACCATCCATTGATAAATAATCGAAATCTTGATGAGAACCACATAAGTGCTTCTTTTCACTTCGCCGCCGTAGCTCTGTGATCCATGCCCATTCCTCACAATATCTCTGTCACATCAAAATTTATATTCAATGATTGACCACAATAAAATATATCAAAGTTTTTGACTTTCCGCATGATATTCATCAAAAAGTATACTATTAAGTGAATTCCTCTTATTGACTCCACTATCATTCGAATAAGTCCTCAACATAGTTGAAAACATTGACCCTTTCCAAATTTTTGTTTGGACGATAAATGAATACGTATTTTTCCATTAATAATTTCATACATCCCAGAAAGATATTCTCGCTTCCGTAACTGAAATGGTAAAAGTAGTAAATACATGTTGCGCTTTCATTTTATTTTTAAGAAGAGTCGTAAATAATTTTAAATTTTTATGCTCCGTAATCCAGGTCGGAAGACACGTTCTCATACACCCAGTATTTTATAGTTAGACCGGATTGCGCACTACGTTTAAATGGCCATAACATTATAGTAAATGGAGATGAATTTCTAGGAATATGAATTCGCATAACTATGAGGCAAATAATGATAAGTTGTATCTTACTGTGGTAAACATGATTTGAGATAATATTTGATAACAATTACAATCAGAGAAAAATGTTTAGTCATTTCGATATATCCATCAACAGGATAACAAAATACAATATAAGTCCAATCCATGGTCGTGGCCAGCGAAGGGCAGGGAGGGGCAGCTGCCCCTCCACCTGGAAACAAAAATAAATTAAATACTTTTTAAATTTTAATAAACAAAAAATTAAATCTAAAATATACATATTTTTCTGTTCTGCATATTTCTTGTTTTTATCTGTTTTATATATTTTGTTTGTTGTTATGGTCGTTTGGTTGCTTTTATGAACCTTTTAAAATAATTTAATAAACTCTAATAAATAAAATTATTAGCGTATCATTTGCCACTAAAATATATTCCATCAGCAATACACAAAGCTGTTTGAAAAACTGACATAATGTTAAATACATATTAATAGCGTTTTCGATCTATGCATTGATGCACACCAAAATTGTCCCACACCAGAATTGGATAAAAAGGAGTGTTCAATTTACTCTCAGGATACGTCAATTTTTAGTGTTCGATTCAACTTTGTGTAAGTGGGATCTTCATGTGTTGGTCTGATGTTATGCTAGATTTTGTTGGTGAAGGTGAGACATGACTTTGGATGGTGGAAGGCATCTAAAAAATTTTAACCAGTCGTTTTATGTGCTCTTCTTATTCTATGTTCTAAGGAGATGTTCGACATCTGTATTTTGGTATTCATGGAGTATAATGTAGGCTGTATAGAGATGGTAATCGTTTAAAGCGATCTCTGAACTTGTATTAACTGAATCTATTAGTGATATCTGTATTTGTTTGTCTGTGGTATTGATGAACTCTGTCCATGTTAGACCATTGACTACTGTAGTTAGACTTTCGTTAAAGAAAGCTCCTTGTATATCTTGTTTGGGAAGTATGATAGTTTGGGTCTCTTCAACGGGTACTCAGACATGGGTGATTGTCTGCTATTCTAGTTGGATAGAGTAAAATCGGATTTTGTTACTTGAATATGGAATAGAATAGAATTTTTTGTGACGAGAACATAATTTTTGGATTTTTGAAGCTCAAGGTTGTCAAGGCCTATTAGGCCATAGGAAGTTTTTTGGAATTTGAAGAGGTACAATTTGAAATATCCGATCTTTTAGTATTCGGAAAATATGGGTACGTTAGAACAAAAATCTTGGGAATAGTTTTGAAAAATGGAGGCGAAGTCGGGATTGAGGAAATATTTGCTAGCACCAGCACCCGTGTCGATAATCAGTTTAAGAAGGGGGTTAGAAATGGTGATGAAAGGTAATTCTCCTTTATCTTGATAACAATTTAGCTCTGTTACGTCGCGTTGTGGTTTTCGACGCTTTCACGAAAATTTCTTGTCAGTTGTTGTTAATTGATTATTATATAAATTGCGTTGGATATAAGCAATTGCCCGTAATTATGAATAAATGATTGCTGGTAGTTCAGGTTTATAAATACGACTAACATTTTTGAAAATAATTATTTCAGTTTTCTCAGCATTTTTCATTCTTTGACATTTTATCAACAATTTCTTTGCAATATTTTTTCTTATTATCGACATATTGTGGTTGAGGAAAATATTTACGTTTTTTCCCATCACAAATTGACAAAACAATTTTTTTTTCATAGTCATATTGAACATTCTTCGTATTTAGTTTGAAAAGGACCTCTGTGAAGGTGGCAGAACCATTTCGGCAGAATCAAATAAAACCTATTACGACTTTTAGTACTCATTTTGTACTAATTTGTACCACAAAAAATAATTTTGTACCTTTACCCATTAACGAAAAAAACATGGCGCTGCGAGCTTCATGTTAACCTAGAAAGCCCAAATTAACAAAATTTTAAAAAAATTAAAATTATCGCAGGTAATTAAAGAACTGAATTTGTACCAATTTGTACCACAAAAAAAATTAACATCAACCCCCTCAAACAACCCCTGTTGCGATAAATTGAATAGTAAGCCCATTATCCTTCGAACTTTTCAAAATTTCTTGGATAACGAAATATAAAAGTCGACTCCATTAAAACTGAATATGTACTCATTTGTATCACAAAAAAATTAACGCCAACCCCTCAAACAACCCTTGTTGCGATAAATTGAATAGGAAGCCCTGACTTCTTCGATCTTTTCAATATTTCTTGAAAAACGAAATATTGAAGTCGATTCTATTAGTACTAAATTTGTACTAATTTGTACCACGAAGAAAATTTCAAAATATTAAAGTCAACCCACTTAAACAACCCCTGCTTTTATAAATTGAATAGCAAGCCCATTGTCTCCAAACTTTTCAAAATTTCCTGAAAAATGAAATATAAGAGTCGACTTTATTAAAACTGAATTTGTGCTAATTTGCACCACAAAAAAAATTAACATCAAACCTCTCAAACAACCCCTATTGCGATAAATTGAACAGCAAGCCCATACTTCTCCAAACTTTTTAATTTCTCTTGAAAAACAAAATATTAAGGTCGATTCTATTAGTACTAAATTTGTACGACGAAGAAAATTTCAAAATATTGAAGTCAACCCACTTAAACAACCCCTGCTTTTATAAATTGAATAGCAAGCCCAGACTTCTCCGATCTTTTCAATATTTCTTGAAAAACGTAATATTAAAGTCGATTCTATTGGTACTAAATTTGTACTAATTTGTACCACGGAAAATATTTCAAAATATTGAAGTCAGCCCACTTAAACAACCCCTGCTTTTATAAATTGAATAGCAAGCCCAGACTTCTCCGATCTTTTCAATATTTCTTGAAAAACGTAATAATAAAGTCGATTCTTTTAGAACTAAATTTGTACTAATTTGTACCACGAAAAATATTTCAAAATATTGATGTCAACCCACTTAAACAACCCCTGCTTTTATAAATGGAATAGCAAGCCCATTGTCCCCAAACTTTTCAAAATTTCCTGAAAAATGAAATATAAGAGTCGAATTTGTACCACAAAAATATTTCAAAATATTAAAGTTAAACAATTTAAACAACCCCTGCTTCAATAAGTTGTATAGCAAGCCCATTACCCACCGATCTTTTCATAATTTCAGGAAAAAAGAAATATAAAAGTAGATTCCATTAAAACTGAATTTGTACCACAAAATATTTCATACACAGATTTAGAATGAATGAAAAATGAAAATAAGCCCTTTTGTCGTTTTGTGCACTGCTTAATTACTCCAAAAAATCCACACTGAAATTTTTCCAACAACAGGAAAAATTATTTAGAATTATTAAATAAAGGCATCAATCAGGTCAATAGGAGCGGTAGATCAGACATCAGACGCGTAATATCTGAAAAACAAAAAAATTGCCGCACTGACTCCTATCGGTTTTTACTACAGTGTAAGATAAAAATGTTTTCCAATCTTCACTAAGCCGCCAAGTAGTCAAAAAAAGTTATAACATCAGAGTATGGTGCCAATCTTAACTTCTATAGTCTATATAGAAAGGATAAGGAGTAATAAATCATTCATTTAAGTAGATTTAATAGACGTACCAAAATATATTTTAAGAGGGTATACCGTGAGGTACATTTTGTATTGAACGAATGAGTTGCATCTATGCTAAAGAATATACGATTTAGGTCAGAGGTAACGGGATGTACTAATTTTAATAAAAAAAAGTGATAGAGGTAGAGGTCATTCGGAAGCAAAAAATGTAGTTCATTATAAAAAAATTCTACAACTTCCTCAGGACTAAGATACATAATACCGAAATGTACTTTTAAGTATTCGCCAATTACAGAACCTTTCTGTCTGTACTCTTGTACCAAATGAAACTCCTGAATCTTACGAAACCAAGCTTGACAGAGATGAAATTTACAACCAAAAAGAATTTGATCTCTGCCAAAACATTCATATATAGCGTTATGAATGCTTAGTTCAAAATCTACTACGACTTCTTTAGGTTGAAAATCTAAGCCTACTTCTTTACATTTTTGTCTTGAAATTAAAAACAAATTTGAATATGTTTGACTTGATTTGTCCGGCAGCAAACAAAAAACAAAAGGTACGTAATAGCCGTTTTTAAAACCATGAATGGTAAACATTGGCTAAAAAAAAGTTGAACAGTATTTAAAAGTCCCATCCATCAAAATACAATCCGAATTACATAGAAAATTAAGGTTGGAAAAACAGGAGAACACAATAATTTTAAATACCTGGTCTGTTGTTAATAGAAATTCCTCTTCTCGGTTCGTTCGTAATTGTAATTCACGAACACTATTAAATACTTCTTCCTGATTTTTAGGCAATAGTGTAAGTGCATCAACATCCTTCCCCTAATCCCCTAAATATCGATCAAAACAATCAAGATTTCTTCAAAATATTTAATTCAAGAAATCTTTGAAACCTTTCAGAAATATACATAATTCTATGGGCCTCCGATTTTATCTATTATAAACCCTAATGACTACTAGGATTAAACTAAATGGTTGCGGCACAGTTCGAACATTTCAGTAATCCTCAAATTGATACAATCATGTAAAATTTTAATTTGTGGTAGAGTTCGGATATGCCAGTTTATTCATAATATTTTTTATTTGTATTACTCCTATATGTAGTGTTTGGGGAATTTTTCTCAGAAATTTTAAATGGCAAGTGGCCTACTGTAATCGGCTTAATACGATTACACCTATTTACAGATTATTCGATTATTGAGAGGGATTTTCCATACAACCCAGTTTTCTTAGAAACATTATCGTGAATATTATTTTAAAAGAAAGTAGGTACATTAAATCAGTACTTAGTATTAGTTCTTTGAGTAAAGTTGTATGAAGTTGTATGGTTGTCATAATATTGTAAACAGTTGGAATATATTTAAAACATTTGTTGAATGTTAATTGTGCAAGTACCAAACAATGTCGATAAGCCAAGGACCATCTAAACGACCAAAAACAGGTCCATTATCTTTAAATGAAAAAACTCTGATATTGAATTGTTATATATCATTGAAAAGCAAGGATCCAAGTGCAAGTGTTGATGATATTGTGGAATTAACGGCTGCTATGTTAGGTGTTGCTAAATCAACAATTTATAGATTACTAAAAGAAAGCAAGAATGGAACTCTTCAAGCCCCTAAAACTCCTTCAGGCCGAAAACCAATTGAGATCGATGAGTCATTAAAACAAAGACTAAGGCGTAAAGTCCATGGATTTTACTTACGAAAGGAAATTCCAACACTTGACAAAATTATGACATCAGTGCAAGAAGATACGGACTATCCAAAATTCTCCAGAATGACATTATGCAAACTTTTGAAAGATGTGGGTTTCAGATATACAAAACATAATAGAAAATCTCTCTTGATAGATAAACCGGAAATAGTTTTTTGGAGAAGAGACTATTTAAGAAGCATTCGACATGCCAGAGAACAAAATTTGAAAATCTTCTACTTAGACGAAACATGGATAAATGCTGGATATACAGTTTCCAAATCTTGGCAAGATGAAAAGATTAAAAGCGGAAGGCAGGCATTCGTGGAAGGTTTGTCGTTAGGTTTGCAGCCACCATCTGGAAAAGGAAAAAGACTTATCATTGTCCATGTTGGAAGTTCTGAAGGTTTTGTTGATGGTGGATTATTAACTTTTATTTCAAAACGCACGGAGGACTATCACGAAGATATGAATGGGGATGTCTTCGAGGAATGGTTTGTTCAAATGTTGGATCTGATTCCAAAAGGGGCTGTTATTGTTATGGACAACGCAAGTTACCATTCACGGTTACGAGAAGCATTGCCCACAAGTCGTTGGCGTAAAGCAGAGCTTTTGGAGTGGCTTATTTCGAAAAATATTAAGTTTCCAAAAGATCCACTAAGGAAAGAACTTTACAGAATTGCAAAAATGAACAAGAATAAATACAAAACCTACATTGTAGAAGAAATGGCTTCTTCTCGTGGTATATCAGTTCTTCGACTTCCCCCTTATCATTGTGAACTTAATCCCATAGAATTAATATGGGCTCAGGTAAAGGGGGAAGTTGGAAAAAAAAATACTACTTTTAAAATAAACGATGTTGTGAAATTGTTTGAGAGTGCTGTAAGTCATGTGAGTAAGGAAAATTGGACAAACTGTATCGAGCATGTTATCAAAGTAGAGGCAAATATGTGGAAAATTGACAATATTTGTGATGATTTAATCGACCCTATTATTATTAATGTCAACAACGATTCTTCCTCTTCCGAGTCGGATATAGAATAAAATGTAAGTAATAAATGTATTCCAATAATTATTTCTTTTCATTTTTTATTATATTATAATTTAAAACGTATTTTTTTCCCAAAATACACACCACTGCATTGCGTTATTGCTTATCTGCTAATCCTTTAACAATGAATAAACCCTAAACTTTGCTACAACTGAAACAAATACGGGGTCGATCTACCTGGTTTTTAGATTTACGGAAGAAATGTAATTTAAAGTAAGAGATTTATCAAAAATTTCATGGTGCTCCCTGTAAAGGTTTTGCATACTTAATTAGGGTTTATTACTCCTCGTACTTTTTGTACATACTATAACGGCCTAGAACTATTTGCGCCTTATCAGGCACCTGCAGAAGGGAAACAAAACTTATTTTTTTTGTCTCGTCAAAGAATTGCCGCGATTACCCCTAAAGACCTCATTGAAAATAAGAGTATGTATCTATGTCAAAAAAAGTGGATTTCTAATTGTAACTATAACAATATATTTATTATTAGAGGCAAGACAATAACATAATATTAAAACAAAAATGATTGGGAAGTAGGTAGGCGACAAGGTTTCATGAAACACTTCATGTAACAGTTTATCTAGATTTTGGTTCATTTTTAATGTACATCAGAACGACTGCTGTGAGGTAAAGACACTAGGTACATTAAAAAGCCTTTTTCAGCGAAAATTGTATGGGTACAAATTAGTCCTATAATCTCAAATTAACATTATTTAATTTCTTTAAATTTTTTTAACGATTTACTTGGAAATTAATAAAACACGTGGTCTAATTTATTTTATTTTATAATCAAAATAATATAATAATTTAAAAAACGTTTTTGGGTACAAATTAGTCCCAAATTCAAAGTTTAAAAACATACTGTTATTTGTTTTTATAAAAGCCTATTACAGGGAAAACTGTGTGGGTAAAAATTCTATTTTTTGGGTACAAATTAGTCCTAAATTCAAAGTTTAATTATATGGGGCTTGCTATTCAATTTATAAAAGCAGGGGTTGTTTGAGTGGGTTGACTTTAATATTTTGAAATATTCTTCGTGGTACAAATTAGTACAAATTTAGTACTAATAGGATCGACTTTAATATTACGTCTTTCAAGAAATATTGAAAAGATCGGCGAAGTATGGGCTTGCTATTCAATTTATGAAAGCAGGGGTTGTTTAAGTGGATTGACTTTAATATTTTGAAATATTCTTCGTGGTACAAATTAGTACAAATTTAGTACTAATAGAATCGACATTAATATTACGTTTTACAAGAAATATTGAAAAGATCGGAGAAGTATGGGCTTGCTATTCAATTTATAAAAGTAGGGGTTGTTTAAGTGGGTTGACTTTAATATTTTGAAATATTCTTCGTGGTACAAATTAGTACCAGTTTAGTAATAATTGAATCGACTTAAATATTACGTTTTTCAAGAAATATTGAAAAGATCGGACAAGTATGGGCTTGCTATTCAATTTATAAGAGCAGGGGTTGTTTAAGTGGGTTGACTTTAATATTTTGAAATATTCTTCGTGGTACAAATTAGTACAAATTTAGTAATAATAGAATCGACTTCAATATTACGTTTTTCAAGAAATATTGAAAAGATCGGAGAAGTATGGGCTTGCTATTCAATTTATAAAAGCAGGGGTTGTTTAAGTGGGTTGACTTTAATATTTTGAAATATTCTTCGTGGTACAAATTAGTACAAATTTAGTACTAATAGAATCGACTTTAATATTACGTTCTTCAAGAAATATTGAAAAGATCGGAGAAGTATGGGCTTGCTATTCAATTTATAAAAGCAGGGGTTGTTTAAGTGGGTTGACTTCAATATTTTGAAATATTCTTCGTGGTACAAATTAGTACAAATTTAATACTAATAGAATCGACTTTATTATTACGTTTTTCAAGAAATATTGAAAAGATCGGAGAAGTATGGGCTTGCTGTTCAATTTATCGCAATAGGGGTTGTTTGAGGGGGTTGATGTTAATTTTTTTTGTGGTACAAATTGGTGCAAATTCAGTTCTTTAATTTCCTGTGATAATTTTCATTTTTTTCAAATTTTGTTAATTTGGGCTTTCTAGGTTAACATGAGGCTCGCAGCGCCATGTTTTTTTCGTTAATGGGTAAAGGTACAAAATTATTTTTTGTGGTACAAATTAGTACAAAATGAGTACTAAGAGTCGTAATAGGTTTTATTTGATTCTGCCGAAATGGTTCTGCCACCTTCACAGAGGTTTGAAAAGGTTCTTCATATGGTTCTGTGGCTCACAAAAACGGGTTTTATTGACGATAATGTTCCGTAAAGTGTTTCAACATCAAATCCGTTAGTATCATAACCATAGGCTTCGTTATCATACTCAATGTTGAATAGTTCTTCGGTTGTAAATCATGGGTGGATTTTGTTATCGTTGAGGTGCTTGGTTTCGGTTTGGTGTTGTAGCTATAGTGTTAATGCTAATTAGTGTTGGTTTTTGTGTGGCTGGAATATTTTACTACTCCAGGCGTCTCATTGCTCAGGCCTACTAAATGTTGGATATGCGTAGGAGACCTTGATGGTCCAGGGAATAATTTCTGGCATTTTGGATTAATTTCACTTTGTTTTTCAAAGGATCTCCTTCTCGACTTCACGTGATTATCTTTTTTCTTTTAGCAAAATTACTTTTGGATAAACTGCAATCATCAAATTTTTTTAAATGAATAAACGTTCAAGAACGAAGAGGATCACTAAGGGCTCTTCCAGGATACTACTCACTGCGGCAATGAAGCATAGTCGAGACCCGGCTTTTAGAGTGTCATCTTTATACTCTTGATATACTTAAAAACAATGTACCCAATTATGCAAGAGTACCTGTGAGCATAGTGATAATAAATCATGAATAAATTTATTACCTTTAATAGGTCTTAACTGTCTCGACCTTCACTTCGTGGAATCTATTCATATTAGTGTTTTAAATGAAACTCAATGTTTCTAGCTAATTCCACAATATAATGTAAAATGTTGAAAATTCTGAAAAATTGTTCCGATAACTGAATATCATCGTCAGAATGACACCAATCATTCATAGACATCTAACACAGAACTAGAAGTGATAAGAAACAAGATCTGGATTTCCTTGAAGACTTGAAAATTAGAAGACACTTTAGAAACCCACAATAGGAAGTCGTCAATGAACAGAAAAATTTAGGGAGTTCTCCACTATTAAACTGTCTTCTTAGGTGATTATTGTAAAGATCAGCAGATATAGTTTTTCTGGTTTTCTATATCATTGCACAATTATACTGATCTTAACTGGAAAAATTATATCTAGGATATCACCATAGGGCTAATAATATCTAAGCTTCAATATTTGTAATATCACATCTTCTCCTTTTCTCTATCAACATATATTAAGTCAATCACAAGGTAGGTCACTTCTTTGTCTAGCTAAAAATAGTTACTAAACATCAGGTAGGCATCAAATGAAATGTAACTCCTGTCATTCTGACGATGATATTCAGTTATCGAAACAATTGTCAATTTTTTCGAATCTTCCACATTTTTCATTATATTGTGGAATTAGCTGGAAACATTGAGTTTCATGTAAAACTATAATAGGTCTCATTACACATATTTAACCGATTGCTGCTTACACATATTGTATATATTCGATAACTTTGTTGGTTAGATAATTTTTCTCATGAGAAAAAAACATAACAATCGCCAGTCAGTGAAATGAGTAAATAAATAAACATATGTATACAGTTATTGCGCGTTTCCGGTATTCAATCGATCGTCCATAAAAGATGAACAATATTGATACTACTTACTTCTGGATATCGAGTCCAGAAGTATTGTGAGAAATTACCCTTGCAGTTTTATGAAGCACAAAGTAATCTCTTATCTCCAATGATTCTCTAACGATCCATAATACTATTTGACTGGAGAAAAATCACAGACTTCCTTCCAGATTCAAGTATACTTAAGACTCGGTATGTTGAAAGTATCCTCCCATTGTTATTTTGAAGTTGATATTTTTGTAAGTAGAAATAAGTATATTGGAAAGTGATTTCGAAAGATTATTTGATAAACGGATTAACAGAGGGTAGGTATTTAGTATCTTATGTTTGTTTGGATTTTTGGCAATAATTTATATTGTATTTTAGGAATTATGGTCGAATGAGATTTACAAATAGGATTTTTTATTCTAAATCTATTAAATGATTCAATTCCCGAGTTAATCGTATTCTCTTCCTGATAAGAAATGTTTGTTTGAATGTGAGTGGGCGATGGGTAAAAATGAAAAAAGGGGAGAAAAAATAAGAAAAATGTTTGCTTTCGGAAGTAATAACTTGAAATATATTAATTTTAAAAAAGTGAGTACATTTGATTTAGCTGAGAAAAGATCTCTAGAATTTTTTGCCTTATACTAAGGGTTATCGAGGTATCGAATTAAACGCGTTTTTAACGAGAGTAGTTCGGCTGACATTCGGAAAACCCCGCAAATTGAAATTTACTCAGAATATACCCCTCTATCTATTCCAAACTACTCGTACATAATTAAATGTTGATTCAACCTATTTTGAGCGTCAGTTCAACTGGACTATTTTTTCTGAACAGGATGTCATAAACATGTTTGTGAAGAAATCAAATGAAGTCTTTATTTGTTATTCCAGTTTTAAGTTAGAGCGTTAGATTCCATGTTTCTTGTTTGGTCATTCCTTTGCACATTACCTTTTGTTTCAACATAGAATAGTCATAAGAAACTATTAGTTATGATAATTCGAGGGATTGTAACAACATATATCAAAATTATTAATCCGATATACCGTTGAAAAGATTATTTACCGCTGACAATTGCTTTAGTCTTTTCCGTATGAAATTGGTTAAGAATTTTACTTTTTTTCAGATTAGGCAGCGTGGAAGGAGATCGTCGAAGTCAGTTAGTGTTTGGATTTTTTGACAGTTTTTATCGTTTACTGTCTTACTATCGTTTATGTTTGTTTTCAAATGAGTAACGAATTTTCAAGGTAAACACACTCAGTACGAATTGAAAAATGGTTTTGGAATAGATATTGAAATTTCTAATAAAAATATTTTGAAATGAATTGAGTATTCTTATAATAAAAATATAAAATATACAAACTTCTTAATTAAGCTCAAATGAATTTAAATCAAATGCTCGAATAAGTCACAGCTTTGAGCTAAACGGTTGTGAAATTCTCGAAGAACATGGGTGAGTATTTCAGGGGTAAGTTCATACAGGGAATTCACCCTGTTCTCCTGGAATCCATAAATTCTCGATTTCGCATAACCCTAGGAGAATAAATCGGTGGGTGCCAAATCTGGGGATCTAGCAGGCCATTGAATGTTACCATTCGTGGAGATTATTTATTCATTGAATAAATATCCAATAGCCTTTTTACAAAAATAGTATATTTTTAAATGTGATCTAAGGGAATACCTTATTTTAGCCCAACTGCACAGGAGAGACACTTTAAATGGTAGAATTCAAATTTGTCTATTATGAAATGTTTGAAATTATTATCAGAAGTAATTCATATTTGTGTTTTAATCATAGAAGTATCTAAATCCAAGATGCTTCAAAATATGATACTACTAATATTTTCAATTGTCCTAAAGGTATAGACCAGTCTAAGTTTGTCAATGCATCAATAGTGTTGGTCAATCGACAAATGTAGCAGAATTTCGTATACTAAACAATACGCAAACGCAAAATAAAGAAAATATGAGATATATACCAGCACCAGCCCCAACAACTAACCCCTGGAGCAAAAATAAGACTGCAGAAAAAGGTGAGTTTCCGAGCCTGCCCCCGAAGCCAGCATCTAGAGGGAATCAACATAGCCGCACCGACCAACCCCAGTCTTGTCAAGAAACCCACCCTTAATCAGTAGATGTGTCGAAGTTTTCAAATTTAAATAATCTATTAAAAGAACTGAATTCCATGGTTAACCTGGATGAACTGACCAGAGCGGCAGCAGACTTGATCCATGAGATGAGGAATACTACAAACTAGCTCGAGAAATTTACGATTTATAATAACTTCGTTCAAGGTATAGACAAGTATCACATCTAGACAGGTAGGTGGAAATATAGGGATTCAAAAACGAACTTTTCTCAAAATAATTTTCTGTAATGTACATGGAGTAAATAACAAACTCCATATTCTAAGACATTTTCTCGACGCCCATAAACCTGAAATATTCTTTCTAATTGAGACATTCCTTAAACCAAATAGAACCGTGAATTTTAGAAACCCCGATTATAGTCTTCTTAGACAAGACCGCATCGCGGACCTCGGCGGGTGTGGTATCGCAGTATTAATAAAAAAGACATGAACTTAAAACTCCTGCAACCAAATAATTCATCAATTGGGCATATCTCACTTTAAATTGACAATAAATTCAAACTCGTTGAGGCTTACAGCCACCCTCACAATAAATTAACTGAATTAGATTCCTTTAATATTACAAAAATACATAATAGGGTTCTTATAATCGGTGACTTAAATTGTAAACATCCGCTATGGGACTCCTATGCCACATACCCTAACACAAATGGAAATACTCTGCAAAGGTTCTGCGATAAATCTGTAATATTTACAGCAATGACGATCCCTACCACTTTCCTTTCAATAATTTTCCCCCAGTACCATACATATTACTATCGGTCGTAAAATAAACACTATTACCAAATTAAAAACGATCTTAGACCTCAACTTCTGATCACGATCCTATCCTCCTTGAACTAAAAAAGACATACAAAATGAACCTCTATCTTACAAAAATGCACGATTACACAACAAGCAATTGGACAAAATACAGAAAGCACGTAAATGAACATTAAACAATTACAGACAAAATTAAAGACACCGAACACTTAACAAATATAATACAAAGTTTACAAGACATTAACATTACAGCAAGAAATAAAACCACCACCCTGAAATCTTAACCCCAAATCCTTAACAACCCTACTGAATACATTCTAAACATGATGAAATATAAATACAAAATTCGATGCAGATGGTGAGTGACCAGAGCTGACAGTGACAGACAAATTTTAAAATATTATCAAAACAAGATTAATATTGTAATGAAAGAATATAGAAATTTTACGTGGAAAACGTTTTCAGAGAAGCTGTCACCTCGTGACAACTCTCTATGGCGGGTTACAAGAAAACTGAGAGGAAATAGACAAGAAAGCTCAAAAATTGTGGCCAACGGTAAAACACTCACTCAAAAATCAGATATCGCAAAAGCCTTTGGAGAGTATTTTCAAAACAACTTTACAAACAACATAGCAAATACACTACACCACACTAATATCACTCATTCAGTTCAAAATCATTTACACAATACACATACGTTACACACGAAACATTTAGTCACAACCCATGAAATATATCATATAATTAATACGCTCAAAAATAAAACAGCTCCGGGGAAGGATGGTAAACCAAACATCCTCCTCAAGAGCCTTCCCAAAAAAGCTATAATACAATTAACGTACATAGCCAATTTCATAATTAAAATTGGAAATTACCCAGATATGCTCAAGATCGCCAATGTCATTCCCATTGTCAAATCTAATAAACAACACTGTTATGTGGATAGTTACAGACCCATTCCCTTGTTAAGCAACATAGCAAAGGTGATAGATTAAATCATTCTTAATAGAATACAAACATACGTTGATAAAAATAATATAATACCTCTCGAGAAGAACGGATTCAGAGGTGGACACAGTACGGTAGCACAAATCATTCGTGTGTTAAACTACATTAGAGAAGGCTTTTTTGCTAAAGAAAAAGCTGTTATGGTCACTGTAGATATACAGAAAGCCTTTGATTCCGTATGGCCCGAGGTGTTGTTGTATAAACTTAACAAATTAAAAGTTACTGTTTACCTAATAAAAATAATAAATTCGTATATTACAAACAGACAATTCTATTACAAAGTGAATGACGGCCTGGCGGGCCCATTCCGGATTCAAGCCGGCGTGCCCCAAAGATCAGTCTTATCACCTTCGTTATATTATTCATCTACTCACGATCTTCCCACCTCCCCACAAATCCTGACACTTGCTTCGTATCATCAGCTCCAACATCAGAAGCTGCACTACACAATGTCCAAACACATATTAACACACACATATCACCATACATGAGATACAATAAACTTATGATTAGCACCGCCAAAACAGAGTACTTGATACTCAGGAGGAGACCAAGGAAAAACTAGTTGCAACTTCAGCTGTGTATTGATGGGCAGTATATTACACCCAGTGACACACTGAAATATTTGGGCTATACTATGCATGGCACCACCAATGCTAATACGCATATTGCACAAGTTTCAAAAGCCAAAGTGAAAATGAACAAACTTTACTCGTTAATTTGTAAGAATAGTTGTCTCTCTTCCACAAACAAAATCACAATACGAGTATACAAACACATCATAAAACCAATCCTCACATTCGCTGTACCTGTCTATTACACAGCAACAACACACAATTTCCACACACTGCAGGTGGTACAGAACTAGTGTCTTCGCATGGCAATTAAACACACACAGTTTATCCAAGACTTCCCAAAACTACTTGGTTATATGACCAAGCAGACTTGCTCACTATCAAGGACTTCAAAACTCAAATATCCACAAACTTCTAAAACTACAGTCTGCCTGAAAATCTTCTTAATACTCTCAGAGCCGCTAGTCGCGCTGAATACACTCTTGATAGTGGGTGGTAATTTATACACATAACTAGTTGTTTAATCTCCAATAACCAAATACATCGAATCCCACCATATCCCTTATTCAATACATAAACTGTCCTCTATCAAAACATATAATAAACTATAAACAACATCTGCCATGTTGCCATTCCTCATAAACTAACCTTTAGTTCGCTTTTGAAACCCTGTTTTTCAGCCGGTTTTCAGGGACAACACAGTCGAAATATATGTGCCGTCATACCTGTATATGCGGGACAGAGTTATTTAGTTAATCAAAACAAATGGGTATTTTGTGGAGCAAGGAACTATATACATCACGATTGCAACATGTAGATGGTCTTGAAAGGCCATAACCTCGGTTTTAGAACTATCTATTTCAAGCTATCTATTTAAATATTCTGACATATATTATTGTTATTAAAGACCTTTGTAAATTAAATTACGGAGTTTCGCGTGCGCTTAGGAGGGACATGAATCATTATATAATATAAAAAAGCGCTACCATTTATTTTGTTTTTCATCATTTTAGATATCAAGGTCATTATTGCAATTTTTCGGGCTATACTTGGAGAAAGGATTGCAAATTCTTCCCGTAACATTTGCGTTCTTATACAATTATAGTCTGGCCACTTATGATACTTTTTATGATACAAATAACGTATCAGTTTATTCCGAAATTTTTCTATTGAATCTATATATATTTTTGGTTGTTGATTCCAAATTACACAAGCAAAATCTAATTTTGGTCTGACTAATGTTTTATATAGTAGAATAATTGTCTTTAAATTGTGAAATAAAGCAGTATGTCTTAAAAAAGCCTAATATACGATTGGCGCTCTGAACAGTAAATCCAATATGTGAAGTAAATGAAAACTGATAATCATACGTGAACTCTAGTTCTTTCGTTTCTTCTACTTGTTTTAAATTCTGATTACTCATTACATATTTGAAGATGATAAGATTCCTTCTCCGAGTAATTGATATCACATAACACTTACCCTCATTAAAATTAACTTCATTATCAACACTCCATGAATGAACGTTATCGATATATCTATGTATCATCACACAATCCCTCACCGTTCGAACTTTTTTATACAATTTGATATCGTCCGCAGAGGATAAATACTCTGAAAATTTAACATAAGTAGATGAATCGTTGACAAAAATTAAAAAAAGGAAAGGTCCCAGATCAGAACCTTGCAGTACTCCCGAACTGGAAATTTCTCGGATAGAAACAATTCCATCCTGTTTTACAACAAACTGCCTGTTCTGTAGATAGCTTTTCACCAATTGTACCAAATTTCATGCAATGCCCATATCCTTTATTTTTATATTAAAATATCGTGGTTAAGGCGCTCAAACAATTTCGAGAAATCCGTATAAATGGTATATGGATTGTCTAAGTATGGTATACACGCTAGATATAATTTGAGTGAATGAAACGAAGAGTACTGAGTGTCTATTTTATTAAAATTCAGCTAAGAGCTTCCAGCCATTCACAAAGCTATCGTCAATAAAAAAAACCTACAACAGGTGTCAAAAACATCAAATCCTGTGACCTCTGCATACAATCTATTAAAATGTTTGTTGTTACCTCATCATTTAAATGAAATGGTCAAAATTACCCTACAACGAGCGTGTACAATTATGAATCACATAATGAAACGTCCAATTTAAAATTATCAAAAAAAATCAGATTTCTTTTGATAATTTTAAGTTTCATTTCATTATGTGATTTATGATTGTACACCCTCGTTATAGGGTAATTTTAACCATATCATTTAAATGATGATGTAACATGAAACATTTTATTAGATTGTATGCAGGATTTGATGTTTTTTGGCACCTGTTGTAGATTTTTTCTATTGATAACAGCTTTGAAAAGGGCCTAATGACTGAAAGCGGTTAGCAATAAAATACACACTCAGTACTCGTCGTTTCATTCACTCAAATTAAATGGTATATAATTGCTAATTCTCATGATGAGTCCTAGAAGCTACTTGCATAAATATTAGTTTGTGTCCATTCATTTTCCAGTCACAAAACCATGCTGTTCGTCAGCTAATGTGTTTTTAATATGGTTCTAAATTTGATTGTAAATAATATGGTCAAACAATTTGGAAGTGCCGCAAAGTATGGTCACGACTCTGTAATTTTCTATGTCTTTTTAATTTCCCGCTTTGTGTATAGGAGTGTAAGTTGCCAATTTCCATTGATCGGGATAGGTTGACTGTTCAACAATTGAGTTAAGAATATGTAATAGAGATTTCTGAAGGAACTCTTGGCAACCTTTTATAATATAAGAAGGTAGATTGTCACTACCAGCCGATTTCTTTGGTTTCAATTTTCTTACTGCTACCTCGTAGTCAACTATCTGTCTTACAGATATTGTTATAGCTCGCAGTGTTATTGAGATTTGTTAGGTTATATAGTGATTTTTCAGTAGAATGAGCTGATGCAAAAAAATCTGCAAACTTATCAGCGGTATCCTTGTCAGAGACTTCCCGACCTCCAAAGTTAAAAACTTGCGATTGATTTACATTTTCTCTTTTGATTTAAATAGTTACAAAAATCATTTATGTTACTACCACCTATATTATCACCCAAGTCACGTAGATATTTTTTGTACTCCTTCTGTATAAATGTTTTTAGTTGTTCCCTTGTTTCTACATATAATTTATTATGATATTCTGAAGTACTCTTCAGTTTTCTGCAAGGGCGTTTTTCTTTAAATAGTTTTTTTCTAATTTCGGCATTAAACAACGTAGGGTATTTATTAAAACCATCATACGTTCTATATTTTTGGTGCAGTTACGCTAATTTTTTCATTTATTTTTGTCTACAGCTATATTATTATCATTTAATTTAGTAACGTTATCTCAGTTAACATTTCCTCATATACTTATACATTAAATCAAAGTGTGCTTTTTTAAAATTGAATTTCTTGCATGTTGATTCATCTTTTATAGGAACATTTACTTAAACACACAGTAGCCACAAGGGCCGAATGAAATATGTCTTCTTGAACTAAGAGACACAATTCCCTAAATACCTTGCACGAGTTTTTCTCAGACAGAAGTACTAAGTCTAATGTTTTACCATGCGCATTTTTTACATCGTTGCAAAGTTTCAAGGAATGATTGTGGTCAAATATTCCCAAACAAGAAAATTTGTAATGCTGTTTAGTTTAGTGCCGGAGTATTGTCGCATAATTATATTGATTGTAATTCTTCAATTCAGATTATTAAATTATGTAATAGTGATAATCATAATAATAATAACTTTATTCAAAAAGGTGGTTTTACAAAAACACTCCATGAAGTGAATAAAGTAGGTTGGCGATAAGTGTTATTACACTTGTTCCGCAAAAAATACAATTGTATCATATACATATGGAGTCACATGCCACAAAATTAGTTATAAACTATTTGAATTCAATATTAATAAAAACAGTATAGATTATATGTATAAAATTGAATCAACGATACAAAGATTTTCAAATTATAATTAGGCCAAAATACAATAGAAACTAAGCACATAATCCGTTGGAGTGAAGTCAATACAATAATGTTACAAACCACAAACAACATGGCCGAACTACCGTACTAAGTATAATAAAAATTAAATGTTTTAAAAATAATATTTATTTACTATTTTAGCACATACAGTGTGAAACCACCCCTGTAAAACACGTATTTTTCAATAAATCTCCAATAAAATTGTTTTGTAATATTAAGGATCAAAAACTGTATCTTTATACATATCCCCATAATTTTAGTTTCATTTCCAAGGCACTCTATGTTTTATTTTCTTTGTCAAAAACGCCAAATGTTTATTAGGAAATTTTTGTTTTCAAGATTGACTACACCACTGAATTTGTAGTTATCAGAAATGAAAACCATCAAAAATTTCATGGAAAAACATTGGTTAGCAACGAACTTAGAATAACTTCAATTTTGGAAACAAAGAATTTGATTATACTTTTTATTTAGATTATAGACTTATTTCAAATCCGGCAAGCTGCCATTCACGAGTTGACTCTCTTAGTAGACGGACGTGTTTTATTTCCTGTTCAATGACCTCCATTTTTTAGCCTATCTGGTAAATAACGAGTGTATATTTTGATTTTTGTAAATTTAAATTGAGAACAATAGTCCGGTAATTGTGTAAACTTTATTCATCAAGCAAATATTGGTATATTTGCCGTACTTTATACCCCCTGCCCTCATATCTGCAATTTTGGTAACCAAAATCGCAGTATGGTTAATTTACCGTCTCACTCCCTTAACACCTCCACCGTCAATGACAATCAGAGTACATCTCAAGCCATAAACGCAACTCATCGATCATATGCCACTGCTACCCTTAGTAAAGCGCCCCCGCCTCCAACACCCTCTAAAGATCAAGCTATTGTGATGCAATATATTCCCAACTCCGTAATCTTCGACTATATTAAAGCAGTTGGCCCAAAAATGCAACAAAGCAAAAAGTCCTCCTAGCAAAACTATGTCTCCTCCCTGACTACCGACACTAATTCTAGTCAAGTCTGGAATAAAATTCGACAAATACAAGGTAACAAGACCAGCCTCAAAATTCCCAGCCTTATCTATACCGACTCGCTTATAAGTGATAGCCAAGCTATTGCAAACACTTTCGCAGAATACTTTGAAGGTAAAGTTTACAATAATATTTTGACATTTATGCCTATCTCTTCTCTCTGTACCCCCTCCCTTGCCGAGTACATTGATCAGCAGGATGTCACATCTGTCAATGCCCCTTTGTCTTGTAAAAATACTGCTGCTGGTCCCGACGATATACTATACATCTTCCTTAAAAAACTCTCCGATGTTTCTCTGTTCAAATTGCTCAACCTATATAATATTATTAGGACTTCCCATCAATTCCCCGATAAATGGCACGAATCCACTCGCATTTCAATTGAAAAAGCAAACCAACCTCCCTTAATTTCGTCTTATTTCCCTTACTTGTATCACTTGCAAACTTCTAGAGAAGATGATCAACAAAAGACTTTTATGGTTCCTTGAAAAATACCAAACTATTCCTCGCTTTCAATCTGGTTTTCGACGTAATCGGTCAACCCGAGATAATCTTGCTCTCCGCTAACATTTCTTCAGCACTTAACAGTCAACAGGAAGTTGTTGCCGCTATCTTTGAGATCGAAGGTGCTTTTGATACCATCCCTAGAATAATGGTTTTAAATAAAATTTCCCTCCTTAACCTCAATGGAAATATCTACCACTTTATCGAACATTTCTTACTCTCCAGGCGCTTCAGAGTCTCTGTTAATGGTAACCTTTCCGTCTCTCGTCTACAAACTGATGATATTCCCCAAGGTTCGGTCTTAAGTCCCACATTCTTTCTACAAACGACATATGCACCAACTTCCCAGTCCCTGTTCAATACGCACTGTATGTTGACGATTTAATTATTTATTGCCATGGAAAATCATCCTTCACTTCCTGAAAACTCCTACAAAATGTTGTAGATCTACTACAAAACAAAATTGATAACTTGGACTTATCCTTATATCTAAATAAGTCTGAAATAATAAAATTTAGTAGAAAAGCTGAATCTCCTGCTCCGCTTATCACTCTAAATAATTCATAGCTGTTGTTAATTCCTGCAAAATCCTTAGAACGATCTTTGATTCACCGCTTAATTGGAAACAACATTGCCTGAAACGGTTAAATTTTATCAAAACTCTCTCGCACTTTGTCTGGGGCGCTGACGAGAACGTCCTTCTTAGAGTCTATAGAGCACTAATTAGTTCCAAAATGGACTATGGCTGCTTCATTCACATGACAGAATTCACATCCTATCCAAACTTACTTAACTCAGTCCTCTCTTCGACTTTGTCTCGGCCCTTTTCGCAACAGCCCTGTAGACAGTCTGTTCTGTGAGGCCGATGAACCTCCTCTCTTCCTTAGACGACAATCCCTACTCCTAGTATACGCCGCTTCTGTATATTGAAACCCATCTTATCCTGTTTTTGACATCTGTACCTGTGTAGCTAATTCATCTCTCAAAGACTCTTCTCGCTCCATAAAATATTTTCCCCGGCTTATAGCTCCTCTTCTAAAAGACATAGACTGACGTTCAACTTTATCATTTCCATTGCCACTTAACGCTCCTTGCAAAAAGTACCCATATTTAACACCTCTCACACCATTTATAATAAAGACGAATCCCCCCCTGCGCTTATAAAGGAAGCATTCCTTGAAATTCTCCACACAAATGCTTTTGATTTAGTCCTTCACATAGATGCTTCCAAAACCCATAACCGGTGTCGGATACGCCGTCACCACTACAAACGATATTATAAGCACCACTTCATGCTGCATACATACTGGAGGGATGTTTAGTATGCTTTAGGCTTTCAAATATATTCCCTCTTCATCTAAACATGTCACTATCTGCACTAACTTCCTATCCTCTATAATTTCTTTAAAATCTAAATTCACCGACCATCCACTAGCTCAAAACGTACATTATTTATACCGATCCCTTCATGCTCGACATACCAAAGTTTCACTTATCTGGCTTCCATCTCACAACGGCCTTCATGGCAATGAAACTGTTTACCAACACGCCAAAGAAGCTGCCTCCCTCGTTATCACTGTTAGTACAATTCAACTAAACCAAGATCTGAAATCCTTATTCAACGCCCTAATCCACAGATCTTGGCAAATTCATTGGACCAACAAGAATACAACTCTTCATGAAATTCAACCCATACTTGGCCGCCTTTTACTTTCCGATTTATCAAGACATTATGCAAGGATTGTGAGAGGATTGCGAATTGGCCACACACGTTTGACTCATGTCCACTTAATGCCCACCGATAATAACCCAACATGCCACGCCTGCAATTGTCCTGCTACTGTTAAACATATATTGATAGATTGTCAAATCTACAACGACGTCATGGTGAGAAACAACATGAAGCCAACACTAAAAGGAATGTTAAGTTCTCCCAGTGAACTATCCAAAACTATACAGTTCCTTAAAGACATTGATACTTTTTATAAACTATGATATTATTTAATGTACGGTGCCAATGGCCATAGCTGTCGAGGCACTTAAACTTGAATAAAAGAAATACGGCAACATTGTTGATACAAAGTAGAGCACCAGTGAACTTATACAGTGAAAATCCGAAGTCAGTGCATATTCCGTTCTACAATTATAACTCCTGAAATTATGGTAATATGAACGATTTGTGGGGAAAAGGAATTTTGTATTAAGAATCTGACTACGCTACTGGATTTGTAAATTATATTTCCTCAAAATTGTTTTATTAGATATAGTATAATTGGAGTCTAATATAACTCAAATTTGAAAGTTAATTAAATTTTGGTACTTCAAATCTTGTTTGTGTTCATTTTATTATTTTCGGCTATGAAAGATTGTACTACCTTCTTGAAAATTAACTTTCAATTTTGAGTTATTTTAGAATCCATTTATAACCTATATTCCATTAAATTATTTTAAGGGTATATAATTCACAAATCCAGTGGCGTAGTCAGAATTTTATTATAAAATCCCTTTCCTCACAAATCGTTCACATTACCAGAGTTTCATGATTTATAACTGTAGAACGGAATAAGTTATCGACTTAAAATTTTCACTATAGATGTTTACAGGTGTTCTACTTTGCATCAACAGTATTGCCCGATTTGAAATAAGTCTTTGATCTAAATAAAAATTATAATCAAATACATTGTTTCCAAAACAAAAGTTATTGTAACTTCGTTGCTAACCAATATTTTTTCATGAAATTTTGGTGGATTTTATTTCTGATGACTACAAATTGAGTGGTGTAGGCGAGTTTGAGAACAAAAATTGCCTAGTAAACATTTGCCGTTTTTGACAAAGAAAATTGAACATAGAGTGCCTTGGAAGTTAACGACTTAAGGATTAATATATAAACACCACCGAGCAGCGGGAAGAGTCATCTTACCCCGAGACTCCGAAGCGAAGACGTCGACCCGTAAGCAGCAGCATCACGGGAAATTCGGTCCCTGTTGCAAACCTGATCACTCCAGTAGCGACTTGCCGGCGCATTCGCCAAAATAATCGAGTTTTTTATCTCGATCAGTCCTTTATAGGTCTTTTCTAAATATTTATGAAAATTATATTTTTTCCAACAACAACGTTGTGAAGAAACTGCAAATAAGAAATCCACCGCCATCCAGCTGAAGAAGGAAGGACTTTTCACATAAATATAAAAACTAACCGGCAGACAAGAGGGTCAGGAAACCTTTAACCGTGGAGGAAACTCCCCGCAGCAGTGAGTCCGCTACCGCCTATACTAACAAGCCCCCTCCCAAACGGAACCACCTTCTGTTTCGTCCCCTTCCGCCCCACAACCAACAGCAATGTCTTCTGCACAACGATCCCCATACAACACCCGCAGCCACATCGGCCAAACCATACCCTCCATTTTATCTCTCGATGAATTTCCACCCATGGGCTCACGTCCAAACTCCAACCGCTCAACCCCAACCAAGGACGTTATACGCGATACCAACTTACTAAGAGCCCAGGTGGCCAAGTTGGAACAGTCTCTAAAGGATAAACATCAACAGTTCCTCTTAGATATCAAACAGCTCAATTCAAAGAACCAACAACTCACCTCACAACTCTCACAAGTCAACTCACAAATCAACTCACAAATCATCTCCCACACCTCCCGCAGCTCCTCACCAATTATTCACTCTGCCAAATCCCACGCTTCTCGTGCCCGCTCACACATCTCTGTAAACGAAACTCCCAATACTATCCGCCAATATCCAGATGAGAACTACACTCTCTTGGGAGCCATACCAAAGAGACCCCTAATACCCCGTACCCCACCCCCTCAACAAACTCAACCAACTCAACCACCAACTTATCTACCAACTCAACTTCCAATTCCACAACCTCAACAATCAACAACAAGATAACCCCGGCCCACTCAACAACCACAAACCACCCAATAAACCACCCAACAAACCCTACCTCCCCAACCGACACCCGTAATTCAAACCCTGAATATTCGGAATCTACCCTCAAAATATACCTCCCGAAGGAAATTATTCATCCTGCTCCACACAAACGAGCTCCTGAGGGGACAAATCTCCCACCCGAAGGCAAATCTGAACCGCACAGCAATACTGAAAATTCCCGCCAATATCCCACACGAAGCCCTCGCCAACAGACTCCGAAACGCCATCGGTAACACACAGGTCACCATCGTCCACCTAAATTCAACTCCCCGAGCACGCTCTCAATCGAGAACCCGCAAGCTCACCTTCTCCCTTGTCTGCAGAAATGTAGACACGTCCCTATCCGAGAAAGAATTTGAGGACATTCTCGCAACGAAGCGAACGTCAATTTCACCAGATTATGGCGCATAATCTCCCGTCGTCTAAGCAAGGCCACCTCTATATTTCGAATCCTTACAGATTCCAAAATAGCCTATCATCAAGCCCTCTCAAATTGCATACAATTCCACGGTCTCATACACCAGTATGAGGCCTCAAACCCTTCCAACCCACTTCCTGCAGTATCAAGATACAGCAGCAGGTGCTACACGACTGGCCACCTTGCTGAAACATGCATGGCCAAACCAGTCTGCCCTCCTGTGGAGCATCGGACCACAAACCCAACAATTGCCCTAATGCAAACAACCCATCTGCAAAAACTGCGGCTGCTCACACCCCGCCTTTCAACCTCGATGTCCAAAGCGGATGACAACACCACAAAAACCCCAAGAAATAGCACCCATCATCCTTGAAAAACCCCAGATTCCTCACGATCTTTCCACAGACACCAAAATCTTGATAGAGATTCTGGCAACAACCATTACCAACGCAGTCCCGACTGCCCGTGGCCTAGTGGCCGCCACCCTCACTCACCTTGTCTCCTCTTTTTACGGATACAACTGTACCGTCACCAAGGGCGTGGGCAACCGCGTCCACTTTGCCTTTACCCAGAAACGCCACAATTACGTCATGGACTTTAAAATCGGGATCGTGAATTGCCAAGGTCTAGCCAGAAAGCGACACTCCCAAAATATACAAAACTAAAATTATGGAAATATGTATAAAGATGCAGTTTTTGATACTTAATTTCTTCCAATAATTTATAAAAAATGCGTATTTTACAGGGGTGGTTCCATTTTAAATGGATCACACTGTATATTATTACAGTCAAATTGGAACGTTAATCGGTTACAACAACAATTTTGATATGGGTAAAAC
Source organism: Galeruca laticollis (assembly GCA_963921935.1). Classification (NCBI taxonomy): domain Eukaryota; kingdom Metazoa; phylum Arthropoda; class Insecta; order Coleoptera; family Chrysomelidae; genus Galeruca; species Galeruca laticollis. Next base: position 273,502,137 of record OY998175.1, on the reverse strand, counting down.
TGTGAAAGATAAAATATATATAAAATGTAATAAAATAATGATGTTTCTTGAGGCGTATTCATATTTAACAAACACGGAAATGAGATAGAGATAAAAAATGTATACGAGATATAACGAGGAAGTTTCTTGGTCAATATTGATTGATTTAAATAATCATTCTCAAACGACTCGAACTTCAAGTCTCTTCATGAACATTTTCAGCTGTTTTGTGAATTGGGATGAGTTAGGTATAGTGCGAATTATTTCAGTTGAAGAATTGTTATGGTAACTTCCTACTTTTAAATGATGCTTAACATTTGGAAACTGGAGTTGTGAGTTCTTATTATGTAATTTTAAGCCAGCAAACTTCTTACATATTCACAATAGGAAGTAGAAATTTTAGTTAACCTATTTCTTATACAACATATTAGAAATTGCAGTGTATCTAGTTGATTTGTGAAATTGGCACTCGTCCAATTGACTGCAAGCCATTGTTTTGCAATTTTACTCTATCGTATGGATATTATGTTGGTAGAGCATATATTTAATGACAGCCGCAGCCGGGATAATCGTATGCCAACGGCAACATTTCAATCTCTAGTTTTAGCAGATGGGAGATTGTTATTAGAAAATGAATAGGAGTAGTAATCAGATGCAGCACTAAATGCTAGAAATCTGGATTATGTTATATTCTAATAAACTCTGGGTGAAAAGTAGGATATCAAGTTGATTAATAGATTTTCGAAAATATCTCTAGTCCACAATTACGGAAATGAGCGGAAATTAACTGATGGAAACTGGTGTAGCCAAATATCACATTTATTCACATATAAATTGAAAACTAGTTTTGAGTATATCATTTGTGTGATAACTTACTCAATTGAAAGCTATACAGTTCATCGAAGCTTGTGCTGTATCGTAATAATAATAATCACAATAATAATTTACAAAAAACGAAATTTATTCAGAAATTTTGCATTACCTTTGCTTCTCTTACTGACAGTCTTGGATCTATCTGCAGAAATAACTGAAGCCACGGAAAATCAGCTAATCTTGATTCCTTACTGAAACGATATTTAATAGCCCATCTGTTTGGCCAACTTAAATCCATTCTTCGCACGTCCTATCGAGTAGGAGTATAACGAGAAAAACCTACAAACCCTCTCAGTGCTCGTTACAGGTATGCGGGTTGTCTCACGTGGTACAACCCGTGCTCGCCAGTCGACTAGCTTCGAGTCGATGAAGGGGTGGATTCTTCAAAAAAATTATTGAGTATACAAAAAGGGCGCCAGAGAAGTTTTGACAAGCACCCAAGACTTCCTAAGTTAGCCCACAACTCCTCAGTGGGTTAACAACACTCACTACACACTCCAAAGGTTAAACTGATAGGTAAATTATCATCAATAAATAAAAGTCAGCAAATACACCCTGATTGAAATTTTAATTAATCTTGGTGGACCAAAGGTCTCTTTTCAAAATATATGATACAATATCACTACCAAAAGAAAAATATTATAAATAACGTCTGAGCTCAGCTGAAGGCTGTAATCTCAGGGTGCAGTAGAGCTGAGGGCCCCAAACTACACCGATGTCTCAATCCAAACATTCTAGAGAATCGACCAAATTGTTCATGTACAAAATTCCAAAAATTACAACGATAATATATTATATATATGTCAAAAACACCAATGTATAGTTACAAGGGTTCACACTTCCGCAATTTATACCAGTATCAATATGAATGTAATAATTGCATAAGCCAGAAATTTAAATTACAACGAGTTTAGCGTTGCTGGAGAATATACAACTCAAAATTATATACGGCGCAAAATTATATACAAGAAACCATTAGAAATAGGTAAAAAACTACTAAATACCGCTATACTAGGTACGTACCAAGTGTTCCAGCGTATCTTAATCTATGAGCAAGATTTCAAAAATATTTTAAATACAAAATTCAAGTATAAACGAGATTATAGTAATCGCCGCAAGAAAAAAATAAATAAAACTTAATATAGAAAAAACGGTAATATGTGAAGCATAGATGTGAATTTACTACTGAGTTTGAAGGAATAAGAAAAGGAAAACTGTTAACCTTTCCTTTCCCGGCACCAGAACAGGAACTGAGATTTCTCCAGATTAATCCAGGCCTCCTGGAACTGGTCTCACCGACCCATTAAATTCCAACCAGCGTTTTAATGTCCATATACTAAAACCCCCCTTTTTATTGAATCTAATGCCGTCTACGGGAATTTTCCACGTGGTTTCCTAAATCTACCAATTCTACTGGAATCCTTCGGTCATCGGCACCCCCTGGTCCAGTATATTATTGGGTCAGACCTTCGATTTGTTAAATCGAGCGATATTTTCTTCCCCTACGTAGAATTTATCAGGCTTTCCGTGAAATAACGTTATGGCTCCCAGAGCACATGCAAAATATCTCTTGTTGAAATGAAGTGTATTCACCTTGACGGCAATTGGAGGACTGAAATTTTTAACTCGGTTCCGACAGCGCTGTGACTTCTCTCAGTCGACAGGTTAGCCAAATTAAATTTACGACGGCTCGGCGAATTTTTCGTGTTACAGGAGGAAGTCCGTTTTTTTGATGTTTGAAGATGTGTTTGACCAGCTTTTCATCGGCAGCTGCACCTAATGTAGAGGAGGGTCCAAGAAGAGTTTTCTCCAAATTTCGTGTTATTTCCTTCTTCGTAGGATTGTGGCCGTTGCCCCAAAATTTCTAGCAGCTCCATCAACTCCCATTCTGTTTTCATTAACGGTTGTGTGGCTTCGGTTAACTGTTGCTCAGTCCAACTAGCCCTGGAACTACTTCCAATACGCTTGTTATTGGTAGGCAAACTGGAAAAAATATAATATCAAGCCATCTCACTTCAAAAATAAGTGAACCATCTATCCTTGTCATGAGAGGGGAGATGGCGCACCTGATAAACTAAACACTTTTCTAAATATTCGCCATTTTAAGGTTATACAACAAAACTAGAATGTTTTCACTTACCTAAGATGATAAAATTATTGCTAAATTCAAAGTTCACCAGCACCAAGGAAAAATTCGGAATAATACTTTTGGCCCAAACGGATCATATAATAAATAATTTTTAAATAGGCTTGTAACTAGTAAACACAGACGATATGGTGGCTTGTTTCATATGAACTGAATGCTATCAGGACGTCTCTACTTGTCTGTATCACTAGCGCTATAAAACCATTACGCCATCTTAACTTCTGGGCCATCTATCCTCGAATTAGTGCCTGGCTAATATATTCAATAATAAAATGATTCATCCAATTTATTTAATTCCTCTTCAGACAATATAGATAGATAGATAGACATGGATTATAGACGCATCAGCATCTATGACCTTTTAGCGTCTTTAGATGTGTATTTTTATTTCATAATAACCTGTATAAGTTGATATCTTTTGAGTATTCTAGTAGTGGTTCTAAGTATTTTTGTAAGGAAGGTATTTTGATATTCCTAGGTATATTATATTTGATGTTCAACGGTACTTGTAGAGTAACAAGTCTCACATATTGGTGGTTCTTCCGCTAATAGTAAATATTCATGAAATTAACCCTTAGATAGGTCACTTCTTGGACTAGCGAAAAATAATGAAACATCAGGTAGGCATCAAATGAAATGTAACTTCTGTCACTCTGACGATGATATTTAGGTAATATCGAAACAATTGTCAATTTTTTAGATTACTAACATTTTTCAATACACTGTGGAGGCAACTATTAATAGTAAGTTCCATTTGAAACACAAATATTCATGAGTTAACTTTGTATATTCAATCCTTAGTCTTGTGAGGACTATCTTATCTTTTCTTGGTACACAGTAAAAAGCCTTTAATAAATTTTGCACTCTGGTTCATGCTATTTGGTGACCAACCAATTTTAAGTAAATATACTTAAGTTTTGTAATAATATAATATCACATTTTTGTTGTAATTTGTTATTCACAGGATAAATGTGAAACGATACTAAATAGAAATAATTTTTCACCCATAATATATATTTTTGTGGTAAAAGCAAATATTTCATGTAAATAAACAATTACATTAGACAAGTGAATTTTACTCGTAGGTATGTGTGAACTTCAGGCTATCCCTGCATGTTTTGTTACAGAAAATTTGTAAATTTTCTTAATTATTGTAAATTGTCATGTTTATGGTAATACACTAAGTATGCGATTTTCCTGGAATTATATGCCAGATTCACGGTAATTATGTAATTTTATTTTACGTGATTAATGTAGATTATATATATATTTGTAAAATTAAATAATTTTACCGATACACAAAAAATATAACTTTCCGAAATTTGTGTGAAATTTACGGTATATATTTGGTTCTATTTTACATTGTTGATGTTAATTTCCTAAATAAATGTAAAGCTAGATATTTTCAGTAATACACTAAAGATGTGAATTTTCATAAGATATGTGAAATTCACAAAATCAGTGTAATTTTGTTTCACATGGTTGATGTAAATTTCCCCCATAACTGTAAAGCTAGGTATTTTTAGTAGTACCCTGAAGATGTGAATTTACCTAAAATGTGTGAATTTCACAGTATCAATATAATTTTGTTTTACATGAATAATGTAAAGGTCGATTCATGTATCGTATATTTGAAATATTCAATATTTTAATTTGAGTAATCCCGAAATGTGAAAATTTTCAATTTTTCTGTCAAAATTCATACATCCACAACAGGTGAAAAATTAGAAATTTTGACATTCCGTGATTACTCAAATTAAAATATTAAATATTTTAAATATTTGATATTTCAAATACGGTACATAAATCAACCTTAGATATTCTCCTTGGACTTCTAAATTAGGAAGAGTTATTGATGTAGCAAACTGTCTTATAAAAGGTAAATCATTCAAATTAGATAATAGGAAACAACGTCTAAGCGTTTAAAACATTTATTGAAATAAAATATACAAATTGACAATTTATAAAATACTTAAAAAATGAACTCATCTGGTTTAATACATAAATGAAATTATTAATCAACTACTTAGAGGCGCCTTCTAAGTATCTAATTATTAACATATGTATATACAGTATACCCAAATTAAGTTTTCAAATGAAATGTTGAAATTGCTGATGTGACAAACATGTATTATTGATTAAATAGTTTTAATATGGATACAGTGAAAAACTCAAATTTTGAGATAATATTTTTACTTTTATTATAGTAATATTTGCACATTTAAATAAAAATCGAAATTTGAAAAACAAACATTTTTGAGACTAAATACAATTTATTACACGGCATTTGGAGAACAAAAAAAAATCTCAAAAATGTTAGTAGAATCATATTCAATATTAGATATTTTTTTATCTGATCGAATATCTCCCTAATATTATCAACTATAGTAAGTTTGGACAAACTGTATAGAGAAAGAAAAAGTTCATAATCTTCTACCAAGCAACAAGTACCTATCTATAATAAATAAATATGAAATCTGAAATAAGTATAAAAACTCTTTAAAATAATACATTTCCTCAGTCATCGTGACAAAAATTGTATATTAAGTACCAAGTGTCAAAAAGGTTACTTAGTCACGAGTTCCTTATGAAACGAGTGACTAAAGACGTTTTTGACCCGAGGTGCATACTATACTTTTTCTTCGGCCGCGGGAAAGAAAAAATTATATTATATTTGAATTATATTCATTACATGACGGACGACGGCTGACTGACAAATCAAATGACGCAGAATAACAAAATTATCACGGAACATGAAATTTAACATACAAAAGATGCACTTGATTTGACGTTTAAAAAACAAAAGATAAACGAAATATGACTTTTCGCATTACAAACACTAGTGTTTAAAGATTCGTTTTGTGCGAATCAAACCCATGTTCAAAGTGCGGTTTCAGTAGCGGAAGTAGAAAAACTTACTTATGGGGATTTGGTTATTAAGTTATTTGAAGCAATCACCTTTTTTTGAGTTGCTCAATTTTTTTGATTTAGTACCTCCATCTTGGTGAATTTTCAAAAAATATCTTTGAATCATTTCTAGAACACACGAAATTTCTTTCGGATATTCTAGATTATAAATGAAATATAGTGCGAAGCCAAATTTAGTGCTTCTGGAAAACTTGAATCAACTATAACTGGTAACTTTTCGAAAAAGATTTTGTATTTTTATCCTAAAAACCAGTTTATAGGTTAAATTATATTACTTTATCGATCCGGTAAATCTTAGTCGCACATTTATCATATAGTCCAGGAAATCTGGGTATGTAAGCGTCATTTTCGAGGTAACGGCTGATACTTGGTAAAAAGTTAGTAAAAATGGTGTACAATGAACCTTAACTCATGCGACCTCTCAAATCGGACCGGAACATTGTTTATGATTCGATTTACACTCATTTTTCATGCCTTTTGTAGATTTTTCAGGTATATCTTTTTTCTCGTGCATAGTACAGACAAAAAGTTAAATACTTTTTTTTCTCCCTTTAAAGACCTACAATTTTATACCTTACACGTAAAAAAAATTGATTGGGTCAAAAGTTATTGGCAAATGAGCAACTGAAAACGTTATTGTTAATAAATAAAAATATAATGAGCATTTTTTACACTAACACTCCCACATCACGCTTATCTATTCTCACCCATTGAAAAATGATACTCACGAAAGATGGAATCTGTAAGTTCAATAGTTTATGAATTATGGACTTATAAACAAATTAACTAAAAATTGACTTGCAGAGTTCTGTGAGCTATGCGACCTCGCGCCAATTTTTTCACTATTAGATTTCATAATAAGACATCGATACCCATCATTGTTTTTCAAAAAAATACATTTTTTCAACAACGCGAATTTTTTTTCATATTTGGCTTAGTTGCATAATTAATTTGACACTATATCCGCCGATTTTTGTCGAGAATTAGGTACGCACATAGGAGGGGCATGGAAAGAGCTTTAATTGAAAAAAAATACGTTAAGATTTATTGACAAACGACTGAGTAACGGACAATCGAATTTGGAGGCCTGTCAGTCAACAATTTATGCGAGTATTTAAAAACAAAGCTCGACTACACTCTGAGGTTCACCGTACGACTGCCAACACAAAATATGGACGATGATAGAATGAAAAGCTAGGCGTTCCCCCCCACTCCGCTGCCACGCAGTAGCCAGCCAAAATATCCGCCTGCTGCTGACTTTCGAAAGTTTTTTTGATTGGGTTGCAATTTACGCGACGTCTCGCTATTTCGTACAATAAAAGTACATTGCCTAAAAATTTTAGGGATATTTTTTGTTTTTCGATACTCGCATAAATTGTTGACTGGCAGGCCTCCGACTTCGATTGTCCGTAACTCAGTCGTTTGTCAATAAATCTCATTGTATCTTTTCTCAATTGAAGCTCTCTCTATGCCCCTCCTATATGCGTACTTAATTCTCGACAAAAATCGGAGGATATAGTATCAAATTAATTATGCACTAAGCCAAATATGAAAAAAAATTCAAGTTGTTGCAAAAATGTATTTTTTTAAAAAACGATGATGGGTATCGATGTCTTATTATGAAATCTAACAATGAAAAAATTGGCGCGAGGTCGCATAGCTCACATAACTCTGCCAGTCAATTTTAAGTTAATTTGTTTATAAGGCCATAATTCATAAACTATTGAACTCCATCTCCATCGTGAGTATCATTTTTGAATGAGTGAGATTAGAAAAGATAAGCGTAATTGTAGGTCTTCAAAAGACGGAAAAAAAAGTATTTAACTTTTTGTCTGTACTATGCACGAGAAAAAAGATATAACTGGAACATCTACAAAAGGCATGAAAAATGAGTGTAAATCGAATCATAAACAATGTTCCGGTCCCATTTGAGAAGTCGCATAAGTTAATTTTTGTTGTACACCATTTTTACTAACTCTTTACAAAGTATCATCCGTTACCTCGAAAATGACGCAAAATGATCATTTTGGGTCTGATTTTCCTGGACTAATAGCTTTAGTTTATTTACAACGTGAGTTTAAAGTTGTTTTAGTATCGTCTACAGTTTAATGGAAAGATGGAAAGTAATTAAAAATAAACGGTTTCAAAGATTAAAACTAACTTTTCCGTATCTATGAGATGCCCGGAACAATATTCTATCATAAAATTGTCACTTATATACTTAGTCAGCTAAAAATCAATATTTTTCATATGTAAGACATCTTGAAAAATGTCCAATTATAAAATTGGTCACTTGCATGCACTTTGGAGGCTGTATCGTGCTAACAAGCCGAAATTTCTCCAAAAAGGTCCAAAAATGTGGCACTTCGGGTACCATAGCACCCGCTGTACTAGTTCTGGTGAGCTGAAAATCAATAAGGTTCATCTATAAGATACCCTGAATAATATTCAATCATGAAATTGGTCACTTGTATATACTCCGGAGGCTGTATCGTTCTAACAAACTGAAATTTCTCCAGAAATAACAAAAGTGTCATACTTCAAGTACCATAGCACCCGTTGTACAGGCTCTGGTGTGCTTAAAATCAATAGGGTTCATATGTGAGATTTCCTGAACAATATTCAATAATAAAATTGGTGATTTGTTGCGCTCCGGAGGCTGTATCGTGCTAACAAGACATGTAACGAAAAGTGGCCGACGACAACGACAACGACGACATACACATAGGATTTTTTCTCTAAAAACCGTTTTTTTGTGGTGTAGTTCTTGATGAGAAACGTAAAAATAACTCAGAGACATTTTTGAAAATTTCAACTTTTTTTGGGGTAAACCAGTACTAATCTCGCGTATTAGATAGGTTGGTCGTAAAAGTAATATTTTGCTTTGGCAAACATTTATAAATTACAATAACTATACAATTCTATGACGCGAAATTTCGCCAGACCTTGTACATTTTCTGCTAAGAGTTCAGTGTAATTACATGAGCAAAATAAATGGGAAAGAATATTCGGAAATTACAAGTTTCAAGAGAAAACGTAAATTTAGGATGAAATATTTTTTTAGTCATACGTGGTATGATCACTATCTCGAATATAAAAACCCAATATACTTTGTATTTTAAAATGTTCTTTTTAGAATTGATTTCAATAAATCTGAATCAATGAACTGAACTTTTTGTGAGGAAAAAAAGCTCAATTCTTTTTCCTAAAATAAATACATTTTATAAGGAATTCTTCCATAAAAAGTTCATAAATATTTCGAATTCAAGTATTTTCTTACCCTATTATATATGTTCTAAGAATTGAGTTTTTTTATATGAAATAGAGTGGAATTTAAAATATATTCAAAGTTGAAAAAAATGAATTCCCCTTTGTTACTTTTTAACCATCTACTCAAAAATAATAACTAAAATGTTATAGTTAGTGGATATCAGCTATTCAAGAAGCTTTAATTTATATTTTTTTAAAATATTTGTTTATTTGTACATTACTTTACCTCACTTACCTATATTAATTATGCAAGGTGACAAAGTATCAATTTTCACATCATTTCTTGAATCTTCCTGAAAACAAAAATCATAGTATTACTATACTATTGTTATATTATTTTATTTAAATAGGAATCAGCTTTCATATTACGAAATAATTATAATGATAGTAATATTCGTCCACCTTAATCTCCCTATAGAGGTGAGAAATATCTTCCTTAAAGTGTGTCGCCATTATATATAGGGATTCAAGGACTGGATATTCTAAGCATTTTGGAATTTTCATATTTTTCTGATTCTTTGCAAACAATTGAAACCTCTCTGATTTCTCTATTATGATGGTTGGAAGAGAACCTATATCGACATTGGCCAGTTTGTGAAAATGCCATAAAATTGCTCTTTTGTCCCTTAAAATCGGCCATACATTCAAAATATCTCCAACAGATAGCGTACCTGCTTTATTAATAAATGCTCTTTGTTGACCATACGTTTTTTCCAATAATTCCGTAAACGCGACATCTGCATTACTGGACAAGCGAGCCATTTCGTTCAATTTATCCTTGTCGGACTCATCGGTTTCAGAGTTGGTATTTAAAATATCATCAGTACGATCCCAGTTCGTACAACCTGCGATACCATGTTTTATTTTCTTTGAGATTGATGTATTACTTGCAGGTCTCTTATGCGGGCGGTTCAATTAAGAAATCCTATCGTGAATTTTACAGTACAGTGAACTTGAACCATCACCTACTACTACACCGTCATCATCAACATCTTTAAACATTAAAGGATACTTCATAATCATTTTGTTTGCTACAATTTTTACAGCTTTAGCGGAGGGATTGGTATTAATACTTCGCATTTCACTCACTACCATCTGAACAATTTGCGTAATAATGGCTTTTTCTCTCTTATCTTGTTCACATTTATTTAGTACATCTTGTAAAAGTTTATGCCAAGGAATTTCAAAACTTGTCCACATATATACCATATCATGATCTATATTCAGAATTGGAGTGTTAATAATGTCAAGATTGTTTAATAAAGTAGAGTTTTCTAATTTAATGTTGTCGTCAATAGTGCTTACACTAGGGTGACTTCATACGCTATGACATTCATCTGATGGTAGCCAATTTTTGTTTTCTTGTAATAAAATAAGCGTTTCGTCTTTTATTAATACACGGACATCATCATCATCGACCACAGTACCATCTTTCTCTAAAACAATTATTCTTCCTTGTATACCAAACTTTTGAGAAGCTATAAGTTAAAAAGAAGTATTATTCTTGACTTGAACAACGTGACTGCTTAGTGTGGTTTACCTTTTTCGATCAAATCTTCAAGAATGTTTTGATCAGAAACTTTGACAAACGCTTTGTTCTCTCGGTTTAGTGTTCAAACCAAAAAGAAATGCATTCTAAAAAAATCAAATGCAAACATTTAAACTCTCAGAACAGAAATAAAAAATTATAATTATAATTGATGATTACCATATTATGGCACCAATTTATCGCATACAGCTCCTACAACCACGGTACAAAAATAAAATTATAATAACAGATTTTAACAATTCGAAAACTATTGGTGGTTAACTTTTAATTTAAGCCATTTTGTAAGAAAATACCATAGGTTAATAAGTCACTCATTAAAACTTATAATGGTACACAACATATGTGCGGAAAAATTTAAAACAAACATTGCTTATTAAGTTTATAAAACCCATTCTATGAAACTATCATCCCTTTAGGGATTAACTACGTTTTAAGACTTTGTCAAAAATAGCTTAATATAAAGCAAGAATATTTACCTCAACAAATAGGTAACTTAAAATTAGATAGCAGATTTAAAGGAGTATAGAGTATAACCTTTTGAAGTAATTTGTAGCAAAGGCTCTATATTAATTAGATCTCTGTAAAATAAGAATACACAGCTGTGGTAAACAGTTCCTTCCAAATACAAACCTAAGTCTCCATCGTAATAAATTTCCTTTGGTGATCCAATAAAATAAATTTGCGTGAAATCTATATTTGTTATTATGTTTTGAATTTTGTAAATTTTGAGATGACCCACTTTATTTTTTCCAAAACAAACACTCATGCCCTTTTCATATGTAATACCTATAAATGAAGCCACTTCCGCTACAAAACAATCTCCATTTATTTTAGTTTCAATTAAAGTATTGAACTGAGTGAAAAAATTATCGGAACTATATTTATGAGCTTTGTCAGATATTACTTTATCATTAAATGAGGTATTCTGTGATAAGTTAAGAGCTTGTAATAACTGATGCTTATAAGAACATGAATTAGGCACATTCTTGAAATTTGGTGAGTGACGAATAATTTTCTTAAAGTATTGAAGTTCAGCTTCAAACCTTAAAGTCCATAAATGTCTCAAAGGCCCAAACTTTCTAATTAGATATGGGTAATGGGTTAAATAATGATGTTTAGGGCGCAGAGGATTGTTTGGAAATATTGCCTGTCGATCTGTAATATACTCATTCACTAAATTTCGAAGAACTCCTAGTTGATCAGATGATATATGAAATGTTAGGACGAAAAGACATATATCACGTAATCTTAAAATAAATTTCCAAATTTCGGATTAATGTAAATTAATATTGTCTTTTAAGGCAAATGGTATGAGCAGTATGTACCACATAATTTGTCTTGCCGATCCAATTAGTTTTTTATCTTGTTTTCTCAAAGAAGGTACAACCACTTTATCTAAAAAGTCTAGCTTTAGGTCTTTAAACTTTTTATTGATATATTCTCTTTGATACATTTATCAATTGCCAGTTTTAAATCAAATTGAACAATTCCTTCAAATAAGTCATAAGCAATACAGGGTGGCATTCCTGGATCAGAAACATGAAAATATTTCAATGAATTTAAGACGGATTCATATTTAACACCTCTGAAGTTATCTCCTGTAGTTGCAGCTACGCTGACGTCAGATTCATATGATTTTATTGTTCGAAACTTAGAAACTTCCAACAGAGGCATTTTATTCCAGTTGTGAACGTAACAATGTCTACAAAAATAAGAAGAAATTTTAAAATTCTCTGTAAATCCACCTATTTGATGGTTTCCTAAATTATCTCCAAGTACAGCAATTACAGTACATTTGATATTTATTGAGCCAGATTTAGTAGCTACCGTTATTCCTTCAGTTTCTAGGAACTACATATCTTTAATAACAATATCGAGAATTTTTGAAAAACCAAACTCAGTCACATCTTTTTCATAACACAACGCAATTAACTGAAGGTCTTCCACTTTTGATCTATGCCAAGCAGGAATATTGCCTAAACTAAAATATATACCAACAATTTTATGTTTTTTCCTGGCCGATCCTAATGGATAACAAATCTCGGAAGCATATTGATACAGTAAAATTTGGATGGCATTCTTATTTGTTTGTAAAAATTGACTATTGCGAAAACACTCCCCATCTATGAGATCTTGTAAATAATCTTGGTGTTCGATTTCGTGAAAATATAATACAGAAAAGTTTTTATTTGTAAAAAGCGCTTTAAGTGTGTCAATTATAGGAATATAATAATATTTGGAAACCTCCGAGAGCTGCACTTCATCAGGAGCTATGAAGTTGAAATTTGCTTGGTAATATTTATCTCTAATAAATTTAGTTCTTAAATTACCCTGTGCTGGATTAAACAACATTTTGAAGATATTATTTTCTACAAAACTGGGATCAATATTTATATTATCTTTAGCAATATTTTGTAATATAAATTGATTATTAATATTGTTCATATCAGAAATACCATCTATTATCGTTTGCAAAGAATTGTAGCTCAAAAAATGTTTATATTCCAAAGCAAGAAAGAGAGATCCAAATAGTTTTGAACTAAGCTTTTCCAGATCCTCATTAGAATCTACTGATATAGAACCAAAAGTAGGTACATTTAATTGTTGATCATTGAAACTCTCATGTTCATTACTCTCTTCAGAAACACACTGAGAGGAAAATTCATTATCAATAAGGTGGCTAAAAGATACGGAGTTCTCTTGAGTAATATTAAAATGCCTTCGACAAATATGATGACACAAACTATTAACTGTTTTGAATAATACATAATATTAACAACTTTCGGAAAAAGGACATTTATTAGGCACCCCTGATCTAATGTAACAATATATATGCTTGTTTAGCTGCGTTTAATCGATGATTTCAAAACGACAATGGTCAACTGTGCATTCAATAGACCTATCTAATAATGTTTTGGACACATGAGCACTAATGTGCTTCTTAAAATGAACATACGACGGAAAAATCATGTTAAAACCTGCATTTTTACACTGGAATCGAGCACGTTTATTGTTTCTATGGAAACCTAAATGAATTATATATTTATAATGAGTGGCTTTAATAGTGCCGCATATTTCACACTCAAACATTTTTGACAAATAATAGAAACTTACCTAAAAATTATTTATCCTACAAAACAATAAAACTCACGTGACATTCGTCTGCAAACTATTAGATAAGATAAACGAACAAAGACCCACGCTGCTGTTTTGCCGGTAAGCGAAATCGTTTCTCATTGGTTTTAACTAATCACGTGGGGTATAGGGTCACACAGATAATGTAATAATTACATAAATTTCAGGTTAATTATGTGTATAATTGGTATAATGGTGTAATTCTATTACACTGATTTTGTAAAAATCACAGTATTTAGGGAAAAATGTTTAAATTTCTTATAATTAATTTCACTGGTTTATGTAAAAGGGATATTTATTTTTTAAATTTGAAACTTCTCAAGGGTCAATGCAATGTGATCTCTTCTGCAAAAATGTTTCGGCTAATATTTGGAAAACTGAAACATTTTTGGTCCTTGACGTATTTTGAGAATATGTTAAGAGTAAGTTAGTTTTTTAGTTTGCTAAATATGAAAAGAAATAGATGTAAAATCATATCGGTTTTTTCAAAATAACCGCATATTTAGCCGTGTCACTTTTCATTTTTTGTTGAAAGATGAATTTTTGGGAATCGATATAGTTTCACATTCTTCAGAAGCCATACATATTTAAATTACAAAATTTGATAATACATTCTCAGTAAATGTACTCTGATTCTTTATTCAACAAAATGTCATGTATATTTACAATATTTTTTGACGTTGCATGCTGACTGTTAAAATTTACATTTTAAAAGAATTTATTCACATCATTCCAGATTTTGCACAAATATTACATAAAAAGCCTCTGTAAAGTTATAAGATTATTAAAAAATATGAGTATAATTATATGAACATTGTAAAATTACAGGCCTAATATGATTTTACTTGAAAACTAGATAATAAAAAAAGTTTTATATATTTTGAGTAAAGTAACACTGAAGTATTCGACTAAGCGTCATGTACATTTACAACAATTTTTGAAATTCACATAGTAATTATTGAAATTCACAAGATAAAATAACATATTTTCAGAGTGATAGATTTTCCACATATATTTTGTAAAAATGCTATGTAATCTTGAAGGAAAATTGGAAAATGTGTGTATAACCACAAAAATATGGGATAAGTACAATTACAATGTAATTTTGCTTATAATCCAGGGTACAAAAATCATTTACATTTTATTTACAGTAAAGTTCCACCTATATCTTGTGTGAACTTCATGTAAATTTACCTTAATTTTTTACTGTGTAGGTTATGCCTTTGCCTTTTGTTAAAGTGAGTGTCTTTGAATACGTAGAATTTTTTGTCTCCTTCTGAAAGGTCTCACTCTAACTGAATTGAGTTCCTAGTTAGTTTGAAAAATTGTTCAGATCTTTTACGTTTAGTACATTTATCACGTTTGTGGTATGCATTTGTTCTTTCGCCAGATGTCTGCTTAAGCATTGCCTTTAATACTTATATGACTAAAGATCCAAAATATCTCTACTTGTCTGTGGCAATGTAGACAATACTAATTAATTAAACCATAATTGGAAGTCCAATTTACCACAACCTCCTAGTATTAAAACTACATTGTAACAAATTAAGTACCACCACAGTTAGCTTCCCTTTAATATTAAATATATACAAGCACACTCTTTTCATGAAAAAATATAACCATTGTCTAAGAAGAATAGTTTTTAGACAATAAATAACCATTTTCGGAAATATTTAAAATTATTCTTGATAGACATACTCCTAGAATGCGTATACACCCTCCAGTCTTCAAATTCCGTATTTGAGATTAACTTTGAAATCTTAAGAAATTCAATTGAAACAATAACCAATAATATTTTTTTAAATAAAACCCTTCATATCAATTATATTGCAGTAATATACAATTCTCCGTCTCCTATTTTTTATGTATTAGTTGAAGAACATAGTTCACTTCCCTCTTCTCCTGTGATTGTCACAATTAAAATTACTCTAACTGCCTTTAGTTTGAAACAGATTCTTTGCCAGTAATATTGTGACTATCATTGAAATGTTTATTTAATTGATCAAATAAATTGAGTGACTCTTTTGTTGTGCATATTGGAAAAAGGTTATGTTTATTTATTTTATTTCATCATCCAACTCTGAATAACATTGTTTGATATGCCGATTCTTTACCATTTGGATGTATATTCCATCTGACATAGTGAACAAGTAAGTTCGTTCCCCCTTAAATCATTATTAATAATAGTTATTATGGTGACAAATGATCCTAAAAAACTAATCCAATTTCAGCGCAACTAAAACTTTTGTTATTAGATACATGTCGTTTACCATACTTATTAATTTTTCTACAATAATTTCTCAAGTACCAATTGTTAAGATTAAATATGAGATAAAATCAATTGATTAGCAATTATGATAATAATAATAATAATAATAATAATAATAATAATAATAATAATAATAATAATAATAATAATAGTAATAATAATAATAATAATAATAATAATAATAATAATAATAATAATAATAATAATAATAATAATAATAATAATAATAATAATAATAATAATAATAATAAACGACTTCATTAAACTTATAACTGCTGTTGTACAATATTAAATAAACGAATTTAAGAATGTTTTTCACAAGAGCACCTGAAAGTAGCGAATGAGTCAAATTCCCATTGCAAAATGTTAGGACTGACAAAAAATATATAAAATCACAAATCAATAACGTTATCCCCATCTTCCTCCAAATAGGCATTCAACTCCACCAACTGGCCAAGTTTTTCTCGGCAAATTTTAATCTTCGACAACAATGATATATGTCCTATTTGAAGCGACTTGGGGTCGTCATGTGATTTCAATCTTGTAGAAAGCGTCGGTAAATATTCTTTCACCCATGTTTTTCAAAATATTTTTGGAATATTGTTCTAAATTTCCGTAAGTTCTGATCATTTATATCTTCCGGAAATGGTGCTCCTGTGCAAAGTCCTATCACAAAATAATTTGGCGTTAGACATGAAGGGTCAGAAGAGTCGACAGAAACGGGAGTTGATGACTTTGTGTTAATAATGTTTTCGGTCTTTGCAAATAGGATTCACAAAATTTCGTCTTTTGTAGCATCTTATGTTTGAAATACTTTCAAAATTCTCTTGACAAAACGTTCCGAACAACCAACTTGGACTAATAGATGATAGAATGAGAAAGTGTCAATTTATATTAATCTCTGAAATTTTTCCACAATTTTGTCCAAAGACTACATATGAGCACAAAGATGTCCTTATTCATATTATTCCTAACTTATATACCTATTTTCATATACTAGTGTTACCTTCAGATTTATATAGGATGGACAAAATTGATTGATTGTATCCAATTAAAAAGAATGTAGAATAATAATTCACCTGAACAATCCCCGAGCAACAGATAAGGGAACAAACAGTAAGATCACTCATATTTAAATCTTTGAGCATATCTGGAATGGATTTAACATTAGGAATCCTTCCGAAATAGCTACATTTAATTTCTAATAAGCCTCATTCCATGCGGCTCGTAAAATTTTTATTAATCCAAAGGCATACAGTTGATATAAATTTCACTTGAATATCCACATGAAAGGAATTGTTTCTTGAAAATATATATTATCCGTCTAAAACTCCTCGACTATCCAATATCCACTAGAGCGGTTACAACTGCAATAACGCCTACAACTGTATTTTAAAATAAGTACTAATTATAAAGATATCTTGCGGCTAAACACAATACATAAAATCGTTCTGAGAATATTTCAAATGCCCTCGAGACTTCTTGCTCTAACATTCAAGGAAAAATATGAGAGAAATGATGAGAGACTAATGATTCTCCATTTTTTCCTATCCCAATGAGAGACTAAAGTGAATGAAGTAACCGGTAAACTGCCACTTTGATAAATGATTTTGAATTTACTTAAATCAGTCAAAATGACGTTACTGATTCCACCACTATACAAAGTGTTTTTTTGGAAAATACCCAACTGTGAATTTTTAAACCAAAACACAATGATTCAGTCCTATATGCTTGCTGGTTTTTTTTTAATGAATAAGGATAGTTTCAGAAAGTAGCGTTTTAAATAAATAGATTAAATTATTTTGGAAATGGAAAGAACATTAAATATTCTAATATAGTTAAAAAAGATATTAAATTAAATGAAAAAACCTCAGATTTGTAAATAGTTGTAAAAAAAATCTAGTTAGATGATTCGTTTTTGTCCATAACAACGGGAGAAAAAAATAGTTGTTGATGGGGAAGCAGAAGGAAGTGGTGTGATATTATTAAGAGCGGAGAGATGTAAGTGAAAATTGAATAAAATATAAGACAAGTCCTCATATAATACAAAGAAAAGTATCCGAAAAAGTAGAATAAAGAAGTAATTTGATTTAAAAGTTAATTAAAGGAACATTAGATAAATAATTAAAACAGATGTATTAAAAAGGCATTAGAATGATAAAATAAAGCAGAAAGCACCATTTGAGAAGAGCTCTAAACTAATGAAACAAGATTTTTAAATAAAAGAAGATAAATAAAACATTATAAAGTATAACAAGAATATTGCAAACGTTAAACGGGTCACGGTGAAGAATTTCAAGACTTACCTGGAAAAGTTTTGTCAGGCTGGAGTCCAGATTGAGTGAATGTAGTTGAAACATTAATATGAGAGTTGGTGTTATTGGATATTGGTGATCGTCGGTGCCAGAAGAAACCATCGTTAGTGAAAGGTTAGTGTATAGCAAATTGATTGGTTAACCAATGTGAAATTTCATAATTTGGCCATTTCAAACAATATAAATTTGCGCAATGGTACCTATTTGTTGAGTTATTAGATTTCAGTTGTTTGTTCCACTATTTTGATTTTAAATTTGTTTATATTAATACATGTATTTCTTTTCCAATTTCCAACTTAGTTTTGACAATATATTATTACAGTGTTCGTCATTTTTGTTTCTATACCCTCTATTAAAAACAGGAAATACGCATTCCATTAATTTTTAGTGTCAACTAAAAACAGAAATATAATTGATAACATAGGCGTCTCAACATAAATGTAGACAAGGTATAATTTTATTTTAAATAATAGACAAAAACAAATAATTCTTTATTAATATATATAAAACAAAATAATAAATCACATATAAAAAAAAGCTTTAGGCATGAACTCAAAGAGATTAATGAGTACTCATGCTCGACTTGATACATTTACCCTGAGCTAGCCGAGCAACATTAATAGAACCTAAAATGGAAGAATTAATTATAATACAAAAAATAATTATTGACAAATATAGAATAATATATATATATATATATATATATATATATATATATATATATATATACATAGAAGAAAGATAGTCTTTGCTGACTAGTTAGGAATAAAACTAGTGAATATTGGGGATTGCAGCAAAAAATTGGAAAAGATATACTCTTAGCGGAAAATGTCCAAGCTTTCGAGGATGTTTGTCCTCATCATCAGGGAAACTAGAATGAAAAAACAACAGTTAAATACTGTGGTCAAAGAGAATAATTAAAAATGAAATTCACAACCACGTGTGTACTTACCTCCGAAGTGAGGTTAGATTCCATAAAGATGTAAAATCGTAAACTACAAGTCGTAAATTGTGGAATATTTAAGTAGGAATTGAACCAACGGCCTAATCAATCGTGTCATAGCAACAATTGTGAATGTCGCAGCATTTTATAAAATAAAACCATTGATTTCATCTTCATGTGTCACCATACTAAACGCCGGCGAGGAAATGATATATTTTGCCTCCAAAAGGGAAGTGGCAAGAGACAAACAGTGTTACCAACGTCAACAATGAGCTGTGGGACAATGCCACTATTTTCGTAATGGCAGCTGTAGGGCAAACAAATGGTGTAACGAGAAGATGCAATATTGTTGAAAAGAGGAAGAGAGAAAGAAAATGTGAGACAGAGCTAGGAGAACGCTCTCATTTTTATTATGTTTTGAGTGCGTAGAGAACATCACTTCGTTTGGACTAACACAAGGGAAGAAAAGAGAAGACAACAGAAAAGAATATTAATATGTAATAATAAATATAGTAATTAAGTAATATAATAGTTCTCCAATCTGAATGTATCTACCAACACCAATACACTCAAAATTAGGTTTAATTAATTATTTGTTTACTTGAATGTATCTACCAACACCAATACATTCAAGGTAAGTTTATTATTATTATTATTGAATTAAAGTAATAAGGGTGGTGTTGTCAGGAGCAACATAGTTATTTCCCACCACTTGATGTGCAAAATTAGTATCTAAGGACAACAAAAATGAGTAGATCTCACTTAAGTGATCAATATCAGTTTTCCTGTTAATTACATTATTGTTTTGCGAAATAAAAGCCATTTCCAAGAATGATCTTTTCGTTTTGTTAGACTCAGTCGCTAACACCTTCACAGCCTCATAATTCATCTGATGATCAAGAGAATTTACATGAAAAGCTAACGCGCACCTCTCTGGGTGTAATCTAGCATCACTCTTATGTGAAACTATACGGCTAGATAGAGATCTTAAAGTCTGTCCGATATATTGTTTATCACAATCTCTGTAAGGAATACTGTACACCACGTTAGTAAGTGAAGTCAAGGGGTCTTTATCTTTAACTCTAGAGTAAATCGATCTGATTGAAAGAACAGTTTTATTAGCAATTTTAAAATCACCACATGAACGGAGCAATTTGGCAAGTCTCGGAGTTATGTCACTTATATATGGCAAAGTAGCGAAAACCGGTCGAGAAGGGGACACATCAGTTCCAACATCCGTCTGGGCTAAGTTAGGATGGCTATCTTCATGCAACAAATCCACAGCATTAGATGTGCTGAATAATATCTTATTCAATAAAGGTCTTGGATAAGAGTTATCCAAGAAAAGGTTAAGTAAAATATTAAGATTTTTATTATGAAAAACATTATTAGAAATTCTGAGTACTCTCTGCTTCATTTGTTTAACCAAATTCACTTTCATGGAATGTTTGTGGTAGGAGTGATAATTAAGATATCTACCAGAGCTGCATGGCTTCCTGTACCAATCTATAATAATTATATTGTTGTTACGAATAAATTTTGTATCTAAGAAAGGTACGGAATTCTCGAAGTCTTCCATTTCGATTGTGAATTGGATATTAGGATCAAAGCTATTAAATGTATCCAGAAGTTCATCAAGGCCTTCTCGAGGAAGTGCCAAAATAATGTCATCAACATACTTTTTTATAAAAAAAGGAGTAAAAGAAAGAACAGGTATGACTGTATCCAGAACATCGTCCATGACATATGCTGCTAAGATAGGAGAAATTGACGCTCCCATTGGAGTACCAAAAGTTTGTTTGTAAATTTTGTTATTAAAGGAAAAATAAGTGTTATCAAAAAGAAAAACTATTAATTCAAGAAAAGCTTCCTTCGGGATGGAGCAATGGACACCGATACGATCCCAACCCTTATCGATAGCTCTCAAACAAGCATCAAGATAAACATTACTGAACAACGAGACCACATCCAAACTGGCCAGAACATAATTTTCTGGAATTTCTAAGTTATTAAACTTTTCAGAGACCTCAAAAGAGTCTTTGATAAAATACAAATTTTCATAATCATACGCTTTCGTCAGTATTTCTGTGCAGAACTGTGCAATATTTTCTGTGGGGGCTCCTATGGAAGCCACTATCGGTCTTACAGAGAGAACTGGTTTATGAATTTTCGGAAGAGAGTAAAATTTAGGAGGGACACCATGGTAGCTCATGAGTTTTTTCTTAACTGTTATGTCAATGTAATGTTTATTACATAAAGATTTAATTAGGTTGTTACCCTTTCTTTGAATAGAGGAAGTAGGGTCACTAGACAGTTCTACATAGGAACTGTTATTTAAAACAATATCATTAGATAATTCAATATATTGATGTCTGTCCATAATGACAGTAACATTGCCCTTATCGGATTGAGTAAGAATCAAATGAGGGTTCGCCTTTAAGAAGGCTTTAGATTTAAGTAAAAGGTTATGAAAAAAAGAATTATTATGTGGTTGTTTTATGTAATTAGTAATAATATTAGTGGCTCTAGCTACCGTGATGTTTCTCATTTTCGAGTCTGTGATTGTGGAAGTGAGATAGTCTACATCTGATAAAATTGATTTAATTGAAATATCCTTCAAAATGACTGGTTCTACACTAAACTTTGGGCCCAAAGCTAAAAACTGTGAAATATCATCAGGTATAGTGGTATTAGAAATATTTCTCAACCAACCCTCTTTTGATTTTAACAATAATTTAAATTGATCACCTTGTAATTTATTAAGTTTATGTATATTATTATATTTAATGTTATGAAAAAGTTTATTATAAGTAACCTGCTGTTTACTTGCAAAGTTTTGAAAGTGAAATTCACTAGATAAAGAAACTATTGTCCTTTTCAAAGATGACAAAGTTGATTCTAATTTACTAATCAGTGAATGGTTATTAGAAATTTCAATATTAAGAAGCTTTATCCCTAACCTGTAATCAATCCCTGTTTTCTTGTGAATGTCCTTTCTCATCAGGAGGTCGTCAATTGGTCTAATAGCCGCAGTTATATGATTGGGTAAAATCCCTGATTTCCTACATTTCAATAAAAATTGTTTCCTGTTGTATTCACGGGCAAGTTTCATTTTGGTTTTAGACCATGCTTTATATTTTTGAACAGCTGTTTCTCCGTAGTTTATGTAGATGTTACGATAAAACCCCATGTCTGTAAGTAGAAGAAAGATAGTCTTTGCTGACTAGTTAGGAATAAAACTAGTGAATATTGGGGATTGCAGCAAAAAATTGGAAAAGATATACTCTTAGCGGAAAATGTCCAAGCTTTCGAGGATGTTTGTCCTCATCATCAGGGAAACTAGAATGAAAAAACAACAGTTAAATACTGTGGTCAAAGAGAATAATTAAAAATGAAATTCACAACCACGTGTGTACTTACCTCCGAAGTGAGGTTAGATTCCATAAAGATGTAAAATCGTAAACTACAAGTCGTAAATTGTGGAATATTTAAGTAGGAATTGAACCAACGGCCTAATCAATCGTGTCATAGCAACAATTGTGAATGTCGCAGCATTTTATAAAATAAAACCATTGATTTCATCTTCATGTGTCACCATACTAAACGCCGGCGAGGAAATGATATATTTTGCCTCCAAAAGGGAAGTGGCAAGAGACAAACAGTGTTACCAACGTCAACAATGAGCTGTGGGACAATGCCACTATTTTCGTAATGGCAGCTGTAGGGCAAACAAATGGTGTAACGAGAAGATGCAATATTGTTGAAAAGAGGAAGAGAGAAAGAAAATGTGAGACAGAGCTAGGAGAACGCTCTCATTTTTATTATGTTTTGAGTGCGTAGAGAACATCACTTCGTTTGGACTAACACAAGGGAAGAAAAGAGAAGACAACAGAAAAGAATATTAATATGTAATAATAAATATAGTAATTAAGTAATATAATAGTTCTCCAATCTGAATGTATCTACCAACACCAATACACTCAAAATTAGGTTTAATTAATTATTTGTTTACTTGAATGTATCTACCAACACCAATACATTCAAGGTAAGTTTATTATTATTATTATTGAATTAAAGTAATAAGGGTGGTGTTGTCAGGAGCAACATAGTTATTTCCCACCACTTGATGTGCAAAATTAGTATCTAAGGACAACAAAAATGAGTAGATCTCACTTAAGTGATCAATATCAGTTTTCCTGTTAATTACATTATTGTTTTGCGAAATAAAAGCCATTTCCAAGAATGATCTTTTCGTTTTGTTAGACTCAGTCGCTAACACCTTCACAGCCTCATAATTCATCTGATGATCAAGAGAATTTACATGAAAAGCTAACGCGCACCTCTCTGGGTGTAATCTAGCATCACTCTTATGTGAAACTATACGGCTAGATAGAGATCTTAAAGTCTGTCCGATATATTGTTTATCACAATCTCTGCAAGGAATACTGTACACCACGTTAGTAAGTGAAGTCAAGGGGTCTTTATCTTTAACTCTAGAGTAAATCGATCTGATTGAAAGAACAGTTTTATTAGCAATTTTAAAATCACCACATGAACGGAGCAATTTGGCAAGTCTCGGAGTTATGTCACTTATATATGGCAAAGTAGCGAAAACCGGTCGAGAAGGGGACACATCAGTTCCAACATCCGTCTGGGCTAAGTTAGGATGGCTATCTTCATGCAACAAATCCACAGCATTAGATGTGCTGAATAATATCTTATTCAATAAAGGTCTTGGATAAGAGTTATCCAAGAAAAGGTTAAGTAAAATATTAAGATTTTTATTATGAAAAACATTATTAGAAATTCTGAGTACTCTCTGCTTCATTTGTTTAACCAAATTCACTTTCATGGAATGTTTGTGGTAGGAGTGATAATTAAGATATCTACCAGAGCTGCATGGCTTCCTGTACCAATCTATAATAATTATATTGTTGTTACGAATAAATTTTGTATCTAAGAAAGGTACGGAATTCTCGAAGTCTTCCATTTCGATTGTGAATTGGATATTAGGATCAAAGCTATTAAATGTATCCAGAAGTTCATCAAGGCCTTCTCGAGGAAGTGCCAAAATAATGTCATCAACATACTTTTTTATAAAAAAAGGAGTAAAAGAAAGAACAGGTATGACTGTATCCAGAACATCGTCCATGACATATGCTGCTAAGATAGGAGAAATTGACGCTCCCATTGGAGTACCAAAAGTTTGTTTGTAAATTTTGTTATTAAAGGAAAAATAAGTGTTATCAAAAAGAAAAACTATTAATTCAAGAAAAGCTTCCTTCGGGATGGAGCAATGGACACCGATACGATCCCAACCCTTATCGATAGCTCTCAAACAAGCATCAAGATAAACATTACTGAACAACGAGACCACATCCAAACTGGCCAGAACATAATTTTCTGGAATTTCTAAGTTATCAAACTTTTCAGAGACCTCAAAAGAGTCTTTGATAAAATACAAATTTTCATAATCATACGCTTTCGTCAGTATTTCTGTGCAGAACTGTGCAATATTTTCTGTGGGGGCTCCTATGGAAGCCACTATCGGTCTTACAGAGAGAACTGGTTTATGAATTTTCGGAAGAGAGTAAAATTTAGGAGGGACACCATGGTAGCTCATGAGTTTTTTCTTAACTGTTATGTCAATGTAATGTTTATTACATAAAGATTTAATTAGGTTGTTACCCTTTCTTTGAATAGAGGAAGTAGGGTCACTAGACAGTTCTACATAGGAACTGTTATTTAAAACAATATCATTAGATAATTCAATATATTGATGTCTGTCCATAATGACAGTAACATTGCCCTTATCGGATTGAGTAAGAATCAAATGAGGGTTCGCCTTTAAGAAGGCTTTAGATTTAAGTAAAAGGTTATGAAAAAAAGAATTATTATGTGGTTGTTTTATGTAATTAGTAATAATATTAGTGGCTCTAGCTACCGTGATGTTTCTCATTTTCGAGTCTGTGATTGTGGAAGTGAGATAGTCTACATCTGATAAAATTGATTTAATTGAAATATCCTTCAAAATGACTGGTTCTACACTAAACTTTGGGCCCAAAGCTAAAAACTGTGAAATATCATCAGGTATAGTGGTATTAGAAATATTTCTCAACCAACCCTCTTTTGATTTTAACAATAATTTAAATTGATCACCTTGTAATTTATTAAGTTTATGTATATTATTATATTTAATGTTATAAAAAAGTTTATTATAAGTAACCTGCTGTTTACTTGCAAAGTTTTGAAAGTGAAATTCACTAGATAAAGAAACTATTGTCCTTTTCAAAGATGACAAAGTTGATTCTAATTTACTAATCAGTGAATGGTTATTAGAAATTTCAATATTAAGAAGCTTTATCCCTAACCTGTAATCAATCCCTGTTTTCTTGTGAATGTCCTGTCTCATCAGGAGGTCGCCAATTGGTCTAATAGCCGCAGTTATATGATTGGGTAAAATCCCTGATTTCCTACATTTCAATAAAAATTGTTTCCTGTTGTATTCACGGGCAAGTTTCATTTTGGTTTTAGACCATGCTTTATATTTTTGAACAGCTGTTTCTCCGTAGTTTATGTAGATGTTACGATAAAACCCCATGTCTGTAAGTAGAAGGAAGATAGTCTTTGCTGACTAGTTAGGAATAAAACTAGTGAATATTGGGGATTGCAGCAAAAAATTGGAAAAGATATACTCTTAGCGGAAAATGTCCAAGCTTTCGAGGATGTTTGTCCTCATCATCAGGGAAACTAGAATGAAAAAACAACAGTTAAATACTGTGGTCAAAGAGAATAATTAAAAATGAAATTCACAACCACGTGTGTACTTACCTCCGAAGTGAGGTTAGATTCCATAAAGATGTAAAATCGTAAACTACAAGTCGTAAATTGTGGAATATTTAAGTAGGAATTGAACCAACGGCCTAATCAATCGTGTCATAGCAACAATTGTGAATGTCGCAGCATTTTATAAAATAAAACCATTGATTTCATCTTCATGTGTCACCATACTAAACGCCGGCGAGGAAATGATATATTTTGCCTCCAAAAGGGAAGTGGCAAGAGACAAACAGTATTACCAACGTCAACAATGAGCTGTGGGACAATGCCACTATTTTCGTAATGGCAGCTGTAGGGCAAACAAATGGTGTAACGAGAAGATGCAATATTGTTGAAAAGAGGAAGAGAGAAAGAAAATGTGAGACAGAGCTAGGAGAACGCTCTCATTTTTATTATGTTTTGAGTGCGTAGAGAACATCACTTCGTTTGGACTAACACAAGGGAAGAAAAGAGAAGACAACAGAAAAGAATATTAATATGTAATAATAAATATAGTAATTAAGTAATATAATAGTTCTCCAATCTGAATGTATCTACCAACACCAATACACTCAAAATTAGGTTTAATTAATTATTTGTTTACTTGAATGTATCTACCAACACCAATACATTCAAGGTAAGTTTATTATTATTATTATTGAATTAAAGTAATAAGGGTGGTGTTGTCAGGAGCAACATAGTTATTTCCCACCACTTGATGTGCAAAATTAGTATCTAAGGACAACAAAAATGAGTAGATCTCACTTAAGTGATCAATATCAGTTTTCCTGTTAATTACATTATTGTTTTGCGAAATAAAAGCCATTTCCAAGAATGATCTTTTCGTTTTGTTAGACTCAGTCGCTAACACCTTCACAGCCTCATAATTCATCTGATGATCAAGAGAATTTACATGAAAAGCTAACGCGCACCTCTCTGGGTGTAATCTAGCATCACTCTTATGTGAAACTATACGGCTAGATAGAGATCTTAAAGTCTGTCCGATATATTGTTTATCACAATCTCTGCAAGGAATACTGTACACCACGTTAGTAAGTGAAGTCAAGGGGTCTTTATCTTTAACTCTAGAGTAAATCGATCTGATTGAAAGAACAGTTTTATTAGCAATTTTAAAATCACCACATGAACGGAGCAATTTGGCAAGTCTCGGAGTTATGTCACTTATATATGGCAAAGTAGCGAAAACCGGTCGAGAAGGGGACACATCAGTTCCAACATCCGTCTGGGCTAAGTTAGGATGGCTATCTTCATGCAACAAATCCACAGCATTAGATGTGCTGAATAATATCTTATTCAATAAAGGTCTTGGATAAGAGTTATCCAAGAAAAGGTTAAGTAAAATATTAAGATTTTTATTATGAAAAACATTATTAGAAATTCTGAGTACTCTCTGCTTCATTTGTTTAACCAAATTCACTTTCATGGAATGTTTGTGGTAGGAGTGATAATTAAGATATCTACCAGAGCTGCATGGCTTCCTGTACCAATCTATAATAATTATATTGTTGTTACGAATAAATTTTGTATCTAAGAAAGGTACGGAATTCTCGAAGTCTTCCATTTCGATTGTGAATTGGATATTAGGATCAAAGCTATTAAATGTATCCAGAAGTTCATCAAGGCCTTCTCGAGGAAGTGCCAAAATAATGTCATCAACATACTTTTTTATAAAAAAAGGAGTAAAAGAAAGAACAGGTATGACTGTATCCAGAACATCGTCCATGACATATGCTGCTAAGATAGGAGAAATTGACGCTCCCATTGGAGTACCAAAAGTTTGTTTGTAAATTTTGTTATTAAAGGAAAAATAAGTGTTATCAAAAAGAAAAACTATTAATTCAAGAAAAGCTTCCTTCGGGATGGAGCAATGGACACCGATACGATCCCAACCCTTATCGATAGCTCTCAAACAAGCATCAAGATAAACATTACTGAACAACGAGACCACATCCAAACTGGCCAGAACATAATTTTCTGGAATTTCTAAGTTATTAAACTTTTCAGAGACCTCAAAAGAGTCTTTGATAAAATACAAATTTTCATAATCATACGCTTTCGTCAGTATTTCTGTGCAGAACTGTGCAATATTTTCTGTGGGGGCTCCTATGGAAGCCACTATCGGTCTTACAGAGAGAACTGGTTTATGAATTTTCGGAAGAGAGTAAAATTTAGGAGGGACACCATGGTAGCTCATGAGTTTTTTCTTAACTGTTATGTCAATGTAATGTTTATTACATAAAGATTTAATTAGGTTGTTACCCTTTCTTTGAATAGAGGAAGTAGGGTCACTAGACAGTTCTACATAGGAACTGTTATTTAAAACAATATCATTAGATAATTCAATATATTGATGTCTGTCCATAATGACAGTAACATTGCCCTTATCGGATTGAGTAAGAATCAAATGAGGGTTCGCCTTTAAGAAGGCTTTAGATTTAAGTAAAAGGTTATGAAAAAAAGAATTATTATGTGGTTGTTTTATGTAATTAGTAATAATATTAGTGGCTCTAGCTACCGTGATGTTTCTCATTTTCGAGTCTGTGATTGTGGAAGTGAGATAGTCTACATCTGATAAAATTGATTTAATTGAAATATCCTTCAAAATGACTGGTTCTACACTAAACTTTGGGCCCAAAGCTAAAAACTGTGAAATATCATCAGGTATAGTGGTATTAGAAATATTTCTCAACCAACCCTCTTTTGATTTTAACAATAATTTAAATTGATCACCTTGTAATTTATTAAGTTTATGTATATTATTATATTTAATGTTATGAAAAAGTTTATTATAAGTAACCTGCTGTTTACTTGCAAAGTTTTGAAAGTGAAATTCACTAGATAAAGAAACTATTGTCCTTTTCAAAGATGACAAAGTTGATTCTAATTTACTAATCAGTGAATGGTTATTAGAAATTTCAATATTAAGAAGCTTTATCCCTAACCTGTAATCAATCCCTGTTTTCTTGTGAATGTCCTGTCTCATCAGGAGGTCGTCAATTGGTCTAATAGCCGCAGTTATATGATTGGGTAAAATCCCTGATTTCCTACATTTCAATAAAAATTGTTTCCTGTTGTATTCACGGGCAAGTTTCATTTTGGTTTTAGACCATGCTTTATATTTTTGAACAGCTGTTTCTCCGTAGTTTATGTAGATGTTACGATAAAACCCCATGTCTGTAAGTAGAAGAAAGATAGTCTTTGCTGACTAGTTAGGAATAAAACTAGTGAATATTGGGGATTGCAGCAAAAAATTGGAAAAGATATACTCTTAGCGGAAAATGTCCAAGCTTTCGAGGATGTTTGTCCTCATCATCAGGGAAACTAGAATGAAAAAACAACAGTTAAATACTGTGGTCAAAGAGAATAATTAAAAATGAAATTCACAACCACGTGTGTACTTACCTCCGAAGTGAGGTTAGATTCCATAAAGATGTAAAATCGTAAACTACAAGTCGTAAATTGTGGAATATTTAAGTAGGAATTGAACCAACGGCCTAATCAATCGTGTCATAGCAACAATTGTGAATGTCGCAGCATTTTATAAAATAAAACCATTGATTTCATCTTCATGTGTCACCATACTAAACGCCGGCGAGGAAATGATATATTTTGCCTCCAAAAGGGAAGTGGCAAGAGACAAACAGTGTTACCAACGTCAACAATGAGCTGTGGGACAATGCCACTATTTTCGTAATGGCAGCTGTAGGGTAAACAAATGGTGTAACGAGAAGATGCAATATTGTTGAAAAGAGGAAGAGAGAAAGAAAATGTGAGACAGAGCTAGGAGAACGCTCTCATTTTTATTATGTTTTGAGTGCGTAGAGAACATCACTTCGTTTGGACTAACACAAGGGAAGAAAAGAGAAGACAACAGAAAAGAATATTAATATGTAATAATAAATATAGTAATTAAGTAATATAATAGTTCTCCAATCTGAATGTATCTACCAACACCAATACACTCAAAATTAGGTTTAATTAATTATTTGTTTACTTGAATGTATCTACCAACACCAATACATTCAAGGTAAGTTTATTATTATTATTATTGAATTAAAGTAATAAGGGTGGTGTTGTCAGGAGCAACATAGTTATTTCCCACCACTTGATGTGCAAAATTAGTATCTAAGGACAACAAAAATGAGTAGATCTCACTTAAGTGATCAATATCAGTTTTCCTGTTAATTACATTATTGTTTTGCGAAATAAAAGCCATTTCCAAGAATGATCTTTTCGTTTTGTTAGACTCAGTCGCTAACACCGTGTCTCACATTTTCTTTCTCTCTTCCTCTTTTCAACAATATTGCATCTTCTCGTTACACCATTTGTTTGCCCTACAGCTGCCATTACGAAAATAGTGGCATTGTCCCACAGCTCATTGTTGACGTTGGTAACACTGTTTGTCTCTTGCCACTTCCCTTTTGGAGGCAAAATATATCATTTCCTCGCCGGCGTTTAGTATGGTGACACATGAAGATGAAATCAATGGTTTTATTTTATAAAATGCTGCGACATTCACAATTGTTGCTATGACACGATTGATTAGGCCGTTGGTTCAATTCCTACTTAAATATTCCACAATTTACGACTTGTAGTTTACGATTTTACATCTTTATGGAATCTAACCTCACTTCGGAGGTAAGTACACACGTGGTTGTGAATTTCATTTTTAATTATTCTCTTTGACCACAGTATTTAACTGTTGTTTTTTCATTCTAGTTTCCCTGATGATGAGGACAAACATCCTCGAAAGCTTGGACATTTTCCGCTAAGAGTATATCTTTTCCAATTTTTTGCTGCAATCCCCAATATTCACTAGTTTTATTCCTAACTAGTCAGCAAAGACTATCTTTCTTCTACTTACAGACATGGGGTTTTATCGTAACATCTACATAAACTACGGAGAAACAGCTGTTCAAAAATATAAAGCATGGTCTAAAACCAAAATGAAACTTGCCCGTGAATACAACAGGAAACAATTTTTATTGAAATGTAGGAAATCAGGGATTTTACCCAATCATATAACTGCGGCTATTAGACCAATTGACGACCTCCTGATGAGACAGGACATTCACAAGAAAACAGGGATTGATTACAGGTTAGGGATAAAGCTTCTTAATATTGAAATTTCTAATAACCATTCACTGATTAGTAAATTAGAATCAACTTTGTCATCTTTGAAAAGGACAATAGTTTCTTTATCTAGTGAATTTCACTTTCAAAACTTTGCAAGTAAACAGCAGGTTACTTATAATAAACTTTTTCATAACATTAAATATAATAATATACATAAACTTAATAAATTACAAGGTGATCAATTTAAATTATTGTTAAAATCAAAAGAGGGTTGGTTGAGAAATATTTCTAATACCACTATACCTGATGATATTTCACAGTTTTTAGCTTTGGGCCCAAAGTTTAGTGTAGAACCAGTCATTTTGAAGGATATTTCAATTAAATCAATTTTATCAGATGTAGACTATCTCACTTCCACAATCACAGACTCGAAAATGAGAAACATCACGGTAGCTAGAGCCACTAATATTATTACTAATTACATAAAACAACCACATAATAATTCTTTTTTTCATAACCTTTTACTTAAATCTAAAGCCTTCTTAAAGGCGAACCCTCATTTGATTCTTACTCAATCCGATAAGGGCAATGTTACTGTCATTATGGACAGACATCAATATATTGAATTATCTAATGATATTGTTTTAAATAACAGTTCCTATGTAGAACTGTCTAGTGACCCTACTTCCTCTATTCAAAGAAAGGGTAACAACCTAATTAAATCTTTATGTAATAAACATTACATTGACATAACAGTTAAGAAAAAACTCATGAGCTACCATGGTGTCCCTCCTAAATTTTACTCTCTTCCGAAAATTCATAAACCAGTTCTCTCTGTAAGACCGATAGTGGCTTCCATAGGAGCCCCCACAGAAAATATTGCACAGTTCTGCACAGAAATACTGACGAAAGCGTATGATTATGAAAATTTGTATTTTATCAAAGACTCTTTTGAGGTCTCTGAAAAGTTTAATAACTTAGAAATTCCAGAAAATTATGTTCTGGCCAGTTTGGATGTGGTCTCGTTGTTCAGTAATGTTTATCTTGATGCTTGTTTGAGAGCTATCGATAAGGGTTGGGATCGTATCGGTGTCCATTGCTCCATCCCGAAGGAAGCTTTTCTTGAATTAATAGTTTTTCTTTTTGATAACACTTATTTTTCCTTTAATAACAAAATTTACAAACAAACTTTTGGTACTCCAATGGGAGCGTCAATTTCTCCTATCTTAGCAGCATATGTCATGGACGATGTTCTGGATACAGTCATACCTGTTCTTTCTTTTACTCCTTTTTTTATAAAAAAGTATGTTGATGACATTATTTTGGCACTTCCTCGAGAAGGCCTTGATGAACTTCTGGATACATTTAATAGCTTTGATCCTAATATCCAATTCACAATCGAAATGGAAGACTTCGAGAATTCCGTACCTTTCTTAGATACAAAATTTATTCGTAACAACAATATAATTATTATAGATTGGTACAGGAAGCCATGCAGCTCTGGTAGATATCTTAATTATCACTCCTACCACAAACATTCCATGAAAGTGAATTTGGTTAAACAAATGAAGCAGAGAGTACTCAGAATTTCTAATAATGTTTTTCATAATAAAAATCTTAATATTTTACTTAACCTTTTCTTGGATAACTCTTATCCAAGACCTTTATTGAATAAGATATTATTCAGCACATCTAATGCTGTGGATTTGTTGCATGAAGATAGCCATCCTAACTTAGCCCAGACGGATGTTGGAACTGATGTGTCCCCTTCTCGACCGGTTTTCGCTACTTTGCCATATATAAGTGACATAACTCCGAGACTTGCCAAATTGCTCCGTTCATGTGGTGATTTTAAAATTGCTAATAAAACTGTTCTTTCAATCAGATCGATTTACTCTAGAGTTAAAGATAAAGACCCCTTGACTTCACTTACTAACGTGGTGTACAGTATTCCTTACAGAGATTGTGATAAACAATATATCGGACAGACTTTAAGATCTCTATCTAGCCGTATAGTTTCACATAAGAGTGATGCTAGATTACACCCAGAGAGGTGCGCGTTAGCTTTTCATGTAAATTCTCTTGATCATCAGATGAATTATGAGGCTGTGAAGGTGTTAGCGACTGAGTCTAACAAAACGAAAAGATCATTCTTGGAAATGGCTTTTATTTCGCAAAACAATAATGTAATTAACAGGAAAACTGATATTGATCACTTAAGTGAGATCTACTCATTTTTGTTGTCCTTAGATACTAATTTTGCACATCAAGTGGTGGGAAATAACTATGTTGCTCCTGACAACACCACCCTTATTACTTTAATTCAATAATAATAATAATAAACTTACCTTGAATGTATTGGTGTTGGTAGATACATTCAAGTAAACAAATAATTAATTAAACCTAATTTTGAGTGTATTGGTGTTGGTAGATACATTCAGATTGGAGAACTATTATATTACTTAATTACTATATTTATTATTACATATTAATATTCTTTTCTGTTGTCTTCTCTTTTCTTCCCTTGTGTTAGTCCAAACGAAGTGATGTTCTCTACGCACTCAAAACATAATAAAAATGAGAGCGTTCTCCTAGCTCTGTCTCACATTTTCTTTCTCTCTTCCTCTTTTCAACAATATTGCATCTTCTCGTTACACCATTTGTTTGCCCTACAGCTGCCATTACGAAAATAGTGGCATTGTCCCACAGCTCATTGTTGACGTTGGTAACACTGTTTGTCTCTTGCCACTTCCCTTTTGGAGGCAAAATATATCATTTCCTCGCCGGCGTTTAGTATGGTGACACATGAAGATGAAATCAATGGTTTTATTTTATAAAATGCTGCGACATTCACAATTGTTGCTATGACACGATTGATTAGGCCGTTGGTTCAATTCCTACTTAAATATTCCACAATTTACGACTTGTAGTTTACGATTTTACATCTTTATGGAATCTAACCTCACTTCGGAGGTAAGTACACACGTGGTTGTGAATTTCATTTTTAATTATTCTCTTTGACCACAGTATTTAACTGTTGTTTTTTCATTCTAGTTTCCCTGATGATGAGGACAAACATCCTCGAAAGCTTGGACATTTTCCGCTAAGAGTATATCTTTTCCAATTTTTTGCTGCAATCCCCAATATTCACTAGTTTTATTCCTAACTAGTCAGCAAAGACTATCTTTCTTCTACTTACAGACATGGGGTTTTATCGTAACATCTACATAAACTACGGAGAAACAGCTGTTCAAAAATATAAAGCATGGTCTAAAACCAAAATGAAACTTGCCCGTGAATACAACAGGAAACAATTTTTATTGAAATGTAGGAAATCAGGGATTTTACCCAATCATATAACTGCGGCTATTAGACCAATTGACGACCTCCTGATGAGACAGGACATTCACAAGAAAACAGGGATTGATTACAGGTTAGGGATAAAGCTTCTTAATATTGAAATTTCTAATAACCATTCACTGATTAGTAAATTAGAATCAACTTTGTCATCTTTGAAAAGGACAATAGTTTCTTTATCTAGTGAATTTCACTTTCAAAACTTTGCAAGTAAACAGCAGGTTACTTATAATAAACTTTTTCATAACATTAAATATAATAATATACATAAACTTAATAAATTACAAGGTGATCAATTTAAATTATTGTTAAAATCAAAAGAGGGTTGGTTGAGAAATATTTCTAATACCACTATACCTGATGATATTTCACAGTTTTTAGCTTTGGGCCCAAAGTTTAGTGTAGAACCAGTCATTTTGAAGGATATTTCAATTAAATCAATTTTATCAGATGTAGACTATCTCACTTCCACAATCACAGACTCGAAAATGAGAAACATCACGGTAGCTAGAGCCACTAATATTATTACTAATTACATAAAACAACCACATAATAATTCTTTTTTTCATAACCTTTTACTTAAATCTAAAGCCTTCTTAAAGGCGAACCCTCATTTGATTCTTACTCAATCCGATAAGGGCAATGTTACTGTCATTATGGACAGACATCAATATATTGAATTATCTAATGATATTGTTTTAAATAACAGTTCCTATGTAGAACTGTCTAGTGACCCTACTTCCTCTATTCAAAGAAAGGGTAACAACCTAATTAAATCTTTATGTAATAAACATTACATTGACATAACAGTTAAGAAAAAACTCATGAGCTACCATGGTGTCCCTCCTAAATTTTACTCTCTTCCGAAAATTCATAAACCAGTTCTCTCTGTAAGACCGATAGTGGCTTCCATAGGAGCCCCCACAGAAAATATTGCACAGTTCTGCACAGAAATACTGACGAAAGCGTATGATTATGAAAATTTGTATTTTATCAAAGACTCTTTTGAGGTCTCTGAAAAGTTTAATAACTTAGAAATTCCAGAAAATTATGTTCTGGCCAGTTTGGATGTGGTCTCGTTGTTCAGTAATGTTTATCTTGATGCTTGTTTGAGAGCTATCGATAAGGGTTGGGATCGTATCGGTGTCCATTGCTCCATCCCGAAGGAAGCTTTTCTTGAATTAATAGTTTTTCTTTTTGATAACACTTATTTTTCCTTTAATAACAAAATTTACAAACAAACTTTTGGTACTCCAATGGGAGCGTCAATTTCTCCTATCTTAGCAGCATATGTCATGGACGATGTTCTGGATACAGTCATACCTGTTCTTTCTTTTACTCCTTTTTTTATAAAAAAGTATGTTGATGACATTATTTTGGCACTTCCTCGAGAAGGCCTTGATGAACTTCTGGATACATTTAATAGCTTTGATCCTAATATCCAATTCACAATCGAAATGGAAGACTTCGAGAATTCCGTACCTTTCTTAGATACAAAATTTATTCGTAACAACAATATAATTATTATAGATTGGTACAGGAAGCCATGCAGCTCTGGTAGATATCTTAATTATCACTCCTACCACAAACATTCCATGAAAGTGAATTTGGTTAAACAAATGAAGCAGAGAGTACTCAGAATTTCTAATAATGTTTTTCATAATAAAAATCTTAATATTTTACTTAACCTTTTCTTGGATAACTCTTATCCAAGACCTTTATTGAATAAGATATTATTCAGCACATCTAATGCTGTGGATTTGTTGCATGAAGATAGCCATCCTAACTTAGCCCAGACGGATGTTGGAACTGATGTGTCCCCTTCTCGACCGGTTTTCGCTACTTTGCCATATATAAGTGACATAACTCCGAGACTTGCCAAATTGCTCCGTTCATGTGGTGATTTTAAAATTGCTAATAAAACTGTTCTTTCAATCAGATCGATTTACTCTAGAGTTAAAGATAAAGACCCCTTGACTTCACTTACTAACGTGGTGTACAGTATTCCTTGCAGAGATTGTGATAAACAATATATCGGACAGACTTTAAGATCTCTATCTAGCCGTATAGTTTCACATAAGAGTGATGCTAGATTACACCCAGAGAGGTGCGCGTTAGCTTTTCATGTAAATTCTCTTGATCATCAGATGAATTATGAGGCTGTGAAGGTGTTAGCGACTGAGTCTAACAAAACGAAAAGATCATTCTTGGAAATGGCTTTTATTTCGCAAAACAATAATGTAATTAACAGGAAAACTGATATTGATCACTTAAGTGAGATCTACTCATTTTTGTTGTCCTTAGATACTAATTTTGCACATCAAGTGGTGGGAAATAACTATGTTGCTCCTGACAACACCACCCTTATTACTTTAATTCAATAATAATAATAATAAACTTACCTTGAATGTATTGGTGTTGGTAGATACATTCAAGTAAACAAATAATTAATTAAACCTAATTTTGAGTGTATTGGTGTTGGTAGATACATTCAGATTGGAGAACTATTATATTACTTAATTACTATATTTATTATTACATATTAATATTCTTTTCTGTTGTCTTCTCTTTTCTTCCCTTGTGTTAGTCCAAACGAAGTGATGTTCTCTACGCACTCAAAACATAATAAAAATGAGAGCGTTCTCCTAGCTCTGTCTCACATTTTCTTTCTCTTTTCCTCTTTTCAACAATATTGCATCTTCTCGTTACACCATTTGTTTGCCCTACAGCTGCCATTACGAAAATAGTGGCATTGTCCCACAGCTCATTGTTGACGTTGGTAACACTGTTTGTCTCTTGCCACTTCCCTTTTGGAGGCAAAATATATCATTTCCTCGCCGGCGTTTAGTATGGTGACACATGAAGATGAAATCAATGGTTTTATTTTATAAAATGCTGCGACATTCACAATTGTTGCTATGACACGATTGATTAGGCCGTTGGTTCAATTCCTACTTAAATATTCCACAATTTACGACTTGTAGTTTACGATTTTACATCTTTATGGAATCTAACCTCACTTCGGAGGTAAGTACACACGTGGTTGTGAATTTCATTTTTAATTATTCTCTTTGACCACAGTATTTAACTGTTGTTTTTTCATTCTAGTTTCCCTGATGATGAGGACAAACATCCTCGAAAGCTTGGACATTTTCCGCTAAGAGTATATCTTTTCCAATTTTTTGCTGCAATCCCCAATATTCACTAGTTTTATTCCTAACTAGTCAGCAAAGACTATCTTTCTTCTACTTACAGACATGGGGTTTTATCGTAACATCTACATAAACTACGGAGAAACAGCTGTTCAAAAATATAAAGCATGGTCTAAAACCAAAATGAAACTTGCCCGTGAATACAACAGGAAACAATTTTTATTGAAATGTAGGAAATCAGGGATTTTACCCAATCATATAACTGCGGCTATTAGACCAATTGACGACCTCCTGATGAGACAGGACATTCACAAGAAAACAGGGATTGATTACAGGTTAGGGATAAAGCTTCTTAATATTGAAATTTCTAATAACCATTCACTGATTAGTAAATTAGAATCAACTTTGTCATCTTTGAAAAGGACAATAGTTTCTTTATCTAGTGAATTTCACTTTCAAAACTTTGCAAGTAAACAGCAGGTTACTTATAATAAACTTTTTCATAACATTAAATATAATAATATACATAAACTTAATAAATTACAAGGTGATCAATTTAAATTATTGTTAAAATCAAAAGAGGGTTGGTTGAGAAATATTTCTAATACCACTATACCTGATGATATTTCACAGTTTTTAGCTTTGGGCCCAAAGTTTAGTGTAGAACCAGTCATTTTGAAGGATATTTCAATTAAATCAATTTTATCAGATGTAGACTATCTCACTTCCACAATCACAGACTCGAAAATGAGAAACATCACGGTAGCTAGAGCCACTAATATTATTACTAATTACATAAAACAACCACATAATAATTCTTTTTTTCATAACCTTTTACTTAAATCTAAAGCCTTCTTAAAGGCGAACCCTCATTTGATTCTTACTCAATCCGATAAGGGCAATGTTACTGTCATTATGGACAGACATCAATATATTGAATTATCTAATGATATTGTTTTAAATAACAGTTCCTATGTAGAACTGTCTAGTGACCCTACTTCCTC
This sequence comes from Galeruca laticollis, assembly GCA_963921935.1. NCBI lineage: Eukaryota > Metazoa > Arthropoda > Insecta > Coleoptera > Chrysomelidae > Galeruca > Galeruca laticollis. The sequence goes on along the minus strand of OY998175.1, from coordinate 273,463,301 downwards.
TATTCAAAGAAAGGGTAACAACCTAATTAAATCTTTATGTAATAAACATTACATTGACATAACAGTTAAGAAAAAACTCATGAGCTACCATGGTGTCCCTCCTAAATTTTACTCTCTTCCGAAAATTCATAAACCAGTTCTCTCTGTAAGACCGATAGTGGCTTCCATAGGAGCCCCCACAGAAAATATTGCACAGTTCTGCACAGAAATACTGACGAAAGCGTATGATTATGAAAATTTGTATTTTATCAAAGACTCTTTTGAGGTCTCTGAAAAGTTTAATAACTTAGAAATTCCAGAAAATTATGTTCTGGCCAGTTTGGATGTGGTCTCGTTGTTCAGTAATGTTTATCTTGATGCTTGTTTGAGAGCTATCGATAAGGGTTGGGATCGTATCGGTGTCCATTGCTCCATCCCGAAGGAAGCTTTTCTTGAATTAATAGTTTTTCTTTTTGATAACACTTATTTTTCCTTTAATAACAAAATTTACAAACAAACTTTTGGTACTCCAATGGGAGCGTCAATTTCTCCTATCTTAGCAGCATATGTCATGGACGATGTTCTGAATACAGTCATACCTGTTCTTTCTTTTACTCCTTTTTTTATAAAAAAGTATGTTGATGACATTATTTTGGCACTTCCTCGAGAAGGCCTTGATGAACTTCTGGATACATTTAATAGCTTTGATCCTAATATCCAATTCACAATCGAAATGGAAGACTTCGAGAATTCCGTACCTTTCTTAGATACAAAATTTATTCGTAACAACAATATAATTATTATAGATTGGTACAGGAAGCCATGCAGCTCTGGTAGATATCTTAATTATCACTCCTACCACAAACATTCCATGAAAGTGAATTTGGTTAAACAAATGAAGCAGAGAGTACTCAGAATTTCTAATAATGTTTTTCATAATAAAAATCTTAATATTTTACTTAACCTTTTCTTGGATAACTCTTATCCAAGACCTTTATTGAATAAGATATTATTCAGCACATCTAATGCTGTGGATTTGTTGCATGAAGATAGCCATCCTAACTTAGCCCAGACGGATGTTGGAACTGATGTGTCCCCTTCTCGACCGGTTTTCGCTACTTTGCCATATATAAGTGACATAACTCCGAGACTTGCCAAATTGCTCCGTTCATGTGGTGATTTTAAAATTGCTAATAAAACTGTTCTTTCAATCAGATCGATTTACTCTAGAGTTAAAGATAAAGACCCCTTGACTTCACTTACTAACGTGGTGTACAGTATTCCTTGCAGAGATTGTGATAAACAATATATCGGACAGACTTTAAGATCTCTATCTAGCCGTATAGTTTCACATAAGAGTGATGCTAGATTACACCCAGAGAGGTGCGCGTTAGCTTTTCATGTAAATTCTCTTGATCATCAGATGAATTATGAGGCTGTGAAGGTGTTAGCGACTGAGTCTAACAAAACGAAAAGATCATTCTTGGAAATGGCTTTTATTTCGCAAAACAATAATGTAATTAACAGGAAAACTGATATTGATCACTTAAGTGAGATCTACTCATTTTTGTTGTCCTTAGATACTAATTTTGCACATCAAGTGGTGGGAAATAACTATGTTGCTCCTGACAACACCACCCTTATTACTTTAATTCAATAATAATAATAATAAACTTACCTTGAATGTATTGGTGTTGGTAGATACATTCAAGTAAACAAATAATTAATTAAACCTAATTTTGAGTGTATTGGTGTTGGTAGATACATTCAGATTGGAGAACTATTATATTACTTAATTACTATATTTATTATTACATATTAATATTCTTTTCTGTTGTCTTCTCTTTTCTTCCCTTGTGTTAGTCCAAACGAAGTGATGTTCTCTACGCACTCAAAACATAATAAAAATGAGAGCGTTCTCCTAGCTCTGTCTCACATTTTCTTTCTCTCTTCCTCTTTTCAACAATATTGCATCTTCTCGTTACACCATTTGTTTGCCCTACAGCTGCCATTACGAAAATAGTGGCATTGTCCCACAGCTCATTGTTGACGTTGGTAACACTGTTTGTCTCTTGCCACTTCCCTTTTGGAGGCAAAATATATCATTTCCTCGCCGGCGTTTAGTATGGTGACACATGAAGATGAAATCAATGGTTTTATTTTATAAAATGCTGCGACATTCACAATTGTTGCTATGACACGATTGATTAGGCCGTTGGTTCAATTCCTACTTAAATATTCCACAATTTACGACTTGTAGTTTACGATTTTACATCTTTATGGAATCTAACCTCACTTCGGAGGTAAGTACACACGTGGTTGTGAATTTCATTTTTAATTATTCTCTTTGACCACAGTATTTAACTGTTGTTTTTTCATTCTAGTTTCCCTGATGATGAGGACAAACATCCTCGAAAGCTTGGACATTTTCCGCTAAGAGTATATCTTTTCCAATTTTTTGCTATATATACATATATATATATATATATATATATATATATATATATATATATATATATATATATATATATATATATATATATATATATATATATATATATATATATATATATATATATATTGTTTCCGATTATATTTCTAGCTGAACTTCGTCGACTGGCGTAGACATTCAACTAGATAAATAATCTTAATTTGACAAAATTATTGTCGAAATTAGTAATTTATTATGTACAAATTCACAAAAATGGTACAAAATTATGAATGTTGAGCTTCGGTGGACACTCTATGTTTAGATTTAATGAATATTCACTTCACTTGTCTCGTATAGAAACTAAGTAACGATGTGCTAGACTTAGTATCTCTGATTGTTTGACTTTGAGCGAAGTTACTTCGATATGTAACGACGACTCGATGAACTCGATTGAGTGTTGAGTTGATTTCGTTTTCGAGTTGTAAGCTCGCTTCGATGAGTATTAAAACTGACTTTGTTATTGAGCGTTGAGCTCGATTCGATGAGTTTAAAAACTCGCGTCGATGAGTAGTAGAACTGATGAGTGTAAAAACTGAATTTGTTGTTGAGTATTGAACTTGTTTCTATGAGTGTAAAAACTGATTTTGTTGTTGAGTACTGAACTCGTTTCGATGAGTGTAAAACTGATTTTGTTCACGTTGTGAGACGTGTTAAATAGAAATCCGCAAGGGGCGTGGTTACACGTGGATAGGGTTGACCAAGCGAAAATAAATATTTCCTATTGGCCAGTATCATTTGACGCGTCGGGTCCATCGACAAGAATCAACCATGGGTGCCGTCAATAGATATTTAAATTTCTATTGAATACTCCAATAGCAATTGTAACCTTTTTACTCAGGAAGGTTATTCAGAAATTTCTTACAAATCTTCAGATCGTCGACCATAAAATTCACGCAGAAGTGACATTTAGGGTTTTTACAATACAATAGATAATAGTATGAAACGTGACATTTTCCTCAACTTCTTAACTATAGGATTTCAAACACAATGCAACAACATATCGACTTTCAAAATTGTGCTATTTCAATAGTCAAACAAAACTATTAACAATAATTGTTGCAAAACGTGATATCTAAAAGGTATAAAAGGTATTTAACCAAAGCTGGAAATAAAGTGTAACTACGCTTTGAATTTACAATAATACAAAAGATCTTATCAATTCTGTAATATATTTTTTCAACGGTAGCAACTGAAATGAATTTACGCTTTAAATATATACAATGGCGAAAAGAAGTAACATACAAATATCTTACATATTTTAAAAGTATCGTAAACAATAAAATTCAAGATTTTATAATCTTGAACATATATATATATATATATATATATATATATATATATATATATATATATATATATATATATATATATATATATATATGCTGGGGCTGTGAGGCGTACCTTACCACGCTGCCTCAATGCGGGCTGGCAAGGGGCGAGGGATGTCGTCCGCCAGTTTTAGCCATTTACTGACGGACCCTGTACCCCCAGATTTTTATTTATGAAAAAGCCCTTACTAGAGTGAGATTCGAGCCTCCGTCCTTCAGGTCATGAAAACCCAATTTCCGGCGCTCTAACGCACTCCGCCATCTGGGGGGGGGGGGACAATAGTCACTTCAAATACATAATGGGAGACTTTAATGCCAAAGGAGGACACAGGAAACACCAAGAAAAAGGAATGGGGAAATATGGATTAGAAGAAAGGAATGAAAGAGGAGAGAGATTAATACAGTTCGCACACTTTCAGAACATGTATGTGGCAAACTCCTTCTTCAAGAAGAACCCTAACAGGAAATGGACGTGGGAAGGCCCCGGTGCAACTATCAGAAACGAAATAGACTTTATCCTCACCAATAAAATTAACACAGTAAAAGATCCAAGCACGCTCAACAAGTTCACTACAGGAAGCGACCATCGACTAATTAGAGCTCGACTGGTCTTAGATATAAAACTAAAAAGGTCAAGACTAATCAAAACCAACACAACGAAAAACATAAACAACGAAAGGCTGAAAGAGAACTCTCACAAATATGAAGCACTACTAGAAGAAAAACTACAAAAAGTGGAATATAACAACCCTGAACTGATAGACACAATTCGAAACTGCGCCGCAGAAGTGGGAGGTCTGCAACAACGAGGTGAACACAAAAAACTAACTCCGGAAACAAAAGCACTATTACAAAACGAAGAGAAATGAAAAAGAGAACAAACATTCAAAGAATTGAATACACCGAACTGTGCAAGACGATACGAAAGAAAATCGCAGAATATATCAGGAATTACAACGAGAAACTGGTACAAACAACAATAAAAACCGTAAAAGCTACAAAAATGCAAAAAGGGCACTAATAATAGGGAAAAGACAAATAGTTGCATTAACTGATGGAAACACAAGAACCACAGACAGTTATCAAATAATAGACCTAGTAGCCAAATTCTATGGAGACCTATACAAGGCCCATGAAAATTTGGAAGAAATAATAGAACACTCAGAAGATGCCATACCAGAAGTATTGGTGGAGGAAGTAGAAATGGCACTGAAAAGCATGAACAATGGCAATGCAGCGGGAAATGACGGCATCACGACCGAAATACTCAAATATGCAGGAGCTAAAACATGGATGTACCTTGCCAAACTATACACGAACTGTCTGATGTCCAGGAGCATACCTAAAGAGTGGAACAGCGTTCTTATAGTGTTAATCCACAAGAAAGGCAGCAAAGAAGACATTAAGAACTACAGACCAATAAGTCTACTACCAGTTACGTACAAGGTATTCACGAAGATCATTCACAACAGAATACAAAATACACTAGACTCGGCCCAACCACGAGAACAGGCTGGATTCCGCAAAGGCTTCAGTACAATAGATCACATCCATACCCTCAAAGAGGTTATCAGTCGAACCAAAGAATACGACCAACCACTAGCACTAGCCTTCATCGACTTTGAGAAAGCATTCGACTCTATATCCCAGAGCAGTAACAAATGCCCTAACAGAACAAGGGGTCGACAAACCAAATATTGAGACCCTAGCAAATTTATATAGGGAAGCCAAAGCGAGAGTTGGGATATATGAGGGCACACCAGAATTCCTCACCAGCAGAGGAGTTAGACAAGGAGACGCAATATCACCAAAGTTATTCACAGCAACACTAGAAAGCATCTTCAGAAAACTGGGCTGGAACAACACAGGTCTGAATATAGATGGAGAATACTTGAACCATCTAAGATTCGCTGATGACATCATCCTGATAGCGAGTAACCCTGGCGAAATGCAACAACAAATAAATGAATTGAATGCAGCAAGCAACGAAGTAGGCCTTAAAATAAATCTGAGTAAGACCAAGATAATGTATAACGAACTGATAAACGCACAAGAAATAACAATTAATGACACTGCCTTGGAAATAGTAGACCTGGGTCAACTAATACACATATCAGGCTCTCTACTTCCAGAAATAAACAGAAGAATTAAATTAGCATGGAGAACATTTGGACAGAACTCTATCATCTTCAAGTCTAGAATGTCACTTCGTTTGAAAAAGAAAGCGTTTGATCAGTGCGTACTACCAGTATCAACATACGGCTGTGAAACCTGGACCCTGAAAACTGATATCATTAGAAAACTCCAGATAACGCAGAGGTCTATGGAACGATGCATGCTTGGAATAACAAGGAGAGATAGAAAAAGGCTAGATTGGATCAGACAAAAGACCCAAGTGATAGATGTCATAAATAGAATCAGATCCCTAAAGTGGCAATGGGCGAGGCATCTCGCTAGAAGGACAGACGATAGATGGACCACAAAGATAACGCAATGGTTTCCCCGAGGCGTGAAAAGACCAAGAAGACGCCCCAACTTAAGATGGGACTACGACATAAAGAAACTCGCAGGATCAACTTGGGGCCGCATAGCTAGCAATAGACAACAATGGGCCCACATGGAAATGGAATATATAAATATGTAAAGGGAGGCTACACCATAACAAAATGGTTGAATAAGCTGCATATGATGATGATGATGATGATGATGATGATGATATATATTATAATATATTTATAATATATTAATACAGTTTTACTTTATTTATTGATTTATTTATTAAATTTAATTTACCTATGTATATATTTTGTCTATGTTTTTTTTAATTATTGTTTGTTTGTCTATGGTTTCAATTAAATAGCTAGCTCAGGGTGATTTATTAATATTTTTTATTCCTTATTAATTAATGGAGAACATGAGAACACTCTACTCCCGTGGGATTCCGGATTAAATTGAAATATATGAAATTTGTATTCTCTAAATATTGCATTAACATTATCACCTCCAAAAACTGTGAGTAGTTATGTGGAACATACCCATTCGACCTCTATGATATCACTCCTTTTTCCATCTTTATCAGATGACATGTAAATAAAATTCAGAAGAGTCAAAATTTAGTTCATATAAGTACGGATAGACATCAAATTGAAAAACATTATAATTATGAAGGAAAAACTTCGTTGAACGAAATTATTACTACAAACTAACTTACTTAAATTGAATATTCTTATACCTAGAAAATTATTCGTAGTGAAATTTGGCCAAATTAGTTATGTGTGTCTGAATTTCTTTTTTTAAATGGTTAACCATATAAAATTATTTATACACTAACCTGTTCACAACACTTGAAAGTTTCTTTGTTCACTCTGCTCCTGTTCTCCCCTGGAATGAAGCGGGACTCTCTTCAACTCGTGGAAAAACAAACTCTACAGTTTGTATAGCAGGTAAGTCGAGATAATTTTATTAAATTGTTCGTTAAATTTGACTTAGGATGTTCCTATGATGATAATAAATGTTTTTATCTAGTATTTGAGACTGTTATTTTGGTCACTTCATTAAAATTTACGCATAGCGTCCCTTCTCAAATTTCAATTATCTGTATTTTTCACAAATAATTACTATTTTCTGATATTTTCTGCTATAAATGTTTCTAAGGTTATGATTTAGTATTTGTATTAGGTTTGACTTTAGTATCAAATAATTTCCACATATTTTTAATTAAATTTTAGTAAAAAATTTCTTACATGTCCATTTGCTTTCACATCACCCAACACACCACTTGTTTTTTCAATCAACAAAACTTTTGTTGCTAGCTTTGTTATTTCCAAACAAAACACTAACAAGTTACTAGATATATCATAATCTCTTTTATTTAAGGTTTAATATTTAATTTACTTGTCTTTCTTTTATTCCTATTGTTATTAACTGTTTATGTAAAATTTCAAAATAATTAACGATGAAATAAAACAATATAGTTTGTTTAAATCTTCATATATTTGAACTAATGTTCAATTTAAACTTGTTGACGCGTTTCACTAACACAGTAGCTTTGTCAAAGCTATAATACCTAACCTAACCTAACCTATAATACCAAGCTTTTTTACATACGTGCGATACCAAGCGGGGTTCATTTGCACCCCATTTTTTCGTCTAACTTTGTACTTCTTACACTTTTTTTGAGTAAAATGAAAAAAAAAACGCAAATAAATTATTTTGTATCTATTTTTATTTCAATTTAGTTACTGAAAAATAAACAAACCTTAATTAGGTATTCAAAATTAATTTTAATTTTTAGCTTTACATGGGATACAAAAAATTTCTTTTTCAGAGTGATTTACACGAACAAAACGCTCACATTTTACACAACGTTGTCTTGATTTTCTATCTTTGGTTCTTTCACAGAGAAAACATCTACCTTGAGTTCCTACAGGTCTTGTTGAAGGGATATTTTGCTCCAATTCTGGAACAACTTTAAGAATATTTTCTTTTATGCTTGCTTGCAAAGCATTATTATTTCTAAATCTTCAAATCATATTTTCCTTGGCCAGTTCCTTTCCCAACTGAAGAAGATATTTTCTTCTTGCATCTTAGTGCCCAGACCCGTAATTTGGATTTTCAATTTTCCATATTTTTTTTTTAGGCATTTATAGCTCCAATATCGATAATATGGTAAAAAAGTACCATGGGCCATCTAAGAGATTTTCTTTAAGTGGTATTTTTAGCTGCCATTTGGTCTGTTGCATCTACAGCTCCTTTAGTACTATTATAATGCAAGACAATATCTGATTTTTAGTCTGACTCCTTGTTACTTACTTTGTCATCGTCATGCTCGGTTGATAACAAAATAACGGCATTGCTCTTTGTCGGCACATAAGACACTAATGTACAATGTTTTGTAAAAGCAAACATTGAAGAATATTCTTTCTTTGAAGATGATGGAAGTAGTTCTTTTGGTATAAACGTCTTATTTTTGCGCAGAGTGCCACATAATGTAAGCTTCTCATCCAACAATTTTTGAGACAGCTGAAGAGTAGTAAAGAAGTTATTAGTTGTGATACCATATCCTTGACTTAGATAATCAGAAAGTTCAAGAATAACCCGTTTACCTTGTCCTTTTTCAGGCTTGTTGCCTACTTTGCTTAACAAAATAATCGATAGTTAACATAGCATAAATGAAAATAAATGATTTACCTAAATACACTTGCATATTCAAAGTATAATTGTATTCACAATCTGCCAGTGCCCATATCTTTATTCCATAGTTTGCTGGCTTGCTTTTCATATAGACCCTAAATGAGCCTTTTCACGAAATGGGACGAGTTGCTCGTCAATGCACACGTGCGTACTCGGATATAGTACTTTTTTACAGTTTGATACGAATTTATCAAATACTTCCCTTATTGGTGCAAGCTTGTCTTCTAACTTTCTCTCAGCCCTGGTCTCAAAATTATCGAATCTCAAAAATTTGGTCAGAAATCGGAATCTATTTCTAGACAAAGTTGCTGTTATTATAGGCCGACAATATGCAGGGTCACTAGTAAAAAGCATTTCAATGGGTTCGGTACTAGCTTGCAATGCTCCTAATGTAATAAGTAGACCTATATAGGCCTCGATTTCTCTTCTGTTATTTGGCACATATTTCTTTGTACTCTTGAGATGAGCTTCATTATAATTATCAAAATGAAATTTAGCTTTCAGGTTGGTTTCAGCGACAATAATGTTTAATATATCGTCTGAAAGAAACAACATAAACGATTCTTTGTTCGTACCTATTTCTGCACAATCTTGTTTGCCTGCGAACGTCGAACTTGATTATTTTTTGGCATTTTATACCACTGGGTACCATCTTTAGCTGTATAAACAGGAATATCAGCTACAGGTAACTCTAAGTTAGTGTTTTCTTCATCAGAAGAAGCATAGATTTCTTCATCGAATTCTTCTTGGTCGGATATATGGTCCTCACTTTCGATGTTGCTTGCATCATCTTCCTGCAATAATTCCTCATATTCTGGATCATCATTTTGCAGCAGCATTGATATTTCCTCCTCCGTTAGGGCTTTTTCATTTCAATTCGGAAATTACTCATTTTCGACCGAATAAACAACCACGTGGCGCAATATAAATCGACTCGTTTATCTTACACAGACGTTTGCATAAACGACACTAAATAGTAATAACTATTACTCCTGTACCAGTAGGCGGCCGGCAGCGTAGCAATGCAAGCGCCACGCCGGATAAGAGAAGCGGGGATACGAACAGTACAACATGTAAGGATTTTACCCTGCCGTTAGCTCATAATAACATAGAAATATTGGTATACGTAGAATGCCAAGCGGGGTGAAAATGCACCCCACACTCTAAAAACCTAAATAATTACTGAGATGGAAAAAATCCATGTAAAATTTAAGGTAAATTACATTTGGAACCTAAAAAAATGCAGCTACTTAGAAGAGGAATTAAAACAAAATATAATTGGCTTAGATATATACAAAAAAGTACATGTTGGGTGAATTTGCACCCCGCTTGGTATTATAAGGGTTAAATAGTTCTATCGATGACCCGAGGTTCGGGTTCTTCTCGAGGGTGCTGATGAATTTCGACTGTCCAATATTATTAAAAGACGACGTGGTGTCACAACCGCTGAAAGTATGGATGAAAAGAATGTTCTCAAGAACAGACTTTTCATGCTTGGAACAATTCGGAGAGTACAATTTTGTCGGTGTTTTGCCTTTAGCTAGTTTGCGAAAAAAAATATTTTTTTGTCCTGTGCAAGTCCGGAAATTAAAACCAAAAGATCGATATCTTCGCCGACCATTTCCACAGACTCATGAAACGATGCTTCTCTAATTGCTGTGGTTGGTTCTTCCTTGAACGTCGTGCCCTTTCCGAAATTTTTGTTCCTGCGAGTCTCATGTCAGTCGGATAACGGTCTAATACAATTATCACACTTTCTCCAAAGTGTTGTTGCATGTATGTGAGATATTTCTTGCAGATGAGGTCAAACGTCCCAAACAACTTTGTGCAGAAGGAAACCACCGTCGATTATGTGATGATGTCTGTCACCAGGTTGTAAATTTTCTGTCAAAGGTTCGAAGGCATTGTGTAATAGCGACTTTGTTCCTTTTCGCATTCCTTGTCCGGTGAACAATGACAATGAGAACGGAGCGAGATCGTATGCTAGAAATTTTATCAGGTCAGTCTCGGAATTCTTCGTTATGCACATTCTTTGGAAAAGCAACAATGGATCGATCGGAACTGATGACTCGTCGATTGTAATGCTGATATTAACTGCCGATAAAGAGAGCACTTTATCCTTTCTTGTGACTGACAAGGATCCGAAATCCGCTCCTATGATGTTAGTCATCATGTCGGGACCAATTTCGTATGCACGATGACAATTAATATTCTCGTTTGCAATAACTCCTGTGCTGATAGACATCAATTCTTTCTTCTCTAGAAAAGGATTATGACCTGCGAGCCACATGTCCAATTTCTTAACGTCACATTTGTCTCGAGAAATCCGCGAGGGTCTCATGTCGACGTGCTGTTCGGTTGTAGAATAAGATAATCCGGAAAAGTTTTCAATTTGTTCATAAATGTTTTGAAGCTGATCCATGCCCAAATTCCATGATGCTATTGTGCTGTTTATAATTCTTCGTCCCTGAGTCAGTCCTCCGGTTGTCTCGATGGATCTATTTTTCAAATCAAAAGTGGGAATGACTTGTAGTTATTATTTGGGTTCTGGTTCTCGCGATGGAGACTCGCTTTGTCGAGAATCAAGTGACGCTAGCCGTTAGTTTCCATATTTTTTGTAGCACGAACTATGGACACTTACTGAATAATTATTTTGTAACATCTGTCGATGCTCCACCCGTCCTCTTTTCATGCTCGCCGCTAGGAGAGTCTGATCAGCTCTCTTTTTAGCCACATAAACATCGTCAATCAGAAGTTTCCTGCAAATTGAGCAATCACCCATTTTCACCCAAGTTTTCAAACACGTATGCTCGCTTCAAAAGACTTAATACAACTGACTGGAATGCTACGAAAAGGAGCAGATGTTCCGGCACGGACACGAGAAAAGGGTCTTTTATACCCGACCCATGCTCAAAGTCTAACGGTCGTCATTAAAAACTGAATTTGTAGGTCTGAACACGCTCTACAAGTTTCATATTAGACACTTTTCAATATATTTCACGAGAAAAAAGGAAATAGCGAAAAACAAATTTTTCTCCCCAAATTTATGGGTTTTCTATCGATATCCCGATAACGATGATCGATACGTAAAAAATGTATAGGACATTAATTGTAGATCGTACAAAGAGCAACAATAAAGTATTGAATAAAAGTTTTGGCATCTCAACGGGGAACCGAGTTATGATGACAAAACTGAATTTAACACTTTTTTCAAGATGGCGAAAAACCCACAAGGCTATTTAGGTCGACAATTTGAACTTAAGCTTTTCTAGCCTCCCCCTCCCATGTAATATCCAAAATTTGGCTCTCTCAGTTCATTTGCATTTCCAAATGTATACAGGGTGCGGCATTAGTGCGAGGAAGTCAATTACTCACTTGTCGTGAGAGATACGAAAAAATTTTATTGAGATAAAAGTTGAGCCATATGTAGGACTTTATTTTGAAAATATTTTCAAATATACAGGGCCACCCATATTGGCAGGATGAACCTAACTTATCTTTTTTTAAATGGAACACCCTGTATATTTCCACATTTTTTTATTCCCCTCGATTTTCTTGTTTGTGTGATATGAGGTATTGTAATGTTATTCGAGGTAATTTAAAAGATATAAGCACTTTTTTAGTAATTTCCTAGTAACATCAACACCCTGTACCTTTGTATACATTTGATATCAAGAAATCTATTTACGTTCAAAAGATTTTCGATATAGTTTACTATTGTCCAAAATTATCAACATAGCGCAATATTCGTTTTTTGTATACAGGATTGGTCATAAATCGTAATGATCTTTTACTGGGTTTTCTTAAATGGAACACCCTGTATTTTAGTATCGTAATGAAATGGTATTGTATGGCACTTTATTATTTCTTAAACATTCCCTATACCTAATTGCCTTAATTTGTGAGTTATTGATGATACTTTCAGCCAAACATTATTAGAAACGAATATTGGGTGACATTTTATTAGTTTGACGGTAGAAATACTTAACCAAAAATAATTTTTCAAACAAAAAATCAGAAAATAATCTAGTCTGATCCATTGTTGATTAATATTAGGCGAATTACCAAAATACATGAGTACTTAAGATCGTTGGTATATGAAACATTACTAAAATCACACAATATTTTAGTTGGCTATGACTTTGACAATAAACTGGTTTAGAAATTTGACATTAGATTACTTTGGTTAGTTCCTGTTTACTATTATCAACATGAATTTTTCTCAGGAAGAGTTGATTGATATGGTATTTGTGTTAGGAGAATGTAACAGAAATGTGTTACTAGCAAGAAGAATTTATCATCAGCAATTCCCTGATAGGCGACAACCAAGAACAGAACCATTTCAAAGTTTATTAGAACGATTTCAACGGACTGGACACGTAAATTACGAGAGAACTGAACGAACAAAAAATGTTGTAAATGAAGAAAATGAATTAAATGTAATTCTTAGTGTCACTGAGAATCCACATATTTGTACGAGGGAAATTGCAAATGCGTTTGATATTAGTGGTCGCAGTGTAGGGAGAATTTAAAAAAATAATATGATGCATCCATATCATGCACATTTGCATCAAGAGCTTAAAGAGGATGATTATAATAAAAGAGTAGAATTTTGTCGGTGGGCGCAGGAACAAATTCAGAATGATGCATCTTTTTTTGAATATGCTCTATTTGGAGATGAAGCAACTTTCCATAAGAATGGTACTGTGAACAGACATAATTTCCACTACTATTCAACTTCCAATCGGCACCACATTTTCACACACAGTCAGATAAGATGGTCATTGAATGTTTGGGGTGGAATTATTGGAAATTATGTTATCGGACCTTACTTTTTCGGGGATCACTTGAACGGAGAAATGTATCTACATTTTCTGGACCACGATTTGCCGGAATTATTGGAAATAGTACCGTTAAACATACGTCAGAGAATGTGGATATTACATGACGGCGCTCCAGTCCACCACAATTTTTTAGTGAGTGAGCATCTAAATTTTAATTTTCCTGGAAGATGGATTGGAAGGGGAGGACCTATAAGGTGGCCACCACGATCTCCAGAGTTAAACAAGCTAGACTTTTTTTTGGGGCTATATAAAAGATAAGGTGAATAAAACACCTCCTACCACTAAAGAAGATATGAAGGAAGGAATTAGAAATGAATTTATGAACTTAAACAGAAATGTGTTAACAAATGTGAGTCGCTCCTTTGAAGATCGCTTGCAATTATGTATCGACGTCGATGGAGGTCATTTTGAACATCTATTGTAAATTCAACGATGTTCTTGTTATTTTTGTTAGGTAACTATATTAAACGTTAATTCCCTTTTTTGTTCATTTCATAATGGGTATCAAGTTTGGGAATATTGGTAATTTGGATTTTGTATAATCATGCTTATGCTTGTGATGCAATAACCCATAACCTACTATTTTCATAGTCAACTAAAATATTGTGTGATTTTAGTAATGTTTTATATACCAACGATCTTAAGTACTCATGTATTCTGGTAATTCGCCTAATATTAATCAACTATGGATCAGACTAGATTATTTCCTGATTTTTTGTTTGAAAAATTATTTTTGGTTAAATATTTCTACCGTCAAACTAATAAAATATTCGTTTCTAATAATGTTTGGCTGAAAGTGTCATCAATAACTCACAAATTAAGGCAATTAGGTATAGGGAATGCTTAAAAAATAATAAAGTGCCATACAATACCATTTCATTACGATACTAAAATACAAGGTGTTCCATTTAAGAAAACCCAGTAAAAGATCATTACGATTTATGACCAATCCTGTATACAAAAAACGAATATTACGCTATGTTAATAATTTTGGACAATAGTAAACTGTATCGAAAATCTTTTGAACGTAAATAGATTTCTTGATATCAAATGTATACACACGTACAGGGTGTTGATGTTACTAGGAAATTACTAAAAAAGTGCTTATATCTTTTAAATTACCTCGTATAACATTACAATACCTCATATCACACAAACAAGAAAATCGAGGGGAATAAAAAAATGTGGAAATATACAGGGTGTTCCATTTAAGAAAAGATAAGTTAGGTTCATCCTGCCAATATGGGTGGCCCTGTATATTTGAAAATATTTTCAAAATATAGTCCTACATATGGCTCAACTTTTATCTCAATAAAATTTTTTCGTATCTCTCACGACAAGTGAGTAATTGGACTTCCTCGCACTAATGCTGCACCCTGTATAATGACGGGACTATGAATACAGTTACAAATGAATTTACTAGTTTTCAAACTTGTCGCAACGATTGTGTTATGCAATTGAACTATCGTTATTATTCAATTCTATACAGAGAAAAAAATTCGCTAGCCAATAGCGAATATTCACTTGCACTAGCAAAAAAATCGATTAAATAGGGGACAAATGACTTATTCATTTACCACAGAAAAAACCTTATTGCTAAAATTAAACATTTACAGTTAATATTGAGATCACATATCATAGATATATTTCAAGTAGACTATTTTATTCACCGTAAATTATTTAGTCGCTTACAGTCATCGACCCAGATAACTTGCTACTAGCTATTTAATATAATATCGTTCATTCAATCTGGCATAGTGTATACCTATCCTTAGTGAATTATTTATTTATCTCTAATAACTTTATAACCTATAATAGAAAAAATGTATATTTACCTTAGTAATACAGGTTATAAGGACTTATTAAAAAGTTTATTTACAGTAATCGATTCATTTATCAACTTTAATCATGGCATTTAGGCTTATACAGGGTGTTCACTAATATTTCCCCTATTTCAACTGCTTATAAATTCTAAACGGTTCAGGAGGGATATATGCGGTTTTCACGGAATTGTTTCATTTCAGTAGCTACAAGTTTCGTTTGAATAGATTGATTTTTTTCGTTTACGAAACAACAGAAATGGCGAATTTTTGACAATTTTTTTATTGACTTCATTAATGGAACGACCAGTTTATTTTTTGTAGTTTGATAAGTGATCTTCACCTATATAGTGATGGAAACTTTTCAAAATCGGAAAGCAACTGACGGAAATTGTAGAAATCCGCCATTTTTGTTTTGATGTAATCGAGAGCGATGGAAAAAATCCAATCTATTCGGAAATGAGACATTTCAGTAAAACCGTATATTTCTATTCCGCACCGTTTAGAATTTATCAGCATTTAAAGTTTATTATGGGAAAATATAAGTGGGCACCTGGTACTGAAAACTAATCCAAAGCTGAAATTTTATATACCAGGTGTGTCAAATGTATTTTATAAAATATAATTATAAATCAACAGATTTGAAATATAAACTTCAAATTTCATATTTTTTCCATCATTAGTTTTCTATATTTGCGAAACACTCAGAAATGGGTTAAAAAAAGCAAATTTATAAAAAACATTAATTTCAAACTTATAAAGAATTAACATATGTATTTTTAAAAGTAATTGAAAAATAACTTTTCAAAATATACAATTTTCTCAAAGTAACCAAAAATAAAAGTAAGTTAAAAATAATAAGGAACGTTTTCAGTCTAAGTTTATTACTACAAATCATAACAAAAACATTTAAGTTTTAAATAAAAGTAGTAAGGAATTAGTTTTCAGTCTAAGTACCGACAATAGAAAAACATGTAAGTTTTAAACTTATCAATTTTCTTGAATTAACCAAAAAGACGAAAATAAAAGTTAAAAATAGTATAAGGAACGTTTTCAGTCTAAGTATAGTACCAATCATATAGGAACACGTAAGTTTTAAAATTATTGATTTTTTTTAAATTATACGAAATAAAAAATAAAAATAATAAGGAACATCTTCATACAAAAAAAACCTATACAGGGTGCGGCTGATAAAACCGTCGCTCAGAAAAATCTTGAAATCCAAAAAGATTTCAAATCTGAAAATTAGTTTTAGAGATCTCTCTAATCGACGGCTGCAAACTGTGAGACATTTTAATATTTTCATTTTTCCTAAACCAAACAAAAAAGTGATTATTATTCAACCTTATATTGCGGACATGGTAATTACACGGTTTAGAGCAGTATCTCGGAACTGGACAGTAGTACAGAATTGTAATTTTGGTGGTATAATACAAATGCTGCAGCTTTTCTTTTGTTATTATGTTACCCAATGACAATTTTGTTTTGGCTTACTTGACATCAGATTCAAACTTGATAGGACCACCTGCATATTTTTACATTTTCAAGTTTTTCTGGATAACACGATTCCAACAAACTAGCACACTTGTGGTCTAAAACGATTAATTACATGTACAGCTGCTTGAAAATGCTTGTCCCTCGACAAATAAGACAAGCAATCTCTCAGAACTAGACAGTTCATTTTGAATTTGTCTTTAAAATTCAATCCTGCAACATTATAATTGTATTTCTTATATAAATTCAAATTAAACTGCCCATTTCCGAGGTATTGCTTGTCTTAAACATCATGGGACAAACATTTTTAATTAGCTGTAGCTCTTAAATTAGTCGTTGTACACCACAAGTGTGCTCTTTTGTTGGAACCGTGACAGAGAAATGTAAAAATATACAAGTTGTCCCATAAATAAAATCGAATGTGATATAGGTACAAAAAGGTAGTTGGTAACATAATAACAAGAAAATCTGGAGAATCTGTTCTAATATACAGCCCCAAGATTACAATTATGTACAACTGTTCAGTTCCGAGATATTGCTTGCTTAAATCGTCGTGGGACACCCGGTATAAAGATTTGTTTTAACTTACGTAAAAAATAAGAAAATAGTTCTGCTATTAGAGTGTACATTCAAAGTGACCATATGAAAATAAAATTGAACCTCTGAAAAGCAAGATAGATTATCAGTTATCTTAACTTCATATGCAAACATATGTTCATTAAGGGTAATTACATTACTTGTATTCCATTGTAGGCTCCGGCTAATAGTGAAACCAGAAACCACTAACCGCACAAAGAAATATCGTTCAGACATTTACTTTACTCTATATGTGATATTTGTTTGCTGTCTACCCCAATTTGAAAAATTAAATGATGCAATTTCTTGTCTGAAACCAACTTAACGGTCAGCCGAGCAACCCGAGTGTTATCGGAATGTGTCGAAGACGTGACTCCAAATATTTAGATAACTAAAGATTAATATTGAGCTCACTTACGATAAAGAATAGATAATTAAGGGTAAATGATTCAATTCAAGAAACTTTTTTTATTAAGTACAAATTAGGTTTGTCGATAGCTTTAACGGACAAAACTAGCTATCTGTTTTCTTCAACTACTGATGAATAATGTTTCTACCACTAATAAAAATTCAATTGCAGCAAGCGATTTTTTTCTAGAAACTTTTTTTATTTGGACGTGTTTTCTCTGTGTATAATGGTAATGCATAAACATCGCATATTCAATAGATATAATAATTAAAAGTTGTGGATAAAGAAAATTATAATGTTTCTTCACTAATGAATAAATAAAAATAAACACTAAATATTTGGAGAACATCCTCGACCATAATTTTATGTTCGCCAGAGAATTATTAACTTCACCACAACACGATTTAATTGTGATTTTACAACGCAAACAAGAAACCAGCAAGTTTTTCACTTTATTAGTTACGAGATTTAATTAACCACTAGAAAAATAATGGAATCGATTGCTTGCTACAATCTAGTAGAACACGTTGGATGAACTTTCAACGGCTGGAAAACATTTTTCTTCTATAAAATACACTTTCCCTCATACCTACCACTTCATTGTGCAGAGCCGGTTGCTACGCAACGACAAATAACCTACCGGATATGTCGACCTTAGCACCCTACACGACACAGCCTCAAACATAATTTAAATTGAATTTCATGTAAACAAGTGATTGGATTTTCTCAAATTTAATATTATATGGGAAAACTTTGAATTATGTTTAACCTTGTATACAAATATGCTGAGATGTAGCATTACATTCATTAAAATTCGGTGGAAACGATATGATTGCAGCAGGAATGATCCATTTATAGTGAAAGATTCATGAGATTACGTTAAATGTAAAATAATGAACGATGAATTCCATGGAGAAATCATTATTATTTCTATATTTTGTTCAAAGACACCAACAAATACTTATCTCGTTGTACTTTGAGTTATTCGCAAATATTTTTATATTATAATTTCAATTTTAAATAATGGTTTTGAAGTGTCTACGTGATTGAGAAGCCGCTTGAGAAAAAATATTCAAATTTTATCTTAATTAAATTGATAATGTGAGAAATGAAAATGTTTTATTGCAGCAGAAATAGAACGAGACTTAAGTTTTTCGCTTTCAACTGTATTTTCTTGACAATTTTATTCAGAATACTCAACACCAGCATTTTGAACTACTCATCATTTGTTTACCTCGGTTTTTGAGAGGCTTTTGTGAAACATAGCTTCTTCCTGTTCATTTGTTTTCCATTAAAATTTGTTGTTGAGAGCTTGTTTTCTGTTTTTCCGTTGGGAAAAAGTTAAGAACGTGATTTTCTCTCGTCTAAATGAAGTTTTGAACATTATTATCGTAATTAATAAATTTACTCCACAACTTTGTTCAGTTTCTCTCGTGTGTAACATGCACTACGACGAATGTTAGAATAGACAGATTTAGATTTTGCGACAAGCGATTCAGACAAGGACACAGTGTTTTAAATTGTTTCGTATTTTTACACCTAAAGGGCTGATAATATTTTACACAGGAAAAAGTTTACAACCAACTGTTTTCCCCGAATTATAAATATTTCTTGATGTTTGATGATATGGTTTACGTAATATGCGATAACTATCTGTATCTATAAGAGTTTGAAGGGTGGGTGACCCCACAGCACTTACGCAAAATTTGGCACATTGTGCATCCTTCTGGGGTTCAAAACATCCCTTCATCTCGTAATTCAGCCGACTTGTTTGAAGTAGGCGATAACGTCGCCTGAATTAAGTTCCATCATACTGGCGTGAATTATCCTGTGCTCGCCGAATACATAAAACCTAAAATGAGAGAGTGCCTGACATTCGCAAAGAATGTGTTGGACAGTCTCATCTTCCTCTTCACATCCTCCACAAAGTGGGTTGTCAGTTTGTGGAGGTGTTTTCGTAGGTGGCAGAGACCATTCTAAATACCCGTGACTCTCAGTAGGTTCTGCTTGTTTTCAGTCACGTATTTTTTGACAACTTTGCTGTCCGGATACGGTAGCAGTTGCTTGGCAAGCCTGCAGGCTTCTGCGTCGTTCTATCTACCCTTATAAGTATCAAGGGAGTATTCCTTCGATAGGTCAGCCATCGCTGACGCCGATATACCAATGAACGTGCCGGGTCTCAAGAGTTTGTGAAAGGATGCTGTCCTAGCTAGCGAGTCTGCAAAATGGATTTTTTTCGATTTCTAATGGCACTTGATTTAGCCTAAAGTGACCGTGTTGTTGTTACAAGCCTCTATTAACACCATGTGACATTCTAGTACTAGGCCTGATGTACAGCGTGGTCTGTTCAGGGCTATAGTGTTTGTCTACTATCCGTAAGGATGTATATATTATTACCAGTGGTGTTCCTTCTGGTGATCTCTTTTGCAGCGAAGCGGATAGCAGTGAACTCTAATAGAGCAACGCCTGCATTACACCTCATTGCCTATTTCATGTTTAGATTCGGGGTCTGGAAAAAACTCCACATCCTGAGCTTACATTGGTTCTGGACCCGTCTGTGAAGATGCGGATTACGCCTTCTTCCAATGGGTCTTGTGCTCATTTCCAAAGATTACCTTGTAGGGCCTGTGGAAGGCATATCGTGGTAGAATCGAGTCCGTATTGGCCTGCAGCAGTAGGACCTCTTTAAGGGCCTCATGCCACAAGTTATTTATCAGTTTACCGGATCCCACATCAGGTTGTATAACGGTAGAGCGTAAACGTGTTGTATTTCTCAAAACAATCTCCTTGATGTATATGTCAAGGGGAGTGAGACCAAGGATTTACTCTATAGCTCTTGTTGGTGTGGTTTTCATTCCTCCTGTTGTATTGAGGCATGCTGTTATTTGAATTTGATCCAGTTTTCGGTCGACTGTGAACTGGTTTGCTTTAGCTCCCCAGGCAATCGCGCCGTACGTCAGCATAGGTCTGATGATGGCAGTGTAGATCCAGGCAGCGAACCTAGGTGACATTCCCCAGGTACGGCCGATGGTTCCACGACATTGTCCATAAGAATTATATGCTTTTTCAATCCTGATTTTCAAATGACAGTTTCACGCTAACTTACTGTTGAAGGTGACCCATAAGTATTTCACATCTGAAAAAAATTAAAGTTTGGTATCTAGGAGCATTGGGGCTTGATGTTTTACAAGCTTCCTTTTTTTTCGTGAAAATAATAATAGTGAATGGCCTTTGCACCATTGTTCTATGATATTGAGGGCCTCTGGTATTGAAGCGCAGAGTTTCTCCTCGAATCTTCCTGTTAGCAGAATAACTAGGTCATCTGCATATGCTATTGTGTAGAAGTTGCCATCGTTGACGCGGCTGACCAAGGAGTCTAAGACCATGTTCCACAGTAGTGGCGAGAGTACCTCTTCCTGTGGACAATCTTTTACAACCAAGCCTCTGATGGTTACATCATCTACACCCATTTTTATTGCTCTTTTCAAGAGCAAATTATATATCCAGCAATTTATTGTTTGGGGCATATTTTTGTTGGAAAGTGCGTGTGTTATTTAAGAAAAAGTGGTTCTATCGAATGCACCTTCTTTGTCTGTGAATACTCCCAGGGTAGACTCTTTTTTCTCCAACGATCTCTCGATGCGGCTCGCCACGAGATGAAGAGCCAAATCGGTGGATTTCCCTGGAGTGTATGCATGTTGCTTTGGATACAGTGGATTTTGTGTATCACTACATCTCTTATGTATCGTTCGCACGGCCTCTCCAAGGTCTTCATTGAAAACGATGTGAGGTTTTTGGAATGGGATGGTCCATTCTTCCTGGTTTTGATAAGATCACAACTCTAACTTCTCTCCAACCTTTTGGAATATACCTCAGTGCCAGTGAGGATCTGAGGATCCCTACCGGATGCGGCATTAGGTTATCCAGGCCTCACTAAAGTAGAGCTGGATAAATGCCGTCCATTACTGGGGATTTGAAAGGGGTAAAAGCCAGAGATGGCCCATCATAGTCTGTCAGTGTCGACGATCTGACGCGATATACGCCAGTCATCGTCCGTCGGGTAGTGATTCACCTCTTCCTCCTAGGCTGCCGTGGCAGGGAAGTGGGTTGACATTAATATTTGAAGGCTTTCCTTCAGATTGGCAATTATTGTGCCATAATCTTTGGTTAGTTAACCGATATGGCAGTGGGGATCTTTTGAAAGGACTTTTTAGAGTCCAGCTACTTGGAGACAATCTTCGATTTCCTCTCAATAGATTCTCCACGCTTATCTTTATTTTTGTCTAATCAATTTTTTATTTATTTACGCAATAAAATCCATACATGTTCATTAACCTAATTACATGGATTGTATTTTAATTGTACTACTCTTACAAAGTTTTATTGTGAACAATTTTTCTGTTTTTGTGAGGCTGAATACTGGACAGTAGATTGTTTCACAGCAGTGAGTGTTTATATGCCAATTTCTTTTAATTGTCTAGATATTGTTGGGACTATTCAATTTAACACTAAAGTGTAACGAATGGAGACTGTTCACATTATTGGCAAGCTTTATAATGGCGTCTAGAGGTAAACTAATGGTGAATCTTGCAATATTGAAAATTGATTTATGTCTAGTTTATGTGGGCGGGACTCCCATTTGCAGTAATGAAATTAATTGTATCGAACTTAGAGTATTGTTCATTATTTTGAATAAACATCATCATATAGTATTTCCTTCTTGTGATTAACGACGGCATTTCAAATTCAGTTCTTAGGCCCTCTGTTCTGATGAAGTGGTAATCCGGCCAATGGTGATGTTTTTTGAAAAACAAGTAACGAAAAAATTTGTTTTTAATTTTTTCTAATTCTTCTATGTACATTTGTGATAACGCATGCATATTGTATTTGTAATAAAACTAACGTACTGAAAAGATTTTTTCTCGTTTTTATACCCAAAAGAAGAAAAAAATGTCTTTCATACTTCTTGAGGTGAAACTTGTATGCGTTCTAATCTTCTTCGAGTCTGGTTCTTTTAGCCTTATTGAAATATTTCCTCGC
Organism: Galeruca laticollis; assembly: GCA_963921935.1. Classification (NCBI taxonomy): domain Eukaryota; kingdom Metazoa; phylum Arthropoda; class Insecta; order Coleoptera; family Chrysomelidae; genus Galeruca; species Galeruca laticollis. The sequence continues at coordinate 273,440,127 of OY998175.1, read as the reverse complement.
CGTCCTCCTGAAATCTCCTTTATTGTTAGGCAACACGTCCTCGACTCCTCGCAGATCTTCTTTCGAACAGTGGACATATTTTGTTCTGTCCGTATTCCTGAGGTCGCGAGTTATTCAGGAGGTTGTGCGCGCGTTATATTTCAAATTTTATCCAGCATTGAAATGTCGTCTGATACATGCCAGCCAAAGATTATATTCGAAGTGTTTATAGTAGATAAGGTAATATCTATTCGCGTTTGACTTCGAGAGTTAATAAAAGTTGGTTCAGTACCTCTATTTAGAAAACAGAGATTCTTGATAGTTATCTAATCATAAGAAGACTTACCTCTAGTGTTAATATCTTTGCTGTCCCAGCTTACGTGGTGAGAGTTTGAACCGCAGCCTATTACCAATTCAAATTCAAGCTTCTGTGTGAGATAGTGTTCCACAAGGTCCTTCAACTCCTTAATTGGTGGTGGTTAGGCTGAGTCTGACTGGAGGTATGTGGATGCCCGTATTAACACTTTCTTTTGACTTTTCTGTGCATATTCAACCTTTACTACCGTTAGGTCGGAGAACGAAAAATGCGTCAGTGGGTAGGTTTTGGAATTCCTAGGGACATATATGGCCGTCCTTGGTTGCTGATTGCTTTGGAAGCTGAAAATAAACCTTTTGGATTATTTAGACCCATGATTTTGGTTTGTCTTATCCAGGGTTCTTGGATAAGTGCTATTGTGTCCTCACATCAAGGTGGCGGCATAGTGTTATAGTGTTACCGAGGTCACCTTTTTGTATTGAAGGTTACACTGAATGAACCTTACCTTTTCATTGTCCGTGTCTGCTTGATGGTGGTGAGATGGGTTTTGATTTATTTTAGGCAATCTCCACTTCCTGACTTGGAGGTGGGTTGACGGTGCCTGTATCTTGGCTTAGAGCTGTTAGTTCTGCCCGGAGTCTGCCGTTCGCCATCTTAGAGGATGGTTCGTTAGTCTCCGCAGAAGCAACAGCTCCTTGGGGCTCGTCGGATTGAAGAGTTGGACCCATGCTCGATCTCCACCGTTCTGTGTCGAGTTTTTTTTTGTTTTATCGATCAATGATGTGAACGCGTAGCTCATCCTCATTGATCGTTTGTCTAGCACTTCCATTTCCTCGTCTCCTATGCCGAAGGCAAAGAGGTGCCCTTTGGGATTCACCTTCGCTTCGTGGTGGATGGAAAACCATGTATCCACCGGAAGGCCTGGGTTTTGGTTATCTAGCCGGCGTAGCACATTCTCTTTGTCATCCAGGTCAGCGTGAGCTTTGTTAGATATATAGAGGGTGGCTTTTGTCAGCTGGGGGAGGTTGTCCACGTGACACATGTCGAGCTAAGCCTCCTTCCATGGCTTCACTTTGGATACCATGTTCTTTAGCAACTCTAGCGTTTCGTCATTATCGCAGGTGACTCTAATTATTCCGCCAAAGTGCGAACATGACCTAAAAGTAAATGGATTTACCTGACTATCGGAGGCGGTTATAAGGGTTTTGTCCAAAGCCTCCATCAGTTGCCTTTTGACGAGGTCTCTATTATCGGTAATTATCCTACCGTATGGATCGGCCTTGTCTATAATAGCTACTCGTAAATGGTCGGTAGCTGCTTCGCTGTAGCGTCGATGCGTATCTTCTCTCCTCTGGAAGACTTCTCCTCCGAGGAGTTGGAGCGGATGCGCTTCTTTTCTTGGGGGGGGGGCGACGCGTTCCGGACCTCTTTTGGAGGGGGAATGGCATCGCTTCCCTTCCATTTTCCGCCGCTAGTGCCATAGGGAGGGACGAATGGCGCTTATGGTGTCTATAGAGACGCTAGCCCGCTGCCTCGCTTTCCTCCTTCTCTTTGCCTCAGCACCGCAGACACTTTTACGTCGACGGTGCTTTTGTGCTGGAGTTGTGCGTACTCGCTCATCCTCCGGTTCTTGTTTTTTTGTTGTTGTTGATCCCTTCGGATCCCACGAGTCGCTAGGGATAGGTCTCTGGCAGAGCCCTACATGCCAGGGAAAGGCTATTTCCAAGGGAGTGTCGCCTTGTACCCCCAGGGGGACGTTCGCTGTCACATTTCCTGCGGCCATTCATCAATCATCACGTTCCTTACACCTTAGCTTGGGTTGTTGGAGTGTCATTTGGTTGGCTGCGGTCACTGAGGAACAACACTGCTAACGCATCCTGCGGCGGATGAGGCAGACACTCGATAGTTGCATTTCTCCATTGGACTGCAGAAAGCTACTTACAAGCTGACAAGCAAGCACAAGGAATCAAATAAGCAAACCAACTACACAGCAATGGCCACCTTACAACCAACCTCTCCATGCTATAACTAATATCTGATGAAAATATTTCATACAGATTTTCGTATATTGTTAAGAACCTGCCTTGATATAACTCAAAGAAGGCTTCCAACAAAGTAGAAGTATTGTTTGCATCACAAGTTTTCTTTCCTAATTCCAATACAGTTAAACTCACCCACAATTGAACGATTGAATGAAACAATTTAATTGGTTTAAAACCTAATAATATTAGAACTAATGTTTAATTAGAGCTTATGACGCGTTTCGCTAACACAGTAGCTTTATCAAACGAGTGAAGCTATAATGAGAACCTTTTTGATTTATACAGTGCATTAATACGGAATATTCACAAAAGTATTGAACAAGTTTACCTGTAAATTTATTCAGTTTAATCATTCCTAAACTAGGTTCTAGGTAAATAGGTTTAATAAGGAATAATTGTAATATCTATTTGGTCGTTAAGAAAGTTACCTGAATATTTGTTTTTATTTATCTCCATTGCTTGGAATAGATTCAATTCAAAAGATTCAGGCTCTGCATGTAAAATTTAAAAAATTGAGTCGAAAGTTTGTTGGTTTTCTAATAAATTATTTGAATAGTTAGAATCTAATTTTTTGTTGTAATTACTACGTTTGTGATCTGAAATACTAGTTTTAATATTTCCAAAACTTCTACCGATATAAATGTTATCACCATTGTCATTACCACATTTTATTTTATAAATTCCTGATTTGTTCAATTTTGTAGATTTAGATTTGTTTTTTTTAATGAATTAGGATGAATTGTAATCTGTTTTGAAGCAAATATTCATGTCTAAAAGTTTCTAAATATGATTTAATATTTAAGGATGGTGTTCCAAAGTATGTTAAGCTTTTAAATTGTTTATTTTCATCAGAAGGAATTACTTTTTCTAAAGTCTGTTCATCTTCATATTTATGATACTGTCAATTAAATTTGGATAGCAATTATTAATAACTGCTCATTTTTTTATGATATTCAGTTCTTTGTTGTAATAATTAGTATTTAATGGGACTGTTAAAAGTCTGTGTATTATACTATTGAAAGCTGCTAATTTATTACTGAATGGATAGACCGAACGATTATGAATTATAATGTCTGTATGTGATGGCTTATGAAATATAAAAAAATCATGTTTATTATGTATATTTGAAATTATTAGATCTAAAAAATTTATAATCTCATTTTGATTAAGTTTTATGGTAAATTTGCTATTATTATGAATTGATTTAATGTGAGTAATGAAGCTGTCTAATTGTATAGTTGTACCGGTGAAGCTAGCTGGAATGTCGTTCAGATATTGGGACCAGTACATAATTTTTTCACTAAGGGGGTGTTTATGAATTATTTTAACTATATTATCCATGAAAATCTCTACTAGTAGGGCGCTGAGAGTGCTGCCCATAATCGAACCATATTTACTGGTATACTCCATTGAAATGAAAATATTTTGTTTTAACCCATTAGCGTCCCGCGATCTATTTATAGATCATCACACAAAGTACTGCTTTTGAAAGATGACGTTAAGGCAATTCAAGTTGTTCCCACCGATACCCTTACTTTGGTGTAAAATAATAGAGGTTAAGTGTTTAGTTTGGTTTTATGACCCCTAATAGTTGGTTTATTTACAACTTATAAGAGACGTTTTTTTCGTCGAGTGTTTTTTAAAAGATATTCTGGAGTATTTATGAAAAACGATCAGGTAAGTGAACCCTATTTTAAATATATGTTCAGAAATGTTTACTTTTACTAAATATTTATGAAATGTGAGCAGTATTTGATTGTATTCTTATTGTCACGTGGTTGTAAATAGCGATCCATAAATGGATCGTTGGGCGATCCAGGGTATATAACATACAGTTTTCATCGATTATCAATAATGAAATTGTAACAATAGTAGAGGTATAAAACACACCGAATTATAATAATTTTTAATGAATTTATTAAATCGCGGAACAATCACTGTGATTTTTGTTCAGTAAAGATAACTTTTGACAAAACACTTTTTTTAGCAATGAAAATGAATAAAAATAAAACATTTAAGAATTTAGAAGACACTGTTGAGTAGTTTCATTCAGAGGAAATAGAAGGCGACATATTGGCATTGCCACCCGAAGTAAATGAGCTCACTGACGAAGAATTACTTGATGATGAAGAAACGGGTATACCTGCTGTAACAGATGTGGCCGGCTACGTAGAAATACAGCCCGAGGATCTCGAAGACGACAGTGAAGAAGACACTGAAGAAAATAATTTGCCGTCTACAAGTTTGGTTTCCAATAAAAAGAAACCCCATCAAAAAATTGCAGACAAACTGGACAAAGACAAAACCAAAGTATACTGTCGGAGGCCCGAAACAAGAATTTCTCGATGCAGAGAATAATCTGAAAACTTCTTTGAATAAGATGACTACTGTAGACTTATTTCAACAATTTTCTGATGACGACATATTAGACATGATCAACGAAGAAACTACCAGGTATGCTGTAACTCAAAAAAATCGCCACGGGTTTATGATCACTAAAGATAATATCAAAATATTTATTGGTTTTCTCGTATTCTGTGGCTATCATACATTGCTATCCGAAAGGGATTGTTGGTCCGATGAAGAAGATCTAGGTCAGTCCATTGTAAAGAATGCTTTTAGTAGAAATACATATCTTCAAATAAAATCAAGTATTCATTTTGTCGATAACACAATGGCTAAAGACAACAAAAGAGACAAACTGTTCAAACTGAGACCATTATTCGAAAAGGTGAACAAAAATTTTCTCAAATTTGGAGGTTTTCAGGGAAACCTAGCAATCGACGAAATTATTGTAAGGTATTATGGTCGGTATTCGCTAAAGCAATTTATTAAATCAAAGCCAATTCGTTTTGGTTATAAGTTTTGGGCAATGTGTGGTGAAGACGGCTACTGTTTTTCTTTTTCACTCTACGCTGGAAAAGAAGCAAATAAAAAAACAGAACCATTAGGTACAAGAGTAGTTTTAGAAATGCTATCGCTAGTGGAAAATCCGAAAAGCCACTGTGTAAATTTGGAGAATTTCTTCAGTAGTCATGCCTCATTTTGCAAGCTGAAGGAACTAAAGTTTAGAGCTACAGGTACAATTAGAGAAAATCGAACAGCACAGTGGACGGTTGAGTCAACAAAGGTTTTGGAAAAACAAAATCGTGGATCTTATGACTATAGCTTTGATACCCAAAACGAATTTTTACTGGTCAAGTGGAACGGCAATAAGTGTGTTTCAATGGCCATAAATGTTGATCAGATAGAGCCACCTGCTACAGTAGCACGATGGAATGGAAATGAGAAAACACGTATGTTAGTTCCCCAACCTCGACTGATCCATAACTATAATCAGTGTATGGGGGGAGTGTATCACCACGACTGGCTTTTAGAAAAACATTATATTGCAATTAGAGGCAAAAAGTGGTACTGGTGTTTATTTACGAGAACTATTGACATGGCTATTATAGATGCGTTCCTATTGTATAGACGAATCAATGGCAAGAAATCAATATCATTGAAAGATTTTCGACGTGAAATTGCAGTAACCTATCTCAAGCTTGGACATGGATGAAGCATTTTGAAAGGTAGACCACTTAGTTTTCGATCAACGTCGAGAACACAGGTGCCAGATGGGATAAGACTTGATGAAAAGGGACATTTTCTGGGAAAAGATCTAACCGAAGACGATACCAATACATTTCATGCAAAAGTCGACCTTTAACCTATTGTAAAAAATGTAATGTAACCCTTTGTACTACCTGTTCTAGCAAGTATGATAGTAAAAATTGATTGTTGGAACTGAATAAAATATTTAAATAAAGATATTCGTATGAGATTATTCGCCCAGCGATCTATTTATAGATCAGCATTTTTTGAAGAAACTCATTAAAAACAATTTGCGATTATTTTTTCAAAGTTAAATTTGCTCAATAGAAGCAGAAAATTCAGTGTTTCCAGAAAATTTCGACAAAAAAATAATTTGGGCGTTAATGGGTTACATACACTTTTAATAAAGTTGTGATATCAAAGTGAATGATAGGATTACCATTATTGTGCGCAAGCAAGTAGTCAACAAGAGTTATAGTTTCTCTAGGAGATATACTAGGAAATAGATTTCTTACATCGAACAATATGAATTTAGAATTATGAGGTAGTTTTATATCTTGAATTTTTCAATGAATTCCCTTGAGTTTTCCACTCAAAATTGAGACTTGAATGAACAATATTTAGAATCTTTGAAATGTTAAATGGAGGTGCTGTGAAAAAAGAAACAACTGGCCTAATTGGATACACTTCTTTATGGAGTTTAATTAATGAATAAAGTTAAAGGCGTTTTCTACTGCTTAGTCTATTTTCTTCAGAAATTCATTAGTTGGGTCTTTTTAAAGGATCACAAAATTGCCTGCTTGTATAAAATTGTTGGTTTTCAATATATAATCTTCTTAAGGTTATGCTATTACCTTATTTCCTTCATCTGCTTTTGTGAAAATAAGACTATTTGACTTCATTTTTTGTTGAATTGATTTAGTGACTAATAATTCAAAGATGGGTTTGTTAAACTTGAGAAAATATTTTCTAATAATTTCAGAAGATTTATGTTTTAGTTCAGAATTATTTGGAAAAGTATACAAGTTAATTTCCGTTGCCATACCTAGTTTGTTGATGTTATCAAATGAACATGTAGGTTGAATATTATGTTCAAAACCATTTTGTGATAATTGATCCTCTCAATCTGAAAAAACAGTATTTGAAAGATTGAAGAATCTATAAAAAAAATTATGTTCCTAATATTTGCTTTATGGTTTTTTTGATACTGGATATTAGTTAATAATGACTGTAATTTACGATTTTGTACTTGGTACTTTTTGTGATTTCTTAATTTAATTTTATCCCCAATTTCCCTCATTAAAATGTCAAACTTTATGGTGTGTAGTATATGTGATATTTGTGAATGTTACCTAAACATAAATACTAAAAATATATGTATTACTGTACTGAATATTCCTTTCTTCTTTCAACCATTTTTCTTGGGCATATGAATAAAACAGGATACAGATGGAGTACTAATGGACTGATTATTGAGAAAATTTAGCAATTGCTGGCACAAGTATTCATCGAAAGTTGCAAATCAATATTAGGAGGACCACCGTGTAGAACACGAACAAAGAAGCAGAAACCAAACTATAGTTCGTAATATTTATCACTGAGCACTTTATTTCTTAAAATCATAGAAGCCACGCAGCTCAGTTTCCATATAAAGCAAATATTATGAAAACAACACTAAAATATTTCTATGTAGATACATATTCATAGTTAAATAGGTAAATAATTAAAATTTTATAGTAAGTTATATTGTTATCCCGCGCACATGATATAATTTGGCCACACCGTTAATTAAAATTTGCCGGTAGCATTCCAATTTTTTATGATTATGCACATAATTGTCGTAGTAAATTTGGATTGGATCTTACCCCATATTTACAAATGCACTATTCACTAAGCAATTATTCTGATTACTAGGAACAAATTAAGTAAGAGAACATACTAAAATTTTTGCGGAGCACATATATTCTCTTTGGAAGTCAGACACTTCTCCCACCAACCTCTTCTCTAAATTCGCTAATGACACGAGAGCAAATGACGGACGGAAACGAGTTTATTCGATATATGAAAATAAAGCAATGAATTTTGTTTGAACCTTGGTGGGGCCTTCACATCTGTTAAGATGTGATTTCAACACCACAGATACTTGCTTTGTTGGCTAAACTACTCTTGTTGTCTGTATTCAATTTCATGTATCTAGGGAATACATGATTTCTGGAGTATTGCCCGAGGAACCACTCACAATTCTCACATTTATCCCGATGAAGTACCTTTAGTACTGTATTTCATGTGGGTTGAATCATTGGTGAATTGCGATTTATCTGTTTAACCTTTATAATACCAAGCTTTTTTACATACGTGCGATACCAAGCGGGGTTCATTTGCACCCCATTTTTTTGTCCATCTTTTTTTTTACACTTTTTTAAGTAAAATGAAAAAAAGGCAAGTAAATTATTTTGTATCTATTTTTATTTCAATTTAGTTACTAAAAAATAAACAAACCTTAATTAGGTATTCAAAATTAATTTTAATTATTTGCTTTACATGGGATACAAAAAATTTCTTTTTCAGAGTGATTTACACAAAGAAAACGCTCACATTTTACACAACGTTGTCTTGATTTTCTACCTTTGGTTCTATCACAGAGAAAACATCTACCTGGAGTTCCTACAGGTCTTGTTGAAGGAATATTTTGCTCCAATTGTGGAGTATTTTCTTTTATGCTTGCTTGCAAACCATTAGTATTTCTAAATCTATAAATCATATTTTCCTTGGCCAGTTCCTTTCCCAACTGAAGAAAATATTTTCTTCTTGCATCTTAGTGCCCAGACCCGTAATTTGGATTTTCAATTTTCCATATTTTATAGGCATTTATAGCTCCAATATCGATAATATGGTAAAAAAGTACCATGGGCCATCTAAGAGTTTTTCTATGAGTGGAATATTTTGCTGCCATTTGGTCTGTTGCATCTACAGCTCCTTTAGTACTATTATAATGCAAGACAATATCTTGTTTGTAGTCTGAATCCTTATTACTTACTTTGTCATCGTCATGCTCGGTTGATAACAAAATAACGGCATTATTCTTTTTCGGCACATAAGACACTGAAATACATTGTTTTGTAAAAGCGAACATTGAAGAATATTCTTTTTTTGAAGATGATGGAAGTAGTTCCTTTGGTATAAACGTCTTATTTTTGCGCAGAGTGCCACATAATGTAAGCTTATTATCCAACAGTTTTTGAGACAGACGAAGACTAGTAAAGAAGTTATCAGTTGTGATACCATATCCTTGACTTAGATAATCAGAAAGTTCAAGAACAACCCGTTCACCTTGTCCTTTTTCAGGCTTGTTGCCTACTTTGCCTAACAAAAAAAATCGGTAGATAACATAGCATAAATGAAAATAAATGACTTACCTAAATACACTTGCATATTCAAAGTATAATTGTATTCACAATCTGCCAGTGCCCATATCTTTATTCCATACTTTGCTCGCTTGCTTTTCATATAGACCCTAATTGGAGCCTTTCCTCGAAATGGGACGAGTTGCTCGTCAATGCACACGTGCGTACTCGGATATAGTGCTTTTTTACAGTTTGATACGAATTTATCAAATACTTCTCTTATTGGTGCAAGCTTGTCTTCTAACTTTCTCTCATCCCTGGTCTCAAAATTATCGAATCTCAAAAACTTGGTCAGAAAATGGAATCGATTTCTAAACAAAGTTGCTGTTATTATAGGCCAACAATATGCAGGGTCACTAGTAAAAAGCATTTCAATGGATTCGGTACTAGCTTGCAATGCTCCTATTGTAATAAGTAGACCTATATAGGCCTCGATTTCTCTTCTGTTAGTGTGCACATATTTCTTTGTACTCTCGGGATGAGTTTCGTTATTATTATCAAAATAAAATTCAGCTTTCCGGTTGGTTCCAGCGACAATAATGTTAAATATATCGTCTGAAAAAAACAGCATAAACCATTCTTTGATCGTACCTATTTCTGCACTGGTAGGTGTAAGTCCTGGAACATGAACAATCTTGTTTGCCTGCGAACGTCGAACTTGATTATTTATTGGCATTTTATACCACTGGGTACCATATTTAGCTGTATAAACAGGAATATCAGCTACAGGTACCTCTAAGTTAGTGTTTTCTTCATCAGGAGAAGCATAGATTTCTTCATCGAATTCTTCTTGGTGGGATATAATATGGTCCTCAATTTCGATGTCGCTTGCATCATCTTCCTGCAATAGTTCCTCATATTCTGGATCATCATTTTGCAACAGTATTAACATTTCCTCCTCCGTTAGAGCTTTTTCATTTCGAATTCGGAAATTACTCATTTTCGACCGAATAAACAACCACGTGGCGCACTATAAATCGACTCGTTCATCTTACACAGACGCTTGCATAAACGACACTAAATAGTAATAACTATTACTCCTGTACCAGTAGGCGGCCGGCGGCGTAGCAATGCAAGCGCCGCGCCGAATAAGAGAAGAGGGGATACAAACAGTACATGTAAGGATTTTACCCTGACGTTAGCTCATAATACCATAGAAATATTGGTATACGTAAAATGCCAAGCGGGGTGCAAATGCACCCCACATTCCAAAAACCTGAATAATTACTGAGATGGAAAAATCCATGTAAGGTTTTAGGTAAATTTCATTTGGAACCTAAAAAAATGCAGCTACTAAGAAGAGGAAATAAAACAAAATATAATTAGCTTAGATATACACAAAAAAGTACATGTGGGGTGCATTTGCACCCCGCTTGGTATTATAAGGGTTGATATTGACGATTGAAAGTTCCTACGTTCTCAGTATATTTTCTATTGTAGATTCCAATCTACTGTCATATCTGTGCAGTGTGAAAACCCAAATAGAACGTATTCAATTTTTTCTATAACTGTACAAGATTATGGTTTTGAAGTCGGATCTTTCTTATCAAATGGGTAAGATGTTCCTTCATTCTTTGTAGTTAGTAGCGATAGTAAGGGGAGACCGGGAACAATTGCAACCATTTTTAGATATGGCGACATCACTCTATGCATATTGCACATAATGCTCTAAATTTTCAGCAATATATGAACCTAAGATTAACCTTTTCATTAACTGAGACTGGAATGCGCTGGCGGTGTCATTCAGTATATAATAAAAATTATTTCATAATAATTTCACCTGTTACAATTATTGTACCACCCCAACGATCTATAACGAAAACTCATGCTTTGAAGACCTAATTTCTCTGCATAGTTATGATGAGGTTACTCTATATACCTCCGTCCCGTAAAGCTCGAAACCCCATTGGAATCCAAAATTTGGACCACAGCTGTTTGTACGATCACGTCGGCTAATAACTTGTGAGAAACACTCTCAAATTCCTCTTTAGCATCTACAACTACATCTACTTCATATGATAAGTTTTCTATTTCACCCTGTACATTATCAAAGTGGATCAGAACTGTTTGGCGTATTTCTAATTTACTATAAAGTTCTAAACTATGCTGGCGATCACAATTTTTTATATCTCTATCTGCATTCTCTGATAAAATATTACCAAGTATTTTTTAAATACGTTTGTCTCAATTTCAAAATACCACTTTGTTTTCATCAAACTCTTTAATCTGACAGCATTCGGTGCTTCCGACATTTTACTTCAAGATTTGTGGGAATACTTAAGGAAATATTCATTTCTCAAACTTAGAATTAAACTCCAAGTAATCTTCAACAAAGGAGAAAATTTAAAAATATTAAGGAAGAGTCCCAGGTATCTGGTTCTCGTTGACGCCAAATTTCTGCCGGTGTTTTGATGGCACGTAGACGATGAGATTTTGCATAATAATACTGTTTCACTCTCAATAACCTGGCTCTCGACAGACCATTATGATGGATCATTAATATATTTCAAGAAAACTTTATTTACAATGAGCATATGAAAAACAACAAGCACAAAATGTGGGTCTCTCGGTTATATGTTTTATTATCTCTCTTCTCTGGCTTGGCACCGGCTGTCAGCTTATCAAAAAAGTGTCAATTTCATACCAATTTTTGTAATTTTTGTCGATTTGGACCGGGCTATCATAGGATTTAGTTCAAAGTTAGTATGGTGGAAAGTGAAGTGTGAACGGACCTCTATACGGAAACAATTATTTTTTGTTATTTTTTTTCTTTCAAAACATCATCAAAGGAGCTGTATTTTTGAGTTGAATCGTTATACAAATTTGCTATGACAAAATTTTCACACTGTGATCCCAATTTTCAACTTCCCACCACCTCTTCCAATTTGATTTGTTGGTTTTATCTATTGAAATTGAAGTATTTCGTAATAAATCAAATTATATACAGATCATATTCAAAAGAACAATCAGAATTTGGAATATGCAGCACTATTTCCGTATTAATATAAAAACATATGGAAAAATGTTTGGTTTCAATGGTTCGAATTTCCCAAAATTACATAAAGCGAATGAAATTTAATGAAACAAAGTATAAAATTCAATCAATTCAAAACGAAACGTCATCTATTGAGCATAAATAATTTGAAAATAAAAATCGAAAGGGTAATACTTTTTTAATTGAAGATGAAACAGATTTATTTCAACATACGCTGAATTTCAAATCTGCGAGCATTCTCATTAATTGATGTGGTTGAATATATACACTGTGTTCATTTTTAAGCTTACCACTCCTGTAACTCAAAAACCCCAATACCTTGCAATATTCGCCGGGACAGATCAATTTTTGTTTTTCGGGGGAAATTTTTTGACGGTCAAGTGGATTTAATATTTTCATCCCTGTCACCCCTAGCAACACCAACTTTAAAATCTCAAATACAAATACCCCACTTGTCATACATAGTTTAGAAGCTCTTCTCATTGTGAATACAGAGATGCATTTGTTTAAAAAATTGGGTGAAATTTGATAAAATTATGGGTCAAAATCCACTCAGTTGAAAAAAAATTATTTATTTTCTCATTAGCTCAATATTTCATTTTATTAATTGTTCAAAATGTTCACCATTTCTTTCTAAACAATAAAAAAGACGGCGATGAAATTTCTCGCGCACTTTTTGAAAAGTTTCTGGTCTGATGGCCCTAGACACAGCTGTTATACGAATTTTAAAATCATCAATGTTTAGTGGTTCAGTTTTGTAAACTACTGATTTGAGGTAACCCCATAGAAAAAAGTCATTTGGACTGAGATCACAGGATCTTGGTGGCCATTCTACTGCCCCTCTTCTTCCTATCCACCTACCAGGGAATGTGATATTCAACCAATCACGTACTGGTCTAGCGTAGTGCGCAGGTGCACCATCTTGTTGAAAGTGTATTTGGTCGTCTTGGAGTAGAATATTTCCGTGCTGATCTATTCGATTTTCTAATGATTCAGTGATCAGTACGTCAACTGTGATCCGAAACATATCTAAATACAGCTCCCCGGTAAGAGAACCATTCATAAATAAGGGACCTAACATGGTGTTGCCTAAAATCTCCGCCCAAACATTTATTTTTTGGGGGTACTGCGAATGACCTTCCCGGAATAGATGGGGATTCTCAACTGACCAGTAACGACAGTTTTGCTTATTCACTCGATCATTTAGGAATAAAGTACACTCAACCGAGAAGCAAATATTTTTTAGTAGATTGGGTGAATTACTTATTCGTTCTGTCACTATTTCGCAAAATTGCACTCTTCGACCCAGGTCCAGGTTATTTACTTTTGTTACCTTATCTATTGATATTCCAGTTTCTTGTGAAACTTTCCTAATAGAAGTAGTTGGATCTACTACAAAATGACCCAACACTTCAATATGAACGGCTTCATTTAGCACTCTAGAAGTATTTCGTTTCGCATTGCATATTGATCCAGATTGTTTAAACTTTTGCACAAGTTGTAGCACATAAACATACGAAATATTTTTATCCGGATGCCTGTCGTCAAATATTTGCGCTATTTGTCGCGCACATTCATTACTAGCACCATAAATGAAAATCATTTCAACTCTTTCTTCTAAAGAATAAACCATTGTATCTTCAATAACAGCGCAAGAGTAAATTTTGGTTTTACAACGTTCAAACTATAACAAACAATAAGTTATTTCAATTTAGACGTTTATTAGATACGTAAATAAACCACAGTACACTCTGTGGGTCTCAACTGAGTAGTATTTGCCTTAGATGGCATTCAAAAAATGTTTTTTCTATAACCACTAATGTTCACTGTTTTTCTTTGAATGCTTCGTTTGAATTTTCTTATTTGAACTATGCAATAACTATTAAAGAAAATAAATATTTTTTTTTCAAATTAGTTCTTTTACCCATAATTTTATCAAATCTCACCCAATTTTAAAACGAATGCATCGCTGTATTGACAATGAAAGGGGCTTTTGAACTATGTATAACAAGTGGGGTATTTGTATTTGAGATTTTAAAGTTGTGGTTGCTAGGGGTTACAGGGATGAAAATATTAAAACCACTTGATCGTCAAAAAAGTTTCCTCGAAAAACAAAAATTGACCTGTCCCAGCGAATACCAGCGAATATTGCAATGAATTGGGGTTTTTGAGTTACAGGGGTGGTAAGTTTTAAAATGAACACAGTGTATATTGTGGTACATGTTAGAAGCGTCAGCGACAAGCTCGGAATTTGGATTTGAGGAATGTTCATGACTTCAAACAAAATAAAAGTAATTTCCTATTATTGATTATATGGTAGAGTAAATTGTGACCTGCGAGATCAAGGAATTTTCTCCCAATCTTACGGCTTATCACTTTTATGATATTTTTCATGTATTTATCATCTTCTGGCGAGATTTTCGAGGCAACCACACCTCGACTGTAAAAAAAAGTTGAACATCACGTTCATACAAGGTTTTTGTTCTTATAACCGCGTTTGAATGCACAGGTCCACACGTACGCACGTGTCATTGATTGAGTCAATTGACCGTAAACCGTGAGCTTCATTTTTTGTGCTCACGCAAACGAAATTTCATGTGGAATGCAAAGTTCGAGAGGATACTGTGATCGATATCTTCAACAAATTTGTAAAATGAAGAGAACAATTGAGATTATCTGACAAAATGGAATACGTTGAGAAGTCACCAGAAATTCGGGAAATTATTCAATCAGTTACATCTTAACTAGACGGTACGATATTATTTTAAATATATTCTTAACGGTAAAGGGTAACAGTACTACTGATACAGGTTGGCAAATTAATGTTGGCAGTTTACAATGCGCGAGAAAGCCATACAATTCAACAACGTTGTAAACGCAGTTACCGGGAAGAGCAGGTGACGTACATTCCGCATGCAAAGTTTCAAAGGTTGTGAGGTTGCTAATACGTACGATGGTAACACAATATTTTGAATTTGGATTTGAAAAAAATTAATTGTGGCACATGTATAATGCTATATAAAATCGATTTACAAAACAAAATAGCATTATTGTGTTCTTTATTATTAATTAAATGAATAAGGAAATAAAAAACAATAGATTTTTCTACGAAAATTGGATTTTTTTTGTACAGACATAATTATTTATTGCTTCAAAAACCATACGGGGAATTCCATAATTGCCGTTTATTATTTTATGTGATGTAAATAATTGATACATTCCAAGAGACATAAACTTTCACCTTCACTTCAAATTAATGTCTCTAAAGTGGAAGTCGGGTAGATTTTGTAGATAGAGCGTGCAATATGATAAGGATTGTTAAACGACTTTCTAAATTTAATAATGGCCAACAATTTTTCCTATCTGTTCGTAGCAATATTTAATGGCGTACCTACATGTTAAGCATTCTAAAATTGTTATTTTTAATAATATGTAGTGGATTATAATGTAAAAATTCGGGATTATACATAAAATTTGGAAAACAAATTGGGGAAATCGCCTTAAAAGATGGTCTAATAAGTATACTAATAATATAAATAAAATATTAAAGCTTTTTTGTGGTAGACAGTTTCACTTTCATATGTAAATTTTTGGGTTTTTTGTAAATATTTACTATGAAATGAGAACATCCTTTCACACTTTTTACAGAGTTAGGACTGGCAAAACAAAAAAATATTGGTTCTGTTTGCCGTCAATTATTGTTTATTTAGAACTATGTACAGATATGCTACAAATATTATATTACTCCAGTAGAATTCGTCTCTTATATCTACAATTCTATAACACCTATTTACACTTTTACATTTATTGCGTTTAATGTATTTAGTCATACCACCCACAGACAAACACTATAATGAAAAATGTGTTTTAGATGTACAGGGAGCATCAACAGTAAAATACAAAATACAAATGATTCTTCAAAATCACTTTCTATATCAACTTCATCATCCTCGTTATCTCCGTCTTTCACCAAATTAGTAATAATATTATCTACAACAGTATCTAAAATGGGTTCATTGTTCATAAATTCATCTTCAAACTTTTTAACATAATCACATCCACCTTTCCAATCATTTGCAGATACTGTGTCAGAAAATTCATTACAGAATTCATCAACTTTTGTAAAATTGAAGGTGACATTTCGTTTGGCCACATATTCTTTCAGTGCCGCCCAAAAACTTAAGACTGGATTTAAGTACGAGTGATAAGTGGGTATCCTTAAAACTTGCAATCCATGTCGAATTAACAATTCATCAATTTCATGATTTTCATATTGCGGTGTGTACATTTTTGCAACGTTATAAAGATTCGGTTTTAACATTTGTTCACTGTAATATATGTTTCTTTAAGAAATCCAGTTTTTCGATTGTTGTTTAGTCCAAGCAGTCGTAGGTAATTTTTCATTCAGAAAATTGTGGTATGGGGAGTTATCAGTTACCACAACAGCGTGTTTGGGTAGGTTGGAATAAGTTTTTTGTACCCACTTTTCATAATTTTCGTACGCCATTTCATTATGATAATCTCCTGTTTTTGACTTGAAGTTCTACATAATACCAGCACTAGGTACAAAACCATTTCCACTTCCTGCATGCACAATGATGAGCCTATTACCTTTTGAATCGGGTTTTCTCAATCCTTCGTTATTCTTGTCATTCCATCCTTTAAGGTACGTGTGACATGAATGAATGAATCCATATCCATATCCATATAAAAGATAGGGTTGTTATGTTATCTGCACATTATATGTTTCTTAAATATAGTAGGCGTAAATGTCTGATTTCGTGACGTTCCATTAACAAACTTCTGTTGTTTTTCATGTTGGTCTAACGAAAACCCAAAGAATGTATTTGTTTCTGCAGAGCCATAACTATCTGCAAAGGTTTGGTGTACATTTCTTAGCGTGGGTACTTTTTCTCGGGTATGTGATAACTTATTATGCACCTTCTAAGCACAGTTTTGTCGAATTGATCCATACGTATACTTGTTTTTTAGTAGGCACATCATTGTCAGCATTACTTCCTGCCAGAGCTTGTTTTTTAGTACGGGAAAGCGTTCTTTGGCTAACTTTCGTAGCAGCAGAAACTCGTTCAATGACCTGACAATGCAATATGTCGATATAAAAGTTGTATTAAAAGTTTTCCTCATGTGGATTTTTATATAAATAAAATGAGGAATTAGTTAAATTTGTTTTCAGTGACCGTTCTTTGACATAAAAATGTTTGTCGTGGTATTCGTCCATTTAAAAGAAGTATTAAATTCAAAAATACTATATTACGTTCCAGTTCATTAGTTGTTTTAAGCGATCCTCAGATTTAAGTTCAAACATATTTTAATATGACCAAACCGCTATTGTAACTGAAATCGGAAGATGGTTCAAAACAAATAATAAAACCGAAACGTAATAGAGATAGGTATGGAATGAGTATAGTAATTATAGTTATAAGCTAAAAACCTATAACATTTAAATAGGTAATTTACACAAAATGAACATGTGCCCTTTTATATACTCCTGTAGTCAGAAATGGAAATGGAAAAATCGACGCATGAGCCGCTGGCATGCAAAAACCAAAAAGTGTCTCATTTAGGTTGCTCTACATGGACTAAAAATGTCGTCGATTTGTCTGTCATGATGACATAACGGTGCATGAAATTGACACATGAGTGCATAAAACAGTTTATCTCACCCTAATGTCACTTTTTTAAATCGTTTAACAATTAAATATTTTTTCTACGAAAATCGATTTAAAAAATCTACTATGGAGTGTAGATTTGTTAAATAAATACTTTTGTTTAAAATTTTTATTGCAATAATGGAATTATTGACTTGCTATTGTTTGCCTCTTCGGTCATGAAATTTATAACGTTCATATTATTTCACGACACTGCTCACTCAACTTTACATTCTGGAGTGGCCATAACAAGTTAGTATTGCTCAACATCGGTAATCACACTTTTCTCTGAACTGTACTGTCGAAACGAAGCTTACGAATTCTGAAAGCGAAGTGAGCTCTTGCATTTCTCATACGTCTTTGCTACGGCGCATCGGACGTTGCCAAACTTCCGACTGCCAAATTTAATTTGCCAACCTGTACACAAAAAATGAATTCATAACGACACAGTAACATATGCATCCGGTATCATTGGAGGTTTCAATAGAAACACCTCGTATACGCAGGAATAATCAATAACAAGGTACACAGTAAAGACTGTACAATGAAATATATACACTGGATATAGTAAGCAAGTCAAAATCCGATCAACAAGCAGGTCAAAATGTTGATAGATAATGAGCAATAACCCCGAAAAATATAGAACACAATTTTAGTTTTGATGTTCATGAAAAGTATCTTCCTTTTCTTTGTTACCTGGTAACACCTATATTAACATGGATACTTATCACAGGCAACGGTAGTTTTCGATAGACGCAAGTACACCCCCAAAATCACCACTACACCGAAAAACCTCAATACAAACTACCCATGGTATATAAATCAAATTATGAAATGTCACTTTATAAATAGAGTAATTTTTTTTATCTAATTCCGCTATCAAATGTGACACTTTAAGTCACTCCTTAACATTAGGGAACGTCACATTTTCCATAATTTCCATATTATCAGTTATGAAAAGTAGTTATATAAAAACTAGACGTAACTGTTTCAGTGTCAAAGAATAATTTATTAATTACTGTAAAAACTGACTCTTATTTCATTGTTTCAACTGACAATTCAATTCAATAGTATTTTATGATTTATAAACAATGAAAACAGCATTATTAAAGACACATTTATCCGAGGTAAGTCCATTTTCTGGTTGAATATTCTCTTGAACTTCTTATCTAATGTTAATTCAATTTGAAGCTGTGATATCTACATGTGTGGCACTAGTTTGGCCCAGAATGATTTCTGAAATTCTGCTCTTATTTTCTAAAGAGCTCTCAACATTGCCTTCGGCTACACTGTTGGATTTACATCCTCCGTGTTGCTCAATTTTCAGAATGTCCGCTCCTGAGTCTGCCAGGAGAGACGTTGAAGAGCCTTTGAAACAATGTCTTGTGTATCTTTTAACATTTGGTAGACCCAGGTACTGAGCAATCTTTGCTGGTAATTTTCTAATGGTATTTTTGCCCACGGGTTGTATGCCACATTTTTCATTATATTATCGTACAAAAAATCTGTCGTGCTTTACAGCAGGAGGTCTAATATTTCTAAACTTTTTGATGAGGTCAACAAGATTGAAACCAGAAATATTTCCAGCAGTGACCACAAATTCGCGAATAACGAGTCTTTTTCTTTCTGGAATTGTAAAATCAACATCTCCTTCTCGTAGGAACGTCAGTTCAGCCTTCCTGCAGGCTTCCGCAATCCTTATCATCATTGCGACCTAAGGAACATATTTATTCAATAATAAATTATAAACATATCGTTAATTAAGTCGTACATTTGCAAATAGAAATATTTTGTCTTCAGCCTCTTTTATAAATCTTTCTACATTATCCTTCGTCAAAATCTCCGATATTTTGCATAGTATCTTGCTGACCGTCTCTTCATCCATGCCAAAAGCATAGTGTACTTCTTGATATCGACATTTTTGCGCATGGTGTGTTCAGATTTCATCATTGAATATGTAGTCCACGAATTCGATGCCTCCAAGGTTTTCAAATTTTCAAAATAAGCGAGTAGTACCTTTTCGTTGATGTCTTTATATTTTTCAAATCGCACCATTTTTCAAACTATTGGTAGGCCAAGGAGTATCTACTTCTTGAATTGTCAGGTATTAAACTACCCACTGCAGCATTTGCAGACTCGCTTTCTTCAAATGGAATGTCTGATTCGCTATCTGAAGACATTTTAAGTGATACCTTCTAACTTGTTTTGACTTATTATAAAAAATCGTTGTTTGCTTCCATAGCAACAATACTTCAAGACCTGCTTCCATAGTAACATTACTTCTAACACCATTTGATTCTACATTGATATTTTCATTATAATTGAAGATTCTATTGAATATGATAAAAGCGCGAAATTGGATGAAACGTTGTACGTTAAAGCGTTATAAAAACGCGATATTGTACAACTCGCGTAATTTGCAAAACTCGCTGGCGCTCGTTTTGGCAAATGTTACGATTATTGAATAATATTGCTCTTTTCATGACTAGATTCGTAAATAATTATTTCATACAAAATGTCGATCTTCAAATGG
This sequence comes from Galeruca laticollis, assembly GCA_963921935.1. Taxonomy (NCBI): domain Eukaryota; kingdom Metazoa; phylum Arthropoda; class Insecta; order Coleoptera; family Chrysomelidae; genus Galeruca; species Galeruca laticollis. The sequence goes on along the minus strand of OY998175.1, from coordinate 273,419,595 downwards.
CCGATCACGATGGAATTATGTCAGTTGACTCTAGGAGTGGATTGGATACCACAGTAAAATTTTCAGCCTCCTAAATGTAACCAAACCCGAGATACAGTACCTCATATTAGGTAGTTTGCCGGTATATATAAATATATTTGTGGCAACTTAGTAAAGTCTTTAACGATTCCGATGATACTTTGGAGGATAATAGAGCTCAAAAAGTTATTACGAGCGCGTCATACCACGATCCCTGATAAAATCCTTAAGTGGTCCAAATGGCCATCTAAAATCGACATATGTGTATTTTAAGTTTATATAAGTTGTTGACCTCAGATACAGAAAAAACACCTGAAATGTTTTTGTAGGTCTATTGAAGACCTTTCAATGGTATATATTATTTGAGGTACTTGGAGTTATAACGAAAGTAAGTGGGCCATCCTTTGATTTCTTTTCGTTTTTTCCAATTTTTTCCAATTTATACGCTTTCTGACCCCAAATATATGTGTTCTTACATAACTTTTGTTTTTAAAAACTTTGATTACACTTAAAATACAAAATATCGACTTTCGAAAATACAGAAAAATATATAATATGTTTAAACAGGATATGTAGATGAAAATCATTGACAAATTTTTCAAATTCAGAATTTTGCTCATTTAGTTTACCTGTTATCTCTTCTTCATTTTGTTTTATTAGTGAGATACTACTGTTATAATCGTCTATAATTTGGCTGGTTGGTGATATTTGTTTGTTCGATGTATTCGCTATATCTTTTTGATTTGAACTTAATAAAACAATGGCATCATCGTAACGTTTGCCGTCTTCTGCATCTAAGTTACCGGATATATTTTTGAATATTGTTCCTAAGCCATTTGAAATTCCTCTCCTAATTCTTTTATTGCCGTGTACTAAATGTAATCTTTCTTTGCATTGCTCCATTTGATATTTCATTGAATTAATCAAGAATTTAACCTTGCCAAAACTTGATTTTTGATATTAATTACCTGCAAAACATTTTCGAACTGATTTGTTATATGAAGTAATACGTTTTCTATAGGGTTTAGATCAAAGTAATGGATAAAATAATGATGGGTAGATTGTAATCAAGCATTTCCTAATTTGTACGGGAGTGTGCCTGGATTGAACTTTCAACTAACAATTTTAATTTCCTGTGCCTGCCTTGCTATTACCAGCGAGAGGAGGATTCTGTAATGGAAAATTTTTTTGATTAGCAAGTGGCTTTTTCAAGTTACTATTATGATAGGTGGCGGTAACTAATTTTTGTCTGCTATTGCGAGGTGAGATTGTTTCGTGAGTTTTAGCATTGATTTTTTCATTTTCTTTATTGGTTTGGCTTCAAGTCTAGAACTAATTTTTTTCCAACCTTTTTGATTTTTGATTTGCCATGTGTTCATTTAACGTTTTATAAATTTCAGCAGTACTTTCCTTAGGTTTAGTTATGTAATTAGAATACAATTTTTGATTAATGTCAATATTAAGAGGGTTGTTTGGATCTAAATGTCCTCAAATAATTTCTATTGTACGTAACTTTATTGCACTATGAATGGAGTTGTTGTATCCTAAAATTGCACGAGGCATTTGGTCTAAGATATTGAGGTTTTTATGAGTTTCTTTTATAATTTTAATATGTTCAATTAAAAATGAGTGAAAACGTTCAATTATGCCATAAGAATTTGGATTCCATACCTTAGTATAATGAAGTTCAATTCTGTGTAATTTTGCAAAGTCATCAATAACATTATTTTTTAATTCGGAACCTTTATCAATTACTAACGTTTAAGGTGCACCATAATTAGTGATAAGATTCATGAAAGCCTTAGCTATATATATATATATATATATATATATATATATATATATATATATATATACGATTTTCATAATCGTAAGAATCTGTAATTAGAGGTCTTAGGTCACTACATTCTTTTTAAATAGTTTACTTGAAGAAATACGTGAAAATATTTCTTTAATATATATATATATATATATATATATATATATATATATATATATATATACATATATAGTGTTTGTTTTGGGGGATTACTGTCATACTTCATTGCAGTTATTTATATATTTAGTTACAGTTTTTCTGATATTTGGCCAAACATATTTACGTTTAATTTCTATTTTAGTTTCATTAATTCCTCTGTGATTGTTCTTACGTTCATGATGCATTTGTACTATTTCTATCCGCGAATTGTTGCCAATTACATCTTCTGGAAGATTGTTACAAATAATAGCTTTGAATGCGGAGTTTTTGAAAGTTTCTTGCAATGTACATAGTTTTAGAATTGTATCTAATCAATCAATATTTATAGCAAATAACTTCTTAGTAGAGTTGAATTCCTTTAATATTTTAATAATTTCAGGTTCGAAGTTTGTTTCAGAAATTTGTATGGTGGTTTTAGTTTTATTGTCATAAAGTTTAGTAATTTTTGGTGCTGCTGGTGAATGAAGTACTATTCTAAGAAATATTTGGTTTTGGAAATAATTATTAGGCGTTTCTGATATGGTAAATTCTAATATTGTATTTCCATGACTCGTGTGTATGGTGTCGTCGTCCTTGTCTGGACATAATCCATTAATTATATTTTCTATGTCAGTGTCTGTTACCTTAGGGGTTTCGTCAATATTTCCCTACAATTGATTCATTATTGAGAGATGTATCTTGTTGATCATTTTGTTCATTGTTACTGTCAATAGAAATATTTTTGTTCAAATCGTTCATATATTCAAAAATGTCATTTGCATTGATTACGTTTATTTTAATTCGAGGAGGAACGTCTACATTTCCAATCGAGGTTCAATTTCTATAAACAATTTGATAATCAAATTCTTCTAGTTTCAATCTCAATATCGTGAGACGAGTACTGGGTTCTTTCATTGAGAAAAGCCAATGTAAAGGTTTATGAACACAAAATATTGTGAATTTTCGACCGTATAAATAAGGCCGAGAATACTTCGTAGCCCATACAATCGCGAGTAACTCTGTTTCGATTGTACTATAATTTTTTCTGCTTGGTTTAACGTCCATAAGGCATAACCTACAGGTAGGTCTTAGCCTACAGGACCCTGTGATAGTACAGCGCCTATCGCAAATCCGCTAGCGTTAGTTGTAAATTCCTGTGTAAAGTCAGGATATAATAAAATAGGATCGTTACTTAATAGTTCTTCGGATGTTTCCAAAGATTGTACACATTCAGGTGTGAATTCTATCTTTGAACCTTTTTTAAATTATTAAGTCAAAGGTTTAGTAATTTGTACAAAGTTAGGTATGAATATTCTGTAATAACCTAATAGACCTAAAAATTGTTTTATTTCTATAGTCGTTTTTGGAATTGGGAATAATTTAATAGCTTTAATTTCATTTGGTTGGGTTTAACTCCATCTTTTGTAATAATGTGCCCTAAATAAGCGGTTTCCTTTTTTAAAAACTCACATTTGTCTAACTGAATTTTGAAATTGCTCACTCGAAGTCGTTGGAATACCTTTTTCAAATTAACAATATGTTCTTGTAGTGATGTCGAATAAATTATTATATCGTCGAGATATACTGAGCAAATTTCTCCTAATAGTCCTCTGAGGATGTCCATTACGCTTTGAAAGGTAGCTGGAGCATTTCTTAAGCCATAACTCATGCTTAAATACTCGTAATGCCCAATTTCTACAGTGAACGTTGTTTTTTGTATGTCGTCCGGGTGCATCTAAATTTGGTGAAAACCCGATGCTCGGTCTAATGTTGAAAAATAGTTTATCTAGTTTGTCCAAAATTGTATCTATACGAGTAATTTAATATTTAACAAGAATTGTTTTCTCATTGATTTTTATATAATCCACGACGATTCTCCACTTCTTTTTGCCAGAAGCGTCGGCTCTCTTTGCGACGAGCCATATAGGCAATGACCGTGGTGAATAATTACTTATTGAAATTACCTGTCTCGACCCTTACTTCGTGGAATCTGCTCATATTAGTGTTTTAAATGAAACTCACGGTTTCAAGTTAATTCCACAATATAATAAAAGTTATTGATAATTCTAAGAAATTGACAATTGTTTCGATAAATCAATATTATCGTCATATTGATATTGATTTATCGAAACAATTGTCAATTTTTTAGAATTTTCAATAACTTTCATTATATTGTGGAATTAACTAGAAACCATGAGTTTCATTTAAAACACTCATAATTACTTAGGCTAATTATATTTGGCTCAAACATTTTTGTAGTTTAACTTCTTCCATAAAGGACGTAAGGGTGAGGGTAACTATTAGTATAAACAGGTATTTCATCAGTAGTACGAATTCTATGTTCAATTTCCTTTGTAAAGTTAACAGACTTTGATCTTTATGAAAGATATTAGCGTATTTCCTACACATATTAAGAATTTCTTTTTTTTCTTCGTCATTTAAATGGTCTGTTCTAATGAGATTGTCAATTTCGTCATAGTTATATTCGTCATTGTCATTTTTAAGATCAAAATGATACATTTCAAAATTATTTTCTACAGGAATACTGATAATTGGATATAAAATAGTAAAATTGGTACCGTCGGCGGAATTGTTACGAATTTAGACAGTTGTCCAACCGTTATTAGCGACTGAGATACATTCAGGTATTATACAATTGCCTAAAATTTGTTGAGGTATTAAAATTTCTCCTTTGAACGTTGTGACTGAAATAACAGTTTTTGTAATTGTTTGACCTGGTATAATTTTTGACACAATTTTCTTGGGAGTTTCTTTAAAATAATTAATTGGTAAATTGGCATTTCATGATTTAATTTGTGAATTCGGAAAATCAATATTAATTCCGAGTGATTGTAATAAATCTTCTCCGATTAAACCAACGAAAATACAATTGAATTTACTATACGCTTAAAATGTTACATTTTTATCATCGTTAAATTCTGAGAATACGGGTATGGTTACGGAAGTATTATGATGTGATGATCCGAATGACGTTGAGTCAACGGAAGGACCATGATTTTAATACTCAGCGAAATATTTATCAATTATTTCTGAAGACAAAAAAGATTAAGTTGCAACGGTGATGGATTTTTATAGTAATATAATATCGGATGAATTGTTGTATTCTATCAAGGTTTCACGTCGGAAGGCGGAAGTTCAAAGTAGTCATAATAATAACTTTTTCGTATATCGTTATCTACATTGTTTTCGTTATCAACATGTTCTACATTATATAATTCTTCGGACACCCACCTACGATTTTGAGGTAATGGTACGTGAGAATGATTATTTTTTTGTCTAGTAGTAAGTGTTATACGTACAGGTCTGAGCCCGTTATTTGGATTATAGTTTGGAATCGGTTTTCAAATATTTTTAGGTTCGGTCCTGCCGATTTCTTATGCATTAGAAAAATATCTTAGAAGATTATTATTGATTGGTCTGGGTTGAACTGGAATTGGACCTCGTGGGAAACTATTATTAGATTGAGGATTATTATTCTGAAAACTAGATTGTTGTTGTTGAGGCATTCTTTGATTAAAATTAAAATTGTTATTTCTATTCAAACTACGGGAGTGACTTGGAATTTGTGAATTTGATTAAATTTTGGCCTAGTTTGATTATTAAAGTTTTTATATTTCGGTTGAAAATTAGAATTATTTTGGAGATATCTAATATTATCTTCCTTTTTTATAAAATTTATGGTGTCTAATATAGTTTGAGGTTTTTTTGTACGAACCATGATACCACACGGATTTCTGAAACCTGCTAAAAATACTTGTAGAGCTTGATTATTATACATGTTTTGCTTAAATGTACGTTTGTTGTTATCGTTTTCATGTGAAGCAGAATAGTTCGAAATAGTATGGAATAATTTCCCAACTTTATCATAAAACAGGTACGGGGATTCATTGTGCCCTTGTCATAAGTTATTTAAATCAAGAGATAAGCATGTTTCATCTCTAAGATCACTAAAATTTATGATTCATTTTTGTTTTATTTTATTAATTGTGGTACACCCACTAATGTTAAAGACTTCTCTTGCATTTTCTTCCAATTTACTTATTATAGTTCTGAAAATTAAAATGTTTTGGTAATTATCGACATTAGTAATATCGTAGAAATGATTTACATTGCTATCAATACTTTCTAAGAAACATTGTAGTTCATTCTGGTTGCCATCGAAATCTGGAATGGTTTTGGCATGAACTTTGCTAAAATTGGGAATTTTTGCCATTTCTAAGTTATTTTCGTCTCAAGAAAATGAATTTAAAGTGTGAGCAAATATTGCTGTTTCTAAGTTATAATTAGATGTGTCGTTAATTGAATTTAACTCTAGGTCATTCTCGCTATCACTGAAGGAAGATTAAGCACTAGAGAAGTCTGACATATACAATGAATGAAAATAAATCGACTTACAGTACGGTCTTCATTTACCCCTGGTCCTGGACTCCTTAGGATGGGACTGGATACTTTTCTTGGTTTGATTGTCACTTCACTATTGGAATAATTAAAAGTTTTCCGCGTTGAATACCTTTTGTGACAATCTTAATAATTGCGTCAAACACATGTGTTGTTACACGAACTTTGTTTGTAAAAACATTCATTACACTCAAAATACAAAATATCGACTTTCGAAAATACAGAAAAATATATAAATAGTACAAACAGCATGTGTAGATAAAAATAATATGCAGACTGAATTAAATATATTTACAATCGTATTTATACGTTGAATGTGCTGAGGTAGCACCAACGGTCGTTGCAGTACCGGAAACCAGAGGGTACGTCGGCAATAAACAGGATGTAATTCCCCAGAGAGCGGAAAAATGGCCTTCATGTTTTTTGTAGCTCTATTCTCTTTGTAATAGTGTGTAATATCTGAAATATTCGGCGTTGTCTTGTAGAGCTATAGCCAAAATAAGTGGTCCACCTTTTGAGTTTTTTTTTTTCGTTTTTTCAAGTTTTTCAGATTTATACGGTTTCCAACAACAGATATAGAAACAGCACCCGATATGTTTGGATGTAGCTCCATTCAAGATATCTCCAACAATATCTGGTGTACATTACAGGTGTAACGGCCAACGACCATCATTTCGGTTACATTTTACTCTCTTAACATGAATTTTCATTTACTTAAGTGAGACTTATTTTAAAGTAAAAAAAAACTTATTACTTCTCACGAAATGGTAATTTGCAAATGAATTGAGGTGAGTAGTATATTTAAAATGAAACGATAGAGCAAGGAATGTGTCATATTATTCTAAATATAGAGAATATGTCAAAATGTATCTCCCTTTTGGAAAACATATGGATAGTGATCGTTTCAATATCAGCATTTAAACTAGCTCTCATCTTATTTGGATTGAAGAGTTGTGTATCAACAAAACTATGCTTTCATCTTTAGAAAAAAAAGTAGGCATGTATTTTTCTCCTCGTCCATTCCGATTCATTTATTTGGAAAACTTATAACTTATTCCAATCCAGTGCATCTACCTTTTTTCTGCGTATATTCAACGGTACATTATTAAGGAGGTTGTATCAGAATCTTCCGAAATCATCAGCAAAAATAAAATTAACAAGGGAAGCTAGGACCTCTATGCTCATTACCGATAATGCGGAAGATATAAGCATTTCCATCACTATAATAGCAAAAGTTTGGGTAACAAAAAGTAGTTATCTATAATCGATCGACATCAAATACTTATTTTATTGAGCCTAATGTGATGTGTGTAGTGTTTGTTACTGGAGCATCCAAGGCACAGCTTTGAAAATAACTGTTAATTTGCTGATAGTTTGCAGTTGTGAATTGAATGGAATTTAGATTCCATACTCTCTGGAGAAAAATACCAACTCATATTAGATAAATGAGGCAATGAAAAATCCTTTTGAATCATACTTAGAAATTTATAGAATATTTGAATCAATAACTTTTTGAAGTCTGATATTATTTGTATCTCTAAGATACGTGTATTAGCTGATATTTAACAACACACAACTGGTGGTGTCATCACAAAAATGGAAAAAACAGCTCGGCAGTATCATAGTTTATGAAATTCCTTGCATTAACTGCAATAAGAAATATATTGGTCACTTCAAAAGATCGCTAACCAATCGAATCGCCCCCCACAAAAGTGACAGTAAATTATGAATAGATAGATAGATAGATAAATTTTATTGTGCATAATATACATCTTTTCACAAGGGTTCGGTACATCATACATTACATTCATTACAATGATCCATGCGGCTTTTTCAGTAATTATTTACAGTTATTTGAGTTAGAACACATATATTTGTTTTCAGTTGCTATTATTATATTGTGTATACATATTATAGTGTTATTATTTATTCTCCGCATGCGAAAGCTCTCAATTTTAAGATACTAATAACACTATGGGCCAGCATACAGAGCTCAGAGATTATAATTAATGGCATTCAAATAATGTACCAGATCATCAACATTATCCACATTATTAGAAAATCTATTTCGTCTAAGAGGGCTGTGAATGGGGCATTTGAAGAGGATATACTCCAACGACTCTGGTGTATGCATATTACAAACGGAATAGATTTCCCCACAATCAATTATATAGAAGTTTCCTTTAAAGGACAATTTCAGTATCTTTTCACTGGAAGTTCTGATAATATAGATGCGTGTATTGGCAAATAATTTCTCACGGTTTCACCAATTAATTGTTGAGGTATACCAGGAAATAACTAGACGTAACTTTCCTACATATCAATTTCGTGAACTCATTTTTAAAAATTTCCCAGAATAACCCCATTCATATTACCTGAATATGTATTTAAATAGTTTGTCCATAAATGTTCACACTCTGCAAAGGTAAACCATTCTTTAATTTGAGGGACCCAATTATAATTAGCTTTCTCCTTAGCTAATTGTAAAAGTTGCATATAACAGTTTTTTAAAAAAATTAACCTGAACCCGCTCAATAACATCAGTATAGCGTAGTCCCCATATGCCAATTCCAAAAGAAAGCCAAGATAAAATAATAGAATTATACAATTTGATTCTGGAATCCCATGTGTTACTTTTTGATCGTCACATGTTATACATAACTGCTCCAGTGGCACGACAAGCTTTAATTTTAATATTCTTAGCCATGGTACCGAATATAGCTGTAGAAGAGAAATCGACACCTAGATACGTGAATTGGTTTACTATTTCTAACCTAAAACTTTTGATTATTATTATGTTTGTGCCTCCTTTTGCAAATATTAATACTTTCGTTTTATCAGTGTCAACTGTAAGTTTACTGGTAGAACAATAAGCATCAAGTATTCTCAGTTTGCGTTCTATGTCTATTGGGGAGTTCTTCAGGATTACTATGTCATCTGCGTATTGAAGCATTAACACCCCAGACAGCACACAATATCCACTAGATATCCAGTGAATAGCCCAATATCCACTGAATATCCAGTTCATGTAAGATACCTAATGGGTATCCACTGAATGTATTTCATGGATATGAAAAAAAAATATTTTCTATTTCACTGATAATATATTGAATAACCACTTAAAAAATGATTGAGAAGGAAGTTCTAATACATAATACCCGCAATGCATAAATGTCTTAATCTCTTTATACTATATCCATTGTATATCCATGGATATCTATTATTATTTTCTGTCGCATTTTTTGCCTGTGCTCAACGTATTTTTGGTTTTATTCAAGACGTGAAATAAAAAATGATAAATATACCTAAATTTATGAGTTTAATCAACAATACGAATACGGCATAAAACGTGTTCTTAACACACAACAAATATCTCATGACTTAACGTTTAATGCTATAATAGACAATAATGCATACATCAGTGTATATCCATATTACATACCCACAAAACTATGCAACCAACTATACACGATGGTATTTCTTTTCTCCCATTGGGCGATGCCGCGGTTGACCGTTTAGCATCGTCATTTTTGTTGTTAAGTTGTAGGGTAGGTTATCATAGTTTTAAACACGTGCAAAAGTAGTTGGTTATTTTTTAACGCTAGTTTGGAATTGGAAAAAATGAGGTATGTATATGTTTCTTACCTTAATTCTGAATATTGATACGTCTCCTACTTTTTATTGATATTTATGATTGATTACCTACATTAAAAGCAATTAACTGTCTCGACCCTTACTTCGTGGAATCTACTCATATTAGTGTTTCAAATGAAACTCAACGTTATTTTTTGAATGGACCTTTAACAAGAAATCTTCTTGATTTTTTCCCATACATCTGATATTGGAGTGGATCTATTAATTGAAGATACAAATTGTCTCCATGATTCCTTTTTTGCAGTTTTTATTATGTGTCTAGAAATTGCTCTTAGTCGTTTGAATTTAACGAGGTTTTCTGTGGTTTAGTGTCTTTTGTAAACGTTGAAGGCATGCTTACTAGTTTTTATGGCGTCTTCGCATGTTTTACTCCACCATGGAACTGGAATTCTACCTGTAACAAGCTTTGTTCTACCAATACTAGATTCTGCTGCAGATATGATAATATTTTCAAGATTTCTTAAATCCTTATCAATATTCTCGGTCATAGTTTTCTATTTTCTTTTGAATATCTTCAGAAAAGGCATCCCAGTTTGCATTCTTTAATCTCCAAATGTAAGATGGTGAAGTAGTTTAGTTTCGAAATTGGTATTACGTATAATAATCGGGTAATGATCACTATCATATAAGTAAGGATCTACTTCCCAGGATACCGATAACGAGACCGTAGGATCACAAAAGGATATCTATTGCGGATGATTCTTATGTTGCAGAATTGAAACGAGTTTTAGTACCATCATTTAATATATTAAAATTAAAATGGTCAATAACATTCGCAATTGTTCGACCTCGATTATCATTAGATTCAGAGTCCCAAAATCACCTAAAATTAATCTTGGTGTTAATATTTAATTAATAACATCACAAATATCTTGCATGTCCAATGTACCTGCCTGTAGGTACATATTACATATGTGTATTGGGTGCGAGCTCTTAATTTTTGCGGCAACGACTTCCAGGTTGGAATTAATCGGAATAATTTCTGCTTCTAATGTGTTCGATACATAAATCGCAACTCCGCCACTGGCATGTTGACGATTTGTTCTGTTCCTAAAGAAGCACTGATAACTTTTTAGTGAATGATAATGAGCTAGTTTAAAATGTGTCTCTTGAAGGCATAAAATGTCAGAAAGGTGTTATGATAAGATTTTTTGAAGCATAGGTAGACGCTCCTAGTATCCATTCAGGTTCTACTGAATAATTGATTTAAATAGCATTGGATTGAAAGTGAATAATAATAAATAAATGGAAGTGGAGTTCTATTCATGAGAGGACGAGTCACTTTCTGTAGCCATCGATTCATAATTGATTTCGTCTCCTAGGTGCCTGTATATTTTTTTTTAAGTTTAGTGATACGGCTTTTAATTCGTCTTTATGTAAGCAGAAGCAATTTTGTTTAACATGATCACTAGAGATCCATAGTCAGTTGTGTAGTCCTTAACTACTTCGAGAACATTATGAGAGCCAAGAGTATTTTCAAATAGGTCTACAAGTTGGTCGAAGTTTAATGGCAGTCCTTCAGAATTGTTTGTTATAAATGCTTTGGCTGGTTGAAGTAAATTTTTTACAGGAATTGCTGGTACCACTGCTGGGGTCGTCTTAACTTTTTTCATTGTTTTTTTAAGATGATTAGGTTTTTGGAGAATTGATTCTGAGCTTGTTACTTCTATAGTGGGGCTCTCAGATGCGGATCTTTTTGGAGTATTGGTTGCTGATGGAATTGGTGTGTTGGGATTGTTGATTGCTCCAATGGTGGAGGGTTTTATTATATCGATAATAGAAGTAGGTGTGCAGTTTGTGGCGTTATTGGTTGATAATGTAGTAGGTGCAGGAGTTGTGTCAGTCTGTTGTTGAGTTGAATTAGCTGAGATAGAAACTGAGCAGCGTGCTGCAAGATGTCCTGTCTGGCGACATTTGAATCAAGTCATTCCGTCTTGAGCTACAAATATTCTGTATGATGTATTATCATGATTGATCAATATAGAATCAGGAATTTGGATATTGTGAGGCGTAACGAAAATTTGTCTTCTAAAACTAAGAATGTGACTAAATTCCGGAAGAGCTGTACTAATTCTTAGTACTGACATAGGTGAAATTGGATTTAGACCTATATTTTGTAATTCATTTATTAAAAGTTCATTCGGTATGGTAGAACATACATTCGATAATACAAGTCTTTCTACTGGTGTAACAAGTTTTCTGGCCTTAAGTATTTCACCATTTACCGTCATTTCTCCAAAATCATCGAGGAATTTATTGACTATATTTTTGTCGGCTAAATATACGCAGATTCTGTTATTAGTTATTTTAGAGATATGTGTGATATGTTTTGGTTGTATAACAGGTCCCAAAGGAATTAAATAGTCCTGAATAGGAATTCCTTCTAATGCGTTAAAAATAATAGCTTGTTCTTTATTAGGATATCTTGTTTGTTTCGCAACGTTAGAATAGGATTTTGTTTGGTTGGATAGGATTTGAGAAGAGGAATATAATGGTATGTTATTGATCATTGTGTTGTTGGTATTGGAATGTGTTGGTAGTTGATCAGTTTCAGAGCTCCTGTAGTCAGAAGTGGTCTGCGTTGGAATTAATAGTAGCATATTAGAATATGTTTAATTAATGTCGTATAGGGCAGGTTTGACTCTGTCCATCCCAGGACCTAGGTACGGAAAAAACCTTGACTTGATATTTACTTCGTATTTTAAGTTTATACTAATGGTAAATTTCTTATTTTCTTCGAGAAAAATCTTAAATTTTGGGTACTTACAGGTGAACAATAGGAAGTAACTAATTAAAAACACTATGGCAATATAGCGAAATTTAACTACACTGTGTTTTTACTAGAAAATTAACAAAATATAAGAGCGAGGTTAAAACAACTTGTTATCTTATTTGCCAGAACCGGATTCACTTAGTGTTTCAAATGAAACTCAACGTTTCTAGCTAATTCCACAATATAATATATTATATCCAGGATATAATAGCCATAGGGCTAATAATATCTAGGCTTCAATATTTGTAGTATCACATCTTCTTCTTTTCTCTATTAACATATATTGAGTCAATCACAAATTAGGTTACTTCTTGGTCTAGCCAAATATAACTACTAAACATCAGGTAGGCATCAAATGAAATGTAACTTCTGTCATTCTAACGATGATATTCAGTTATCGAAACAATTGTCAATTTTTTAGAATTTTCAACATTTTTCATTATATTGTGGAATTAGCTAGAAACGTTGAGTTTAATTTAAAACACTAATACATTAAAAGCGTTTTGTATATTTATACAATGTGCATGGTGTGAAATAGGTTGTACATCAGCTTCAACTTTGTTTCATGATAAACTGTGCTGGGGGCTCGACTGATTTGATTAAAAAATCTTTTGAGCTCAATAATAATAATGGTGTTGAGGTGATAAGAGATGTTCGTATTACAGGTATGTGCTCGAATACAAGACGTGCGCCAATGTTCAAAACGTTATTTTACAAAAAAGGTGCATCTTATATTCGGGCGTACCTATACGGTATATAGTTGAACTTGAAAATCTATAAGCTTTCTTTTGTCGATCGTACAGAAAAAACCTTGCAGAGTAGATGAGCTGGGTGGTGAAGAAGAACAATTATTGATGTATATGCAAATATGTATATTATATGAAATAAAGTATTCCCTATCATTCTATTCCATAGTATATCATTTCATCATATGTCAAATAATATAACTATTATGAAAAATGTAATTTAATTTGTACCTTATTACTCACAGATGAATATCTGACTAATACCTGCTGGTGGAAATACAAGATTGCCAACAAAAACAATGCTCAACAAAAGTTGTATATATCCACAGATCTGGAATAAAATTAACTGGAAATAATAGTTCTGGTCAATCAGTACAAAATATACCAGATATACGTGATGAGTATTTGAATATTTTTCACTGAGCCACAATATTCTACAGTCTAACGCTTAAATACTAGACTATCCACCCTGTGTATCTATAATCTTTAGTACTGGTTGACTGGATAAACTATTTTCTGTTGATCTAATTCCAGGTCTGTAGACATAAGAAAATTTTGGTTGGTATTGTTTTCGTTGGACCACCTTGTATTTCCACCAGTAGGTACTAGTCACATTCTCACATTTTCATATTTGAGGAGGAAGGATATACCAAATGTGGATATAAAATATCCTATTTATATCCAAGAGATGTTAAGTGGATATACCAAATGTGAACAAAGGAAATCCATGGGATATTAACGAGATATCCAGTAGATATCTCCAAAGACATCCATAAGATAACACATATATCCTAGATATAGGTGGACATATGGATATGCATTGTATGTCTATAGGCTATCCATCTATATCCAGTGGATATACAGGATATCCATAAAGGATATCTTGTGGATGTCTAATGGATATTGTGTGCTGTCTGGGACATCATTCTTGCCATCAATATTAATTCCGTGTAAGTTACTTGAAAGGAAGTAATCTTCGATATCCGAAATGAAAATAGAGATAATCGGTGAACTTAGCGGTTCACCTAGGAGAACTCCCTCAGCGGTAGCATATTTTTTACTATATAGGGTTTTGGTGTCTAATTAAAAATGTGGCGGTGTCATATAAGTGTTTTAGTATTCTAATATACTTAGTACTAACCCCAAACTTAAATAGTTTTAACCAAAGAAGTGTATGATCCATGCTGTCAAATGCTCACCGAAAGTCTACAAAAACAGCATATACTTTCCTGCGGGCGAGCCTAAGAGTTATTTGCTAAACAGAAATATTATCCGAACATCCTCTATTCTTTCGAAAGCCAAATTAGGTTTTGTGAAGAACGAGATTATTTTCACACCAATTCGACAAGCGATTTAATAGAATTCACGGAAACACCTTGGCACAACAATTAATTAGAGATATACCACGATAGTTATTAGGATCCTCTAAGGGTCGTTTTTTGTGGAGTATTGTGAGTATTGTTTCATGCCAACCGGAAGGAATAATTTCCGAATCCAAAATTTTATTATATAAATGACAATTATATAAACGCCAGTTCTGTGGTAAATGCTTAAAAAACTAGTGAATAATACCATCCTCACCTGGTGATTTGCCATATTTGCACAAAATCAAAGATTGATCAAGTTCTAGAAGTGATATGGGGGTATCTCGAAATTCGTCTCCGACCTTAAAAAAACATACTTCATACTGAAATTTAATTGAAGATATGCTATCGTAAAAATATTCCCACTCGCTGATTGATATAGGACAACTTCTATCTTTACGTCTAAATAACCTTAAGGTTTTCCAGAACTCCGAAGGATTTTTTGTGATGGAAAGAGCAGTTAAAATATCTTCTTCCTAATCATTTTTCTTCCTTGAAATTAATGTCTTATATTCTTTTCTGTTGGAAATATAGGTTGTCTCGTATATTTAGGAGAATCCTAGTTTTTTTACATATTTCCAATGAATTTGTTACTTGACGTTTAGATTTCTTACAGTCAGCATCAAACCAATGCTTAGATCGTATTGAGTTAATGCTATTGAAATATCCTACTGAGACTAAACCTTTAAGTTTTGCTTCATCCCATATTGTGCTACACAGATTATCATAAAAAGCGTCCACATCTCCAATTGCTCCCACATTTGGTAAGCATTGAATTGACATTTTAAAATCAATTACTTTGGAACTGTTCCATTTTAAGCAAGTGAAGGATGATTTAGTAAGAGTAATCTTATTGCTTCTTATTACCGAGCCGAGGGATATAACTATTGGAAAGTGATCAGACAAATATTGATCATCTGTTACACTGAATGTTTCAATTAATTCAAGCTTATTAGTATTACAGAAACAGATATCTACTACGCTTTGCCCTAATGTATTACAAAAAGTGAAGAGCAGGTCTGTCTGTTTTTATATGACCATTTATTAACGAGAAGTTTCTATCTGACATAAATTCCAAAAGACGATGACCCTTAATAGTTACTGACTTTATTATAACTTAGCATATTGGGGAAAAATTGAGTTTTGCCACAACTTTTTCTGGAATTTCACTTGTCTCGCCAATTCTACTATTAAAATCTCTAATCATAAGAAATAAACTGTAAATTATACTCTGGCAGATGTGCTCTAGCTAAACACGTGTTTAATTAATGCCACTCTATGGACTATCGATCTGCCAAAATTTTGACCTTAGAAAGTAATTATAAAAAACTTCCTTCTTTTGGAAACAGGGTATATTGCACAACAAAATGATCGCATAAATGAAAACAACAGACATAAATAACTTTACTGTAATCTATGCATATGTTTTAGATTTAGAAAAACAACATTCAATTTGAAAACAAAAAAGTCAAAATTATAGTATTTCAATATCAAATAGTTTGTTTGATGTCATATTGTTTTTTGAGTTTTTCGTTGAATCATGTTTAAAATTATTTATTATAGAAACATCACGATTGATCTCTGCATAAAATTGAAAAAACAACCATATACTTATTCTTTTTTCTAAACTTTCAACAAATAATATTGTATCATAATTATTTTCCTATACCTCAACTAGCTAGATTTTAGATAACACTTCACGATTCTTCACGTCCACAACACTGCATCTGTTGCGGTTGAACATAATTGTTTCTTTTTAAAAAAAGTAGCCAAACGCACATTATTAATATAAATAGGACAAAAATTCACCTGAATCATTTATGACACTAGATTGCTTAATTTTCATGGGATATCTGGTCATTTCTAAATTTTCTTATACTTCTGTGCTGCAGAATAAATCAGTCAATGATTTTCTCCTCGTGTATTAAATAATTCTCATTTTTTATTTATAACAAATCTAATCTATTTTCTATTTGACCAAAAGCTCTAAGGTAACTTTTAATTCCATTTATTTCGAATTAACTCGAATCCCATCACATTCCATTTAGAAACTCATATTTCGTATCTTTCTTTTTCTCATGAACGTATAGGTGAGGCCTTAAAGCTTGAGAACCTGCAAAGGATAGAAACGGGTGTTAGTGAATAACCCTGATGGATGGTTTGTATCGGCGCTAGACAGACACGAAACTGATGTATAGGCAACTAACAACGCCTTATTTACGACCCAACTCTCTAATACTCCCATATCTATGGTTGCGACTGTTATGAATGATACCCGAGGGAATAGCTGAAAACTTTTTCAGCCAATGGGAATGACGTGATCGGAAAATTAAAAGGAATGCTGTATGGTGAAATAATGAGATAAACGCGGTTTACTATTATTCAATTATCTAAATACGTACAGTCGGGACAACACTCGCAAATCATATGGTTTCTATTGCATTAGGTCTAATATTTAAAACAATTTTTTGTGGTTTATGTTCATGTTAACCTTTCATTAGGCGACCAGTTCTTTGTTACGCGGTCCCGTTGTGTCATGCAGATACATGTACTTATATGAGGTGTTATTCAATTGACATTTCAATAAATTTGTAACTAAATGGTTTCCGAGAAATTGGCACAAACAAATATTCACTTACCTAACTTCTATTATTAAAATGAATAGCTAGTGTGTTAAAAAGAGAATTGATAGATAGCAAAAAAATAGGACAAAAATGCACTTTTGAATAAAAATATCCGTATTTAGTATGTATAAATTCGGGAGATCTCTAAATTAATCCTCCTTGTTAGCAACGATATAGTTTCAAAAATTATTTTTGAATAATGTTCTAAATATGAAGCGATGCTTAATTTCACTCAACTGTAAGCGCTGAATGATGTCTTCCTACTGAGTAGATAACATGGTTCGTGCCCCAGAAGTTCTTGGTTCAGACTCTGTTTGAGATATATATGCTTGCAACAATATTTTTACAAAAGAAGAAGAGGACCGAAAATTGGTAGTTATCACTTTGTAGTCATGGCTCAATTCAAAGATTAGTAATTTATGCACAAGTGCATAAAGTGGTACTTTTTTTCACGAATGGAAAAAGTTGACAGGCAATTCCATGAGTGGAAAAAAGGCACTTTATGCACGTGTTGCTTACATTATTTTTTCTACACCCCTATACAGAAAAATAAAATTCAAATAGAAATTTGGGATATTTTAATTAAGCTCCTTCGGTAAATTACAATTATACGTATTCCAAGTTCCATGAAAGTCCATCCTCGATGCCCAGCCAAGATTCATTGTGTTAGTTATACGTTTCCAAGTTTCATGAAAATCCATCCTCGATGCCCAGCCAAGATTCATTGTGTTAGCTTATGGGAAGCGTGAAATAAAGTTAACGTTATGGCACTTCTTTTAACGCTTTCTCACTTTTTTTCACTCTGACCATAAACAACCACTTTTAGCGCTGCAAACCGATGAATTACAAGGTACTTTGAAGATAGGGCGTAGAAAAAATATGTTAAAACAGAAAAAACAGAAGTTTACAGATCAACAAAAAACACTATCGCCATGAAATCATATAAATTAAGAGATGAAGAAATTACAAAAAAATACGGGAAAGAAATAAATAAGAGATGGGAAATAAGAAATGAAGGAACAAGCAATGGAAGCAAAGAAGACAACTCGAATCAATTTAAAGATGTCTTACTAAAAACTGCAGGGGACGTATGTGGCATGAATAAGAAAAATAATAGCAGACAACAAACACCCTGGTGGATGTAGGTAATTAAAAACCAAATAAGCGCAAAGAAAAAAGCGTGAAAAGAATACCTAGCGAACAGAATACGAGTAAACTATGAAAACTACAAAACAAAAAGGAAGAGAACAAACGAATTAATAACGTGTTTTTAAATGAAACTCGCGGTCTCTAGTTAATTCCAATATTATCGAAACAATTGTCAATTTTTTAGAATTTTTCATAACTTTTATTATATTGTGGAATTAACTAGAGACCATGAGTTTCATTTAAAAACACTAATATGAGCATATTCCACGAAGTAAGGGTCGAGCCAGTATATTTTTGAATTAATAACGGCCTAAAAAAGTTACCAATGGGGAAACATTGGAGAAAAAATGGAATTAGACTTCTCAGAGAATCTCCAACTATTTTAGCGTACGCTAAAGTGATTACGAACAGGAAAAGAGTAACATATGCAATTTAAGAAGAGAAAAATTGGAAAATAATAACAAAAGAAAGGGAAATTATGGAGAGACGTTAACAAAACAATAGATAAAAAGGCCTTTACGCGAGGAACATAGACGTGCATTAACCCGGCCTTAGGGGAACCAGAGTACATTTCTGAATCCACTTAGGCAATACTCAGCAGGCGCGTTCACGTCGCAGGGGTGGATCCGACAAGAGTCGGTAGCTAAGTTTTGCTGGGGACCCAGTATTGCGGGGTATAACGCTTTTTCCTTGCCTAGGGTTACGGGTGAAGTCCACATCGGCGAAGAAGGCACAGAAGGGACATACTTCGCGATGACGATTCTGGCGTAAGTGGCAAACCAGCTTCCAAAGGTAGAAGCAAGGGCACCCTTCCGCCCTCAAGACGGAAGAACCAAGAACACGGTCAACAACATAGGATGAGGAAGGCAATGGAAAACCACCTCATTATTCTCCATGAGAACCTCAATGGAATGTCAGGAACTTGTTCAGTAGATACGCCGAGCGACCCGAATAGCAATCGGCGCCAGGGGGTTTCCGGGCCCCCGGTTGTGAAATGTGCGACCGGCCATATGATCGCATGAGACCAGGCGGCATGTGAGAACAAAGCTACTGAAATACCCAATCAACCCACGCTTAAGCTTCGTCAGGGTGTCCGAATAGGCACTTGGAATGTCCAAGGATTGCTGCAACCCGGCAAACTGGCTATAATAGAGACAGAAAGGAGAGAACGCAACGTGGGTGTTCTGGGACTTAGTGAGATATACTGGAAAGGAGAAGGTCATTGTGTAACATGGGAAGGAAATGCCGTTTATTTTGCTGGACACTACGAGCAAAATTTTAGTGGTATAGCTTTTGTTGTCTCGCCAAAATTGAAAAATATGGTACTAGCCTACTCATGCATTGCGGATCGACTAATATCAATAAAACTAAATACGAAATATCATACAGGTATATGCGCCAACAACGACAGCAAGTGAAGAAATAGTTGATGACTTTTACATTAAATTGCAAGAAGTAATGCGGGACACTCCATCTCGAGAGATCACTATCATTGCTGGAGATCTAAATGCCAAAGTAGGGCGCTGCAAAGATAATGGACACCTTACACACGTTATTGGCCGTTTTGGAGTAGAGGAGAGATATGGAAGAGGAGAAAAACTTATAGACTTCTGTATACAGAATGAACTGGTTATCACCAACACCACATTCAATCACCATATTCGACGCCTCTATACTTGGAAGTCGCCGAGGGACCGATATAGAAACCGAATAGATTATATTAGGATCAATCAAAGATGGAAATCCTCAATTCTGAAAACCAAGACATACCCTGGTACGGACTGCAATTCGGGCCACCAGTTGTTAGATACAGATCTTCGTATTCAATTAAATACCTCAAGGAAAATAACTAAGACAAAACGAATGGAGATATATCCGTCTGAAAGACCACAATTCAGTGATCTAATGGACAGCTACATACAAAAAATCCAAAACACAGAGGACAGCGAAACTATCTGGAACAATTTAAAAACATCAGTTAAAAATGCACATAGACGAATACTTTCACAAAGAAATGAAATACCTGCTAGGAAGCTTTGAATGTCCCTAGAAACATGGAAATTGATAGAGCTGAGGAAAATAATAAGAAAACTGGACTTAACGAAGAACAGCAGAGACAAGATAAAAACTCCTATCTCAATAGCCATTGTGAAGAAGACATGCAGAGAAGAACCAAGTAAGAGATCTCTTTAAAAAAATTAAATAAATAGCGAGAGATTTTAAGCCAAAAACATGGGCTACTGAGGATAAAAACGGAATGTTACTAACTGATCGAGAGAAATTCACGGAGAGAATATTGTGAAGAGTTATAGTGTGACGAACAAAGAAACGACACACAACTGCAAACCAATAACACGGAGAAAGAACCTTGAGATAATTGAAACAGAAGTAAAAGAAGCCATTGGAAAACTAAAAAATAATTAAGCGACAGGTATTGATGAAATCACAGGGGAAATTCTTGATGAATTGGGCGATGAGTGAGTCAATATCATACACACAATACTTAATTTAATATGGAAGACCGGAATATGGCCCAAAGACTGTACAATATCGATTATTATTCCACTGCACAAGAAAGGTTTCACTCGAAAATGTAATAACTATCGCACACTCTCGCTGCTATCACATACATGCAAAGTGTTGCTACATATCATTAAAAGTCGAGTGAAGCACTACGCGGAACTACAGCATCATTAACTACTGTTACGTCTCGGACATTTTTCTTGCTGTGGTGACAAAAGTGGAGGGTAACAGTAGGGGTTGTCCCAACATTTAAGGTTTCAAGGTTACTTGCTAAGAGACATTCTAATAACCGCTCACCTCTGACGTTGTTATGATGTATCCTAATTTTGTTATTTTGTTAGACGTATGGACTTGTAAATAACCATATGGACAAAATTCTTGGAACCCCCTATAATTTTTGAAAAGTAAGTGCTGCTGGAAGCGAGTTTTTATCCACTCTCTCGTTCTTATATTACGGCGTTTTATCGGAATAAAAATATTTCGAAAAAAAAACCGTTAAATGAGAATTTTTTTCAAATGTATTTAACTAGAAATACGAAAGCGGGTGTGGTTTTTCTTGGAAGGAAGCTAGGGAATACATAATCTGCATTTGATATAGCAAGAACAGTAGCATTGTATGACCAAGGATTGTCGAATGATCAAATTGCCAATAGACTCGATATCACTCGAATAGTGCATTTGTACGAAAAACTAGTAGTGTTGATCGGAGACGCGGGATGGATCGTGCTAGGATAACCAACGAAATGTGTTTTGGATAATATTTCTAGCTGAACTTTGTCGACTGGCGTAGACATTCAACTGGATAAATAATCTTAATGTGACAAAATTAATGTCGAAATTGATTATTTATTATGTACGAATTTACACGAATGGTACAATGTTATGGCACTGTATGTTTCGATTTGATGAATATTCACTTGGCTCGTATAGAAACTAAGTAACGATGTGTTAGCCTTAGTATCTCTGATTGTTTGACTTTGAGTGAAGTTACTTCGATATGTAACGACGACTCGATGAACTCGATTGAGTGTTTGAACTGAGTTATAAACTAACTCGCTTCGATGATAGTAGAACTAACGTTGGTATTGAGTATTGAACTCGTTTTGATGAGTGTAAAACTAATTTCGTTTTCGAATTGTAAGCTCGTTTCGATGAGTATTAAAACTGACTTCGTTTTTGTGTTGTAAGCTCG
Source organism: Galeruca laticollis (assembly GCA_963921935.1). Lineage (NCBI taxonomy): Eukaryota > Metazoa > Arthropoda > Insecta > Coleoptera > Chrysomelidae > Galeruca > Galeruca laticollis. Next base: position 273,397,176 of record OY998175.1, on the reverse strand, counting down.
TTTCGATGAGTATAAGAACTGACTTCGTTTTCGAGTTGTAAGCTCGTTTCGATGAGTATAAGAAGTGACTCCGTTTTCGAGTTGTAAGCTCGTTTCGATGAGTATAAGAACTGATTTCTTCACGTTGTAGGACGTGTTAAATAGAAATCCGCAAGGGGCGTGTTTACACGTGGACTGAGGTGACCAAAGGGAAATAAACATTTCCTATTGGCCAGTATCATCTGACTCATCGGATTCATCGACAAGAATCAACAATGTACGCCTTCTATAGATATTTCAATTTCTATTGTACCCGTTTCACTCAGAACAAATATTCAAACGTTTCTTACAATCTTCCGACCATCGACCATAAAAATTCACGCACAAAGTGACAATAAGTTACAATTATAGTTTTGCTTCAGGGTTTTTACAATACAATAGATAATAGTGCGAAACGTGACATTTTCCTAAATGTTTAACTATAGGATTTCAAACACAATGCGACAATATGTCGACTTTCAAAATGTGTTATGTCAATGCTCAAACAAAACTATTTACAATTATTATTGCAAAACGTGATATTGAAATGGAAGACGGAAGACTGATATTAAACAAGTTTTGTTCATCGGAAATGAAACAAACGGTCATTGTATACTAACTTATCAACAAGGAATTTCATCATCAACAATTCGGTGAAGACTTTCTGCCGCTAATTTGGGTATAAAATATTTTTAAGAGTACCCAGACTACTTCCTCGACACAGAAATACTCAATTATAATGGTCACGGGAGCACAGAAATTGGTTACTGCCCCAATGGCGCAACGACCTTCTTTCGGAAGAAACAGGATTCGCTTTGGTGATTCACAGCAAACTTCTAAGGGGCGGATGAGAACTGGGATGTCACGAGTCACTTACCTTTTCAAGAGATGTTGTTCCTAAAGAAACCCGTTCAATAATGTTGTGAGGGGTATCATCTATGGCCGTATAACGTAACGTATTCCCACTTTACAAACCATGACAAGTCACACTCACACCCATCCAGAACAGTATCCATCTAATGGTGTAATAAAATTCGAGAAAACTTCATTGATACAGTCGACAATGTTAGTTCTCACCTTATGAGAAGGCTTAAAGCAGTGTTAGAAGAAGACAATATCCGGATATTGAACTGGCTGAAAAACTGGCCAGATATGAAGCTCATTGAGCAGAAATTTACTAGTCCGACCTTTACTGTGTGAAATCTACTAATATTGCTTTTTGAATTGAACTAACTGTTTCTTGATAATTTCGCAATATATTGAAAAAATAGTAAAAATTCATCGTCAGAATTGAGCAGATATGAGATTATGTTGGACGAGCAATTTCGAATGGAAACAACCCTCCTATCACCCTCCAGGAACTAATCCTTGCAGCTCAAATGGGTGAACATAATTAATAATATTATCGTATCAATGCAAAAGCAGGTCAATGCATTTCTGAATTTCACTTTGTTCTTGTAGTAAATCGTTATTCATTCACATCAATAAAATGAATAATTGGTTGAATGTAATACACTTATTTCTTGAATTTCCCAATCAAACCAAATCAAATGTGATTGAAGTATGTGGTGTTTTATGCAAAACCTTGACAGCAATTGATAAAGAAAAGTTAGAAATAATTAAGGCTTTTATTTTTATTGACACAAAATTTCCTAATTCTAATTAACAATTATTAACTAAACAAAATATAATTACAGTATTTAATTCAATCTATATCTAAATTTGACCACTAGTCAATTCACAAATTATAGGGGAAGGTCGGAAAAAGTGAATACATTGAGATATTAACGGTTGTGTTGGATACAAAAACAAGGGATAAATCACAAATAAATGTTTATTAAGCGTTCTTTTGAAGAGAATTCTTATTTGCCTCAAATAACCAAGTACACGGTTTGCAACTAAAAACAAAAATAATGAAAATATGATATTATCTACTTTGTTCGAACCCACGGGTGAAGCAAATACATCAAGCAACGTGAATAACAACATCTTAATATCGAGAAACATAAGTGATCAACATATTAATCCAAAAAAAACTTGAATATGCGTGTTCTTCTTCTTCTTCTTGTGCCAAACGCTGTACAGCGTGTAGGCGATCATCCACCAATAATTAGTCTATAATGCGTAATTGCCCTTCCGTGGCTAGTGCCAATATATCACCCACGTTCCTCACTCCGCACCAGTTTCTGATATCACGTAACCACTACTGTTGTCTTCGTCCTGGGCCTCTTTTTCCTCTTATTTTGCCCATTAGTATTAGTCTTAGGATGTCATATTTATTGCCTCGGAATATGTACCCCAGAAAAGAGATCTTGCGTTGTTTTATAGTTTTTAATAGTTCGGGCTCGATGTTGGCTCTTCTAAGTACTTCCTCGTTTGTGACCCCGTCTACCCATGGGATCCTCAATAACCTGCGGAGTGTCCACATCTCAAAGACCATGTTTTCGCTCCATATGTTATTATGGGCCAAATATAGCATTTCACCATACGAATTCTTCTGTGCTGCGACAGTTCTCTTCGACATATATATCTTTAAAATGAAATAAAAGCAGTTCTTGCCATTGCCGTCCGCATTTTTATCTCAATATCGCTATCCACCTTGTCATTGATGTTACAACCGAGGTATTTTAATTTGTTGACTCTTTCTATGGGCTTATCTTCAATTATTACTTGGGACTGATTATGTTGGTCTCTGCTGATGATCATGAATTTTATCTTATCGATGTTTATTGTTAGCCAATATTCGTTACCCACTATATTAATTTTGTTGAATGTGCTGTAAATCTTCTAAATCGGTTGCCAATATCGCAGTATTCCGTTTATTTTTATACCTTTTTGTTGATTTTTTAGGGCCTTATGGAAAATCATCTCCGTGTATACGTTGAAAAATAGCGGAGACAAAATACAGCCTTGACGAACACCATTTGTTATTTCTAATTTTTGGATTTTTGTTGAGTTATTAATAAGAAGTATTGCTGTTTGATTCCAATACAGATTTTGGATAATTCGAGGACACAGAAGCGTATCTACAGATCATTCATTATGAGAAAAACAGAAATAACTGAATTTTATTTACTAATTCATCTATAGCGACCAAAATGTTCGTAGTATTACATCTATTTTAGAATAAATATAACTACTTGGTATTCCAGGGACCATGCCAAATCTTCGACAAACTTGAAAATGATGAAAAATATCTGAAAATTATCGAAATTTTGACAAAAAGTGTAGATACGTTTTCGTGACTCTAATATTTTTTTTTTATTAAATGCAGGTGCGTATCTTGTTATCGATTATGATTAGGAGTAAGTGAATAATTAGAAATGACTATTATATAACTTAGATTCATTTATTGACTATACTTTTGCACAGTGGTTATGAATCAATGCTCGAGTCAAACTTATTTCAAACTAGATGAACTAATCTGATTCTTCAGACGAGTTGTTTTCATCCACGGAGTCAGATGATTGTTAAGCCTTGTAGAAAGGGTGGTAATTCAATCCTATAGTATATGAGTCACAGAGATCTTGTAGATCCTTGAGTTTCTTCGCATCTATAGCAATGGGTCCATTATATCCTGGTTTCAATGCAAAAGTATTTTCCTCCGCCCTCTGTTGTTGTCTCAAACTTTTTCTGGATGATATTGACCGAACATTGAAAGAAAGGAAGTTTTCTGCGTCCATTTATTATTTGAGAAAGATGGTATCAGGGTGTGACGTTCGGGACTGTATCCAAACCATTTTCAGCCAGTTTGTTTTATGTTCATTATTATCCGTTTTCCTATTTTGAATAAAATAAACCTTCAATGAATTGAAATCAAAAAACTTGCTCTGATCCATTTCAATAACTTCATACTTGGAATTCTTGTGGGCATGTACAGAGACACATTCCATCTGAGAGTGTCCAGGTTCGAAGAAAAAAATATTTAGTGTTTCAATTCTCAATTGATCCATTGCATTTAAAAAACTGGAAACCATGTTTATGTTCCTGTTCTCTCCACCGCAGGTGTCAGAGAAAAGGTTCACCTCATTCGAATTTTCTAGTTTGACTAAATAGTCCCAAAGGCAAGAAGCAATTTCAATTGAACCTCTTTTAGAAACTCCTTCGTGCCACATGTAGCAAAACGCATGTTTGGTTGCAACATTGAATACTGGGAGATTATAAACGACGAATCTTCTCTTGAAGAAAATCTTTTTCGCATTTATGTGGGGACAATATCTAACAGCTTTCAGGTCAAACTCTGCCAAATGCTATTCGTCCTTTTCGGCCCTTTCTTTGATCAAGTTTTTCATGTTTCCAGCTAGATGTTTTCTCTTCAAATGCATATTTAATTAATCTTGTTTATAATTTTTCTGTTCTGGCGTCAACTGGTTGAAACTTAAAACATTTATCGCACATATCTTTCCTAGGAATATGGAAAGAAATATGGAATTCCGTATTGAAGATATGTCGATAAAACCAAAGCTTTTCAGGTGGAATATTCAACTATCGGCATTCATCAACATATAAATTGTACATCATCTGAAGGTTCATATCACTAGAAAGATACTCCTTATTTGCATCTTCAGGACAGTAGTGGGATGGCACCCTTGGAAATGAGTTTATATGATCTTAAATGAAAATTCTCGTTTCGTCTGGCCTTTTCAAACCAGGTGGATTATGACCCCTTTTATCTGGTTCTGTGATATTTTTTCCATTCCTTTTTTTAATGATTCCTCTAACAAACCATTCAGAAACACCAAACGTCAGTAGAAATTGTTTTTGACAAACTTCCAATTTTTCATGATTCTTTATCAGGTAGTAGCGATTGGTTTCACTCCTTCTTGATTCAACAGAACGAGTTCTCTTGGAATGTTTGTTTTCGTTATCAATCAGGGAACTCAGATAGCTACGTTGTTTTTGTGCATCAGCTATGTTCCTATACGCTTCAAATATAACTCTTCTTACTTCTTCGGGGAATTTTTCATTACATTTCGTTTTACACTTGGAACAATCTTTCACTTTCAGTACACGTGCATTGACATTTTTTCCTCGCATGGAAATATACGCCTCACCCTTCCGCCGTTTTATTTTTCTCTCATTCCTTTTCCACTTCATGGGTTGGGCGATTTTATTTCTTGTCGTTTTTCCACTATTGATAATCTCAACACTGGCATTACCATCCCTTGGAGACAGATCACCATCATTTTGACCTGAATATTCATTAAAAATTAGACATGCTGTGATTGATTGATAAAACAATTTTTAACTCACTCAAGTCAATGGAAATGTTCCTATCATTATCCATTGCTTCATTATCAGATGGTGAGAACGTTGGATCTTCCACAGAGTCATCCAAGTCATCAGACTCTGGCAAATTGTATTATTCATCATCTGTCGTAATTTGTGGTTGATCAAGATTTCAAAACAAAACCTGCAACAAAGTGTTTGAGATCATTTTTATTTTGAATCGATTCTTCACGAAATACTCGATGAAATACACATCGCACTTGAAGTAGATGGTACGACCAGGTTGTGTCCACTGTATATTATACTATTATCTTCATCCATGGCACGCGAGTTTGAATTATTTCCTTCTTGATATACTAAGATGTCGCCGTCGGTAGTAGTAGACTCTGTATAAGAAAGAAATGATTGAATATCAAAATGTTTAAATATGTTCTCTTCTACAAACCAATTTTTTTCAAAGCCATAGTTGCTATTAACTTTCCTCTGGACATTTCATAACCTCTTTCTATCGAAATCACTTCACAAATGAACGTAAACAATCGAAAACAGACTTGTTGGAACTTGTAAAAAATAACATTCAATTTAGTGTAACACAGCTCTTACGCTTCCATTTTCTCTAGAAGGGTAAGACTCACACTGGCGTCTGTTCACTTACGCCCATGTGATCGAAAAAATATTCGTCACAATGCACATTCGTCAAATGTTCTAGTATATTACGTAACGTGTGTTGTAAGAAGCATTTTACGCACGAACGGAAAAGTTACGCACGAAGCCGCGTAGCGGCGAGTGCGTAATTCCGTTAGTGGGTAAAATGCGTTACAACACGAGTTACGTACTATACTTTACCTACGACCTACTTGTACTTGTGTTTATAATCTTATGAAGGCATTTAAAGTACAGGTAAAAACGTACATCCGCGGTGCCCAGCCAAGTTTTATAAAAGTCGCTCCTCGATGCCCAGCCCAGTAGTATTTATTTTTATTAGAAATGTATGTAGAATTACTGGAATTGCATAAAATAACGTATACACTTCTGGAATAAAGTGACTTTAATCCCTTAGGTGGATTACTTGCCTCAGGAATCAAACACCACCGGCGGGATTAAATGGGCCACTTTAGTTGCTTGGTGTATAATATACTAATTGTTTACTGATATGAGATACATTCAGATAGCTAAAAGATGCGGATTTAATGAAACGGAACCAATTATCGTATAATTCCAAATAACTCTTAGTATTAAACGCAATCTCATATCTAATAAATGTTATCTATCATTTATTTATAGAATAAAATTCAACGTCAAATATCTAAGTAATAAATTTTGAATAGAATAGCTACGTCTATTGACAGTTGCTAAGTGGTTGCTATGGAAGCCGTGCGATTCACTTCACAGCCGTGCGTTTTGTTTTACCGTGCGTAATAGACGTCTTACATTGATTGCCGACTTTGTGTTTTTGATTACTTACAGGGGTGGTCGTAGGTAAAAATATTTATATCAATATATATGAGTTCCGCTGTTGTGTCACGAAATAGATACCACTTTTTGACATATGTTGGTCAACCTAACTCAAAATCACTAATGTTGTAGTTACGCCTTTGTGACACTCGAATTGTAAGATATTTTCTGTCGAAGCCAATTTGCTGTTATTTTTCTAGCATGTGTTCCGGTTTAATGCTATCGAAAGCTTTCTGGTAGTCAATAAATACTATGAAGACGTCTTTACGTTGGTCATAACATTTTTGGGTCAACAATTGTATGCAGTATATAGCCTCTCTGGTGCCCATTGCGTTTTTAAACCCAATTTGAGTGTTGCCGCTGTGCTCTTCGCATCTCTTATATATTCCGCCGTGAAGAATTTTTAGAACTGCCTTTAACGCATGACTCATTTGGCTTATGAGTCTGTGGTTATCGCAGGTGTAGGCCTTACTCTCTTTCGGTAATGCTATAAATGTTGGTCTGAGCCTTCTAGTCGGAATAATGCTAGAGTCATAGATTTTATTAAATAGCCGATATAAAATTTTTCGATGCATTAGTTCTAGTACTTCCGTATGAATCATGTCCTCGCCCGGTGTCTTTCCATCTTTGAGGTTTGCGATAGCATATTCCACTTCTGAAACGAGAATAGGTGAGCCCGTTATGTGTTTATGTTAAATAAGAGTAGGTATTGCTGGTCGATTATCTTGGTATAGGGTTTTTATATAATTTTCCCGTGTCAAACGTAGCTATTCGTTGTCTGTTATTATTTTGTTGTTGTGTCGAATGGGGCTCACAATTCTACTGTTGTAACAGCCTGTAATTTCCTTGAATATGAAAGTTGAATGAGTCGTGCTTTTCGTATAGTATTTTCGCATCTTGGCATTGCTCAATCAGCCACAGTTCCTTCGCCTGCCTTATTTTATTTCGTATATCTTTGTTTATTTGGTTGTATTTGTTATTATTATTTTCTATCTTCGCTAGTCGTCTATCTTCCATTCTGTTAAGAATTTCTTTCGTCATCCAAGGTTTCCCAGCTTCTTGTTTATTGTATCCAACCACCTTTTCAGTAACACCTTATATGTTTGATTTGATCGTTTTCTAGTGTTCGTGTTCAGTTTGTTCATCGGATATTGTATTTGTTTCAAAACTCTGTTCCAGTGCTTCGATGAGATTGTACCGTTTATCTGGATTTTTTAAGGTTCTCATGTTATATCTTTTGGTGTTTCGACGTTCTTTCATTATTTTACCTTTAAAGTTGAAGTCCCCTATTACAGGGTTGTGGTCGGATCCAATATTCGCTCCTGAATATGCAGCTACTCTTGTAATGTTGTTTAGAAATCGTCTTCTGATCAAGATTTAATCTATTTCATTTCTTACTACTCTAAGGGGGTTATCCTGAGGAGATTTCCATGTGTATAAGCGTCTTGGGTGTAGATCGTAAAATGTGTTTTTGATTGTTAGATTCTCTCCTTTGCAAAATTGAATAATACTATCTCCTCGATCATTTCTTTCACCCAATCGAAATTGGCCCATAACGCCTTTTATCCCTTCCCCTCGTCCCACTTTTGCATTGAAATCCCCTAATACTATTGTTATCACTTGGGATTTTAATGATGTTAGAATTTCGTGTAGATGTTCGTAGAATATTTCGATCTCTTGATCATGTTTATCTGCCGTTGGGGCATATATTTGCACAATATTTATATTGAGTGGTTTAGCTGAAAGCTGCAACACCATGATTCTTTTTGTATAATTGATTATGTTTATCACGAGTCTCTTTAAGCTGTTTCTTAATAAGATGCCATCTCCGTGTCTGTTTTAAGGGTCATTGGTTGCTGCTCCGGAGTAGTATATTGTTGCATCTTCCTTTTGACATATTCCGTTTTGAGGCCATCTAGTTTCCGCGATACCTATGATGTTTATGTCGAGTAGCAACATTTCCTTTATCGCGTTGTCTAGTTTCCCAGCTTCGTACAAGATGCGTACATACCATGTACCAATCCTATTCTTCAGCTTTATCATGTCAAGCCAGGAGATTCTTCACACCCTCACGTGATTTAACACCTGCCCGGAACTGAGGGCCATTTTCTTCTGTTTTTCTGACATAATAATAAGGTTTTAGCCAATTAGGGGAATAAAAGGATATTATACAGTCATGTCGTAGTTTGCCATTGCTTTCGATTTGTTGTAGAATTACATTTCCTTAATTCTAGATCTTTCAGTTACACCGCTAATACCCGGTCGTCAGAGCCTCGTTAGTTGTCTAGCAGGGTGCGCCGGATGACCGGAGTCATCACATGTGCAGGAGAGGTTGACATTTGGATCGGTTAGTTGTTCTGTCCGATCCCTCATACCCCAAATATGCGTGTGAACTAATTATTTGGTAAACCGAGGCTGGGAATTATCACAAATGTATCTTCCATAGCCTTCAAAAGCTTAGCATTTTTTATGACACTATATGTAACAAGCATCACATCGAATCCAATCTTCAACTGAATTCTCATCCTCTTCAATATACATTTCGCCACAAAAAGTACACAAAATATCTTCAAAACTCTTAACTCTCTTTGATTTGTTAACATATTAAACGGCCTTTTTTTGTTGGTCTTTATAATGCCTCTAGCAATCTTAGGAACTTTTTTCGATACATCATCTAGTTTCTTAGTTACGTTCTCAACTCTACTTTTCTTAAACGTTTACGAGTTGGCATTGATTTATCTGTGCAAGGTATAGGTCTCAATGCCAAGGGGCTATAGTGAGTTTTTGAACAGCCAGGCTCCGGTTCGGATTGATTATCTCCGTCATGCTTTGTTTCTGGGGTCGCCGGTGGTATTAGTGTTGAGTGCGCCTTTATCAGAAATAATGTCAAAAGTGCAAGAAAGTCAGAAAGAACATCCAGGTTTCGGTTCAGGTTGATTATCGCCGCCATAGTGTGTTACTTCAGTCTGTGGTTGTATCTTATTTGTTTTAGGAGGGCAAACATTGCTATGGACATTTTCTGATGTTTCTTCTTGGAAAACAACACTTGGTTCTACAGTAGAAGAATCTTCAAATTCAGGTCTCTCTGGTGACGAAATTTATACTGCTGAAGAAACTGTTTTTGAATTTAGTGAAACGGATTCTTGTGTACATGTCGGTGAACCGACTGAAGAGATTTCTTTATTAGACTCTGGAAAATTGGTTCTTTCTAATGGATTTATGCCTTCTGTGCTGACATTCACATTGGATTTGCCTGAAATTACAGCAACTGGTTTGAAACATTAGTCACCAAAAGCGTATTTATTGACTGGCCAAATGCCAGGGGTTTCAAACCCATGAACTGCTTTCAAAGCTACTGCTGTTCTTAAATAAGCTGGTGATAAAAGTCTGGCTACGTCCTATTGATTTATAGTGCGTCCAGAGTGCGTCTTGTGGAACATGTCAACCTCATTTTCAAAGTATGTTTTTAGCGGGCCGTAAATGGCACATCCATGGGTTGCATTTTCTGAGTAGTATGGAGGGCCAAGGATAATATTACCACCTCAGATTAACAAATGAAATAGATATGTTAGTTTTGATTTTTTCTTGCTCAAAAAATCGAGTCACATTCTAGGCTTCACGTGCGGACACTTGCAATGCTTTGCCATATTTACAAAGCCTCTTTAGATGCAGGAAAAATGAGATTAGAAGTTTAATAGAAAATTGGTTAAAAAATTATGCAAATAAAAAAAAGTCATACTAATTTATGCATTTGTTTCGCTGCTTTTAAAACTATTGATTAATACTTGAATTCTATTTAATAAAGGCATATTTTTATATAAATTTTAAACAAGTATTTGTTGCAACTCTAGGTACCTTTATGGTTATAACTAAAAGCATTGCTCAAAATTGCTGTTTTATGTGTCAAGGGTAACCTATTTAGCAAATTTATCATTGTTTAATTACCATATAAAGAGAGACGCAAATATCGTCAGAGTGTGATCGACGATAATTTCGAAATGGCCGTAGTACTGTAGTAAATAATGTCAAACGTGGTTTGTTAATACGAGCGCCATTACGACTAGAGAGTGAACTATTAGTTCTTTAGTTTTGATGTGCTTTTCAAGACTTCTACTGAAAAAATAAACTTTTAAGTTAATTAATTCAATGTTTTTGGATTATCATGGTGCGTCGGTGCCAAATTTGTCAACAAACCAGCCGAAATTACCAATGACATGTATCTACAATACCAACCCCACTTTTTGTAATTCATCCATTATTTCACTATTGACGTATAAGGAGGTTAGACGCAAAAATAAAAGTGTGTGATAAGTAGTCAAAAACACACAGTCGGCAATCAATGTAAGACGTCTATTATGCACGGTAAAACAAAACGCACGACTGTAAAGTAAATCGCACGGCTTCCATAGCAACCACTTAGCAACTGTCAATAGACGTAGCCATTTTATTAAAAATGTATCACTTAGATATTTGACGTCGAATTTTATTCTAAATATAAATGGTAGATAACATGTATTAGATATGAGATTGCATTTAATACTAAGAGTTATTTGGAATTATATGATAATTGGTTCCGTTTCATTCAATCCGCATCTTTCAGCTGTCTGAATATATATCTCATATTAGTAAACAATATTATATTATACACCAAGCGAATAGAGTGGCACATTTAATCCCGCGGGTGATGTTTGATTCCTGAGGGAAGTAATCCACATAAGGGATTAATGTCACTTTAGTCGAGAGGTGTATACGCTATTTTATGCAATTCCGGTAATTCTACATACATTTTCAATAAAAATAAATACTACTCAGGACGGACTTTCACGAAACTTGGCTGGGCATCGAGGGTGAACTTCTAAGATGCTTGTGTAATAAATACGGATATTCAGAAGAATAATTTTATTGTAGAAAGTTTCAGAACACACGGTAAAACATATTTTATTTTGAATCATAATATTAAATGGAAACACGACCCACATTATGTTTAATAAAACAAATACGAAGCCAAAACAGAAGAGAGAAATACTGGGTCAAAGCAAAATGATTGTTTTAAAAACAAGGATTTCAATAACATAAACTAGCACGATTCAAAAAAACAAAAGTTGTTTTTTGCAAGTCGACAAAAACCCCAAAATCAATGTCGGGGGAAAACAAAAAAAGAAGTGTAGAGGAGATCAAGAGCGGCAGTGGGTACCGGGGGCCGAACGCGCGAAGAAAAAGGTTTTCCCTTGCTACGGTAACTAGTGTTTTAGTGTTAGCGGTACGAGAGGTAGAAATTCTCACCGTTGTGTTAGGAGGTGATACTGTCTCCTACTTCGATACACAAACGGTAGATTTACCCTCTACGCTAATTGCCTTTCAACCTAAAACGATTTCGTTTATCGGGTACGATACGTAGCGACCAAACAGACAGAGAAATTCAAGAAATCTCCCGACGTGACGGAGGAAGATTGTCAAACAGTAAGTTTTTGAATTAGATTTCGATTGGGATAAATTTCTTTTATTAGTGATATATATATATATATATATATATATATTTATTCGTTATTGGTCGAGCTGGAGTCTGAACTTGGGAGCATAAGAAAATTTCTATATACCAGGTGTAGCGATAGCAGATATTATTTATTTGATTTGTTTTATTGTTGATTTTCAAAGAGACGGGACACATCTGTTCACTCTCAGATTGAGTTTTTTCGTCCTAACGAACAGTTAATTTACCGTGTGTACTGAAATAATTTCGATTTCCAGAGTTTCGCCAACCTGACACGAGTTGGGTTTCATTTTGTTAAGTAGGAGATTTTCATATGTTGAGTTACGTATTCTCTCTTCCACCTCGAAAGTAGGAAATAGATAGAAAGTTAGGCAAGGTTAATTTTGTAGGCAGTAGAAAAAAAAAGAAACAAAAAGGCCGGAGCGGATGCTTGCCATATTTGCGTGGGTGTCAGCGAACTTCGGCTGAAAAGTAAATTGATTGTAGAGAACCTTTGTTATCAGTCTTTCGTTCAGCCGTAATTATAAATTATAACTCGATTATATTTTGCCAGGGTAAAAGCATAAATTAACATATGTAATTAAACTACTGGGGAATTTCGCAACTTAGACCGCCAGTGTCGATAAATAATTTAAACTATTTCATTAGCTCATCAGAATTTCTGTATAGAACAAGAATTTCACTTTCGTTTTGAAGGTCAATGGCGACCTGAATCGACATAACGTGAAACGTTTGTTGTGGTTAAAAGCAAATGTACACATACGATTTATTTGTTTTCTCGTCACAAGGGAATAGAAATATTGAGAAACGAATAATAATAAGCTACACTCTTCTCCCGCAGTTGTTGTAAAGGTCCGAGCTGATAACAGGGATAGGCTCACTGCCACCCCCGGAAATACGGGAACTCCGTTCATAATTATCGTTTTATACAGGGGTAGGAATAAGCAATAAATAAATTTTTAGACAAATTTTATGTATAGGTAGAAATTTATAACGGGGAATTTTGGGAACTGAGTCCTTCGGGATTATTGTTAGGGTTAAGTATGCATAGCTGTATCTAAGGATTTAGAAACGTTATTTTTATTATATATGTATTTTGTATAACTTGTTGGCTCTATATTATTTCACCCAACTCCCCTACCCCAACATTTCCCCTTTGGAAGTGTATTAACGTGGACATGTGACAGAAACGAGGGAGACAGCCCTGTCCTGGCAAAGGAGGATACATCCGTTTTAAGACCAGGCGAACCTAGCTAAAAGAAATCGGACTGGATTGCCTTGCACGCTCAGCCGCTCTTTGGAGGCAGAAATTGGCAACAATCTAGGGTCGGGATCAATAGAGAGCGGCCAAAAGATAGGTGGGAAATATTTCTCTTTTTTTCTGACCCATATTTTTTAGAACATCTAGCGATTGTTAAGTTTTGTTATTACACTTGGCTGGGCATCGAGGAGCGACTTTCATAAAACTTGGCTGGGCATCGATGATGTACGTTTTTACTTGTACTTCAAATACCTTAATAAGATTATAAAAACAAGTACAAGTGGGTCGTAGGTAAAGTATAGTACGTAACTCGTGTTGTAACGCATTTTACGCACTCACGGAATTACGCACTCGCCACTACGCGGCTCCGTGCGTAACTTTTCCGTTCGTGCGTAAAATGCTTCTCACAACACACGTTACGTAATATACTATTATGAATGAATAGCTCTTTCTATTGTATATTATCACTCTGAGATTACCACGTTATCTTGCTTGCATATTCCGAAGCGGGATCATAGTTATGGCTTTCATGATTGTGCAATAATAAAAGTGCATTTTTGTCGGCGCTAGGACGCACTTGTTCCACAAAGTAATGCGAGCAATGAAGGAATATCTCATCTGAAGTCGAACCTTGTGTCCCAGGTATTGCGCCATCAAGAAGTCTGGGTTGCATCTCCTTTCTTGCAAATATCAAGAATGGTGGGAGAAATGAACCAGCGGCATTGCAACATCCGATGACCATCGTTAGTTGACCACGTTCTGCACTTGCAATTATGCCCACCTGCTTCTTCTATTTTGTTGAGGGTACTTTTGGATGTTCATTAGTGGTCGTTGCAATTCCTATTTCATCCCTGATGTATAATCTGGAGGCATTAATATAGTATTTATTTATCGAAGCTTCAAGATTCTCATAGCAACGACCAACTTAATGTCTGTTGAATCCTCTGGCTCGAGCTACAGCCATTGCATCTGGACTTCTAAGGATGATAAAAGTGTAAATGAATCTTCATTAATTGATACGCAATTTCAAAAGTTTGCGAAATGACATGCTACTATTCAATACTCGTCATTATTCCATAGCTAACTGGTTACAATTAAATGATTTTTAAAAAACTCTTTTTATTAAATTGACAATAATTCAGAAATGAATGATTTTGAGTATAGGAAATGCTTGATAAGAATGAAAGCTTAGAAAGTGTGTTTCCACTTTTTGAAATGAAATTGAAAGTGATTCATATGAAAAAATAGAGAAAATCATGTGTTTGACTCTTGGCTTACCCCGTATTCAGATGTTCTAATATACAAAAAATTGTACAGGGTCATGAAACTAGACCAATATTTAATGTCTAATTGTTTTGTTTAGACTATACAAGGCATTGATCTCACAATGATTTTCACGTACTTTTGGAGTACTGATTTAGATGTACTTGTTTTCTCCTTGTTATCTATGTTACCCACTCCCGTGGATCATTCTTTGTCTGAAAATATTCTCAATTCTGTTAATACCGATATTTGTCCTTCGTTTGTTAAGAAACCTAATGATATTCGTCCTTATATGATTATCAATGTTTTAAATACTGATGTTGTTGCAATACCGGAAGCAATTCTAGTATTATTGCAAATCCAGGGTTTTCGCTTATTAATTCTCTTCATGTACCTATTGAATATGTTACTGTAAGTAGTGTCATAAAAACAAGTAAAATTCTGATTATACCTTCCATTAATCATCCTCTTATTATGAGCATGGATTTTTGAGCCTATTTAAAATACACAATTATTTTCATGCTTTATCTCACTACTTCTTGTCTTCTATCCAGTTCCGTGTCTCACTCCACTTGGAAAAGCTGAACTAGACAAAGTTATTGATTTGTTTTTTATACTTGCTCAAAAGTCTGGACAATATCGTGTTTGTTTTGATGGTCGAAAATCGAACAAGGCGCAAGTCGATGTTATTCTTAGTAAACTACGAGACGCAAAATTTTTTACGTCTATTGATGTAAAATAAGCTTTTCTACAAATACCCTTTTCTGAACCTTCGCGTTCAAAAGCAGCTTTCGCTGTGTATGCTGTAGAACTTTTTGAGTTTGTTACAACTCCTTATGGTTTATTTAATGCTCCTAAAACTATGCCTCGTCTAATGGACATAGTTATAGATCCTTCTCTTAGGCCTTATTGTTTTTGTTATTTAGATGACATTATTATGGAAACTCTTAGTAAAATGTATCCTAGGCCAAATGCAGACAATCTTACTATCAATCTTGAAAAATGTGAGTTTTGTCGTGAATCTCGTAAATTTTTAGGTTTTGTTGTTGACAAGAATGGTCTTCGCACAGATGACGACAAAGTCTCTGCTATTTTAAATTATCCCGCTTCATAAAATATTACTGAGATGAAACGTCTCATAGGTCTTATTGGTTGGTTTCGTCGATTTATTATAGATTCTTCTACTGTATGTTCTCCAATCAGTGATCTTCTTCATGGCAGAAAGAAAGGCCAATCCATTTCCTGGACTCCGGAAGCTGAGAATGCTTTTACTGAAGTTGAAAAACGTCTTATTTCTAGTCCAATTCTTGCAAGTCCTGATTTTTCTAAACCTTTTATCATTCAAACTGACGCTAGCGAAACTGGTCCTGGTGCAATCCTGTATCAGGAATGCGATGATCTCGAACACCCCATTGCTTATGCAAGTAGTACTTTGGATAAAACTGAGAGCAAGTACAGTACAACAGAAAAAGACTTTTAGGAGATATTTTTGGCGTTGAAAAATTCCGAGGCCATGTTGAAGGCACTCATTTTACTCTTGAGACAGATCATTCTTCTTTGCAGTATCTTTCTAAACTTTCAGGTTGCTTAGCACGTCTTTCTCTTAGGCTCTTCCAGTTTGATTTTAAAATCAAAAACAGACAAGAAACCACTATGGTAGTCAATGAAGCTTTATCTTGTTCTTTCTCTGATTGAACCAGATGCTTAGTATACTTCTATGATTGAAAACGTATCGAATAATCCCGATTCATATCCTACATTTGAGGTTGACAATAATATTTTGAATGAAGGACATCAAATGATGCTGGTGGCTGTGTACACGTATAGGGTAACGAAGAAACATTACATTTGTATCACGTGTAAAATTTAATTTATTTTTGCATAGCGCGCTTTCAGCTCTTTAGACATAGAGCCATCATCAGTGCTTAATCTAAAATACATATTCAAATCACAACCAATAGTGCTAAATTACAAAGTGAAATTCATGTTGAGAAAGTTAACAATACTAATATATGAATTTAATTTAAAGGTGATACAAAAAGGTTTTTAATATTAGAAATTTAATAATAAAAATGATTTTAATTACATTGAAGTTACCATTATTTAAATTTAGTAAGTGAAAGGTTGACTAAGTTCTTATAAATGAAAGTTTTTTTACTTTAAAGATAAGAAGGTTGATAAAAAATACGTACTGTCAGATTATATATAACAAAATTTCCTGGCTTCATCGCCTCCATTAATATTGAAACAGGTTAATAATTTTTTTTATTTTATATTTACATTACACCAACTTGGACATCACATTTAAAATCGAATTTTACTTCCAAAGAATTATTTTATTCTCTTAAACGCCCGCCATGTTGGAACCTCTACAGGTGGTTGTGTCGGTTTGACTGACAAATACAAGAACTTCAACTGTCAATTGGGTTTGTTCGATTGTTTGTGAATGCTCTGTTCAATTTGAGAGATCAAATGCAAAAATTAATATTTATTTAACTTCAGAAAAGTAGTTGTAAACAACAATTAAATCAGTTAGGTGTAATATTTTATTTAATTTAGTAATTGTAATGAATGATTAGCAATTTAATCAAGATATTTAAAATTATTCAGAAGGTTAGGTTGAGAAAACAAACAAATTAGAATTTTCCTCGTGTTGGAAGGGTGAGATCTAATGATGTATTCACACTATATTTTAAGGCAACACAAAAAACATGCTCATGATTTAATATCATGGTCCTGAAGCAGGTTCTAATGTATTGTCTCTAAACTAACCTATTTTAGCAAGCGTTATTGGTCTAGTGACAAGCAGGTTAGGACATTATCATTATTGAGGGTTACATGAGTTGACGATACCCTTACATCGTCAACTCATGTAACCCTCAATAATGATAATGTCCTAACCTGCTTGTCACTAGACCAATAACGCTTGCTAAAATAGGTTAGTTTAGAGACAATACATTAGAACCTGCTTCAGGACCATGATATTAAATCATGAGCATGTTTTTTGTGTTGCCTTAAAATATAGTGTGAATACATCATTAGATCTCACCCTTCCAACATGAGGAAAATTCTAATTTGTTTGTTCTCTCAACCTAACCTTCTGAATAATTTTAAATATCTTGATTAAATTGCTAATCATTCATTACAATTACTAAATTAAATAAAATATTACACCTAACTGATTTAACATGATTTAACAATCGAACAAACCCAATTGACAGTTGAAGTTCTTGTATTTGTCAGTCAAACCGACACAACCACCTGTAGAGGTTCCAACATAGCGGGCGTTTAAGAAAATAAAATAATTCTTTGGAAGTAAAATTCGATTTTAAATGTGATGTCCAAGTTGGTGTAATGTAAATATAAAATAAAAAAAATAATTAACCTGTTTCAATATTAATGGAGGCGATGAAGCCAGGAAATTTTGTTATATATAATCTGACAGTACGTATTTTTTATCAACCTTCTTATCTTTAAAGTAAAAAAACTTTCATTTATAAGAACTTAGTCAACCTTTCACTTACTAAATTTAAATAATGGTAACTTCAATGTAATTAAAATCATTTTTATTATTAAATTTCTAATATTAAAAACCTTTTTGTATCACCTTTAAATTAAATTCATATATTAGTATTGTTAACTTTCTCAACATGAATTTCACTTTGTAATTTAGCACTATTGGTTGTGATTTGAATATGTATTTTAGATTAAGCACTGCTGATGGCTCTATGTCTAAAGAGCTGAAAGCGCGCTATGCAAAAATAAATTAAATTTTACACGTGATACAAATGTAATGTTTCTTCGTTATTAATATTTTGTACAAACATATTTTATCGTCTAATTCAATGTCTAGTAACTTATTATTATTTTCCTGTAGTCCAACTGGAAAAAATGTAGATTAATTACATCCATTGCCAGAATCACATCTTCTTCAATGTCAGCTACGATTATCGTATGCGTGAACTTTTCTGCACCAATTCCCAATTGAATTTGTGTCTCTCCGTGAACTTTTTGGTACTCTCACCTGTGGCGGTCCGCAGTATCGTTGGTTATTTTATTATCTCTGACAGTATAATGATTCTAGTTGCTCCAGTGTCCACCAGATGAGGATATTTCTTGCCTTTCACTTCGCCTTCCATAAAAACACTATCGTTACGACATCTAAGAGAGGCTATAGGTATAAAAGGCTCTTTGGAATGACCCTGGGTCGGTGCTGCCTCATCGTTAGTTCTGGGTACGATTTAATTCATGGTGCAGCTTCGTTACACTTACTCATTTAATTTGCACTGTATAATATTTAGACGACACCATTACTGTTAGACACGTGTTTGTGACAGTATTAGTAGGCAATGATTGATAAAATTTATTTTGAATACTAAGTGATAATAGTAATTTATGCAACAAGTGCATAAAGTGGTACACTTTTTCACGAATGGAAAAAGTTGACAGTAAATTCCATGAGTGAAAGAAGACACTTTATGCACATGTTGCATACATTACTTTTTCTACAGCCCTATACAAAAAAAATAAAATTGAAATAGAAATTTGGGACATTTTAATTAAGCTCCTTCGGTAAATTACAATTATACGTATTCCAAGTTTCATGAAAGTCCATCCTCGATGCCCAGCCAAGATTCATTGTGTTGGCTTATGGGAAGCGTGAAATAAAGTTAACGTTATGGCACTTTTTTTAACGCTTTTTTTACTTTTTTTCACTCTAACCATAAACAACCACTTTAAGCGCTGCAAACCGATGAAATACAAGGTACTTTAATGATAGAACGTAGAAAAAATAAATTACCTTATGTATTTACGATGCCGGCAATGATTCGGTTAATAAGATAATAACCAAGACAAGGTCGCATTTGTGGAAGCAGGTGGGCGAGATGGGTGACCATAGCAAATGATTTCGGTGTTGGTCGGTATGTATTTCCAAAAATTAAAATAATAATAATATGCAAAAATATGCAGGTTTTGATGGAATATGCACGAGGGTGTACAAATATGCAATATATGCGAATGCTATTTAGCGTTATTGAACTATAATCAATAATTAACTATATTTATATTTATGCATAAAAATATATCCGCTTTGTATAAAATCCGTCCTCTACTTATGATAAATAACACTGTGTAAAAAATATAAACGTCCACGTATTTTCACAATATTTGTAGTAGTGTACCTAGAAGCGTGTATAAAGAGAAGGTATAGTAATTAAGATAGGTCCAGTTGATGTTATATATTTATTCAATAGAGCTACAAGTGAATTGAAGCAACTGAATTAGAGAGTGAAACATTTGCTTAAATTACATCCAAGTTGTATGCATGACCAGTCTCAGGAGAGAAGTATCGCTTAAGTGAACTTAGAAGGTTTCCAAAAAGATATAAATGTGAATAAAAGGCAGCGAGAGAAGACCCGGGAAAAAGGGGAGTTTGAGCTGCGCCTCTGTGGGGGCAATAAACGTAATTGCCAGTCGGTATTCGTATTGAGAGGCTCAAAAATAAAAAAATGTTCTATTGTTATATATCAGAAAGTGGTTCAGAACTTTTAGATGACCGGCAAAAAAGCATTCCACATGAATGTGATCTTGTGTTTGTTCATACATAGCTAAGTTAACATGTATAAATTTGAATGAGGAACTATATGTATAGGTCCTATATAAAAATTTGATGCTTCCAAATAATAGGATATCAGATGTGATGAGATTCCAGAGAGAAAAGTTTTCAGAACTAAATAAAAATTCACTGAAAACTGCAAATTCTACAAAAATGCAAATTTCATCTTGAGAAACGCTTGTACCAAAATTCTTCCGGTTGATAGCAAATAAAGCCCCCTTAGATTACTAATAAAAGGCATAATGGGATAAGAGAGCAACAAAAGCGTTATCTTAGCTCTACTCACAATCATTCAGAATTGTTGCAGTTGAGGTTAGATTTGTTATAACGGTTTCCAATCTCGCATATATTTTTTCAAAGCTTTGCTACACCCTACAACTTTTCAATAAATGCTACGGTAAGTCAGAAAATGACTCCAATAATCTACTTTAACGGAATAAAAAAATAAAAAAAGAATTCTCCCTTCATTTTTACTGGCAGCAGGTATTAGAACTTCCAGTTCCATTATAAGTTTTATGAAAAATATGGTGAATGACACGGAATAAAATATAATTTCAGACTTCGGTTGATGCCAGAACTTGATTCGCTTGAGCGGGCAACCCTCGCCCTTGTCTGAAATTGTTTCATCCCTTGTCAAACAATTTACCATTTAGTTAGTAAGCAGAAATCAAAATATATTTATACCATCACAATTTCTAATATTCACATTTTTTTTCAGGTAAGATATTAGAATACGCATCAGATCGAATTACAGGTAAGAAATCAAATTGTTTCCTTCCGAATATAATTTCTAAGATTGATGTTTTATACATAATACGGAGTATAAACATGTTTATTTGAACAGCCAATGTATAATTCAAATTATAAGATGCTTACACGATATTTGATTATTCATAATTAAGCTACTTACCAAGTGATTTTAGTAACAATATTCTGCTTATTACGGAGTGACTTCTTCATTATTCTATTAGTCGGAACATGATACGATCCGCTTCAAATGGGTGTTCACATTGTACACTTCTTTCATTATCGCATATCATAGGCGTAATTTTCCGACTACAATTGTAATTTTTTATGCTGCTAATATTTTCAATTTCAATTTGAGAAGACTCTTCAATTTTTGATAAATTATTTCATCATTTATGATTCAAAGATATCATTTCCGACTGAGGGTTTTTTGTTGTTGGCTCATTGTGAACGTTTGTCGTGTAGAGAATGCGGAACAAATTCGGGCAACGGTCAGTAGCGTGCAGCGGTCAGAAATGTTTTTCAGGTAGTTGAAATTCTATGGGTCAATAGCGCGCGGTATAGAATCGGTAAACCGGTCAATTGCGCGAACGGTTCCTTTAGAGAAATATGCTCGTCTATACACTAACATATTATAAACAATTTTTTTAACACGTAATCTGCCATGAGAAAACACCTGAAAAGAAAACTAAATAAAATAGCGATTATAAGATATATTTTTTTTATTTTTCCGCGAAATTAAAACAAACACTTTTAATAAAATTAAATCTTTCAATATGGTTATTTACATATAGATTAATTAAATTTGTTACATAATCTTTGCGTTTTTTATACCTAATATTATTACAAGCTTTAGGCAAATGTACACTATTTATTTTAATATATGTATTAATTTGTACATCTTTTAAAACATTAATAAATTTAAAAATATCTGGATGCGCTACATAAAAACTGGAGTTAAAATGACTGTGGAATAATTCACAAGCATTTGTTGTACGTTCTTTATCACTATTACAAGAAGCCCACATTTTTGGAGGAAAAACGGATTCATCTGATACATAATTATCAACTAAATAATCAGCATATTCAATTGGTTCAGCATTCTGAGGTATATCTGAGTAAAGGTCTTCTACAAAACAATCCCCTTCTTCGTTAGGATTTAGAAATAATAATCCAAAAGTGTAATGGAACCAAAGATCTATTGCTGAATTAGAGTCCCTGTACTCAGATACCAACCCAACATTTCGAATTTTACGATACCAGTACTGGGTCAAATGAAACCTACATCCTATTATATTTTCTTAACTCCAACGTGTATCGCTTTTTCAAAATCACTAACGATTTCTTTGGGCTCCAAAACAACACCTCTTCTGATTTATCCACAGAAATCGAAGCTGGACATCCTCGCTTTGTACAGCGATATGAAACACCTAATATAGTTCCTCTATCTTTGCGAAGAGTATAACTTTTAACTATTAAACATTTTTATCCGCGCTCACTTAACATGGTCTCGATTTCGGTATACTTTACACGTAAACTTCTTCTGAATAATGTAAGTGAGTAAATGTAGTTTAATGTGTACAATCATAAGACTGAAAGACCTGCCCACCCCCTGCTATTAGGGACAGGTACTAATATCATGTCCGCGCGCAATCAACCTGTCCCTTTTAGATCCCTTTTATAACCTGTAAGGATTAAACTGACCGCTGCGCGCTATCGGCATACCCCCACAAATTCATGTTTAAAATTCATTTGGATGGCTTATGAACTGGGTAGTCCTATATTCGGGGGTAACATTTACATTTGTTATTGTGGCCGAATTCTTTTCACCACGTTCCAGTGATGTACAAGGTTATTGGTTATAATTTGAACACCCCTTTATTTCTCTTACGTATACATATAAATTAATTTCAATAAAATATACTTTGCACACCAGTAGGGTTTTTGCATTACGGAGTATAACCTCCTAAGTCCCGCAATATTTTTTTGATTATATATATTTTTTGGGGCTTTCCTGTCAGCTGGTGTCTGTTCCAAGAACAAACAATATTTCGAAATGAGACCAATATAATACTACTGTGATTGTTTTGATTATTATGTATCTTAATAAATTCATTGTTTTATCTTTATTTCAAAAGTTTCCCATGCTATATCTGATCAGTCGATATTATCTAATTAATTTCTCAACTTTCTACTCTTGCTCTCAATAGGCTAGAGTTCAAATCAATATTACCACTATTGAAATTGATATAAATTATCATATTTTCTTTGTGTTATTTTATCTATGATCCGAATTGACTGTTGTTTCTTTTTTTAATTAAATTACTTTTATTGCAGGTTAGAATTCGGTCATATAAAAGAATCTCGATTATTAAATTTCATTTTATCAATTTTTTTATATATAAAATTTCAATAATATCATACATCCCTCATACTATGTATGCCATTTGTAATTTTTATTCATCCTTCGTTTTCTAAATTTTGTTTCATTCTCGTCTCTTACTACTCGATTCTCTGTTTCTTTTCTACATTTTTCTCGTTGTCATATTTCATTTTCTCTCCTGAATTCTATTCCCTTGACAATTTTTGCTTCTCTAACACCACTTTCTAATTCCCGTATTTTCTATATATTTTTTGTTGAGCTTCGTTCATCAATTCCTTCACATTGATTCCAATTTCTTATTTTCTGTTATCTATATCCTTGATTTCCTTCTCCATTTTATATCTATTCTCTTCCATATTTTCACTTAAATTTGTTTGAACCATTTCCATGTTTTGATCCAAATTGTCCAGTTCATGTTAATTTTGTTGTATCTTATCATGCATTTGCTCCTTCCAAACTCTATCTATTTGTTTCACTAAATCTGATAGTGTCTCCGTGCGTTCATCTTCAATTTCTGTTTCAACATTTACTGCATTCTCTTGAATCTGCAATCTTGAATCTTGATCCTATTGCTTATTTTTCATTTTTGTATGTTCGATACTCATTCTCATACGTACTTACAATTTCCTAGTATTTTCCTCAATTCTATTTTCCATACTATGCATATTCTATCTGGTATCCTCTGTTATACCTTGTTGTATACTTTTCTCACACTTTGCATATTGTTTTCAATAAACTACATCAACATAATTATTTGATATTCCATACTATTACTTTTTTCTGTTTCTCGCAATGTTGCTTCCCATGGTTCACCACTATTTCTCATGTCAGCTGCTCCCTCCAAACCTACTCTCTCTCTATCCATTCATCAAATCCATTTTCCTCACTTACACCTTTTCAACTTGTATTCAACTTATTAACTAATTTCTTCTAAAACCTACGAATCTGACTTTTCGCTGCCCCACATTGGACGCCTATGGTGATGGTTTTGATTATTATGTAGGTATTCTAATAAATTCATTTTTTTTATTTCAAAACTTTCTTTTGCTATATAAGATCAACCAATATGATTTGATAAATTTCTTGACTTTCTATTCTTCCTCTCAATAAGGTAGAGTTACAATCCTTTATAAGTGTGAAATCACAATTAATATTTTTAAAAACTTTTATTTTAAATCAATTTACATTATTTAGATGTTTTCACTATGAAATATAAAGTCATTCTCCCTGATTTAATTGTGATTAACGATAACGCAAGTTCGTGTTGCTGAAACAGCAGCATAACG
Organism: Galeruca laticollis; assembly: GCA_963921935.1. NCBI lineage: Eukaryota > Metazoa > Arthropoda > Insecta > Coleoptera > Chrysomelidae > Galeruca > Galeruca laticollis. The sequence continues at coordinate 273,372,426 of OY998175.1, read as the reverse complement.
ACCTTGTTGAAATAAAACAATAAAACATAACAATTTCGCTTATACAGGTAAATTCACATTCCATAACTCTTCCCTCCTCAAATGGAACTCAAGGGCGTAAGGGTGGTGGAGCTACTTAAGTGATGTCTCCTGGTGGTCTTCTTTCTTGTGCAAAGATTCAGTATGAGATCTCTCTTCTTAAATGTGTATAAACTTCAAAATAATAATATTATTATCATGATGCTACTAAGTCCATATTTGGAAATGTTTTGGTGAAGTCGAATTTCTTCTAACGGGACTTCATCTTTTTCTTGAAGGGCCATTTGATGAAGTTTGTCTAAATGTGTTTTTTCTATCTTCAACTTTTGTACGTTCATTATTGGAAAAGAGGCTTGAACAATTTCTTCTAGCATCAGAGCGTTTCCTGTTATGCTACTTTTTTCATTGGAGTATGATACAGATGAAGTTTTAATTTGACAGCTGGGTGGAACTATAAAAAGATAAGTGCCATGTAGAATCGAAATGTCACTTTCTTTGCAATTTAATTGGATCTTCATTGGTTCTGGAAAAATACCGATGTTATGGCTGTTGCTGATTTCTTCAACAACTTGGAACATTGTCTGGACAGGAACTTGTTTGCAATTATGAGTGTCGCTGAATGAGAGCAGAGATGTAATGCAATCTGACTTTTCTATTGGTTGGATTCGATTTTGTTCGCACAGGAATATTGACTGAAGATTTGTACATTCTTCTTCTTGGTATTGGTATAAATTGTTGCTCAATATAAGGAAAGGTAATTGAGGAATAATAATTGTTTGGTTTATATTTGGAACGGAATATAGATAATAATGATCAAAGGAGTCTGGGTGAACCAGAGGAAAATCTATATAGAAAATTAACTTATTATGTGAATAAGCTACTTCTGTTTTCACTGCCTTATAGAAATTTAAGTAGTCGTCTGCAGAAAATAATATTTGATTCTTATTGTGATATGTATGTAAATCTCTTATTATTTCTCTGAAGTTATCCGAAGAGATTAAACTAGGATGTACTGTATTTAATATGGAGAAACTTATTGAATTTTCTATATCTGCTAAAAAGCTTAAAACTAAGTCTAAACTAAATTCAATTTGATCTAAAATATCTCTTATTTCTAAGTATTGATTAGGGTTACTTCTAGTTTCGTTTAATATTAATAATTGAGAACTTCAACTTTTTGGTTCATTGTCAGTGGGAGTATCGTCATCCTGTAAAATAACGTTATTCAGTTTTCTAGGAGGTTTAAACAAAAGTTTGTGGTAAGTATTTTGGGGAGTTGTAACAGTAAGTCCTTCTGATTTGAGAATATGTTCAGGTTTGTAAGTGGGTTTTGTTTTTGCTTGTCTGTCTGTTTGTTTTTTGTAACAAATTGTACCGGGCTCGATGATAGGAGCATCAGAGCGTTTCTCGTTTCGTTTTTCGATAGTCTTTGATTTGTTTTCCAGTAAACTTTTATGTAATTTGTCATATACTGTTTTCATTGTTTCTTTGTGTTCGTTAAGTTGGTGATTAATAAGTTGTACGTCAGAATTTATATCGAAAGGGTATTTAAGTTCTAAATGTCCAAAAAGAAGGTCTATTGGCTTTTGTTTTGTCGCGGTGTGTATGGAATTATTATACCCTATAACTGAATAACTAAGTTTTACGAATGGAGTGAGCTTTGGTTTGGTTATCGAAGGAGTTCTCATATGTTCTAAGAGAGTTGAGTGAAACCTCTCGGCTATTGCATTGCTATTTGGGTTGAAAGGAAGAGCGTATAGACAATTTATTTTGTACAACTTGGCAAATTCTTTGATTAGGTTCTGACTAAATTCAGTTCCATTATCTGAAATTATATTTTCGGGTATTTTAAAGGGGGAGATAAATTTTAATAAGGATTGATACACGTGAAGAGCTGAAAGTGATGGGATGATGTAAGCTTGAGCAAATTTAGAGAAACTGTCGCAAATTGTTAATGCAATAGTTATTTCAAATTTAAAAAGATCTATATGCACAGTTTCGAATGGTTTAGTAGGTGTGGGAGATAATTGTAATTTAATTGAAGGTGGGTGTCTTCCATATTTCGCTTGTTGTTACAATTATTTATAAAATGTTTAACATCTTCATTGAATTTGGGCCAAAAATATCCATTTTTCAGTTCTTCAATAGTTACATTTATGCCTCTGTGATTTGTTATGCCTTTGTGACAAGTTTTTATCAGATTCTGTTGCCTGTTTTGATTGATTATATCAAAAAGGAGAATTTTCGACTTAAGTAATTTGTAAGCAGAATGTTTGAATATTTCTGGTATGAATCTACACATATTTTTATAGAGAGTTTCGTTGTCATCATTTTGAAAGAAAAATGCGTATTGTTTCTTAGGAACGCCATATTCTTTGAGGAATGTTATGATTTGAGATTTAAAAGAGTCGTTAGTAACATATAATTGCCATCTAGTTCTAACATTTTTATCAAAAAGCTTTTTTATTTCTTGACGAGGGTTTTTATCTACTTTTATTATAACAATTTGATTAAGAAAATTATTTACAGGTCTATCTGTAATGTGTTTTACTAAAATTGGGTCTTCTTGGTTTGTATGAATTGTTTCAATGTCATTATCAGGATCTGGATCTATTTGGTCGATCATAGAGGAATTGTCCAAACCGGGAGGTTGGTTAACGTTTTCGTTAAATTCTTTCATGTATTGAAGAAATGGTATAGAGTCAACAGGGTAAATTTCTATTCTACTTCAGGCGCCTGCGTTGCTATTTGATTTACCTTTTTTGTATACAATTTGATAATCGAACTCTCCTAGTTTCAGTCTCCAGCGGACTAATCGAGAATTTTGTTCTTTTAAGGACATTAACCACTGCAAGGGTTTGTGATACGTAACAATTTTGAATTTTCTGCCAAAAATATAAGGTCTAAAATATTTTGTAGCGTAAACTATGGCTGAAAGTTCCTTTTCTATTGTAGAATAAGATGTTTCTGCATCATTAAGTGTCCGTGAAGCAAAAGCAATAGGATTATCTTGACCGATTGGTCCTTGTGATAAAATTGCGCCGATAGCAACATTGCTAGCATCTGTAGTTACAATAAATTCTTTATTAAAATCGGGATAAGCTAAAATTGGTTGATTTGTAAGTAAAGCTTCACAATCTTCGAAAGTTTTGATGTATAAAGGATCGTTTATATTTTTTTAGCGCCTTTCTTTAAACATAATGTAAAAGGTTTAGTTATTTTTGCGAAATTATTAATAAATTTACGATTTTATTTCGCGAACAGTTTTTGGAATCGGTTATTTTGGATGGCTTTAATTTTTTCTGGATTCGGTTTTATACCGTCTGGTGTAACTATAGGGCCAAGAAATGCAACTTTCTTTTTTAAATACTCGGATTTGTCTAACTGAACTTTCAAGTTACTTTCTCGTAGTTTTTGAAAAATTTTCTTTCGATTAACAATGTGTTCTTGAAGGGACGTAGAGAAAACAATTATGTCGTCCATATAGACGAAGCAAATTTTATTAATAAATTCTCTCAAGACGTTGTCCATTATTCTTTGAAAAGTTGAGGGTCCGTTTTTTATTCCAAATGGCATTCGAACGTATTTATAATGTCCGTTTTCTACATTGAAAGCTGTTTTCTTTATATCATCTGGGTGCATCTCTATTTGGTGGAAACCACTTGCTAAATCAAGGGTCGAGAAAAATTGACAACGGCCAAGTTTATCAAGAATGTCACTTATGTTAGGAATGGGGTAACGATCATCGATAGTTTTTTCGTTGAGTTTGCGATAGTCTACAACAATGCGCCATTTTTTCTACCAGAAGCATCGGGTTTTTTGCTAACTATCCAAATTGGACTATTATTCCTTTTTCTAGCATATCATTTATTTGTCTTCCAACTTCGGGTTTATGTATGAAAGGGTATCTGTAGGATTTTGTATAGACTGGAATTTCGTCAGTTGTTTTTATATGGTGCTTGACTTGATTAATAAAAGTTAAAGGAGAGTTTTCTTTGTAAAATATATCTGAATATTTTCTACAAAGTTTGATAATATGAAATTTTTCTTCTTCATTTGAGTGGGAAGTTCTGTCACGTCATTTGTGTTGGTATTATTGTCGGAAGAGGGTGTTACTGATACATGAAAAAATTCGTATTCATTTTCAATAAGAGCGGTTTTGATTGGTTCATATAGATAGATTTCTTCAATATTATCCGTATTGTTTATAATATCGACAGGAGCATAACCATTTTCTGCTTGGGATATTCCATCTCTAATTAAACAATTGAATAATTTGGTTGGCGGTATACCAACAATACCGTTACGAAGATCTACTGGAATTTTTACAGATTAGATAGAATTAGGTTCGATTCTGGCAAAAAATAATAATTTTCTTTTACTTTCGTAGTGTGAAAGAGGAAGTTGTGCATTATTTGTTTTAAGAAGTAAATTTTTGACATCTATTTCAACACCTAAATGTTTTAGTGTATCATAGCCGATAAGGCTATCGAAAAAATGATGAAATTTGGAAATACAAAAATTTATTGTTTGATTTACATTGAATTCTGAAAATGCAGTAATTTTAGCACAATAATCTCTGGTCGTCGTTTGGAATAAAGAGCAAATAGTAAAAGGCTCTTTCACGATATATTCGGAAAAATAATTTTCGGCAATTTCAGGATTAATGAATGATCTAGTAGCACATGTGTCGATTAGAAGTATCAAAGGTGGGTTATCAATTTTTATATAAGGAAGGTCTGTTCTATCATAGTTAGAATGTAATTCTATGTGGTTGTTGGATTTGAGGCTGTTTCGTGAAAATTTTCTTGTTGAGGGTTGTCACAAGTTTCGTTATTTGTATTATCTAAAGTTTTTTCGTTATTATAATGGAGATATTGGTTATCTTCTTGTTGTAAATTGGATGAATTGAAATCGTAATAATTTTCTTCTCAGTTTTGGGGAATATCATAAGGATTTTGGGGCATGTCATATGGATTTTGGGGCATGTCGTACGAATTTTGGGAATTATCTAAATTGTATAATTCTTCCGATATGAAATTTCGCTGAGGTGGTGCTGGATGTCGATATGCAGATGTGGATGGGCGATTTATAGAATAATTTGAAATTCTACTCATAGGAATGGCTCTCTAAAAGTTATTTGATGGTTTTCTAAAAGTGTTGTTCGATATTCCGCTCATAGGAGTGGATCTTTGTTGTGAAGTTTGAGGGTTTGGCCTCAAGACATTTTGATTTCTTTGAGGGCCAAAAACTTGACGATTAGTGAAGTATTTTTGATTTGGGGGCGGACGTGGTTGTATATTAATTGGGCCACGGGGAAAGTGGTTAGGATTTTGGAAATTAGATTGTGGTACGTTCAACTGGAAATTGGGATAATTATTGTGAGAGTTTTGTCTTTGTACAGGTCTCGTTCTAGAATTATCAAAATTTTGTCTTTGTAAATATCTTATATTATTTTCTGAAACTATTTGTTGTCTATCTTCTGCTATCGATTTGGGTTTCATAGCACGAATAGTTGAACCTAATGGTTCTTTTAAACCGCACAAAAATATTTGAGGAGCATGAGTATCATAGAAAGTCTTTTTGATTCTAATAGCGTCTCCAGTCTCGTGAAGATCGACATAATTATGTAATGAACGTAAATTTGACATAACTCCAGTATAAAAATGTAAAGGATTTTCAGTGTTACATTGTCTTAACTGGTCTAAATCGAAAAGTGAACCATTTTCATCGCGTTGATCACCAAAATGTGCAATTAAAGCTTCTTTAACAGAATTCCAACTTTCATCTATACAAACACTATAAACTTCTTTAGCATCGCCTACTAATTTTGATTAAATTCCATATATAAGACTTATATTTTGAACGCAATTTGTGTTAGTAGTATCCCAATAAGTATTTATTAATGTATTACTAATATCAATAAAAGAAGATAGTTCCAAAGGATTTCCGCTAAATCTCGGGACAATATCTAAAAGTTTAGTATCAAATTTTGGAATTGGCATTGTTAAATTATTTATATTACTATTTAAATTAAAAGAATTATTAATTGAATCTTCAATAGATATATTACTAAATTCTTCTATTAAATCAAGAGATATATCGTCTTCGAAATCACTAATATTAAAACTTTTCACACTAAGGCAATTTTCGTCGATAGATAATGCAATAGGTGAGGAGAATGACATAAAATTGAAGGAATGAGCAACTTACAGTAATATGGTTAACTTCATTTCTTCTTTTCTTCTAAAAATTCACGTTTTTCTTTCTTTTTACTGCGTAGATTTTCCTTTTCACTGAACTAATGGTTGATACCAAAGGGTTATTTACTATAAAATCCCTTTCAGTACCCTACTGACTTGACTGCGCCACTTTATAAGTTTGAAATCACAATTAATATTTTTAAAAACTTTTATTTTGAATTAATTTACAATATTTAGATGTTTTCACTATAAAATATTGAGTCATTTTCCCTGATTTAATTGTGATTAACAATAACGAAAGTTGGTGTTGCTGAAACAGCAGCATAACAACCTCGTTGAAATAAAACAATAAAACATAACAAGTTCGCTTATACAGGTAAATTCACATTCCATAACTAATCCTTATTACTACTATTCAAATTTAGATAAATTATCATATTCCCTTTGCATTATTCTGTCTTTGATACAAATTGATAGCTTTTTCTTTTTTAAATGAAATTACTCTCAATGGAGGTTAGTATTCGGTCTGAAAATATCTTATGATACTCATTTATTTACAATATCTATTACTCTCCAATTAAAAATTGCATTCTTCTTTTAAAAGTTTACAACTTAAATATATGAAATGTGATTACAAAAATTATAAATTTATCTAAGGGAAAGGGGGGTGATATCGCGTAGTGAGGCAATATTGTGCACCACAAAATAGAAGAGACGAAGAGCGAGAAGTGAAATCTGACAACGCGTACGTTGTTACTTATCGTTAAGCACTATGTTGAACTGGTGTCGGCTCGCTTGGAGTATTCAGTTGACCGCAGTAAATCGCAGTGTACGTACACATGTTTTCCTTATAATTTTCAGTAGTTAAGAAATAAGCGAGGTAAGTGTACTTTATACAGTCATCGATCTTTCCTATATACAAATATTTTCTAGCATATTTCGAGGACCTATCCTTATGTTTGTTTTCTATTTTCATGCGTCAACAACGGAATTTTGGTTAGAAAAGCAAACCAAGGTCGATATGGGGTAATATTGCGCAGTACGCGATATTACCACACACTGCGCTATATTGCCCTATTATTGACTTAAACATGTTTCCTAATTTCAGATGGTCAGACACTATCAAAGAAAGACTCAATGACAGATCTGGCCCATTGAACAGCGCAATAATGGTTTAAATGTTATACGATCAGGTGCTAAAATACGCGAGGCTGCAATAAATTTCGGCATTTCTGAATCAACACTGCGCCACCATCTGAAACATGGATCAGAAGTTGACCGCTTGGAGGGGAAACCTCTTTTTTTGAAACCACAAGAAAAAGAGTTAGCAAATCACGTCATGAAGTTGGCAAATTTATTCTATGGCGTAACTCTACGGGAGCTGAGAAAAATAGCTTTTGACTTCGCAGAAGCTAATCACCTACCTCATAAGTTCAACAAGGAATCTGGGCTAGCAGGAAAAGATTGGCTGTCGTGCTTTATAAAGAGAAATTCCGAGCTGAGACTTCGACAACCAGAATGCACAAGTCTCAATCGTATATCCTCATTCAATTCTGAAGCTGTAGGAATTTTTTTCAAAAACCTAGAAAAACTATTGACCAAGTTCAAATTTCAGAGTAATCGAATTTTTAATGTCGACGAATCTGGTATAACCTCTGTCTGGAAAAGTTGATGTGAAAAGGGAACAGAAACCAGTCGGCGTTGCCATTTCAGCTGAACGAGGTCAAACGATTACCATCTTATGCGCTGTCATTGCAGCAGGGACATACGTTCCCCCAATGATAATTTATCCGCTAAAACGGATGTCGCCTCAATTAGAAAAAGGCGGCCCAATAGGGCACATTTATTCCTGTTCTGACAATGGGTGGTCAAATGATGATTCATTTCTAAGGTGTATAAAACATTTTGAAAGTTATGTGAAAGCTACGGAAGCTGACCCGATTTTACTTATACTTAACAACCATGCAAGTCACATTGTAACATATGTTCTCCCCCGGCTTGGGACTCTTCCTCAGGTTTGTGGTATTCTACTTCAGTTAATGTATCTTTATAGCAATCACTGGGATGAGGTGAACAATCGATATTAAATTGGACGCCACCAGCGTTTTAAGCGATACTTAAATTAAACAAAATAACTAAAAAGGTTAAAAGCTGGAAAACCATATATTTACTTTAACTTAACAAAACGAAATACTTAAAATATTCTAACGCGATGGTCCAAGTTAATATAAGTTGCTGAAAATCAAATATAAAATGTTCAGCAAATTATATTGATTAATAACTCAATAGATAATGCACATTAACTGCATATCCAAAATACAAGACGAATACGAACGCCGTTATACAATAAAAATCTCCAATTCTAGATTTCTATTAATTGAATATAAGACAAAGGAACTTATCTTGGAGAGGTTCTGGAATTTTTCAGCTGTCAGCTAGATCCTAGTCGATGGAGATGGGGTGCTGAATCCATCCCGGCCGGTTTCCTGTTGTCTCTAGTGGTGTTGTCGCTTTATAGGGCCTACCCAGGGGCTGCAGAGCTGAGGTAAGAAAAAAGAGTAAGAATCAAGGAAAAACTCTTGGAAGGAAGGAATGAATAGAACAGATAGGAAGCGTATGCTTAAACACATAAAAAACTGAATCTAGTTTTTAGAATAAAACTAACAGAAGTCCGTTCTATCATATTCGCTTTGTTCCCTAAATAAACAGAAAATGCGGAATTATGAAGCTAAAAAAAATGAAAAGAAATTATTGAAAACTTGCTTGAAAAAGAATATAAAATGTTTCTTTTTCACAATGAAAAATAATTAAACATACAAAATTCATCAAACGCCAGCCCATATTATAATTTTAAATCAAACAGTATAAACATCGGGAAAAATATTTCAAAAATCTAACTCACCAGCAAATATGTGAAACCACAACGATGTAGGTACTAACTCATGAATATTACTGATAGGGAGACTTTTCCAATGTACGATATCGTTTAAATACACGAAATTTGGAAGAGAAACAAGTTTTTTAATTTCGAAACATTAGTACGACGAAATTAAAATACTATAGTCCGATAGAAATTGTAACAGGCGATCGGCTTGTTACAACATTTAGTTGCAAATTTATATTTTTTTCAGAGAGAATCATATCGTATCCCTCACACATCAAATCACCTCCAGCCTCTTGACCTTACGTTTTTTGGACCAGTAAAAAAAGTTCTGTTTGCTGTGTATGACTGTCATATGATTTCTACTGCTCACGAAAGGATCACTGTTTATGACGTGGCTCGTTCATTCAATCAAGCATACATGAAGGTTGCAACTATAGAAAAGGGAGTCTCAGGACCCAAAGCTACTGGGATATTTGCTTTTAACCCAGAAAAGTTTAGTGAAGAGGATTTTGCAGCAGCTGAGGAATTTCGAGAATTTGTCTTGGACCCGGAAGAACGTGGGAGAAGCTTTAATCCAGCTCCCCCACACACTTCCTCGATATCTGTAGATGCTTTGAAAGCAACCTCTGCAGATGCTTAGAAGCCACCTACACCAACGTCTACATCTGTTGTATCCACACCATCGACATCAAAGCAAATTCACAATCACATCCAGGTGTCAAAATATCGGATCTTGTCCCGATTCCCAAGAAAGTTGTTAAGGCAGTGACCAAAAGAAAAACATCAACAAAGCAACAATCCGAAATTTGGACTTCCACACCAATGAAGGCTACTCTCCTGGAAAAATAAGCTAAGCGAAACCAGAAAAATGAAAAACAAAACAAAAACCTCAAGCAAAAAGTGAGTGCAGGTGTAGAAGTATAGAAAAGAATAAAATAGAAAGTGAAATGCGATAAAGAAGACACGTCTGATGATAATTCTGATTCATCCTTCAAAGAAGATCTTTCTGATGACAACAACTCAGACTACAATAAATTTGCTAGTCAAGAGAAGCCTTTTGTAGCCAACGAAATATGTGGGATATGTGATGAATTCGGGAAGAATAGGTAGTTTTGGGTCCGTTGCGTAAAATGTGCAGTATGGGCTCATTCAGAATGTTCTGGTTGGGAGTCTGCAGCAGGACACACATGCGATGATTGTCGACTAAGGTTAGGCGCCGATAAAAAAGAAGAATCGATACGTCGTTTATTTTAGTTTTGAGTTTAGATAAGAGAATATCCGATATACAACTATGGTAACAAGATTTATTTTTCGCTTTTGTTCCAAAATTTCCTTTATCACACTTCGCGACATAACCCCACATGATGTGCGATATTTCCCGACATATAGGATGGGGAAATATCGCGAAGTGAAACTGGAGCAATTTTACCTTTTTTCGTGTAACTGATTTTTTTTATTAAATAACACATATGCTATCATTAAATAAACTCATTGTATTAAAATTTTCTCTAAATTTAGAGCACTTTACAATAAAAAATCTAAATTCAATAAATGATTAGGCTTAGGTGCGCCGTATTACCCCACTTTCCTCTACGTATTGACAGCTTTTCTAATAACAACCAAATTAATTATATTTTTCAATTTTTAACTATGAATGCCATTCAATTCAATTAAATCGCCAAACAAATCAATGTGATCTCAAATAGTACATTATGAAATTAGTTCATAACGTAAGGGATTATCGCAGGAGTGATATTGGTGTATGAACGCAGCGAATGCAACATAAAAAGACTATCATAATCCCACATTAAGGACGAATTCTAAAACGATATTTTATAGGTGACTAGCGTTTCAATTTAATAATCCTGGTAGGATTATTAAAAAATAAATATTTTAATTCATTTCATTCAAAAATATTAAACTGTTCAAAAGCAATCGTTGAACGATCGCGTGTGGTTACGACAACGACGTCAAACAATTTAATCGATTTAACAAAAAATGAATTTCGAAGAAAATACTAATTTATTCTACGAAATTCTTAACAAAACTGAACAAGCTGAATTAATTCTAATTCCCAAGAATTCTGAATTTGCTTATAAGTTAGAACTTATGTTGCGGACTAAAGAAGATATTGATATCAGTAAGTTTTTTTATCTTACTGCATTTTTCAAAAATCGTATTGTTGGTTATTTGCCAGAAAAATCACCAGTTTTTTTAAAGGAACAGTTAATAGATTTTATTGGCAAGGCACCAGACGTTCAATTAGTCCATTGAAAAGTTACATTTGGGGTTGCATTTTTCAGAGGACGCAATTTTATTTTTTTGATATGTAGGGGGGTCAGTGTAAAGCTAAAACTAAGTTTGTGGGGTCGCCAACCTTGTCTCACGGCCGCCATCTTGAAAATAGGGGTTGAAATAGTTTTTACGATATATCTCTTAAACTATTAATTTGATGAGAAAAATTTGTTGAAAATTAAATTCTCTACAACTTTAGTCCAGTAACTTTTCATGGCAGAACTATGAATAAAAAAGTTATAGGCAAAAATGTTCAGAAATTCCAGAAAAAAATTTATATTTTCCAATATAACTTTTTTTTTATCATTTTACGAAAAAATGATATTTGACCATTTTTGTAGATCGTTTGTTGGGGATCAACTTTTATGAACAACATTTTTTCAGTAAGTCAATAGTTAAGGTTTTACAGCGCTCCGAAATGAGTACTATTTTTCAGTACTCTTAACTATACCTATATCATACGTGTGTACTAATAATGTGTTATCAGTTTTTTTTTTTATTTATTTTGTTGTTATAATTTTTTTAATTATAAATTTTGCAATATTATTAACAATTAATTATTGACTCTTTTCCTCACCACCCACGAGGTAGAGTCTGGAGGCGCGTTTTTTTTACGTGGTATCCCCAATAGGCATAATCCACGGTGATTTTCTAAATTAGAACTACTCCGTCCTCAGTCTTTACGATGAACCAGGCTGCAGCTCAGCATCTGATCGGCTTTCTGAATTAAATATCAGTGAGAGAACTGGAGAAAGAAGGGGTGTTAATGTCGGCAGTTCATCATCAAAGTCATTATCATTTATTTATTCTGAGAGTTCCATTACGTTGCTGCAAGTCTCTCCAGAACAATGGAAGCACACTGCAGAACATTTCAGCCCTGCTTCTCGACATCCACACATCGATCCACAGTTTCCTTTGCATTTGCGAAAGATCAATTTTAGAAGCTCAGGGGGTGCTGGAGCTTTAGAGTTCTGCACTGGCATCAATAATTTTCCACATTTTTTCGAGCCCCAGGCTTCAGGATCATTATAATTACCAAGCCACGACTGGACCTGATGGTAGACTCTGAAAGTATGAAAGCGAGCTGTGTCTTGTGTCGGAGGAAGTGAAGATAAGTTAAATCTACTTTTTGTCACTGCTTTTGCGAATTGTTTGTATCTAAAGCTGTCAAGAGAATTATTATCTTTATTACCGCCGTATAAAGAGATAAAAAAACGTTCTCCAATTACAGTGAGCAGAGCAGGGTCAACTCTCTTGTTGAGAAACAAAGCCGTTCCAATTGCAAACTCTAAATGTTTTTCCAGGGTATTCACAAATTTCATTTTACCGATATTGTAAGGAGCTGAAGTTGCGTCACATCCGGAAAAAGCATGAAGAAACAGCAAGTTATCCGCAATGACATCTCCGTATATAAAATCAGACGCACAATATAATTGTTCTGCTGTTCGTCCTTTTGATGGTTTTAAAAAAAATACATTTGCTTGTTGTTTACCAAGTGCTGTAAGCAATATCAGTAAGTCAATATCTTCAGCTACAATAGTTACGGTATTAACCCTCCTTTACTCGCCCGGGGTATTTTAGTACCCCACGGGCATATCCTATGTCAATATCTTGGTGGGGGAATCGCGAAATTCCACGTCGCCTCGTGTATTCTTCAAGCATAGTGTGTAGATATCTGTGCTAGGGAGTGGTCGCTATCGAGTCACTAACTTTTACGAAATACGCTATTGAACCTCGTTGGGGTATTCAAATACCCCACGTGAGTGGTCGTGTCATATTTTTGGTAAGTGTACTATATACTATAAATCTGCTATAACTTGAACATAGGTTATTATTTATAGGTTAAAACATGACAAATCAATCCAAGGATCCAGAACAGTGGTTGAAATGGTATGAGGAACTTGACGAGGAGCCGGAGGTATATGGCGAAGAAGATCTCAACGAGTTCGAAGTTGACGCGATTGAAGTACAGGATGAACGCACAGATAGTGAGCAAGACGCAGATCCTGATTATATGGAAGATCCTCTAGCACAAGATGTTGCTGACGAATCTGCGAGTGTGTTCGAAGATCCGCTTACACAGGCTGATGATTCTGGTGAATCTACGGGTCCATACTTCATAGGAAAGGATAAACAGAGTAAGTGGAATAAAATGAAACCACCTTCTTGAAGAACAAAATCTCATAACATAGTTTTGAAAGTTCCTGGTCCAGTGGGCAATGCAAAAAATGCCAAGTCTTGTATGGAATGTTTTTATAATTTCATTGACGACACTATGTTTGCTATAATTGTGGATTGTACCAACATATATATATCGCACATTCAACAAAATTTTGCTCGAGAAAGAGACGCACAGAAAACTGATGTTTGTGAAATTAAAGCTTTTGTAGGGATTTTGTATCTTGCCGGCGTCTTGAAATCTGGTAGACAAAATGTTTTATCTTTATGGAACACGAATGGTACAGGCATTGAACATATATTTATTACAATGACATATAACCGTTTTAGATTTCTTTGTCGATGTATCAGATTTGATGATATTTCTACCAGGCAGGAGAGGCGCAATTTGGACAAGTTGGCACCTATTAGAGACATATTCGAACGTTCTGTCTCAAAGTGTCAATCTTCAGTCACACCAAGTGCGTATCTAACAATAGACGAGCAGCTTGTGGCATTCAGAGGAAGATGCCCGTTTAAACAATATATACCGAGTAAACCAAGTAAATACGGGCTGAAGGTATATGCACTCGTGGATGTGAAGACCATGTATACGTATAAGTTAGAAATGTACGCTGGAGTGCAACCCGATGGCCCATACTTCCTTAATAATAAGCCCGCCGACGTCGTCATGCGCCTCGTGTAGGATCTAAAAGGAACCGGACGCAATATTACTATGGATAACTGGTTCTCCAGTATCCCCCTGGCTTTTGAATTGCTCAGAAATAAGCTGACAATGATTGGAACTATCCGCAAAAATAAAAAGGAAATTCCTCTCGAATTTACCAATACGCGTTCTAGACCTGTACAGAGCAGCATGTTTGCGTTTAAAGACCATTGCACATTGGTTTCTTATGTACCAAAGAAATATAAGAATATCCTATTGATTTCCACAAGGCATCACGATGATGAAGTGGATGAAGCTTCTTTGAAACCAGAGATTATACTTGAATATAATCGTACAAAGTCTGGAGTGGACGTTGTAGATAAGATGTGCATTCATTATGATGTGGCTAGGAATACCAAGCGTTGGCCACTTACAGGTTTTTTCAATATACTCAATATTGCAGGAATTAATGCCATATGTTTATATGCACTGAACAATGGATTCCAAAAACCCACTAGAGAATGTTTTTTGAGGAGTATCGCTGAAGGATTAGTTCGTCCACAAATTCTGAAAAGAATATATGCCAAAAATATTCCAAGAAATATAAAGAAGCGGGGATTCCTTCTTCTAAATATCGAAGAACCATCAACAACTGCAAGAGCTCAAGATCCTGAAACACATATGCCAAAGAGGCCAAGAACGGGTAAAGGAAGGTGTTATTTGTGTCCCAGAAGTCTTGACAGAAAAACCCCAGTAAGTTGCCTCAAATGCACCAAGTGGATATGTAAGAACCACCAACAAATTGTTTGCAACAGTTGCCTGAAACATGGAGCGGATGACGATTCTGAATCGGAAAACTCAGTCAATTAATGTTTTGTTGCCATTTTTTTGAATTTTTACCTTGTGCTTCTAAATGTTTATAATTATAAATTTTTGTGATTATGAAGTTTGGTTTATTTTGTAAAGCATACAAGTAGGTGTTTTTACGTAATTTGCCATATAATAAATAACCCAAAGAACTCTTTTTTAATGTTTCCCATTAAAATAAAATTGGGGTATCAAAATACCCCACGCGAGTACTCAAGTAAAAAATGTAGGCGCGAGTAGTGAAGGGTTAAATAATGGAGATGCAGCAAGAGCAGGCCGAACGATAAGAGCGTCTGCATGTGATTCTGCTTGGTCAACAGTGAAACCCATTTCCGAGAATACAGTTTTGAGAAGTATTATAAAGTTGGATTTGTTCTTCTCACTACCAAGAAAGTAAATAAAAAAAACAATAACTGATGACACATTATTAATACACACGTATAATATAGGTATAATTAGGAATACTGAAAAATGGTACTTACTTCGGAGCGCTGTGAAACCTTAGCTATTGACTTAATGAAAAAATGTTGTTTATAAAAGATGTTCCTCCAAAATCGATCTACAAAAATGGTCTGATATCATTTTTTCGTAAAATGATAAAAAAAAGTTCGGAAAATATAAATTTTTTTCTCGAATTTCTGAACATTTTCGCTTATAACTTTTTTATTTATAGTTCTACGATAAAAAGTTACTGGACCAAATTTGTAGAGAATTAAATTTTCACCAAAACCTTTTTTTTATCAAATAAATAGTTTAAGAGATACATCGTAAAAACCATTTCAACCCTTATTTTCAAGATGGCGGCCGTGGGACAAGGGTGGCGATCCCACAAACTTGTTTTTAGCTTTTCACTGACTCCCCCTACACATCAAAAAAATTAAATTGCGTCCTCTAAAAAACGCAAGGTAAGGCCTAAAAAATGTAACATTTCAATGGACTAAATACCTACTTAGGAAGATACTATTGTTAGTTACTAACGGATTAATATAATGTTCTATAGGTCGTGACAATATTTGGTTTGTTTCGTGCTCTTCGACGAGTTGAATTTCATAATCTGTGTGCGGATGACTTTAAAGAAGAGGGCTTTGTATTTGTAGTTTATATAAAATTTGCAAAACTCATAGACCAAGGACATTTACAATAATAAATGACGATGACGATTCCTTAAATTATATAGATGTTATTAAAAACTATATGAAATTCAGACTAAATCACGTCAAAATTGAAAAGTCCTTTTTATTTTACGGTTCAAATAAATGTTGTAACCCCATAGGTAATAATACTTTTGCACAAATTCCACGTAATATTGCTATATATTTAAAATTTCCTAACGCTGATGAATTTACGGGACATTAATCTCGCAGAACATCTGCTACAATTTTGGCGGATAGTGGTGCCAATATTCGAACTCTAAGAAAACATGAAGATTGGAAAAGTGAGGCTGTTGCCGAAGGATATGTTGTAGAAAAACGATCAAATAGAAATAAAATTGCCAAGACGCTGAGTTCTTCCACGAATAGAATTGAAACCACGATTAATTAAGAAACTTCCGTTTCTACGAGAAAACTTTTTCGTCTCAATTCGGGGATTTCAATTTCGAAAAACCATGATTGTACAATTACAATTAATATTAACAAATAAGTTATTTTTTCCTGTTTAGTTGATTAATAATGTTTGGAAAAAATTGTGTTATTTTGTGCATGGGGGCCAAGAGGACTCAAGTCGCAACCTCGCAGACCCCAGCAAACCCGCGCATGAGTTAGCAACCCTTGTGCTGAGATCATCCTCTCGCTTTCGTCGAACCTAACGAAGCCTTGGAACTCGCCTCCGGTGCCGGGATTGCGCCTGGGGGAAGATCCTCACAGTCCTTAGCAGGAGGAATTGGAGCAAGTGGCACCTCCCTGCGAAACGGAACCATAAGGCCTAGCACCCTTATTAAAGACACCCAGAGAAATAGCTTGGACTAGACAGACGCAAATCTTCATCGCAGTCCCGCTATACCTCGCAGAAGGGGAAGGCAGCATTGGACCAGAGAAATAAACCTCAAACTGATGAATGCTTACTACGAAGTCATTGAAGGGGGAAGAAAAAAAACCAGGTACAGAGCACAACTTTTAGAACTATGGAAAGAAGCGTATCCAGATAAGCAATTTACCGCGCAACATCTTGCTGCATAAATATCAAACATTAAAACGTGCCGATTGATATCACTAGATGAGATGCAAGCTATAGGAGCAGAAGCTGAACGCAGGGCCAAAAACAAAAAGACCGGACGCTATCAGAAGGTCAATTGGTAGACCAGGCTTATTCCCACCAGCAGCGGCAGCACCATCTACAAATGAACCGGCTGTTCGAAGGTAAGTTGGCGAAGCACAAGAGGAGACACTACAACACCACGACTTAAATCTCCTGTGCTAAGAAGCCAACCACAACTTCGAGGGTATGTCAATGCAAGTCAGACCAAAAATATTAAGGCTTAAAATGAATGCTGAAGCAAAGAAGATCATCACTTCAATCAACACAGCGTTGTGCGCGGAATTTGATCATTCAGAAGATCTGGAGAACCTATGCCATAAGATATATTGTGCGGCTAGAGTGGCCAATATCATATAAGACAAAAAACAAGCCTTAGAAGGAAATCAAGAAACGCAAAAGCCACCCTGGGAACGGAGGATTGAAGAAAAAATCGCTAGCCATCGTAAAGAAATAGCTATTATTCACACATTCCTAAATGACCAACAGCCTAGCCAGAAGGTAAAAAAGAAAATAAGAACGTTTGCTCGAAAGGCAAAAATAAAGCCAACGGACCCGCAATACCACCAAAAGCTAGTAGAACGGTCGGAGGTCCTAAAGCAAAATATAACAACCGCGCTGGGCTGCAGGATCCAAAGATACCACAAAAGAACGCAGCGATACCAGCAAAATGAATTGTTTGATAACAACCGAATGCTGTTTTTCTGGAATAATTTTCTCGAAAAAATCACTATTAATTCAGTACCTACTTTAGTAGTTGTTACTATGGTAAGTACTGACAGTTCTGGGTTATAAAGTGCATATTCTGGCACGTATGATTCGAAGTGACGGATTATTAACGGTTTTGACATTCCTAATGACATCATTCTGATACAAGTCGCCTATAAATATGTACAGTACGTACCTTCAATAAAACAGGACGATTCAAAAATTTTAACAGCTTTGTCACTAATTTTTGTTACACCTCCAAAACCAATGTCTGTTCCTGTCTCTGGACAAACTATAGCTGGTCTCTCGTCCGATATGATCTTCTTATCAAAACACTCACTGCTTCTGAATTACGATGGACTAATTTTCCATTTGGATCCATCACACTTTTTACCCTTACATAAATTTGGTTATTGTATTTACCAAAACTGTTACTTACCAGACCCAAAATGACACCCTCTCAAAAGTTTTCAAAAATTGCTGCTTGTTTATATCATCTCTTCGTCTTTTTACTCTCTGGCAACAAATAAAAGTATGACATTTCTAGTAATTTCAAAATTATTTGATAACATCTTTAATTAACAAATATTTTATTTCTAATATATCATCTTTTCCAAATAATGTCTCAAAGTTTTATATTCCATTACATTCATTTCAATTTTAAAAATAAATACTGTCACAAATATAATTAACACTTCATAAATTGCTATGAATAATTGATATAACCTATTCATTATAAATTTTTAATACCTTCGACTCAATTCCAACCATTATTTCTGAACTTGAGTCTGTAATTTAGAAAATTCAATATTTGTCTCTCAAACTATGAAACAAATTTCTTGCTATCTACAAATCAAAATAATTTCTCATTTCTAATTACAATAATCAAAAACTTCTCAATTAATGAGTCTTCAATGTATCTGACTCCAAATAACATGCCAATAAATACACCTATCTAAAAAAACGTTTTTAAAACGTTTTAATGTTATTTTAACGTTACTAGTTGAATTTTCAACGTTGCCAAATTGACTGAATTCGAAACGATATATTCCAAACCTTTTTTCAAATTTGAAAACAACGGTTATACCGTAATGTTTATAACATGTTATATATACAACGCTTTTTTAAATTTGAAAACAACGACTTAATTGAACTCAAATGCATTTACAAAAACGCTTTCTAATCCTGTTATTTCAACGTAATATTTTCAACATTATTTATACTATTTTGCGTGATATACAATGTCATACAGTAAATGTTTATAATATGTTGTTCTCAAAACGCTTTTTTAAATTTGAAGACAACGACTCGATTGAACTGATATGCATTTACAAAAACGCTTTTTATGTCCGTTATTTCAACGTAGTATTTTTAACATCATTCATACTATTTCGGGTGATATAAATAGTTATACAGCAATGTTTTTACTACGATGTATATACAACGCTTTCTCAAATTTGAAAACAACGACTTAATTGAACTCAAATGCATTTACAAAAACGCTTTCTAATCCTGTTATTTCAACGTAATATTTTCAACATTAATTATACTATTTTGCGTTATATACAATATCATACAGTAAATGTTTATGATACGTTGTTTTCAAAACGCTTTCTAATCCCGTTATTTTGACGTAATATTTTCAACATTATTTATACTATTTTGCGTGATATACAACGTCATACAGTGAATGTTTATGATATGTTGTTTTCAAAACGCTTTTTTAAATTTGAAAACAACGACTCGTTTGAACTGATATGCAGTTACAAAAACGCTTTTTTGTCCGTTATTTCAACGTAGTATTTTTAACATTATTCACACTATTTCGCGTGATATGAATAATTATACAGCAATGTTTTTACCACGATGTATATACAACGCTTTTTCAAATTTGAAAACAACGACTTAATTGAACTCAAATGCATCTACAAAAACGCTTTAAATTCCCGTTATTTTAACGTAGTATTTTTAACATTATTTATACTATTTCACGTGATATAAACGGTTATACAGTAATGTTTTTTAACACGTTGTATATACAACGCTTTTTTAAATTTGAAACCAACGACTGAATTGAACTCATACGTATTCAAAAAAACGCTTTTTATGTCCGTTATTTCAACGTAGTATTTTTAACATTATTCATACCATTTTGCGTGATATAAACAGTTATACAGCAATGCTTTTAACTCGTTGTACATGCAACGCTTCTTTAAATTTGGAAACCACGACCCAATTGAACTCATATGCATTTATAAAAACACTTTTCAAGTCCGCCATTTTAACATAGTATTTTTAACATTATTCATACCATTTTGCGTGATCTAAAGGGTTATGCAATAAACGTTTTTAATACGCTGTAACCACAACTTTGATTTAAATGTGAAAACAACGAGTCGATTAAACTCATGTAAATTTACAAAAACTCGTTTTATGCTCGTTTTTTTAATGTAGTAGTTTTAACATAATTTTTACTATTTCGCGTGATATAGATTATCATACAGTAAATATGTTCAACATGTATTCGCGAGTTAGGTACTCCTGCATTCCCTATGTACCTAATTAACACATTTCTCCTCAATGTTTCCACTTTTACATCTAACTATATGTTATAATTTTAACGGCATTGTCTACGGCGTTCGACAGTCGTCAGTACAGCTGTGCTGTGGTCGTCAGTGTTGCCAAAGGTACTTTGATAAGAGTAGGACTGCATAAACAATAGTTATCTGTAAAACAAGTGTCACAACTCGTTTTGTAGAACGGGTGCACCAGTACTACAAAAAGTAATTGTGATAAGAGTCTTACATACTATTTTTTATAATGAACGTGCAAAAATATTTTTATTAAAAATAAAATTGTAATTAGGGATTTTTGTGCTTCTTTATTTATATTCACATATATAGACAACTGTTTCATACATAATTTGGAATTTGTGTATAATAGCGAATTATCATGCACTCCATCAGAACTTATAATTATAAATTGTTTATATTTAATATATATATATATATATATATATATATATATATGAACAAACGAACTAGGTTCACGGGTTGAACCGCGTTGGAAATTTGAAATTTCTCGACGTTTCGGCTTCCACTTTGAAGCCATTATCAAGAGAGGGGGGGGGTAGGTTATTCGTTCATTAATCTAGGAAGTGATCCGATTCCGTAGTCTCAATCTGCCTACTCTACGCAACGAATCACCCCCTACGCCTAATTCCAAGGCCTCAATCTGCCTACTCCTTGGAATTTCACCGAAAAATCACATAACAATAAAATAAATAAATAAAATAAAATAATAATAAAAATTGCTTACCAGTTAAATCACCGTAGAACACTGACACTACACTCACTACTGGCTTGAAGCCGACTGACCGAAAAGTTGTCGGGACCGTGTATTTATGGGGGACCTATTGGCGGGTATGGTCTTTTTGGCGCGCGCGGTGCGTGTGCCGCTGGCGGGAGTAGTAATAGAGATGGGACGTTCGATATCCTGCGATATTTTAGGAGGGTAATTGTTATTCTTGGCGCAGGTCATGGTGGAAGGGGGTGAGGTGGTATCGGAATGGGGCGGGTGGAGAAGATGTTTCCAGGTTGATGACAATCTTTGGCTGTCGTCCCTGGTATTTAAACAGTTTGGACGTTTTTCTATTTCGATAGCTTCTCGAATTATTCGGGACTTGAAGGAGCGGGTTGGGGCGATAGTTATGGTTTTATCGAAATTGATTGTGTGCCCTGTTTGGACACGATGTTGGGCCAAGGTGGAAGAAGGATCGGAATTTCTGACAGACAATGAGTGTTCTTTTGCTCTAACCGAGATACGTCGGTTGGTCTGACCTATGTAGGTGCGAGGACAATCTAAGCAAGGGATTTCATATACTCCATGCTGTTCATTGGGAATTTTATCCTTGACAGATCTGATAAGGTGGGAGATTTTTTGTTGGGGTTTGAAGATTGTTCGAATGCCGTGGGGTTTGAAGATTTTACTGATTCTGTCTGTCACACCTTTTATGTAAGGAAGGGATATTTTCAATTGACTGTCTAAGTCGATGGTGGAAGGTGATGGAGTGGGAGTTGAAAATTTCTGAATGCTCCTGTTGATTTGGGATTCTTTGTAACCATTTTGAATTAGAGTTTGTTTTAGGAAATTGATTTCTGATGGTCGATTGGATTCGTCAGATAGAGATATGGATCGGTATACGAGTGTGTTGATGACAGAATTGAGTTGGGCCGGATGGTGATGGGAATGGGCATTGAGAAAACGGTTGGTGTGAGTGGGTTTACGATAGATGGAGTGTGAGAAACCATTTGGTGAAAGTTTTTTAATCATAACATCAAGAAATGGTAGAGATGAGTTATCTTCCACTTCCATCGTGAATTGTATACAGGGATGTACACTGTTCAGATGGAGTAGGAAGGAACTCAAAGTATCTCTTCCATGGGGCCAAATGACGAAAGTGTCATCAACATATCGTAACCAACAGCTTGGTGGGGATCCCATAGGGGCACCTTTCAGTTGTCTGTAGAAGTTACCTTGGAATATGAAGTAGGTGTTGGACAAACAGTGTTTAATTAAGGAAAGACAATCTGAGGGGATGTGGTATTTAGTATCTAAGATAGACAAAGTTTCATCGATAGGGATGTTAGTAAATAAGGAGACAATGTCGAAGCTGACAAGGATATCTGTGGAAGAAATATCAAATCCTTTGAGTAGGTCAATGAAATGGCGAGAATTTTTGACATAGGATTGGGACGGTTCAGCAATTGGTTGAAGGGTTTCAGCTAGATGTTTAGCCAATCTCCCCTCCGACCAAGCTGTTGGTTACGATATGTTGATGACACTTTCGTCATTTGGCCCCATGGAAGAGATACTTTGAGTTCCTTCCTACTCCATCTGAACAGTGTACATCCCTGTATACAATTCACGATGGAAGTGGAAGATAACTCATCTCTACCATTTCTTGATGTTATGATTAAAAAACTTTCACCAAATGGTTTCTCACACTCCATCTATCGTAAACCCACTCACACCAACCGTTTTCTCAATGCCCATTCCCATCACCATCCGGCCCAACTCAATTCTGTCATCCACACACTCGTATACCGATCCATATCTCTATCTGACGAATCCAATCGACCATCAGAAATCAATTTCCTAAAACAAACTCTAATTCAAAATGGTTACAAAGAATCCCAAATCAACAGGAGCATTCAGAAATTTTCAACT
The DNA here is from genome assembly GCA_963921935.1 of Galeruca laticollis. NCBI lineage: Eukaryota > Metazoa > Arthropoda > Insecta > Coleoptera > Chrysomelidae > Galeruca > Galeruca laticollis. The sequence continues at coordinate 273,349,145 of OY998175.1, read as the reverse complement.
CCCACTCCATCACCTTCCACCATCGACTTAGACAGTCAATTGAAAATATCCCTTCATTACATAAAAGGTGTGACAGACAGAATCTGTAAAATCTTCAAACCCCACGGCATTCGAACAATCTTCAAACCCCAACAAAAAATCTCCCACCTTATCAGATCTGTCAAGGATAAAATTCCCAATGAACAGCATGGAGTATATGAAATCCCTTGCTTAGATTGTCCTCGCACCTACATAGGTCAGACCAACCGACGTATCTCGGTTAGAGCAAAAGAACACTCATTGTCTGTCAGAAATTCCGATCCTTCTTCCACCTTGGCCCAACATCGTGTCCAAACAGGGCACACAATCAATTTCGATAAAACCATAACTATCGCCCCAATCCGCTCCTTTAAGTCCCGAATAATTCGAGAAGCTATCGAAATAGAAAAACGTCCAAACTGTTTAAATACCAGGGACGACAGCCAAAGATTGTCATCAACCTGGAAACATCTTCTCCACCCGCCCCATTCCGATACCACCTCACCCCCTTCCACCATGACCTGCGCCAAGAATAACAATTACCCTCCTAAAATATCGCAGGATATCGAACGTCCCATCTCTATTACTACTCCCGCCAGCGGCACACGCACCGCGCGCGCCAAAAAGACCATACCCGCCAATAGGTCCCCCATAAATACACGGTCCCGACAACTTTTCGGTCAGTCGGCTTCAAGCCAGTAGTGAGTGTAGTGTCAGTGTTCTACGGTGATTTAACTGGTAAGCAATTTTTATTATTATTTTATTTTATTTATTTATTTTATTGTTATGTGATTTTTCGGTGAAATTCCAAGGAGTAGGCAGATTGAGGCCTTGGAATTAGGCGTAGGGGGTGATTCGTTGCGTAGAGTAGGCAGATTGAGACTACGGAATCGGATCACTTCCTAGATTAATGAACGAATAACCTACCCCCCCCTCTCTTGATAATGGCTTCAAAGTGGAAGCCGAAACGTCGAGAAATTTCAAATTTCCAACGCGGTTCAACCCGTGAACCTAGTTCGTTTGTTCATAATTCTAACCGCGGAAACCTTTCCGAATATATATATATATATATATATATATATATATATATATATATATATATATATATATATATATATATATATTGTTTCTATTTAACATATTTCAATTCTTCAAAATTGATAAGAAATTTATCAACTAATGTCATGTTTTCAATTGAAACTGTTTTCAATTGATTCCTCGATATATTGAAAAAAAATTCGGAAATTGTAAGATACTTTTTGACAATTGATTCGATATATGAAATATCATCGTCAGAATGATAGAAGTTACCTTTGATGTGATGTCTACCTGATATTTATCTTGGCTAGTCCAAATTAGTGACCTATCTTGTGATTGACTAAAATATATACCAGGTGGATATCACATCAAAGGTAGCTTCTGTCATTCTGACGATGATATTTCATATATCGAAACCATTGTGGATTATTCTCTTACAATTTTCGAATTTTTTTCAATCTAATGCGGAATCAATTAGAAATAGTTATTTTCATTTAAAAACATAACATGAGTAGATTCCACGGAGTTAGTGTGAATACAGTAAATTCAACTAATGTCAGCTATGAATGTCAGTCTGTGTCAGCCATACCTGAAAAGATGCATTCAATTGTATTAAAATTTACCAAGAAAGATGCGGAAACGGTTATTTTGTGAAACGTGAATAATTGAAATAGTAATTGTTATGCGCACTGCACAATTTTTGTATAGTGGTAGTATAATCCTATCACACAAGCATTAATTAACTACTAGGTATATATAGTACATATAGGTATACTTACCCAATTGGGTAATTTTGCCTGCTAACATTTGAACTGCCTCACAACAAATATAATGTTTCTAAAAGTCAAACTAGTAATTTATTTATTTCAAACAGAATTCTGAAATTTTTATCTAAAACTAATAATTTACCCCTGTAAGTTTCCCAAATCATGTACGTATTGTGGAATGTGGCAACGCTTGGCTTACTCGTATTGTTTTTGACGTAACGCACATACGACTTAGCGAAATTGCCGGCATTCGCCTGATTCCTTATGCAAGTCAAAGTTAGTAGGTTTGCATTACAAATTTACAATAATTTATGTAACATATGCTAACATAGCTGTTAAATTTTGGTGAGATCGGTGTGTGGGTTATTATTGTTGTTGTTGTAAAACGTCTATCTGCTCAGGGTGAGTAAGGTTTTAGTTTACTACAATCGTCTAAATTCAGAAAGCATGGTTGATTAATAAAAGCGTTGTTGTAACTATATATCTAAAATATCATCTCTTTTAGTTTAAACCAATATTATCTATCACTAAAATTTTTTATTTTTTTTTCATCTTATTTACGATATAATTCCAGTTTTCTTAATTCTCAATATTTGTTTAAAATTCACAATTTCCTTTATCACTCAATTTACGTTTTCTACTTTCTTCTATAACATAATAAAATTTAACTACCTTTTATATTTCAAATCAACTTTCCTCCATATTATCTCTTTTTCATGAATTTGTATGCCATACAATCGGACATCCGTTACAATTCCCAGTACTTTATACTGAAACCATTCTTTTTCTATAATTGATAGAGATATGGTCCCCCAAAACTATATTTCGTAGCTCCATATGGGTTTAAGTATTGTTTCATAGATTATGATCCTGTTATCTATCGCCAGTTTGGATTCTTGATTTATTATCCAGTCCATGTTATTAAGTCGAGGACCTAGGTCGGCTCTCCCAATCTGAAACACAGTAACTACATCATTTTAACACAGGAGAAAAATCGACTTTCATAATAAGTTTTGAGCCCCAGGTAATAAATGAAGCTCGTGTTCTAAAATTTTAATGGTGTTTGAGAACAAACTATAGCATTGTTTTTATAGAGATTTGAAGAGAATATTCCATCAAAACAATAGTTCGGTAGCTAAAATATAGATTATGTATAAAATGTCATCAAGGATTATTGATATAAGACTTTACCACAACACAGTAATTGGATTTGATTCCTTTTGAAATGTGAAAATTAGGTGAAAATGATGCACAGTAAATGACTTTCCTCTGTTTAAAAGTAAGAAAATTAGCTGTAGATGTTGGACTTTTCGTAGCATCAAACATTATTATAAACAAAACATAAACTCGTAAAATATGATTTTGATTCTTTGTTTCAAAAAAAAACTTAATTTTCTTTTAAATTACAGAAATAACTGAAACTTTGATAATTCTCATAACCGAAGGGGCACAAGTATTCAAAAGTATATATCTAACAAATATCAAAAATTAAATCGAATGCAATCCGCATATTCAAATATCAGAATCTATATCTGCGACTCCCTCCTTGTTCAGCACTAACCAAGTCCATAGAATTTTCGGATTCCCAAAACCCTGTTCTATTGGTTACTAGATCTCTAGTTTACCTTTTCTGGATACTGCAATGCCACGTGTGGGAAGAGTTTGTCGTCTAAAAGTCATAGGGTAATGCTTTTTCTGTAGATAATCCAACACCTCATATTCATCTGAAAAATATGTTTTATATTGCATACACTGACTTTCTTTTGTGGAACAGACTTCAACTGATTCATTGAGAAGAAAAGTTTTCAATGATTCGTCTTACTTTCTCACACTTCTTCTCTTATTTGGCCACATGTGGAACTCATTTAATTGTAGAACTTGTTCCAGATGATTCGACAGCTTCTACTAATTCCTGGAAATCAAGTATGTTTCTCTTCCGTGAGAGTTTTCCTAATGTTTCGAATGCTATTGGGAGCGATCTTATCGGAATATCAGATTTCACGTCACACATTGACTTGCCATTTCCCGATTTTCCATGGTGATCGAAAATAACCGGTTCTTGAAACTGCGTTAACAGCTGAGTAAGAAATAGTGGAAATTGTGGAATTAACTAGAGACCTTGAGTTTCATTTAAAAACACTAAATAGTACTCCTATTATTTAGAAGCTTCTTGAATATTTCACCTCTGGTAAAGTCGTAACTGCGAGATCTTTTATTTATCAACTTTCGCACTTCTTATGCTGTTTTCATGAGACAGTGATTGAGGTTGATATCGGCGGGATTAGGTTACTATTTTCAGCAAATGCAACAGCGTTTCTTTGTTGCTTTTTCCCAAGTTTCTATGCTGCGAGTATTGGAGGATTCTGTTGCTGCCTAACTGTCTTTTATATCGAGTATTCTGTATCCTCAGTTGCAATAAGGGTTTTCAGGTAACTTCCAATACTGGATTTTTTGTGACTGTTTAGTAGTGCTATCGATTGTCTAGTAATTCGATTCAATCTGGTTTTGTTTTATGGAGAGCGAGTATTTCGTTTTTCTACATTTTTTTCTTTGGTAGGTTGAGTTTCTCTAGTACTTCCGTATATCAATTAGAAGCTGGGTAGGAATTCCAGCTCGAGTTTTCAATTGTTCGATTGAATTATTCAATAGCCTTATGAATGCCTGAATTTGTTTTGAGTGGTACTGAATAGACTCATTTTGACGTGAAAAACCGTAGTTTTAAGTTCCTGTAAACCGAAGAACAGTAAGTTTTCTGCCAATAAAGTCTGCGTTCTGTTTCGGAACGAAGAAATTTTGTCACCGAGAAAATAATATTCTCGTGAGTTTATTACAAAAATCAAATTTAAAACCCCTGACAGAAATACACGAACTTAGTTTATTCCCGATTTTGTACTTATTTATAAGACAAGTTATACAATTATTTCCTGGTTATTTTTTTTTCGAAATCCTTTTTGTTTGTACGAGAATTAAATATGTGTATCAACAGAATATCTCACCTGTTGTTAATTTATTCGGAAACATATGATCATAACATGACACATACGGTTCAGTATCCATGGTAACTGAAAGAATGAATATCAAGGGATCTATTTGTTTTTAGATAACGTTCCAGTAAAGGTAACATTCGCAGAAGGATTTTGTAAATCTTGTTTTATTACGTTTCCACGTTTTTATAGGTCTCTCTAGAATTGCGGGCAATATATTTATATATGTATATATATATATATATATATATATATATATATATATATAATTTCTGAATCATTAAACATCATTTTGTTACAACTCCCACCAATACTAAATAAATCTCAAAGCCAGATAAACAATATGGAAAAAAATGATTTATTCTTTTGGAGTGAAAAATTTACAATGTGCCACTTACATTTAAAATTGAATTAGTATAGAAAAAAAATATTTTTTTATAAAATGAATAATCAGTATTTCTTCCATTGGCCTCTATGCATGACTGTAGGCGATTTGGCATGCTGTCGATTAAATGGTCGAGCTGGGCTTGCGGAATTCTCTCCCATTCTTCACGAGCAACATCTTTTAGTTCTCGCAGTGTAATAGGGGGATTGTTTCGCTTCTTATGCGTGTTTTGAGAATGTCCCAGGTATGTTCAATGACGTTCATGTCAGGGGAATTCGAGGGCCACTATATTGTGGATATTCTTCCTTCTACCAGAAAATTTTGTACTGCTGCTGTTGGATGCGGGGGTGCGTTGTCATGCATAAACACAAATCTATCGCCTACTGCCCATCGGAATAGACGCACGACAGGATTTAAAACCTCCTCGATGTATACAGCACCAGTGACTCTCCTCTCCAGAACCAGTAGAGGCGTCCGTGTGCCACTCATAATACCACCCCAAACCATAATACTCCCACCTTCAAATGGGACATGTAGTTGGGCTGTTTCTAGTCGGGCTTGTCGTCCTGAGGCCCTCCAATCTAGTGTTTTTCGCGAATCAGAAACCAAGCCAATTTTTGATTCATCAGAGAACATCACGTTATTCCAGTTAGAACCATGATGTACCATTTCTCGAGCCCATTGCAACCTCACAATTTTGTGTTGATAGGTTAGTTTGGAAACACATTAGGGTCTTCTACGATACAAATTTATTGCATTTAGTTTGCGTGATATTGTTTGTAACCAAAAGAACTGGCATCCTCAAATGTCTCTCACGTGTTCCAAAACACCGTGGGAGATTTAGTTACGTTCAGCAACAATCGATATTATGCAGCGGCATTTCCAAATTTAAATATATACGACTCTTTTCCGCTTCCCATACCCCGATATGCCGTAATTAATGCCCTATTTCAAACCAATAGCGGGCAGATGTATCTGCTGTACAATAACAATTCCTACATTGAATTTAATGCAGAAGGACATACTCTTAATAGAGGATATTTGCATGACGTCTTTCCGGGAGTTCCCGAAGGCGTAACATCTGCATTTCGATATACAGATGAATACATTTACTTTTTCTACAAAGACATATATTACAAATATAGCGAATATACCCGTAAAGTTGTTGATGCGAAACCGTTTACTTGGAGCCTATTTGGAGTACCCTGCCCTGAAGATACGCTATTAAATCAATTAAAAACTCTGTTACACAAAATTATAAATATTTATCAATAAAAATGTAATACTACGTTATGAATTTTATTTTTTTCATCAACATCTTGTATATTGATCGTGCTTGTGACCAATAGTAACTTTGTTAAGTAAATTCTTCAAACGACTCACGTGACGTGAGAAGGACGTGAGGAAATAAAAACAAACAATAATGTTAATTAATCAATTTATTACATCATCTAAATCATTTACAACTTTCGCTTTATAGAAATATATAAATTCTCTAAGTGCTACAGACAATACTCTATCACTACAATCACATATAGTATACAATAACTCAAATTTACTTAAATGTCCATTATTTTTAGCAAAATTCCTAATAAGTTCAATCACATTTCTGTAGTATTCACCAGAATTTAGAGATTCCAAATGGGTGAGACGAGGGGAAATGAGATGATGATGGAGTTGTAGAATTTGATGAACATCTTGTTGAGTTAAAGGGAAGCTGACGCCGTGTGTGATTACTTCCAACCATTTTACACAATCGAATATTACTTGATGAATGGTACAGTAGTCGCCACATTGTATCGTCTCCGGCTCATAATCATCGTAAAACGCTGGAAGTGGTTCATCTATGAATGAATTATTATTCAAAATATCGATAAACGTAGCCCATTCGAAAGTACTGAAGGAGATTTTCGTAGGTTTATTCGTTGCTGATAGAGTGATTGCGCTACTGAACGTTCTTGCGGGACTTAAACCACAACCAATTTGGAAATTCGAATGTGTAGGATACTCGGTATACAACAGGTAATGGACTTCTCTTTCAGCAGCTATTTCATACATTTCCAAAATACGATCTAATTCAACACTATAATTATAATTTTCTGTAGCACAGCTACTAAAACCGCTATCTTGAGAACTCATATTGACGACTAACAATATAACCTACAGCTCACTCCAATTTATATCAACTCCTATCTATCTTTGCGGTTAATTCTCTTCGCTACAAAACCACAGTTCTCATAACTTGAAATGAAAAGTGGTTACACAACAACAACATCTGTTTTTCCAATCCAACTATTATACTTTCCGTCTAATCCAAGCCATTTAACATACATTTTGTTGCCTTTTCTTCTAAGTACATTTTCCACCAAGTAAATGTCTGGATTTGACGTTTTCTGCAGCTCTTCCTCATAAAACCCTCCACTGATTGGTACTCCATACATGTCTTCGAGCAAATACGTGATGGGATTGGTTATTTTGACTTTAACGATTTTGAATAGTTCTGTCGTCCAATTGGATGTGTATCCTTTTTCAAAGACATGTTTCGACTTGCTTATACGTACAATATCACCAACTTAAAATTTTCGTGGCCCAGCTATCTTTAGATGACTATAGGTTTTGTGTAAAATCATTTTTTCGTTGGATTTATTGACTTGGGAAGGTTTATACTTGGTAGTTGAATGCTTTGTATCATTGTATTTATTAGTTATTTCGGGTAGAATGTCTATCCATTTATAGGTGCCATTTAAACTGAAATGTTTATATAGTTTTGATTTGATTGTTCGTATTACTCGTTCGGCCATAGAAGCTTTTTTCGTACTAAATACGCTATAGTGATTAATTCCATGTTTTTTCATCAATTGTTGAAACTTGTTGTTGTGAAATTCCGTTCCTTGGTCCGATTGATGATTTTTGGGTGTTCGATCTGCGTGTGCGAGAATGCACGAGTTAGCTCTTCGCCAGTCTTTGTCTTTAATGGTCGTGTCCACAAAAACTTTGAAAAACAATCGATAACGACTAGAATCATTTTATGGTTTTTATTTTGATGAGCGTAAGGTCGCATTTCTGCCAAATCCATTTGCCATAAATCATCTATGCCTTTGACAATTGTTTGTCTGCGCGGATAATTTTTACGTATCGGTTTGTGGAGTTCGTTTACAAGTTGAATTTTTGATGACATGCTTCATAAGCGCATACACGTTCTCAACTGATGATATCTTTTCGATACTATTTGATACCTTTCTTCAAGTAATTTGTTCGTAATTCGTTTATGGATACTTCATGCTTATCGATTTTTCCTTGGAATTGTTGTTGTATATCTTTTAAAAATATTTCCCGAAAACCTTGAACAAAAGATTTGAATTCTTGTCACATATTATCTTTGGTCACAACAATCACATCATCGACGTACTTTTTAGTTGCCATATCTCGAGCTGCGACTGGCGGATTTCTCGAAATAAATGAATTAATGTCGTTGATTTTGTTTTGAAGTACTCCAAGTTCATTATGATACACTTTCATTTGCTCATCGACATAAAGTTTATTGACAGCATCGCTATTTGTAGTCGGCGCCTTAACATTACAGATTTTCACATTTTCAGCATCAATATTACCGTCCGGAGTGTGTGCTACTTTCGGCATATACGGCTTAACCCGTTCATTAGCATGACGACGTCGGTGTCCGAACTTATCGACAGGCATGATTGAAATGAGTAGACTTTTTTTGGTTATTCAATTATATTGGCTTCTTTCAGCTCATTTATAATGGCAAATATTTCGTTGTCGTTGGACGTATTACCTGCCTCTTTTGAAGCAATCAATAATTTCAAACGTTCCACCAATTCATTTGGATCATCCCAATGAATATATTCCATAGGTTTTTCGTTGTACGTTAAGCCAAGTCCTTTTCCCTTATTAAGTGGAATTGATTTCAGGCGAGTTCTAGTTGACATGGAGCCAGATCGTTGAGTTGGAGACATATTTTGTGATCTACTCGTTAATGAGTCTGATCGCGGTATTTTAAATAATGGTTTAATTATATATTTGTATTTGTCAGTACTTGAACCTTTAAGGCGATTGAGAGTATCAAGATGGACTTGTGTATTGTTTAACAGAATTTTGTAATGTTTTGAATCTTCCTCTTCATATTGTGGATCGTTGTAAAATAACAGCTCGTACAATCCTCGAGTTCCAGGCAAGTATCCCGCCTCTTTGTTACCATCTTGTAGCACGTTTATATTACCGTTTGTTTTATCAAAGGCAATTCGACGTTTACCCAACATCCACCCAAACATATCATCATAGATAGGACCGTAATTTTTGTCAATTTTATCATCTTTTTGAAAATAATCCTCGATGTATTTTAATTTGATGGCGGGGTATTGTTCCATATATTCTTGAAAAGCTTCATGCGAAACGTCAGGACGCATCTCCTCTGGAGATTCAGGGCGTATAATATCTCCCGCCTCATCTGTTTCAGCTACAGATTCCGATTCCAGAAAAGACGGTGCTACAAACACATCATCTAGTTTTTCTTCTTCTTTTTTTACCTCCTCCTCCTTTTTAATTGGATTCAAATTTGAAATGGTTTTCTGCAATGTCTTTGAGGACTCTACAATTTCCTTTAGCGGTGTAGATATCGGTTTAAATAGTTTATTAAGAGACTCATCGCGCTCTGATTTGCCCAATTTTAACGCTAAATATTTCTTGCGAATTGATCTCGCCAATTCAATAACTTTTTTCTTACGCAAAGCAATTGCAACCTTATCGTCGGACATGATGATGCAGACTAGTAGCATGTACACTTGACTTACACCTTTATATATTTATCGAAGCCAATACGATACCTACCGCTATTTAAAGCAAAATCCTTTACAATTACCAACGTTCCATATTTGTCGGTCGACCAACAGTCTGAGCAAATCTTTTTAAATTCTTCAAATGTCATATCTGGTGACACGTGCTCGTCAAATATATGTTTTAGATTAATTTCATCCTGCTTGAATAACACAATCATATTACAATTATCGCGTATGAGCTGTTTCGGTATTTTCGAATATGTTTGACATAAGTAGGCCGCATCAATGTCTTTATGACGACACATTGAATAATATTCACGAATTTTCTGTTGACCATCGCAGGCGACATCATCAAATATAAATATCGAGTTGGATCTTGCTTTGTCCGGACTAACAATTTCCTCATTATCTTTAAATGGAAAGTAACCGACACCTTTAACTTCTCCTAGTACTTCCTGCAGCAATTTATATTTCGGTTGAAATAACGACTTGGAATAGACGTAAACATTTTTGAATTTAGCGCCATTTGGGTTGAATAAAAGTGATAACATCACGTTTGTTTTTCCACATCCGCTAGGACCACAGATAATGGCACGAAAAGAATTTGGCAGTAGTTTACCATGTTTACCAACCGATGATGAAATAGAGGTAAAGTCCAAGTTCACAATGGGTAGCGTCTGCTCTTGTTGAACGATCTTCATCTTGTGGTGGGTGCTACTAAAGTGACTACAATATATATACGGGATGTTATCGCCTCAGATCAGTCTTAATGTTGGTGTTTGAGGGAGAAGGTCTTTTAAATTCTCTAATCAATAAATTAACAATTGAACTTCATTTACCCACCTACAATTATTGTGGACGTAAGTGATCACATGACTATAACTGTTAAATACTTATACTCTCTCTCCATTTACAGCAGGAACAAAGTTACAAAAACGTCTGGCACGTGGTGACGTTGGTATTAATCCTTTAGACAACGCTTGTAAACAGCACGATATTGCATATTCGCAAAACAAGTCTCTTGAAGAACGCCACAAAGCCGACAATATGTTGGAAGATAAAGCTTGGGCTCGAGTCAAATCAAAAGACGCTACTCTGCGAGAAAAGAGTGCTGCATTACTTGTTATGGGCGGCATGAAGGTTAAACGAATGTTGGGAATGGGAATGGGAAAACGTCGTTCCTTCCATCGAGATTTTGTGCTAAAGGTAGGCAAATCCATGAAGAGAGGAGCATCTTTGAAAGAAAGCGCCTTGTTTGCTTTACGAGCGGCCAAAGCACTTATCCGACAATTTGGAGGGTCAAAGAAAATTAATGTTCCTCGCGTGATACCTGTTGTAAAATCCGGTGGTTTTCTACCGCTTATACCTCTGTTTGCGGGACTCTCAGCACTTGGAGCGTTATCGGGTGGAGCTGCAGGAGTTGCAAAGACCGTCATTGATGCCAATAATTCTCGAAGGAAATTGGAAGAAGATATACGTCATAATAAGGCTATGGAACATATCGGAAATGGCTTATATCTGAAAAAGCATGCTGGAGGTCGAGGATTTGGATTGTATTTGAAAAAAAACTCGCGATAAAGCTACCGAATCGTCCACTGTACGACACCGATATTACACGTTATGCAAAATTATTTAAAATTAAACATTTTCGAGGTGTTTTCATGCGAGACACTCTACCTAAATCCGGTCCTCGACAACAAGAGTGTGCAGTGGTTAACTTGGATTCGTCCAAAAACAAAGGAGCCCATTGGGTAGCATATATAAAGAAAAATAATGTCATCGAGTATTTCGATTCATTTGGTAATTTGAAACCGCCCAAAGAACTTGTAAAGTATCTAGGAGGAAGAAAAATTTTTATAACAATAATCAGTATCAAAGCTACGATCAGTTCAATTGTGGACATTTGTGTTTAAAATTTCCACTTCAACATCCTTGGAACAATGGAGGACATTAAATTATTAACGCAACACCAAAAACCTCTGAGAAGCTTTACTGCTGAAGAACTAAAAGACGTTCCCATTCGATACCTGATAGAATGTGTTAGTCTGTCTGAATTGCTAGATATATGGCATAAACTTCCTAATGATTACAAAACAAGTTATGAACTACAAATTCGTCTGCCGTGCTTTGTTCACTACAACCGCCCCGATTGGACGACGCATTGGGACGGTCCTGCAAGTTCTCAAGCATCTTGTTTTCTATGTCAACGTGCATTAAGTAAACCTTGAAATGTATTTTGTGTGTCAAATAAATCTTGTAAAGTATTCTATGTATTATTTAAACTGCCTTCATACGTCGACTTACATCAGTCATCATGTCGCAGTTGTTGAGAGTGAACAGTTCAAATCACGTATATACCTTCCAACCGCCTACACCTATTGTACTCCATCCGGAGAAAGACTACGAATTAGCGCTGCGTTCATTCCACTCATACCATAGCATACCAAACATTGAAGATTGCAAGTTTTACTACTATGATGACAACAACAAGCTACAAAGTTTCGATTTACCTACAGGATGTTACGAAATCGCCGATATTAAAATGTATATACTCGAGAAGTTGAGTGGCAGCAATTCACTTAGACCGGAAACTATATTTGCACTAAAACCTAATAATAATACGTTACAGTGCATGATTTTCAGTAAATATAGAATTTCGTTTGAACAACCCAACAGTCTAGGAAAGATACTAGGATTTTCAACAGAGATACTCGAACCCAAACGATGGCACTCTTCAGATCTACCCGTCAAAATTATAAAAGTATCTAGCATACGTTTCGAATGTAACATTACCACGGGAGCCTTCGACGCAGACAGACCTGCTCATACTATTTACGAATTTATCATAAAAGTGGATCCTGGGTACGCCATTGACGAAACACCACATAATTTACTTTATTTATCTGTTATACCACAACGTGAAATAACCAACATTACAGTGTTGGCTGTGGACCAAGACGGTCATCCTATAAACTTTCGTGGTGAAAAGAGCACTTTGGTGTTGGAGCTTAGAGCGAGAAGCAACAGATGGGATTGATAATTAATCATATAAGACGTTCTGCTGCACATTCAGCGCCATTAGTTACGCGGCATTCTTCAAAGCAACATCAGAAGCGGCTCACATTTGCTAATACATTGTATTGGCAGTCTTTGTGCTTTTTGTTGAAAAAACAACGACAATGACGACCGAGTATGTAAAACGTTCTCGTATGAACGATATGCCTTCAATGTTTGATATCTATCGCAAGCCTAGTTTCGATGAATCGATTCGCAAAGCTGAGTACAGAACATATGCTCTGTTCATCAAATCGTTCAGTTGCAGTGACATTGTGGAATTCAGCATCAATCAAGTTGATTCGTTTTTTGCAATGAATGAAACTTTGTTGTGTATTAAAGGATCACTCACTGTGCATGGAGGGGGTGATGTGAAGCTGGCAAATAATGTTGGTGCTTTCCTTTTAGATTCGTGTACATATAGTGAAAGTGCAAGAGAGATGGAAACTGTTCGAGATCCTGGAATCGTTAGCGCTGTACGTGCCATGACGTGCTACAATCAAGAAGATTCTAATCATATGGCTATAGCTGGGTGGAATTATCCCAAAGACCCCATCCTGAATACCAGCGACAAATCATTTAACCTTCAAATTCCTCTAAAGCATATTTTCAACATTTTCAACGACTATCCTATGATTACGTGTGGACGACAAACAATACGTTTGGTTCGAGCTCGAAACGATAACGATTGTGTGCTTATCACAGAAAAAAACGTTTCTGGTACACTTTCCACTACAACCGTTAACATCAACATTACCAACATTGAATTAAAAATCAAACACATTTATCCTAATGATGATATTAAGTTGGAACTTATGAAGGCCATTCAAAAGGATCAGCCTATAGTTATTCCATTTAGAAAGTGGGAGATACACGAACTGCCTGCAATTACCAGAAATGCTAGACGTGAAGTTTGGGCTGTTAAAACTACAACTTCAGTCGAACGACCTCGTTATGTTATTGTTTTCTTTCAAACCAACAAACGTGACAACAGCACAGCCGACCCCACTTTATTCGACAACGCCGACATTCAAAGTATCAGACTATCGCTAAATGGGGAATATTATCCCAATGAAAGAATGCAGTTGGATTTCACTAAAAATGATTACAATGAGGCCTATTTCAACTATACAGAATTTTATCCTAGCTATATGAATTCGGCACAGAAGCGCCCTCTGTTGGATTATCCCTCTTTGAAGAAGCGTGCATTGTTTGTTATCGATTGCTCGAAACAAGAAGAAAGTATGAAATCGTCCACAGTCGATGTAAAACTGGACATTGAAGCAAACATTGGTTTTCCCGGAAACACCAAAGTATATTGTGTTATAATACACGACTGCGTAATGGAGTATTTCCCCCTCACAGAAATAGTCAAGACTCTAAATTGAAGTGCAGTACGTCAGTATTCGAGCAGACGTCATCATGAGAGTTGCACTCGTAGACATTCAAGGTTTCGTTATAGATGGATTCTTTGTTGTCGAAGAACTCACCATTGAAGTTGGTTTTAAGCAAAGTCACTACATATTCCTACCATGCCAATCAATTTCAACGTTAAGCGACCAGGATAAGAAGACGGTGTCATACTTGGAGAAGAATGTGCATGGTATTCGATACTCTTCAGGTGACATTGAGTACTCCAAATTAAATGATATATTGGCAACTAAGCTATTGTATGCTGCCGATTTTATATACGTACGCGGACATCAGAAAGCAGAATTTCTACTAAAGAAATGTCACATTTTTGGTGTGTTTCCCCACATTATTGATGTTTGCAAGTTTGATGGAACACCATGTGCTACAGGAAACTTTGAACGAGATCCAAATCCTTGTCACGCTACTGGTCTATACTCTTGTGCCCAAAGAAATGTAGAGCGTCTCCGGCATTGGTTTTTGAATACTGTATTACCATTGTAATGTCTAAATAATAAAATGTTTTAGGAAATGATTTGCATTTTTATTAAGACATCCTGTATATTCTCAACCAGTATATTACATGAGAGTTTAACAAATACTAATATTATAGAGACCTCGTCACGTTTAACGTCAAATGTCACGTGTCTAACGCCACGTCTAACGTCGCGTGTAACGTGTCAAACGTCATACGTCAAACGTCACGTGTTTAACGTCGCGTGTTGAACGTCATACGGGCTGTAAAAACTACAACTTCAGTCGAAAGACCTCGTTATGTTATTGTTTTCTTTCAAACCAACAAACGTGACAACAACAAAACCGATCCCACCCTATTCGATAACGCCGACATTCAAAGTATCCGACTATCGTTAAATGGTGAATATTGGCCTAATGAGAGAATGCAGTTGGATTCTACTAAAAATGACTACAATGAAGCCTATTTCAACTATACCGAATTTTATCCTAGCTATATGAATTCAACACAGAAGCGCCCTCTGTTGGATTATTCTTCTTTCAAGAAACATACATTATTTGTTATTGATTGCTCGAAACAGGAAGAAAGTATGAAATCGTCAACAGTCGATGTAAAACTCGATATTGAAGCAAACATTGGTTTCCCCGAAAACACCAAAGTATATTGTGTTATAATACATGACTGCGTAATGGAGTATTTTCCCCTCACAGAAATAGTTAAGAATCTAAATTGAGATGTATGTCGCAGTTGTACGTCAGTATTCGAGCACTCATCATCATGAGAGTTGCACTAGTAGACATTCAGGGTTTCGTTATAGATGGAGTCTTCGTTGTAAAAGAACTCTGCATCGAGGTTGGTCTTAAGCAGAGTCACTACATATTTTTACCTAGCCAATCAATTTCTACGTTAGGCAATCAGGATAAGAAAACTGTATCATACTTGGAGAAGAATGTGCATGGTATTCGATATTCTTCAGGTGACATTGAGTACTCCAAATTGAATAGATAGATAATATATTATTATATATTATATATCGTATATCATTAGGGGATTACAGTGATACAATAGCGTATATCATTAGAGTGGTGACAGCGCATATTGTTACAGTGGTGACAGCGGTGCTCCAGATACTGAGTCCGTACAGCAGAGGTTAACAAGAGGGGAAGTCCTGGCAATAATCCTTTTTTTTTCTTCTCTATCCCAATTAAACTACCCATTTCAGGCATCGTAGAAGCCCAAAAGGTAGGAGGAGATAGTTACATTCAATTACATTAATTAAGGCCGTGTAAATTTCACCTACATAATTTACATTTGATACATACGTTATTTTTAATTTCATATTCATATCATAAAATAAATATTGCGACATAGGTCTAATCAAAACTAATATATAACCAAAGTGATATAATTTCAATCAGATATATCTGCTTACTCAGTTATTCTATTTATTACAAACGAACGTTGAATCCAAATCTATTTTAATACATAAACATTTAGACAACGGATGAAAAACAGCAAATATACAGGTGAGGAATTCGCAAAGTCAGCAACAAGCTTCCGCACAAGACAAAAATAGCAATATAAAATATAGTACGGAGGAAAGCTGCACGTCCGGGAGATATAAAAGGTTTTACAGGAAATATGGATATATTTTGACTAACGAACGGACTATTCTCTAAATGAACTAGACATTAACGATTTGAGAAAAGGTGTTAGGAAATATTCACGCTTTAAACGCAAAATAATAAGTTAAATTAAATTTGGTTCAGGGCTAGTTAAAGTGAATAATACCGATTCTTATATATTACAATATTAATAATTATTTGTCTTTATTTTCCCAACTATCCATTTCAAAACCATCTAGGTAAGTAACACTCGCGCCAGCTAATAAAACAACATGCCGTTAGAGTCCACAGGGGATTCGAGTAATATGCCAGCAGCACTAAGGATACCACAGGCACCACCACTAGGGGTGATCGCCTCAACTTTAACAGACTTCACGGGAAAAGACGCAGCCAGATATATAGAAAAATTGGAACTAAGGGCCAAACTCGACGGATGGTCAGAAACAGAAACACTAACACTACTGAAATTCAAACTCGCAGGCGCAGCCCACGATTTTTTCAAAGCCGACCCAAGATTAGACACAGCAACATATGTTGAATTTAAGGAGAAAATACTCAGGAAATTCGTCCCAAGGAAATCGATCGCGGACTGGTGGATGCAGCTAGTCCAATGCTACCAGAGGCACGACGAAGATGTAGCAGCTTTCTGCACAAGATTACGGCTCATAGGGAATAAAATATTGGAGGAAAACATAAAAGGAACGAACAGAGAACAGATACCGAACATTCGAAAGAAACACAACGCAGTACTGATGAACCAATTCAAAGTAGGGCTAAGAAAGGACCTGCTTAGAGAAGTAGGATTCTACATATTGCACAAAGATGACCTAACACTAGAAGAAGCAGAGGAGATAGTAAGTTGCCAAGAAACGGCAGCCACAATGGTGAGCGGAAGGAATAATGGCCACAGAGTCGCTTTTACGAATGAGCAACGGAGTTGCACAGCATGTGGCAAATCAGGACATGAATCGGAAGAATGTAGACATAGCGCGAAATGTATGTACTGTGGCAGACGAGGCCACTGGGCATCAAACTGCAGAACAAGAGAAGCGGAAGAAGAAAAAATAGAGAAAAAATGCCAAATATGTAGGAAACAGGGACACTGGGCAGCGTATTGTAGAAACAAAGAATCCAAGGAACCATTAACAGATAGAGATGTATGCCACTACTGCGGAAAACAGGGCCACTGGGCTAAGAACTGCAGAAAGAAAATGTTAAGTGAAGAAAATAAACAATGGAATACAAAGCAATGGGATCAAGGAAGAAGAATCACAACGCACCAAAATAACTACGGGGAATACAGCGGACAAAGGAATTCCAGAGAAAAGACTTGGAACAGAGAAGCACCACATGCAAACGAGAAACAAAGGCTCCAAAGAGAAGAGAACAGAAGAGGACAGTCCACAGAGAGAGGACACATAAACAAGGAAGACGGAAGAAAACATTTAAACTAACAAGGACCACCGTTACTCCCCAAACAAGTGGTCAATCTGAAACTAGGGGAAAAAACTGGACTCACACAGAAAAAAACTGGAATCAACAGGCAACACAAAAGGGTAACAAAGAAGAAGACAAGAAAAACCAGATAAAAACAATGCATCATAACGGACCGACGATAAGTAAAAGCGAAGAACCCCCGTATATAGTACTCCTAAGAATAAACGGTAAAACCGAACCTTGTATGATAGACACAGGCGGAGCATACTCACTAATAAGTGAATCCATAGTAGCAGACAACGAATTAGACACACGGATCACAGACCAATTAACCTTAAAAGGCATAACGGGACACACAATCCACTTATACGGATCAACACAAATAGCCATAGCAACAACAGAAATGGATTATAATATTCACACGGAAGTAATTGCAGCCGATGATGGTATAATGGGAGACACAGCAGTACTATTAGGAAGAGATTTCCTAGAAGAACACGAGGCAACTATTTCATACAGAGGAAAACCAACATTAGAAATATGGGGATGTAAAATACCACTAATGAACCCAAGACAAATCAGAGATTTGCTGAATAATTATAGACAAAGGCGGACAGAGGCATACGGAAAAATAACGGCAACAAGGGATCAAGAAAACGCGAGGGAGAAAGAAGCATGGCAGAAATGGCTAAAAACAGTGGAATCAATGTACAGACAAGAAATAACCAAACCAGAAGTAGACCTAAATAAAGATGTAGGAAAAATAAAGGAAACTACAAGCACGGACATAACCGTAGGAAGAGAAACTACACACACAAACCAAAAACCAATAATGAACGGAAAAGGGCGCACAGACCCAGACTCGAAGAAAGAAAACGGAAAAAACGAAACAACCGAAGACATCAGGAATAGCAGAGAAGGAACAGAATGCACAAGAACCAGCACAGACATATACACGGAGGACAGTTTGACCATACCAGCACTAACGGAGGTTCACACAATAGGGATCCTAAAACATGAGATAAAAGGAAATACAGTCGTATGCGAAACTCAAGAATACGGACAACACACAATCAGATTAGCAAACAGCATATCGAAAAATCAAAGACAAATTCCAGTAAGAATAATCAATACATCGGCGCAGGAAATAAATCTCACGAAAGGCACTAAGATAGGGAAAGCCTACGAATGCTCCGAAGAAAAACCAACTGACAATACTATACAGGGCACAATCAGAAAATTCGACATTAAAACAGACGACTGGATCAGAAATAACTTCGAATTAAACCACATGGACACACAAAGCAGAGAAGAACTAGTCAAGCTGATACAAAAGTACCACCATCTATTTACGGATGACGACGAAACTCTGACAAGCACCACGAAAGTCAAACACCACATAATTCTAGAACCAGGCGCTCAACCAATATGCAAGGCTCCATATAGGATACCTTACCATCAACGAGAAACACTACAAAAAGAAATCGATAGGCTACTAGCATCCAAGGTAATCAGAACATCCTCTAGCCCATGGTCAGCACCAGTAGTCTTGGTAGTAAAGCAGACCCCAGAAGGAGAAGAAAAAGTAAGAATGTGTATAGATTATAGAGCTCTGAACGCGGTAACCAAGAAAGAATACTACCCACTACCTAACGTATCAGACCTACTTCAAGGATACAAAGCGGGAGGCGAAACGTTATTCTCGGCAATCGACGTAGCGGAAGCATACCACCAAGTAGACATGAAAGAAGAGGACATCCCGTTAACAGGATTCAGCACATACCAAGGACACTACGAATACACCAAAATGCCTTTCGGATTAGTAAACGCACCATCAACGTTCCAGAGATTCATGAACGCCACCTTAAGAGGATTGACAGGAATAAAATGTATGGTATATCTAGATGATATCATCATATTCAATTACGCGGGAAGCAGGGATCACTTACAGAAAGTAGAGGAAGTGTTCGAAAGACTTTCAGAAGCCAACATTAAACTAAAACCAAAAAAATGTAAATTCATGCTAGAAAAAGTAAAATATCTGGGACACATTATCTCACAAGAGGGAATAGCTCCGGACCCACAAAAGCTGGAGGCAGTGCACAAATACCCCGTACCAAAGAATGTAAAAGGAGTAAGAGGATTTCTAGGTTTAGTAAACTGGTACAGACGTTTTATACCAAATATAACAGAAATAGCAGCACCACTAGTGAACCTAACAAAAAAGGACACACCGTTCAAAGTATCGGAAGACGTAATAACAGCAATGAACCAATTAAAAACATCACTAACCTCAGATAAAGTACTAATATTCCCCGATTTCACCAAACCCTTCCTGCTATCAACCGACGCGTCAAACATAGGCGTAGGAGCAATATTGAGTCAAATAAGGGAGGGCAGAGAAAGACCTATAGCATACGCGAGCAGAACACTAAACAAAGCAGAAACCAACTACTCAACTACAGAAAAAGAATTACTAGGCGTTATTTTCGGAATCAAAACTTTCAGATGCTATATTTACGGAACAAAGTTCACCATAATAACAGACCACAGAGCACTAAAATGGGTACTGACACTAAAAGACCCAAACTCTAGGCTAACACGGTGGGCCTTAACACTGGCAGAATACGACTTCGAAGTAATACACAGAATGGGAAGAAGACATGGAAACGCGGACGCACTAAGCAGAATGTACGACAAAACATGCAACTACATAGAAACCACATACGAAGACTACTTACAGTATATTGCAGAAAACGACCTACCAGGAAAGGACACAATAAACTGGAAAGAAGGAAATCTAGACTACATCCAAGAAGAAGAATCAATAGCCCTCCTACTAGCAAAAAACAGACCTAATCAGGAATCACTAATTAAAAAGATAGAAAACATATACACTTTACCGGACATCTCACAGGAACAAATAGAATCGGTCAAAGAATGGGACACATTAGACACGAAATTCTACGTAGCATTAAATAGGACATCAGTCAAAGAAGAAACATCATATGAAATAATGTGGAATATTATCCAAAAGCTAAAAAAACAATGCGAAGAGAACGCGGAAAAACGCATAACCTTCATAGCTAGTCAAGAACAAATTCCAGGATTAAGCTGGCACGAAATCACAAAGATGATACAATTCACATTCTACGGGTCAACCACCAAAGTAAGCATACTGAAACCGACACCAACAAAAAACACAGGAAAAATCCAAATAATCAAGGAAGAAGAAGAATGGGAACCACTGTGGGACAAAGAATTATTGAAGAAAGAACAAAAACACGACGATTTCTGCATTAGCACAGTACAACAGTTAAACCAAGAGGACGAAACAAAACAAAAATATTACCGCGACAAAGAAGGACTCCTATACAGACAAGATCAAGAGGACAACAAGGACCAACTAGTTATACCCAGGAAATATATCACCAAAGTTATAGAAGACTTTCACGACTCACCCATATATTGTCACCAAGGACAACAAAAAACGTTATTGGCAATAAAAAGGCGTTGCTTCTGGCCAACGATGAGAACGGACATAATAAATTACTGTAAACGCTGCGACGCATGCAACAGACGAAAGACCTCACCACACTTTAAAAAGGCACCACTACAAAGATTTACAAAAGTCACAGAACCGTGGGAAATAACGTCAATGGACATAGTAGGCCCGCTACCCACGTCAAACAAAGGAAACAAGTACCTTCTAACATTTCAAGATCATTTTACGAAATACTGCGAAGCAATTCCGATACCAGACCAGAAAGCAGATACGGTAGCAAGAGTTTTTGTAGAACAAATAATATGCAGACACGGAACACCCCAGAAACTGTTAACAGATAGAGGAACAAACTTCATGTCAGAACTAATGAGAGAGACATGCAAACTACTCAACATAAAAAGAATACACACAGCGAGCTACGCACCAACAACCAATGGTCAAATAGAAAGATTACACAGAGTAATAAAAGATATGCTAGCGCATTACATAGCCCCAAATCAACGAGATTGGGATAGTTGGATACCATATGTACTAATGGCATATCGAGGAAGTATACATACATCAACAGGGTACAGCCCGTATTTTCTACTACATGGGAAAGATCAAGCACTACCATTCGACAAATTCATCAAACCAAGAAGACTAAAATACAACTTAGACGATAACTACGTGTCAGAACTAGAGACGAGACTTAACCAAATATACACAAGAGTACTAGAGAACACAGAAAAGGCAAAAGACGAACGGATAAACAGATACAATGAAAAAACCACCCTAAGAGAGTTTAAACCAGGAGACCTAGTTTACCTTCTAGACATAAGTAACACAACAGGATTATCGAAAAAACTTCAAAACCGATGGATAGGACCATTCGAAATAAAAGACCAAGTAGGACCAGTCACCTACCAAATAGCGTCCAACAAAGGAAAGAAGATACAAGTTGTTCACGTTAATAGATTAAAAACATACTACGGCAAGCTGGACGACGATCAACACGAAATTTTAGAGACGACAACGACCCAGAATGAGGAGAACGCAACACACGAACAGGAAGAGCAACAAGAAGAAACCAGCAACGATTTAAACATAGGGAAGTTGGCAGCCTTACCATTATGGTCAACACAACCACACAGCGATAAGACAGTACCCCGCACAAAACCACTAAAAGATAAGCCGAGCGGAAGGCTCCCCGTCTCACTAAGACCCCCACCGGAAATTCGAAGATCAGCCAGGATAAGAAATCGAATTCCGAGTGCACCTAGCTACATTAATATAACATGGGCACAGGCGTCAAAACTATACAGGAAAAAGACAGAACTAACCAAACGCTATCACACACCACACAAAACCAGGCGGAAATATACACACAGACGACAAATTTAACCGCCAAAAACACAGGTCACTCACACACACCGATCTCACACGAAAGTCAAATTTTGCTTTAAGAAGAAATAAAATTTTATGAAACAGTAATACATATAGATATACACAAGCACTCATAAACAATAAGTTATAAAATACATAATAAGTACACTAGAATTAAGACAAACACAGATTTATTAACTATAAGTAAAACAATAAACAAGTAATTATTGTCGACCAAGACAAAATAAAACATTTAAAGAAACTCCATTACACACCGATAAATGCAAGGTCATTTTAGGTAATCAATATTAAAAAATATTTTTTGCACCGTTGCAAGGTCAACCAAAGTATGGTTAAAAGAAAGATTTAATTTCAATAACTACGAGGTGAACACATAAGTTACACTCCAGTCACCAACTAGAAAATTAAGAAATAATCTTACACAGGAAACTCAATTGACAGTCCTAAATGATTGTACAGTTCGGTCAATTGAGAAAAAAATAAACTAAGGATAAAACGCAAATGCAGCGTTAACATGGGGAAAATAAAAGCATTATTTTTTTCCGAAGGAATAGTAATAAATAACTGTAATAAATGAACATTATGCTTATAAATATGAAACCAATGAATGTTAACAAACGTAATTGTTCAAATAATTGTAAAGGTATAATAAGTGCGCGACAATAAAACGACAGATCGTTTTCTGACCTGGGTAACATTCGTTATGTGCGGGCTTCAAACAGCAATTACGCTAACTGCTCAAGACTGTTCGAACCCCAATACAAACATTACAGTGATCTCCCCAAAAGACGTTCAAAAGTGCCCGGAACCCGAGATGACGTATGCCAGGGAAAGCACGAACATTCCAGTTATCCAGAGCAACGAAACCAAACGGCAACCAGTATGGTCATGCCTAGTAGTTGTAACCAGACTCATGTTTTTCTGCGGGATGCATAGCCACACATCCGTAGTCGACCAAGCAGCAGAAGAAGAAGAAGCCGAGCCACGCACAGATACAAAGCAATATAATTGTATCAACAATCAACCGAAACCCCAGAAAAAGTTTAAGACATAGAAGAAGAAGACAAAGGTTTCGCTTTACCACTACAAAAGAGAAACCTACTATCATAATATAGCGAACAGAGCACCCGAGAATTGCCATTGCCTTGAAGACAACCAAAACCTTCAACCGACAATGCCAATTCTACCCCAGAATGTCGATCTCATAAATAGAGCAAGCATACAAATATCACGTATGCATGCAATACATAGACGACGCCTAACAAAGAGAGACATTCTCAAGAAATAAAAAGAGAAGTAACAGCCAAGAATACATAGTGTAAGATATTTTCCAGGAAATCAAAAACCTAGCCGAATCAACCCTAAAACACACTTGGAAATGGTTCACGGAAATAGGTTCAATAATAAGCGGTATAATTGGTATATACTGCACATACCAACTACTAGAATACATAGTAGACACAATACTAAACGCAATTCGCATCCAGCAGACTGTAGGATGTGGGATAGCGATGTTATGCAGCATATGGGATTCCCTTACGGCATGGGTAATACATACCCATAGCAGAACCCAGAAACAAGACGAAGAGGCGATAGAAATGGAGCAGATACAGCATCACGAGACGAGCCACCCCAGTACGCAACACTGGACGGAGAGAAATCACTCCATGAACGATCTACTAAGCAGCAGTGTCGCGAGTGTAAATAATCGTGTCCTAGGTCAGGATCAAAACAGTTAAATCGGAACGCGAGTGCGGTCAAGTGCGCGGTACGTAAAACTTACTATATGTAGTACAGAGTTCATGTTAATGTCATCATCAATGTTAATGTATTAGTTAAGGTATAAAAAAGGTGTTGGACCTGAAACGTCACAACACTTTTACAAGGGGGGAAGTGATGTAATAAACACGAGATATGACACAAGTTCTAAGAACACCCTATATAGATAATTTCTTTTAATTCAAAATCGTTATCAAATTTACCGACCTCAAATAAATTAAAACATTTAAACAAAACAAGGCTAACACTATAGAATTTCGTTTTTTAATTCAAAATAGTTATTAATTATCGACCTCGACCAAAGGAAAATATACAAACAAAACAAAGGTTAACACAATATTAGATATCACGAACAGGTCAGTTTGGTAAACCACGAAATAAAACAAATATGAATAATTAACCTTCATTTGAAGGTGAATTACGGAAATAAATATGGAAAAAATATTAGGAAAAGGGACAGTCAGTCCGTCAGTCAGTCGGTGAGATAGGTATTATCTCTCCCCTGGTGAGGCAAGTCTGAGTCTTGACGGACCCTCACCCTCAAAAAGTAATAGTGTGAATATTTATGTGACCTGTGGGATTTTCAAAACGTAAGTTTTTTAAAAAAGTTCAAATTCATTTATTATATTGAATATTGGTTTGTGTTATTATATTTTTTTTCTTTGACTAAATCGGGTAACCTAAGAAAGTTAAGGGACTCTACAAGGTGTTCAGTCATATCGAGTGTTCTTATACATCTGCGCCCTTCATCTACCGCTAAAGCCCGAGAGTATAGGGGCATTTTATCTAGTTATATTCAGAGATTTTTTTTTGTGCATATTATCTCTTTATCATCTAATTAGTTTAATCAAACTACGTAGATATAACTACATTTGGCTCGATACTATACCTAATTCGACATTAGAGATCTTTTCCACTATATGTAATCTTTTTTAGAGTTATTTACGTTACACTAGGGATTTTAGTCAAACATATTGATATTCTCCGTTGCACTGGAGATCCATAAGTTAAAACCATTTCAGAGATATTTTATATTGTACACTTGAGAATTTTAGTTAAATCCTAGATCATAGAGTTTGGTAGACGTTTATACTAGAAATAGAGGTCATAGTTCAGGTACCGCTAATTCTAGTTTACTTTCGGAGGTTATTTGACACAGTTTTGTTTTTTTTGTAATATATTGTTATCATATGCTCTAACCTTTCAATTATCTCAATCCTCACCATCCCCATACCCGTCAAATAGGTCGGACCAGCTAACCCTGCACTACGAACTCGGGCTTGGCACACTGTATAAGCCCAAGGGGCCCCACGACGTCTTCGACCGCTCGAGCCCGGAACAACCCCCCTTCCTCGAGGAATTTCCGCAGGGAGAATCCCGGGTTCTATAATTTTTTTTGTGCCATCAGGCACTGGTGACAGCAGCTGTACAGTTAGAGAAAAAAGAGACGATAGATAGAGTTACTACACTGGTAACAGAGAACTACTATATACATTACCCCAGATATAGGATACTACTAGGAACTATAGGATAATACCGATTCGATACAATACAAGTTATTACACTGGTGACAGCGATTAATATTTTTGGTAGCTACATAGTGGTGTTTATTAGATTGGAGACAGCCTGGGATACTCAGCAACATCGGCTGAGTTTATCACGGCTTCACCAGAAGAACGAAAAAGAAAGTACCCATTTATCAGAGTGGTGACATCAGTAAATAATAGGGATAATAGTGATACATAATCGTATATCATTAGGGGATTACAGTGATACAATAGTATATATTATTAGAGTGGTGACAGCGCATATTATTAGAGTGGTAACACGGTGGGATATCTATCTATCTAATCGCATATTATTAGAAGCGCAGATTGTTACAATATATTGGCAACTAAGCTACTGTATGCTGCAGACTTTATATACGTACGGGGACATCAGAAAGCAGAATTTCTACTAAAGAAATGCCACATTTTTAGTGTACTTCCCCATATTATTGATGTTTGCAAGTTCGATGGTACACCTTGTGCGACAGGAAACTTTGAACGTGATCCAAATCCTTGCCACGCCACTGGGCTATACTCATGTGCCCAAAGAAATTTAGAACGTTTACGTCACTGGTTTTTAAATACTGTATTACCATTGTAAATAATGTATCTAAATAATAATAAATTGTTTATGGAATGACTTGCATTTTTATTAAGACATCCTGTATATACTCAACCAGTAATGACAATGAATGCTTAACAATGCCCTTTACTAAAATATACCAATAATCATTTATTTGCTACTACCCCGTTTGGTGTTTACATAGCTATTCGAAATACAATAACAATGTAGATAACGTCTAACAGTTGAATATTTGTTGTTGTTGTGATACAATCTGACTTAAAAATAAATGTAATATTTCGATAAATTCTAAATTCGCTTTCACAATATACTCTGATATGATAATAACTTGGTGGTCTTGCTAGCATGCTAAAAGACTATTAACGCATGAGATCGATGGTTCGAATCCTATCGTCGGTAGCGAAATATTTAATAAATTGTACGAAAACACTGCTTACGTCACACTATATACGAAATACGTGGAGGATATGATGATATACGAAAACACTGCTTACGTCACACCATATACATGCTACCATAGAAAAATCATGAGGATAGACTTCATCACAGAACAGATGGGGCATACGGTACATAGAACAGATGGGGCATCCGATACATTTGACAGATGACACATACAACAGAAGGCACGTACGGCACATAGAACAGATGGGGCATACGACGGTTGGCACGCGTGACGGGATTGACAGATGACACATGTGACGGCCCGGCGCGTGCGCAGATGACCCGTACGATGGATGGCCTTGAAAGTGTTCCCGTACAAACGTTGCTCATCTACTTGTATATATATATATATATATATATATATATATATATTATAACGGATAAATAAGATATATGGATTGTTGTGAAACAGAGTGATTATGAAATACTAAATAGTAACGCATTAGACTATACTTTATTAAGAAGTTAGGAATGAGACATTAAAATTACTTATGCATTTAGATAATTGTAAATACTTTCATTTCAATTTACTAATACAGCTTCCGTGTAATTTAAAAGACTTTATAACTTGTAATGAAATAAACAAAAAGAAACATTACCTTTAATCAGAAATCCTAAACCGTCAAATAAACCTCATCCATTAGTATTAAATCTCTTATAAAGAAATAACATGAATAAATGATCTGAAAAAGAAATATTAAACAATAAGTATTCAACAACATAAAAGATGTTATTCAATGTGATGATTCAATATTCACAAAAGATGTGGGTTAGAATTTTTGATGCTACAAATGTCAATATGTTTCAGCGACAAACGCTAGCGACAGAAAAGAGCAAAACAAATTTATAGCGCCAATAAATGATAACTGATTAATGAATTTAAAGGACAATATAGAATTAGTGTCAATAATTAGAACAAAGAATGTTGAGAGGTTACTTGAAAGAATTTATGTTAATAGACAAGTACAATTGTCACAACAACAAATTGTAAAAAGAAAAACAAAACTAAACATTATCACCCAGTATAAACTATTTGTTTCATAGAAATTCAATAACTTTAAATGTAAAACTAATAATGTTAAGTGAAACGTATTGGTATATGTGTATAAAATCTTTCTAAGTGTAATAAGTGTAAACGTAATTCGACTGCTCCAGACAATAGGTGATTGGTTAAAAAAAAATGACAAGACGAACTTTAATCAACAAAGGATAAAACAAACTTTAATAAAAATAGTGACCTGAAAAACAAGAGACTTGTTTGTTGAAAAAAATTGAACGAGAAAGGGAGGTTGGTGGCTTGGCGTCGGGAGAGCAAGGGTTGTTCGAGAAGTAGTCCCGAAATTTTATGAAAATCCTCCAAATTATAATAGTGAAAATTATGAATTACTTATAAATGCATGTTCCAGTACTTACCAAACATTAACATTCAAGTTTCCCGACAGAATAATCAATATTTCTCTAAATTATCTGTTTTTTCAACTTCGATCAATAATAATAATAAGAGTTAAAAAACTCACGAATTTCAAAACAGTGTATAATCTCATGAGTATAATGAACTTTGCGGAAAAGGATCGATCTAAAAGAAGGAATAAAAAAGGACTTTATATAGTTAATTAATCAAATAACTTTTCAATACTAATCAAAAAGGCCTAATTTGAAATAAATAAAGATAAATACTTACGCCATTTCTAATCACTGAAAAAATATGCATCATAGTTCATTTATGTAGTATTTTATTCCCATGTGTATATAAATCTGATAATTTATTTCTTCTGTACCAATTTGTCTTTGTATGTATATTTTCCCTAACATAAATTATAAACCAACCAATGTATAAAACCATCCAATAACATTCAACGATAACAAGTGGATGCATATCGAAATATCAAATAGACGCAACACATCTATGAAGTGCTTTTCTTTCGCTCAGTATCACCTGATAGTTTAGCATGCGCATAGGATGGTACATATATAAAAATCAATAATTCCGTTCGGTCATCCATAGGAGTCGCAGTTATAAATTTTAGATTAAAAATTTTCATTATAAATATTAAATTATTTTTAAAGTAAAGTGTTTCTTTTTATTTAATATGATTGAGATATATTTACAGAAGCCTGAACTCGAAGAGTAGAGAGGGTTTCATGCTCTCGAATCATATAACCATATAAGATTTTATAAACAATTGAGCTAGCCGATTTCAATATTTGAACCATAGATAAATAAATAAACATTGAAAATAATAATTATAATATATTGAATATATACATCATAATATATATATATATATATATATATATATATATATATATATATATATATATATATATATATATATACAACGCAAAAGTCTAGGGATATTTCTATAACTGGTCGTGTTTTAACCTGTAATTAATTTGAAAAAGTAATACAAAACTTATAGTTTACATTGTTGTTTAATATGTCAAAAACATTATTTTTTTGCAAAAAATAACAGGAAACTGAACAAAACAAAATATTCTCGAAATGACTGTTTTTTCAAACGTCTAAAAAATACGAAAAATGAATTTAAAATAAAGTATGGCCACCACGTTGATTTATCACAGCTCTACATCTAGCATTCATGCTCTAAATTACATTGTTAATATCTGCTTGAGGTATTTGTGTCCATTGTATTCTCAGACGCTCTAGAAATTGGAACTAATTGTGAATGTTGCCCATAAGTGGAGTAATTCGTCGTTGGAGTATGTCCCATACATGCTCAATGGGATTCAAGTCCGGTCACTGTGCTGGCCATGGTTTTACGTTTTTATCTTAAATGTTTTTCACTGATGGTGTAGAACCTCGATTCCAGCTAGCTCAAATGAATCGAAACTGTTATTCACGGTAGAGTAGGGATGGATTCATAAATTAAACATTGTTAGATTGAAACCATTGAAATTTTAATTTGTAAATCACACATATGATCTTTGTACGACCGAGGGGACCCCTTGGTGTTTACAGGTAAGTTTAAAAATAAATCGATAATAATGTTTGAAGTAGAAGTTAGTTAGTAATGTATAACTTGTCGGAATTATGTTAAAATTTCAGGTTCAGATGCTTGTCCTTCAGATAGCAACCCTTTGTAAATGGTGAATGTAAATATAAATCGGAAAGTTCGGATCTAGGAATTTTCTTCGAAAGCAATTCTTCGAAAACAATTCTTCGAAAACAATTCTTCGAAAATCAATCCTTCGAAAATGCGATTCTTCGAATACCATATTCTTCGAATAAACAATTCTTCGACTAATAATTCTTCGACAGCTTTATTATTTGGATTTACTAAAATCTGGGATAAGTATTCATTAGACAATAATCAATATTTCTCGCATGATATATAAACGTATGATGCGGAACATACTAATAATAAATGAGAATTATAAGGTCATTTTCTTTTTTGAGAATACCTAGGAACTGGAAATAAAACACTACTTTTTTTATTTGTTATAATTATGTCAACATTTTATTAATAAATTACAGTAAAAGTTTACAGTACAGTAAAAGGTTACAGTAAAAATTACAGATAAATGACATAAATACTATCAAATACCAAGGTAAGAAAAATATTATAGATTCATATGATATGTTGTGAGCTAAACCTCTAATGTATTCTATTATATTATTTTTATCATACTGATTTACAAGAGTTTTGATTCGTTGATTACAATCTTTGTACTTCTTTCTTGGTGTTTGTGGTTCAAATCCGCTTAAATATTGTTCTACACGAAGTTCATTTAGACTTTGCTCATTTTTTATACATTTTATAAATTTCCACAAGTTGGGGTGAACTGCTGATACTTGTGTTTCAAAACTTCGATGCCATCCTTCTACCGAATTATTTGTTCTCGGTAAATCATCCAAAACTGTTTGATATAGATTCCACAATTCGTATGGATATTGTGGTGGTTTTCGCTGTTTTCGATTTGGTCGCCCAATCCACGTATCTTCAAAATAATCAATAACACTTTCGGCTTCTGACGGAAATATTTCACTATCATATAATTGTTCAAAAGCCATAACTATATCATCCACTGGGACAGAAGCAATAGCACACAACATTTTTAGTTTGAAAGCAAATTCACTGTCAGTCTCATAGCGTTTTTTTAATCCATTCCTTTGAATCATTCGAAAAATTTATTGACCGAAGTGGAAAAAACAGCCTCTTTTTCTACAACTTGGAAAAGCACTATTGCAGGCATTAATCAATGCTTTTTCGAAGTCAGTGGTAATCGTTGCAGGCACTAAAGATGATTTCAAATTTTTAAGTTCTTGAAAAAATTGATCATAAATTCGTTCTGATTTTTTTGGTAAGAGTGCATAAACTAAAGGTACCGATAAATTGTGTTGCAGTCCGTGAACGGTTAGTAATTGTTGGAATAATAACGGCACGGTTTTAAATGTGCCATCAATATACCAATGCTTACTGTTAGACAATAATTGGAGATTTTGTTCTGTAGTAAAAATTAATATTCTCTCGTCCACTGGACCGGCATCATATAGCAAAAAATTTTCATTTTTGTAGGGTTTCGTATATTCCTCCAAAAATATTATTTCGCTTCTATTAGTAGGAAGAGCTGGTCCTTGTAGATTTTTTTGTCTGATATTGCGAATACTCCGTTTCATACTGCTAACACTTGGAAGCTTGGGAGCTGCCGTTATGGAACATGTAGTCGAAGCAATTGATATAATTCTGTGCGGAGGATCATTACTTATTTCCGAGTTGATTCGAATTTTTCCGTACACTTTGGTCGCTTCCACCTCTGAGGCGTCAGCAATATGATTATGTTCTTTTGTTATTTTACTGATTTTATCGTCGACAGTAATTATTCTCGCTGGACAGTTTGTTTTTCTTTTTTCAAAAAATGCGCACTTCCAATACACTTTTTCACCTTTTTCAACATCTTTAAAATAAAAATGTCCCTCGAACCACAATTTACGTTTTCCTTTTTCTGAACAAACAAATTCTGCATCCATATTTACTTGCACAGGGTTAAATTAAAACTAATTTTATTTTATGGAAAACAATCCCTTTTATACCCACTCAGGTCAGTTGCAAACTTGGGATTAGGTAAATTATACCTGATTCATACCACAAACAAATTCTGCATCCATATTTACTTGCACAGGGTTAAATTAGAACTAATTTCCAAGGGATTATCGTCAGTTGCAATCTTGGGATTAGATAAATTATACCTGATTTATATCTCTGAACAAAGTCATTCCTTCTGGATACTTCAAAGAATTGTTATTCGAAGAATTATTAGTCGAAGAATTGTTTATTCGAACAATTGCATTTTCGAAGAATTGATTTTCGAAGAATTGTTTTCGAAGAATTGTTTTCGAAGAATTGCTTTCGAAGAATTTTCCGGATACCGGAAAGTTCTTACTTGTATGATTGGCCGTAAGCTCAACGTCAGTACTTGCGGTAGTTGGGTAGACTCGGCCTGGATCCTCCTAGGTTTCTAATTCAATGAGATGAATCGCTTGGCATACATCAAAATTCAAGCAGGACGGGGTTACTAGTTACATCTACTATCTACGTCTACTACGGATGAATGATGTGATGTGGAAATGGTGAGACAGCTTAGAGGAAACGATACTTATGAAAAGCGGTGAGTGATACAGCGAAGTTCAGCACATATAGTAAGCGAGATAGAAACAGAGGAAAATTAGAAGAAAAGGAGAAGGCCTAAAAAAAGTAAGAAATATGTGAAATATTAGCTATGAATTCAATAAAAGTGAATAGTGGATGATTTTACTTACCCAAGTTGTAGGGTGGCCTTTAAGGGGTTTTTAGATTTTGGTCCAGATCCAATATAGATAATTTTGTCTACACTGACAATTATGACCAATAAAATCTAATGAAGTGAACTTTCTCCAGCTTATAAGATCCGATTTACAATCGAAAATTTAGGAACCATGTGCTCCGAATCAAAGCTGATATAAAAAGAAGGAAGGGTCAAAGTCCAATCAAGTAGGTTTTGTAGGCCATCCACAGAACTCAGGTGAAGTCACAGAACACAGAACATTCAGCGACATAGTAAGTTGGATTGGTATGAAATAGTAAAAGAAGAATAAATTGTTTTCCATGAATATGATAGATATCAAATATCAAAATATAAAATGACAAATCAACTTGGAAAGAAGAGATTAAAACAATGAAGTGAAGTAAACAAAAGTACTTCGAGTTTTAATTATATCTTTATAACCAGGTAAATTAGAGTTTTCAACTTGTAATGATAAAGGATACGATATCTTATTATGATTTAGTTGAATAAAGCTCTGTTGTAAATGTAAAGAAACCATTGATTTTTGGTTAATGTTGAAGTTATTGATTTTACTCCAATCATTGAAAAGGTGAGTTTCAATATATTTTTAAAATAAATTATTATGTCAACCATTTGTTTATAAGTGCATGATTACATTCCCAATAAATTTTGTATAAACGTTTCTAAAACCGTAACAATGGCAATACATCAATACCCTCGTTATTCAACCAGTTCACTACAATACGGGCAACATGTGGCCGAGCATTATCATGCATTGAGTGAAAGTTATCTTCAACAGGACCAGCAAATGGACGAACGACTGGTTGGAGAATAGTATCCAAATATTGCTGACTTGTGAGAAAGCCGCGTGGGAAAATTAGCTCAGTTCTTCCCTCAATAATGATTCCGCCCCATAACATTGATGTGCCATCTCTGTATGTGTACACTTCCTGCACATGTGGCAAGCGTTCCAAATTTCCGGGCTGTCTCCATACTCTCGTCCAACGAGAATATGGATGAAATCCAAATCTAGACTCATCGGTGAATAAAACTGTAAGCCTGTCATTGTCAGCCCAATTTAGAAACTCTTGACACCAGGTTAATCGTGCAGTGCGATAGCCTCTAGACAGAGGTGGACATCTCAGTGGTCGCCGACTGCGAAGATTGGCGTCATGGAGAAGATCCCTCACCGTATTACTAGCAATTATCACATTATGTGCACGCTGTAATTCATCAACCAACTCGGGTGCTGTGATTGTCGGTTGCCTTCTAGCGGTTAAAACTGAATACCGGACTTGAGCGGCGGTGGTAGAACGACCACGTCCTGGTTATAGCTCAGCTGGACTCCCAGTGTATCTTAACTGACGCCATAATCGACTTATGACGCTTTGCGAGACACCCAACTGTTCGGCTACTTGGGTTTGTCGCACACCAGCTTGAAGTAGGCCCACCGCCCTATTCATCTCATCAACGTTAAATGTTGTCGTTTCATCCATTATTCACAATCATATATGTATTAAGACCATAACTGGAGGCGGAAGATAGGGAATTGACAATAAAGTATTTTTTTATGCAATTGATTAATTACACAATTTCTAATACAAATTACACATCGCAGACAATAATTTATGACGACACGGCCTTGGCGTGTTGTCTGATTGTCAGTGTTCGATTTGCTCATAAAAATTAAGGAGAAAAAGAATGGACTGTAAATTGGGAAATTATTGTTATTAATCATAATTGTATTATGAAACATATCGACCTTATAACAATCTCACCTACCTTGGAATATTGGAGATTGGCGAAGGATGATCTTCACACCCGCTTAATGCTATACAAAATCCAAAATTCCGGCGGGTGTACGCGAACCTTCATATAACGACCAGTCTTCGATTTTTGGTACGTAGAAATAGGACATAGATGTGTGGAACTTTTTTGTTGTGAGGGAAGGAATTTAATGTGCGCCAAGAGCTTGACGAAATGAATTGAAAATAAAATATCTTATAAAAATGGAATATTCTCCCCTCCGAAATGGAGCGTGCACTTAAAAACGAAGCAAATAAATGAGCGGAGATATTATAACACTCCGGTAAGAAAAATTTTAAAAAAATGCGAATATGAATGAAATTAGAGAAAAATGTGTATACAATCAAATTAAATAAATTTTTCAATCCGTAACGTCACATGATAGTCGTCGCTGAGGTATAAGGTTGACCAATGGTCGACGCAATGTACCCGTGTGGTACGAACGCTTGCGACAAGGGATACACCGTCCTTACCGAGATGAATCTCCATAATGCGAGCGAGAGTCTAACGCGCGTGGGTTGAATTGTCTTCCTTGATTAGCACAAACTTTCTCGCGCACTTAGCCGGAGCGTCGTGAACGTAAGTGTTGCGAGACGAAGCGTCATTTTGACGGTGTCCGCTCATTTGAACGAAGTAAGTCGTCTAGTGAGATACGATGAGCAGTTGGCCAGAATAGAATCGCTTTGTTTTATGTTTAACCGTTAGATACCCATGCTTATCAAATCAACTTAGATGCCCAAGCGTGGCCTTTGAAGGACCCCATACAATTTTTAGAATAATTCAATCCTAAATATTAAAGTAAAATTATTCTTAGAGATTTTGATGTTTTTATTAGAAATTAATTCAATTTTCGTAATAATCAACATAAAATCAGAAAAACTTTTAAACAACGTTATACTGAAAAATATTTGAAAAGTTTGAAAAAATTAAACTTATGAATATCTTACACATATAAAATAATGAAAAATTCAATTTGACAAACATTTTAAGCAACAGATAGTCTCTCTTCTGTGATTTTTGCATACGTATTTTTTGCACTTTGAACATATAATGTTTACTTTTCTATCGCTCTTTCGGGGACAATCAGAACATCTAGCTCGTTTCCTATGTTGGGGCGGAGTAGCAGTTTGATCATTGAGTTGCATATTTATTCCACAATCTGATAAGGCTAACCTGATATCTAAATGACGATACTTGTAGTTTGCACGTCTTTCCATGTTTCGAAGTGCAATATCATCTCCTAGTTGAAGCAAAAAAGATCGTCGACGTGAACTGCTATTTTTCTTCCAGTCAGGATTATTTTCTATGAACACAACAAAGGCATTCAACGCACATATATCTATTATACTTAAAAACAACCTGTATGGCCATCGAGCTGTTCTTCTTGTACAAGAATATTCTCTAATGAGTTTGTCAGCGTTGTCAACACCTCCTTCTGTGTTATTGTAGCTTAGAATCATTTGTGGATTATTATTGTGTGTAGGAATTTCCGATAAATTCCTACAATGGACCTTAATTTAACTTTAAGCCAAAGGTTCGAAGTTTAAATCTCCGCGCCCTTTATTTATGATCACGGATCCAATTGGTACTTTCTGCGCCACTAGCCGAAAAATTACCGCCAACGGAAGGTACTCAGTAAGTCTAAGCAGAACTCTCTTGACGACATGATAAGGTGTAGATTCATTTTGTTTGAGTACATACCTAGTTCCTTTCATCAATTTCGTATAACTGCAACATATGGAAATGTGATTATAGTGTGAAGTGTTTTTTCCGATATTGATTGAATATTCGTATAGTAAGTACTATCCTTATTATAAATCATTGTTTAAATCCGCATGGTCGCCTGGACCGGTTAGTGTCGGTAGTTAAGCGCTGTTGCCGTATCCGTGAAGTTTGGTATTTCGTTTCATTGTATAAAAGAAATTGTATCAATTGTAAGAATTACAATAGAGGGATTGAGAGTGGCCCGAATTTTTTTTGATTACACCTTTATCGACAATTTCAGCATTCTCCGTCAATAAAAGGTTGGCGATTGTTCTGTTCTTAAAATTCTCAAAAAACATGTCATGAAGGAAAGAATCAACGAATTTAAACTTATGTGAACCAGCCAACTATCGCTAAGGCGAAGTTCCCTTCTCGTACATTGTGCTCTGGGCAAACTTGAACATCATTATTTTGACTCGATATCAAATGCACCATTCTATTTTTCTTGGGTATATATGAAACCATTGATATATCTTTTGTAAAAGCAAATATTGATGATTCTACAGGTCTATTTCTCACATTCAATTGTGGTGGTGTATTTTTTCGAACAGTGCCCAGTAGCGTGAGGTTTTTGGTCAACAGATAATTAGCTAATGGAACGCTAGTAAAAAAGTTGTCAGTTGTTTTACCTCTCCCAGTTCCAAAAAATGGTAAAACTAAGTCCGACACAACACGGAATCCTCGATTTACCTCTGCTTTCGCTTCAGGGCCTTTTCCAGTGTAGACTTGTAGATTACACAAATATGACAATTTTACATCTGCAGCTGCCCAAATTTTTATTCCATATCTCCCAGGTTTTGATTTTATAAATTGTCTAAATGGACATTTTCCTCGGAAACACACTAACTGTTCATCAATGGTAATATATTCGTAAGGTTCTAACGCACGACGGCAGTTCTGCACAAATATGTCCCAAATCTGACTAATTGCTGCTAACTTGTCTTGTTGTTGTTGTTGAAGTCTACTGGTTTTATCGTCAAATCGCAGGAATACGGATAGCTTGTAACATTTAGACTTACCTTAAGCATCAAGAAATGAATGTGTGTCTACTTTGAAATATATAACAGTCACTAAATTATCTACACAAAGTATTGTTATTAATTAACACAGGTGATTGCATCTCGAACAGTAATTTAGTTAACTGCTACACAAGTTCCTAAAAGAAATTAAAACGTTGATTAAATATATAATTAAAAGTTGATGTATTGTTTACTTACCAGTACTGGATAATGATAAAACTCATCAAACTGCTTCTTTCAATACAATGTTTATGTTTGAATGAGGTTACATTTCGTGAACAGTTCATACAACGACTACACAAAATTTAGAATGGCTTCAGACATAAAATAAATAATCTTTGTCATTGATTTTAGTCGTCGTTTGTTAAAACCTTTACTGCGAACGCCTTATTGAATTTTGTTTGATTTTCAATGTCATTCACAATGACATTCATAATAGGTACTACTTTTGATTAGTTTGACGTTGACACTTCACATTTCACCAAACAGGTTGAGCACTAGGGTACTACATAAATCTGAAATTCACTAAGCCAACTCGGTTGAGTTCGGAGTTCGTTATATGTATTGAAGATATTTCATTGGTCAGCCGATAATAGAAAGGTATTATAGGGATTATTAGAACTTGATTGGCCGTTGGGGTTTACAAAAAGTTGCAGTTCGTTTAGTTTCGGGTTAACTTCTCCAGTTTTGGAAATATCGAAAGGAAGTAGCAGGTTTTTGGTTTTTCGTTTGCTGGCATCCTTACGTAACTGTTCTCTGACGTTGTAATTTGATTAAGAGGTTTTCCTGTAACAAGGAGGTAAGCGTAATAAACATTTTCTTGAAAAAGTACAGTCGTTAAGTGGTACATTAGTTCCAGATTCGCCGACCTTTCAATGTCCCTTCATCGGTAAATTTTTCTTCCAACACAAATCTAATATTGAGGCAGCCATTTTGGACCTAACCACATAGTATATTTGAATGACTAAAAATAGTTACATCGACACTCTGACAATCCGCCTGAGACCTTTGAGGGAGGAAATCCTAGAGGAATAGGCGTTTTGAGCCATTCACCACCCTGGACTCGAGTTTTCGACATGATTGATCTCGTTGATGCACGTGTTCGCCGCATGTTCTAGATATTTCTCCTTCAAGATGGATGGGGCTCGGCAGAATAAATCTAGTTTCAAAAATAGGGTCTGAAGGTCTCAAGTCGTCTTCAAACTTGGGTGAGTTTATTCCAATATAACAAAAATCTACTAAGGAAGTGCACCGGCATACCCTTACTGCTATTTCATTACGTAATACTATATTCTTAGTGTAGTACAGTGATTAATTGGACTTTTTATAACCTAAATTCTTAACTTAATCACTAAATATCTCAACGGAGGGAAAGTTTGTTTTTTTAATCTCTAATAAACTGATATATTTTTTTGGTACAAGGCATATGCTCTATATACATATATTGCTCAATTTGAATAAATTGTTCACCCAATGTGAACTTAAATACAGCTGTATTTAGGGATTCTTATGGTTCTTGTTTACATTAAATGCACTTACCAAATATTTTTTATTTCATTATCATAATTAGTTGATTATCTGTGATTATGAAGTAACTTGATTAAAAAACCATATAGTGAGGTTCTGTTTTATATTTTTAATATCATTTTCTTCTACGAAATTAGGTTGAATTGAGCCAAGAAAGTAGTTACAGTTAGTAATTTATTGTTTTTGAAATAATACCAAAAAATGAGTGGCGCCCCATTCCTGCCAATTCTTGTAATACGTAAGATCCTACGACCATTGCGCACCAGACGAAGAGCTACCGGAGCTTTGTAACTCCAAGAAAGGGTTACAAGCTGCTCAAATCTGTTCCGAGACATTGCAGCAGAAAATAATGATCGTCTCATAGAAGAGTCTGTAGTCCACATTTCTCTGGTAGGTTCTCTTCCGCATCTCAGTGCACCGCCTTCCACGAGAACTCCTAAAAAGCAGGCCAGTTCATCTAAATCAAGGGGCTCCCAATTCCTTATTTTTGTTGGGTTTTTTCATCCCATACATCAAAATATCTTGAAGCTCCTTCATTTGTATGAATATGAATAATTCTTTTGATCTCTGGCGTAAGAAATAAATTGAAAACTTCCAAAATCGATTCAGCACTTTTACTATATTGCGTTGTACCAGGTCGTCTATCTAAAATATTTCTTCTCAGTCGTTTGGTTTCATTGAAAGGATGGCTACTCCATTCCAAACCAGATTTCGCAGTATATTGAGTACCTCTCAATTCAGCTATAGTTTCCACTTCAGATAATTCTGCGTCTGACTCCTGCTCGCTTTGTATTTCAATATTATCTTCCATTTCGGAAGTAGTTTCTACGAGAAAATTATCATCTTCTTCATCTTGCAAATTTTGACCCTCATATTCATTCTCTGAGTCTGAACTGATATGTTGTAATATATCTTGAAGTTCTTCTGCAGTCGAAGGCTTATTTTTATTTTTGCTGTTCATTTTCACCATAAAGTACAGATATTATTTATGAAATTGCACATAAAAAACGTTACCTCTAAATGCCCAAACGGGGTCGTTGAAAGACCCCAAACAACTAACTACGTAATATCTCGACGTACGCACATCAAAGAGCTACATCCAACTGACTGAACGTGAAGGAGATATTGACGAACGCATAGCTGACGCCAATGTTACCAAATGTTTGTACAAAGTTGGATATTGCCGAAATTATGTCTCTGGGGTCTCTCAAAGACCCCGCTTGGGTTAATTCCCACTATAGAAGAAGAAGGAAAAAACCAAAAATATTAATAATAATAATGAACTTTATTGCTCATTGAATATACATTCATATCAAGGGTTCGGTTGACGGTGCAAAAAAAAGGCTGGGTTCAGAATATAAATCAGAAGAGAGACACTTACGGTGTTTTTCATCATTTATTTAACGATCTTAGATACAATATAAAGAACTTTTTCAAATATCTCCGTATGTCAGAGGAAATGTTTTTTGAGCTTCTTGGTTTAATAAAGGATTTGATAGAAGATAAAAATACTAGATTTCGAAGGGCTGTGTCTATAGAGGAGAGACTTGCTGTTTGTCTAAGGTGAAGCATACTTTGAAATATGTTGTTTTTATTTAATTTGGTCAATATCTATCATTTAGTATTAGAAAAAAATAC
Organism: Galeruca laticollis; assembly: GCA_963921935.1. NCBI lineage: Eukaryota > Metazoa > Arthropoda > Insecta > Coleoptera > Chrysomelidae > Galeruca > Galeruca laticollis. Next base: position 273,308,377 of record OY998175.1, on the reverse strand, counting down.
TTAAAACCCTATACTTTATTTCTTTACCTGACCCTGTATTCATAGAGATTGGTAAAAAAACATTTTTTTGTTGATATTTTCATACTTGTTTGGCTTATAAATACCTATGTAATGAAAATTTGAAAAAACACATATCATGTACATAACGGTGACATTGGCGTATCTTCTTCGGGATACCGAAATGGAGTGGATGGTGGTTGGTTATCTGGCACTCCTTCCAGAATATGATCAGTTGATCATTCTGCATACAGTGTTTCATCCATCCATATTTGCAAATATTGTTTTTGTGCATTCTTCGTTTATGGGCGTAAAGACGAAAACTGAGTGGTGTGCTGTTGCGGAAAGGGCTGTTGCGAAGCATTAGATTGATCATAGTATGCCATGGATTCATACTTAAATTTGAGCAAAATTGAAGGAAATTCTGATTTTATTTTAATTTGCAGATGGGGAGGAAAGGTTCGCACAGTTTCCTCGCCACTAACGAAATATTTATTTAAGTGATCGACTGGCTTATTGTCTTTCAATGTTCTATACTCCATACTCTCCTCAAATGCTGCGGAGGCCGAAGGTTGGGATGTTGACATATGTTTTTTCCTTCTGTTTTTCCCAAGCTTCCAGTTGAAATTGAAGTTCCAGGGGATGGTAGTGGTGTCAACTGCTCAACTGGAGTTGATTCCAGGATATCTCCATAGCATACGCAGATGATCTTGCAGTCGTCATAATTGCCAAAAGTAAGAAACATCTTGAATGGAAAGCAGACGAAGCGCTTCACCAAATCCACACCTGGATGAAAGAAAACGAGCTACACTTAGCCCCACAGAAATCCAAAACAGTTATCCTGAGAGGGCAGAAATGGAAGGAGCTGGTTAAATCCGTATTTGGAGGAGAAGAAATTCCTAGAAAAAAAGCGTTGTGTACTTGGAAGTCACTATCGGTGAAAACTGAAACTTCGCGCAGCATATGAAAGCTGCCGCACAAAAAGCCGAGAGCAGGGTAGCTGCCCTGAGTAGAATAACCCCAAACGTGAGAGATTCTGGGTCAAGAGAAAGAAAGATGGTTTACAATAAGTACATTCGATTCTCTTATATGGAGCACCTATATGGCATAGATCCCTTAGAGTTAAAAAGCACAGGCAACTATACACTAGAGTGCAACGCAAAATGCTCATAAGGGTCATTAGTGCGTATCGTACAATATTCGCGAAGGCCCCGCAGGTGGTTGCAGGGAAGATACCTATTGAACTGATGGCAGCAGGAAGAGAACGATTATTCAGGAGACGAGACGGGGAAACTACGGAAGCGAAAGCAGGGGATAGATGGATCACCCTAGCAAAATGGCAGGAAGTGTGGGATCATACGGAGAACGAGACGCAATGAACAAAAACTTGAATACCAAACGTACGAGACTGGGTGGATTGCAAACATAGAATAGTGATCTATTTTCTAACACAAGTCCTCACAGGTCATGGCTCATTCAAAGTTTACACAAAAAGAATTGGGAAAACAGGTGATGAATTGTGTTTGTACTGTAAAGCAGTAGACACAGCGGCACATAGGGGTTAACCTTAATCCGCAAAATTTAGTGGAGACTATGAGAAGTAAAAGAGAGACTTGGAATAGAGTTCATACTTTCATGAAAAGTGTGATGCATCAGAAAGAGCTAGAAGAAAGGCAAGAGGCAAGCCGAGCAGAAAGTGATTAATGCACTTCACTCCTTAAGATATGCGACGAGCGGTTCCAGGGTGGAGAGTAGATAAATATAAAGAGGGTTCTTCAGTAAGCAGGAGTCTGACAGTACCCAGTAAAAACCAGTGGAAGATGCGAGAGAGGAGAGGTTTTAATCGGTAGGAATCCGAAAAGACTGGGGTGGAATGTAAGATTTCCGTTCCTAGTAAAACATAAGATATATCCATAGGGCTAATAATATCTAAGCTTCCATATTTGAAATATCACATCTGCTTCTTCTTTTTTCTATCGAAATAATTGAGTTAATCACGAGGTAGGTCACTTTATGGTAAAACGAAAATAAATTTAAACATCAGATAGGCTTCAAATGAAATGTAACTTCTGTCATTCTGACGATGATATTTAATATTGTCAATTTACTTAGCATTTTACAAGCTCTTGAATATATTGTGGAATTAACTAGAAACAGTGAGTTTTATTTAAAATAGTAAAATGAGTAGATTCCACGAAGTGAGGGCGAGACAGTTAATTTCATTAAAAGCATATTGGAATTAATCAATGGTAATTTTCTTTGTTTTTCTGTTTGACTGTTATTATTAAATGTTTCAAATTGTTCATATATATTTATTATTCGTCCCTCAACATATGTTAATTAAATCAATTTTTGACCAACAGAGAGTTCAATACGAACATTGCATCACTCGCGAAACTTTACAGCAGTCGTTTAATAAAGGTTAGTGTTTGTTTCGGCCCTTCATTGGAAACTCGTTTTAAATTGGTAAAGTTTAATGAGTTTTCCGTATATTATATTACAGAAATTCAATTTTCTTGGCCCATTATGGATTAACCTACGTGTTACTTATTTTTGTGGAATAATTCCACAGAAAAATTTGAGTGAGGTAGCCTGTAATGGAAACCTTAAAATGAGGAAACTTTTAATTTTGTTTGAAATTTTGATTGGGGTTTGTTATTATATATGTATGGGACAGACTTTGTGAACGATGATATGAGCATGCTATAATATTTTATAATTAAAGAGGAAATATTTTCGTGGATGATTTATTTTTAATTGAATCTGTGGAGAGGTTTTATTGAGATTTTTGTATTCTTTGCGTGTTCACTTATATTCTAATTTAATTACTTTTCTAATCATTGACTCTCATGACGGGTTACAGAGTGTTCACAAATGTTCGAGAATTCAAAGTAAATTAACGACACAAATATTCGGGAATTCAAAGTAAATTATTGAAAAGGTGAACTCTGGTATATGATTGCTTTCTATTGGAATAGGTATCAATTACATGTTTCTGGATGTTAAAAGTCCTCCTCAAATACCAAATGAATTATATATTTCGCAACAGAAATCAATTCATTTGACGGAGCCGAAATATTTGAACGATTGCTTTGGAACATCAATATCTTTGAAGTTCTTATAGGAAAATTGCCAGGGTAATATTATGGCAACGGAGTACAAATTTAATAGGATTAAAATGAGAAATCTAGTCATTGATACAAAAGAACTTCCTATCAATAACCGCAGGAGTATATTATTTATGTCAGTGTGTTCAAAATTCGAAAGGATCTGTTGATTAGAATAGTTCACAAGTGAAACTAATATTACATCAAGGGTATCTTAAACTATACTGTATTTAAAATTAATGCACAAATCAGAGTGCTTGTACGTATCGTATAATTATAGAGATTATCGCTCTTCGTTGCAGTAAATTGAATATTTTGTAGTGACACACACACAGGCGTGCGTGAGAAAACCCGTCCCATTGAGCATCCGCCCCCGGACTAGGTCCTGTCATTCCGACAGAATCTCATCGTAGTTCGCATCTCACTTCGCGTATTCTCCCTTCTCTTTCTCTAGTTCTGTGAAATCTTCTGGGAGGTCTCAATGTTCTTTCGAAGGGGTAGCTCTGGTGGCTATACTCCATTGTCCTTTCGCGGTTGTTTGTATCGTCTTCGAAGTGTGTGTGTGTGTGTGTGTGTGTGTGTGTGTGTGTGTGTGTGTGATCGCTGCCTCAGGCGTAACTTACATTGCCAACTTCGGCGAGGAAGGTCCCAAGCTGAGTAGTCCATCGCTTTCTTTGAAGCTGTCCCCGATGTTAAAATCGGCGACTACCTTATGCAGTAGCGCGGAATTACCGTGTCGGGGTGGTTTCTCATACTATTTACATCATTTTCCAGCGATTTTTTAGGTTTTTTTTGATACGCTGGCGATTGCTCGTCTGTACGATTTATCTATTTTTTTTGGTGTAGGGGCGGGTGGGGATACTTTACGTTAGGTATTTTTGATAAAGTGATATATAAGAGTGTAAGCTATGACTTTCGGTAAGGTTCAAACAATTCTACAATAATTTTAATATGTATGGTTTTTCTATTTCTTTCTTTCTGTCTCTTATCCTTATGCCTGACTAAGTTTTTCACCATTAATGTTGATGCCGAGGTTCTCAATATTTGTGGGTTTGATCATGTACTCTAAAAGGTTGGTAAATAATTTGGGGGAATACCAGGAAAACTATATCTGCTGGATCTTCACAATGATCACTTAAGAAGACAGTTTAAAAGTGGAGAACTCCCTAGATTTATCTGTTCATTGGCGACTTCATATTGTGCGTTCCTTAAGTGTGTTCTAATTTCCAATTCTTCAAGAAAATCCAGTTCTTGTTTCTTATCACAAATACGTAATACTTCTAGTTCTGTGTTAGGTGTCAATGAATGATTGGTGTCAAGTAGATGTCTGGCGTAGTGGGATGTATCTAGTTGTTTAAATATGTAGTATTCACTGTATCGGATTTCAAAATTTCTAAGGGTCTGACCCAAATAGACAGCATTACATTCTGGACATTTTTTAAGTTTACATATACCAGATTTCTTTAATGGTGATATTTTTGTTTTACCAATTTTGTACTTACGTTACCTTACCTTACCTGTTTTAAATGAAATCGTTGTATTTGTTGCTAAAGATATTATCTTTGAAATATTATTAGAAATATTTTCTGCATATGTAATGGTTTTATAAGTTTTTATTCCTCTTTTTTACTAATTAGTTTATTTATCATATGTAATGGGTAACCGTTGGATGTTGCTATTTGTTTAATTGTGTTGATCTCTCTATCAAAATTACATTTGTTCATAGGAACTGAAAATGCTCTATGTACCATTGAATCATATGCCGCTAGTTTTTGGGATATGGAATGATTGGAACTGTATGGAATAGTCACATCAGTGTGTGTTGGTTTGCGGTGAATCAAATAATCAAGTACATTATTAAATCTTTGAATTTTTAAATAAAGAGAATTGATTGAACTATTTTCTTCAACTTCTATTGTAAATTCAGTTTGTGGGTGTAAATTATTAATGTGGTTGTAAAATATATCTAATTGTCGTTCACTATCCATAAAACAAGCTAATATGCAATCTACACCAATATATACCAAAATGAAACGTTTTTCAAAATATTACTTTTAAAAATTTTTCTCTCTTAACTGTCCATAAAAAGGTTTGCCAAAATTGGCGATATAGGGCTTCCCATTGGTAAGCCTTCATTTTTATTATATATCTTATTGCCAAAAGCGAAATAATTCTGATTAATACATACATCAAATAAAATAAGTATATCTTAGATAATTCCTTGTTTTGATGTTTGTCTGTTAGACTATTTCTTTTTTCCATCAACTTCTAAGTACTATTACTCAGCTTCTCCTCCTTTCCAATTCCAAGCGATTGCTTGCACTTGTTTTCCGCTTCTTTCATTGCTGTTATTATTCGTTTGTTTGTCTCCTTAATATTTAGGTATATCCTCTTCATTTGTCAGCCTTGGTGATAGACGAGAATTAAGGTTAAGAATTGTGCGTATTGGTGTTGTAGGAAGTTATATATTATATTGAAGCATATTATGTTGCTGCTGTCGGATCATTATCTGACTGTTCAGAATACTTTCTTAACATGTCATAATATTCGCTTGTTCTGAGAGCATTACTTATTTTTAACCCTTGGCTAGGCGCTCTGGCGCACACAGTACGCCAGTGGCTTAAAATGACTTATAGTTTGGCAACATTGGAATCTACGAAAATAACCTTCCACCTAACCTTTTGTCCGTTATTGCTTTAGTTAACTATTTCATGCTGAGTGGGCTGCAAGTGTTGGTCTGTATAATTTTTGAGTTTTTATTGTACTGTGTCGAAAGTGGCGTACTGCGTACTCCGTGCGCCTAATGATGTGATTTTTTCATTTGGTATTTGATTTATTTTTCTGTGTAACTCAAACTTTTGGATATATTTGTGACTGAAGCAGTATGAACTAATCAAAAGCTGAAGTAGACGTCTGTTTTAGGTCCAGTAAGACATTGGATATTGCTCAAATGAACAGTGAAGATATTCGTAGACTTCTGGAGGAAACTGATGATAATTTACAGATTCAAGGTGAATCATCAGGATCTGAAGCAGAAAAAATAGAAGAAGATAAGGACTGTGATGGAAATATTTAAATTGTTGTAGATGAGATAGAAAACGATATAGATGAGAATTTCCAAGTACCAGACGAAGAATTTTTTATAAAAAGAATTTGGAAGAAAACAAAAGGCAAAAAACCATTATTTGATGAATTTAGGTGGGCTAAGAGGCCTCTAAGGAGCGAATATGCTAAAACTACAAAAAAAATTTGTTAATAAAAAAATTTCCTGGTCCTTCACAAAGAGAGTTTCCAGATTATATCAGTGCTTTTTCAGAAATCATCGATATTGACATGATAGATGAAATAGTGGCATTCACAAATTTATATATATATATATATATATATATATATATATATATATATATATATATATATATCTAAAAAGAGAATTATTTACAGCCGGGAAAGAGATTGTAGAGGTACAGATAGAGCAGAAAGTATGGCATTTATGGGTTTATTATTTTTAATTGGGACTAAAAATATGAGTAAGACAAATTTGTCCGAAATATTCGCATGAGACAGATCAGGAATCGAAATATGTAGAGCTGTTATGTCCATAAAAATATTTATCTTTTTACTTACGGCCATTAGATTCGACGACCAAAACACCAGAGAAGAAAGAAAAAAATCTGATAAACTAGCAGCAGTACGAACATTTTTTGACAAATTTATAAAAAATTGCAGTCGTATTCACTTGGAGAATTTATGATGATAGATGAAAAATTAGAAGCGTACCGGGGTAGATGCTCTTTTATACAATACATACCGAATAAACCGGCCAAATATGGCATCAAAATAATGCTTTGGTTGACTCGAGAACTTTCTACACGTATAATTTAGAAATATATTGTGGTAAGCCTGCCGGACCATTTCAAGTCAGTAATCCGCCTTCTGATGTAGTACTTCGATTGGTATATGGTTTAGAGCATTCCAATAGGAACTTAACATGTGATAACTGGTATTCCAGTTGTGACTTGAGTAAATCTCTATTAGGAAAAGGTATCACGTTTATTGATACTCTAAAAAAGAATAAAAGGGAAGTTTCCGTGGAATTTTTACCAAATAAATCAAGAGCTGTTGGATCGTCTTTATTTGGGTTTCAAGAAAATCTGACATTAGTTTCTTATGTTCCCAAATAGAACAGAGCTGCTCTACTAAACTCTACGATGCACGATAATTAGTCGGTAGACTTGGAAACGGAAAAACCCGAAATTATTTTGGATTGCAACCGGACCAAGGGAGGTGTTGATAGTGTAGGCCAGAAATGTAATGCATACACAGTATTGCGAAGAACAAAACGATGGTCATTTGCTACATTTATGGCACTTTCCAATGTAGCTGGAATAAATAGTTACATTTTATATTCATACGGAAAACTCGACATTGACATAGGTCATCAACGACAATCTTTCCTGAAACACTTAGCTATGGATCTTATGAAACCTCATATGCAAGAAAGACTCCGTGTAAAATCACTACTCCTGCATACCAGGTCCATTCTGGAAAATGTGTTAGGAAAGCCACCAACCAGAAGAGTGGAACACTTAGCTATGGATCTTATGAAACCTCATATGCAAGAAAGACTCCGTGTAAAATCACTACTCCTGCAGACCAGGTACAGTCTGGAAAATGTGTTAGGAAAGCCACCAACCAGAAGAGTGGCAGATAACTCACTGAGTTATAAAGGAAGAATATCTTTGTGGACGCTCAAGAAATAATTATACAACAGTGAAATGTTCAAATTGTATTAGTGTTTTTAAATGAAACTCAAGGTCTCTAGTTAATTCCATAATATAATACAAGTTATGATTTGAAGAGACAACCGCAAAAAACAATACCAGATTCACAAAATTACCTATGGAAGTTCTCAATTTTTTATTACAATAAGTGAAGGTGTGAAGGTTCAAAATACTCAATTAAATATTATATTACAGATTTTTCTGCATACCGTATAAAAATACGCCTTGAATAAATGTTCCACAGAAAAGGAAGGAGGCCTCGAAGTTTGTTGTTTTGGCGTTTTTCGTTCCACGAAAAAATTGTACAGACGCTAGAAATACGTCGTCGTTACCAAGAGAACTCACGGGATCGAAGGAATTACTATTACAGCTGGTTCTTGAGCATGTAGTAGTTGATATTAGAATTTATTGCAGTCGTTAACTCGAGAATTTCGCAATCATTTCCTCAAAACTTGTTTCAAATAATCTATCAGTTTTTACTACTTAAATTTATATTTTTACAGCCTACCAGTATTTCCCTATAGTTAAAAGAACAGCGCGTAAGTTCAAGCAGATTTAAATCGAAAGGTTTTCATGAGTTTCCTAAAATTATTGTTACCTCATCAAAGAGATTATGGGGAATACCTCATTTAATAGTTACCATAACTGGAGTGAAGCGTTTACGGCCTGTTTTTGGAACTTAAATCTATCGAAGTCTATCGAATTTAATTGTCTACTCCGGTTTTGTATCTAGCACATGGGCGACGCAGTGAATTTTGTTCGAATTTGTTTACTTAATTTGAAATTCTACTTCATACGTGAATTCAACAGTACTCAGTAAAATATGAACGCTACCACCTCACTGATTTTTTTTCTAGATTTACACTCAACTAAGCGGTGAAGTTACTTGGTTATCACTTTTTAATTGGTAACTTTCCATAGTTCATCCTTAGCTTCCAACAGAGTTTGTGTTAAATTAGGAAGTCTATCAGCTCTCTCAATGTCCTCGATTCCAATCACCTCAACTATACAACCTCTCATCTATTTTGACGAGAAAGTCAGCTATCAAATTCAAATCAATAATTTACTTCCTTCTTCTTCATATATATAGGCTCTTGGGCCTGTTCATTACCGATAAGTGTCGCAATTTCATTTGGGATGTCGATTGCCAGCTGTCTCGCCATCTTTTAAAGGACCTTTCTGGTGGTCTGGTGCTATATGATTTTAGATCTCTTGCTGTTCGGGCTATCCTATCTGTGCTCATTCGTGTAACATGCTGGTTCTACTCCCGTCTTCTCTGTCTTTCCCATCGTACAACATCTTGTACCTTGCATAGTTCTCTTAGCTGATAGTTTGGAATTCTATCTTTCAATGTTTTGCCAGCGATTGATCTTAAAGTTTTTATTTTTGTTGCTCTCACTATTCTTTTTGTTCCCGCTAAGTCGACTGTCGTTTCTATTGCATATGTCAATATCGGTCTAACACATGCTTTATATATACGAACTTTCCCATGCGGTCTCATGTCTTTGTTTTTCCAAATAACATCCCTCAGACAACCTGATATGTAAGATGGCTTATTTGCTTGTTTTCATACACTTTGTTTTAGCTCTCCGTAGCTGGATATTTCTATACCCAGGTATTCGAACCTTGTAACCTGCTATCTTATTTCATCGTCAATTACAATTTTTCATTGTCTGGGTTCTCTTGCCGTTACCATAGTTTTGGACTTAGTGGGTTGTAGGTTGTCCTCATTGTTTGATATCAGAATTGCATCGTCTACATAGCACAACATTTTTAATTGTTTTCCTCCAAGCCGTGTCCCACGTTTTTAACTTCTTCTATTACTATATACATTACTCGATTGAATAGTAATGGACTTAAACTATCTCTCTGTCGAATTCCTGATGTAATATTTACTTCCGATGGTAATTCATAACTTTAGTTCTGTTGTTTGTGTTCACGTCTTTAATTATCTTTACCGTTGTGTTAAATTCGTTTCATGCTTTTAGCAGTTTTAGCACATCTTCTAATTTGACACAGTTAAAGGCCTTGGTCAGGTCTATAAAGCAGATATATACAGGATTATTATATTCAATTGCTTTCTCAACTATTTGTCTGACTATGAAAATGGCATCTATTGTTGATCTGTTTTATCGGAAGCCCTGTTGCTCTTCTGATATCGTATATTCTTTATTTATCTTATTGGCGAGTATCTTCGTTAATCGCTTGTGTGTTGTGTTTAGAAAGGTAATGGATCGATAATTGCTAGAGTTATTCTTGTATCCTTTTTTAAATATTGGTATTGTAATTCTATGTTTCCATTGTTCTGGTACCTTCTTGCTGTCTAAGATTTTCTGAAAACATGTACTTATGTTTTCCATCATCGTTTCTTCTCCGTATTTTTTCACTTAATTTGGCAAACCTTCATACTACATTTATTTTAAGTAAATTAGTGGTGTTATATGGTCTTCAAGAATGCATTTTGGTTATTTCCACAATAATTTTTTCATAACTTAGGTATATATGGACTGTATCTCAGAAGATACATAGTCAAATAAGCAAATTTCTTGTGAAACTTTATTATGTATCTTGGAAGACACAAAGTCTGGTACCCCGTCGAAATAGCCCACGTCAAAATAGCCCCGACAAAACATACCCGACAAAACAGCCTCAGAGAAAACAGCCCCGGACAAAACAGCCCCGTACAAAATAGCCCCTGACAAAATAGGCCCGACAAATAAGCCTCAGACTAATTAATGTGTGTATTGTAACATGTTTTGATAATTGCAAGCCAAAGAAAAAAAGATCACTACAAAAGGTATTTTATTGGAAAATGTCCAACAAGTCAAAAATGAAAGAAAACGCATCTCTAGATTATTGTTACCAAAAAATTACATTTCCAGATTATGGGAAACGTTCCGAAGAAATTATAGACTCTCCATATTTGCATAATTACCAACTAACACTTGTAGTCAGTGATTTAGTTGCACATATTTAGACTTACTTGCCTCCGGTTGGACAATTCCAGCAGCAATGCGAGCTAGTCGGATCTCGATCATATTTTGCTCCTTGCGAAAATGCTCGATGAGCTTAAATACAGATGGATGATGGCAATCAGCAGTTTGCTGAAATGCTCTATGCCATCCTTCCACTGAATCATTTGTTCTTGGGAGCCCATCGAGCACACGTTGATGAACATTTCAGATATTGATGTGAAAACGTGCATGCAGCCGTCTATTACGCCTAATTCGTCCTATGTAAGTATCTTCCCAGTAATCGATGATCGTGTTCATTTCGTCGCGGTAGTCCTCGACAATCTCTTCAAAAAGTCTGACAACATCACCAACAGGTGCAAAACTCAGCGCAAGCAGCATTTTGATGTGCACACGTACATTGTGATCATGCACATAACGTTCGCTCAAGTTAAACTCTTGCACAAAAATTTCTGTGTTGTTAAAAACTTGTGCCACAGCATTCTGAATGGTCTTCTCGTAATCTCTCAAAATGCTTCTCGGATTTAAAGTTGGTTTTAGTTCCAACAGCTTTTGGAATACACGGATATATGTCTCTTCAGATTTGTTTTTCAGCAGCACATAGATTAAAGGCACGCACGACTTGTCTATAAGTGCAAGCACGGTGAATAACTGAAAAAATAGTTCCGGTGATACTTTACATGTACCATCAACGAACCAGTGTTGATTATTCTCCAAGATGGTCAGATTTTCCTCGGTGCCAAACATAAATAATTGATCCGGATCATTTTCTCCTGAATCCCATAGAACGAAGTTTGCCTTTCTCGTCGTTGTCTGGAGATGTATTGGAATTATAATCTCTGCAACAGTTCTTGAATTTGGATATGAATGACTTGTTCTTATTCAGATGCATTCGACTGTTCTTTGGATAGCAGTATAGGTTGAAAGTTGCACTACTGCTTTCAGGGATACTCCACTAGAGCAGACTTGATAAATTTGCCTGGGCTTCTCCATAGTACTTTCGGCTCGGTGTTTCATCTGGGACGTGCACTTCAAAGCCAAACTTTTTCTGGATTTGGAGCATGGTCGTGGTCTGTTACGACTTGGCAGTCCACATTGAATATTTGCAGACGTCCCCTACACCCAGGCAATGCAGCGATACCGATGTCCATCTTTCAACAGAATATCTTTGCCTTCTTGCGTCAGAATCTTTTCCATTTCTACTTCTCAGCACTGGATTAACTCAATAATACAGCGTTACCGCTAAACAGCTACTTACAGAATAACTTGAAAACTGGCTTTCTCACTGTCTTTATACATCGATGGGTGGTATTCAGTGATCGTTGGTTCTCTAAATCCCTGATTATTAACCAATCACGAGCCAATCCAATTTCTATAGAATTTTTAACTACCTATTTATGACTAGTATCTTCCAAAAAAGTCATCAAAGTGGTTACAGTTGACGAGGTGACGAACGGTCGCTTCTTGTAAAAGCTCATCACTCTAATCCGGTATAACCCCTAATCCCTTATTATTATAATTATCTGCTTAACTATCCGCAAGTATTTAAGTATTGTGCATTTCAACTGAAAAGAGAATTACTCCATAAATCCCTTTACCTAAATGCCCATTATCCCTTTGGGAGCTTTGTAAATCGGTAACTTGCCAACGATAACAGATGGCATGGACCAGATTATTTACTTTTACACGAATTATTGTTACAACTAAGAATTAAACTAATAATTTTAAGTTGTTATGTCTATTAATTTTGTTCCTTATACCTACAATATTTACTATTTTTTGCTTCGAAAAACTTTCTGAGGAATATAAGAAATAGTTTATGAATAAAAAATAAGTATAATATATAAATAGACGAGCGGCTGTCATAGACATTCCTCAAATAAATAATCAGGTAAATCAGGTATTCAACTGATTGCTATTTTGTCGGGGCTATTTTGTCCGGGGCTATTTTGTCCGGGGCTGTTTTGTTCGGGGCTGTTTTGCCCGGGGCTGTTGTCTCCGAGGCTATTTGGTCCGGAGCTGTTTTGTCGGGGCTGTTTTGTCGGGGCTATTTTGACCTGGGCTATTCTGACGGGTCACGCAAAGTCTAGGATTATAGGTCACGAATTTACAATTAAAACTGAAACGAATAACCGTTTATCCAGCAAAAACACAATAAAATAATATATGAACTTAAAGTAAGAACTCTACAACTAAGGAAGAATTGAATAAAGATAAAAACGAATGCAGTTGTACATAGAACATAACAGAAGGGAATTTTCTACGGCTATAAATAGTAAATGACTGCTAGTAATCTTCATGTGCTATTATGAAAAAAAAAGAAACAATTTCTGTCCTTCAGTAAACACAACCTAGTAACAAATTTCGAACATGACCAGTGTGTCTCTCCTGATTTACAGTACCTACACCTGCCCTTGGTACCATACATTGGAAAAGATCGACTTTATCATACCTCAGAAGGTCTCGGTAGAACGGACCTCTTAATTTGTTTATATCCTTCGTTTTGCACCTGTTGTTTTGTATTAAAGCCTCTGCTATGCATTGTCGAAAGTATTTTAGAGAATATTCTTTTGACCTGTCTTCTAAAATACATTTCTCCCTTCGATAGAGAAGCCACGCGTTATTTATACAAATATCCAACATTTGTGCAAATATGGAGAGATACCAGTGAGAAGTTTCCTGGGGGGGTTTGTAAGGGCTTACCAACATGCCCAGGAGATCTACTCCTCCCATGTGAGCATAATAGTATATTATAAAGGATGGAAAAGGGATATCAATTTTGGCACGCTGACGTTTATCATATCATTTGTTTCGACAGGTGTGCCAGATACATACGTACTAGCTAGGATAATAGGTTTGTTGTCAAACCATTTCACAACATTAATTTTATTAGCGTTGTCACTTTTAGAACAAAACGCCCCTCTTCCTTTTTTCTTTATAGACTTATCATCTTCCAAAATGCAATTTTTCAATCGATCGTTTCTCATAGTTGCTAGTGCTGAAATTCCATAGTCTTGTCGGAGAATGTAAAACAAATCAAAGCATTAAAAGAAATTATAGACATAGATAACGGACATAGCAGGGGATTTCATTGATTGCGTTAGGGCAAACACAACTTTAGCCCCTACCAATCCTAGGGATTCTTCTTTCTCCGTAAATGTGTGTTGTGTTCAAGTACCATCACCTACAAAATCATACACGAATCCAGAAATACCGGCTCTGACAAATATTTTTTATCCCAATTTTTTTGGTTTGGACTTTATGTATTGTCGCCTTGAACCCGCTTTTTTCCCTTTATAAGGAACCATCATTTCGTCGATACTATGCCGTCATTCTTCTTCTATCGGACAACAATTTCCTTTCACTATGTCTAAAACAGGGCGAATCCGATAGTATTGGTCGTTGTTTATGTGATCGTTGTTAGCGAAATGAATATATCTGCGAATTTGCTGATATCTATTGAGAGGCAATATTTCTGCTATTTTATTATATCTCATGCTTGTACTCCAATCATCCAAATATGATGGCATATCTACTATACCCATCAAAATGTGTATGGCTACTAAGTCCCTTAAATCATCCTTATCAGTTGGTCCAGATACTAGATGTGATCTTGTTTTTAGAGGACTTGTAACAGACTTTAACGTACTACAAACAGGTTTAGGTGTAGTACAAACAGATTGAGGTGTGGCTGTTTGAGGAACATTCAGTTTCTGACGCTGAATCTGTTTCAGACAGGTGATCAAAAATATATTGTACTTCAGGAGGCAAGCTATCGACTTCAGAACTTTCATTTTCGTCGTCATTTTGAATGTTGTATATGTTAGTATCATTTACATTTTCCTCATCACTAGAATCATCCATGTCGGACGAAGGTGGTGGAAGTAATGCAAAAATTTTTTCGGTTCATGATGACATTGTATTAATATGTAACTGGAACAACGAAGATAGTCTACTCACTTTACTAAGTATTTAAATTTCAGGATTTATCAACAAAAATTATATTTATAATTGGAAAATAAAGTTTAGGATATATAACAAATGTAATTCAAATGACTGAATATCAAACTTGCTGTTTCTTTGCCAAAGAAGAATATAGGATTCACAACAAAAAGGCTCCCCATCTATGGTTAGGTGGCGAAGTAGATTCTAGGATACACAACAAAAAATATTCACCTTGCTCTTTATTTGGCAAAGTAGACTATAGGATACATCTTTTAGAAGGCTTGATTTTGTAACTATAGGGTATTTACAACTAATTATTTATATTTGCTCGATCAAAACACATGTTTATGCTAACAGTTCCCTTGCACTGTAAAAAGCAAACACTAATATACTAATAAATACATTGACTTGAACACCAAGTTACGTAAGGTTTCGAAGAATGAGTTTAAGAAGAACCTATTTATACTGATGAACAATGCCGTGTTTGGTGAGTATTGCTAGTTTTATATAAATATTTCTATACTAATCACTTTTTCTAATTGTTGCAAGTGAATCCATGTAGAACGAGCGCAAGCGCGTGGATGTAAAGCTAATTTCTCATTGTAGTGGTCGATATGGTGCTGAATCGTACATAGCTAAGCCCGAGTTTAAAAATAGTACGATTTCCAGTGAAAACCTAATTGCAGTCGAATTACGGAAGCTGCAAATATGGTTAAATAAACCGATATATGTAGGAATGGTAATTTTAGATCTGGCTAAAACTACGATCTATGACTTTCACTATGGATACATGGCAAACCGTTTTAGTGAAAATTGTACTGTGCTGTATACCGATAACGATAGTCTTATATATGAGATTCGAGGTCAAGATCTCTATGAAGTAATGAATATTGATTGTTATAAATATTTCGACACATTAGACTATCCTCTTGATAACGTTTACGGAATTCCTCAAGTTAATAAGAAGGTTCTTGGGATGATGAAGGATGAGAACAATGGTATCATAATGACTGATTATATTGGGTTACGGTCTAAATTATATGCAACGCGGTTACTTACCTCTGAAGATGGTCTAGCGGAAAAACGAAAACGTCTTGCGTATGAAGGTTATGACATAGAAGAAATATACTGCCTTATTCGAAACTTTGGAATAACTAAGACAGCTAAAGGGGTAAAATCATCAGTTGTGAAGACCGTAATCACATTTGAAGATTATGAAGAATGCCTTGACACTTTCACACAGAAAACAGTTTCCCAAAATCTAATTCGAGCGGAGAAACATCTAGTCCATTCAATTGTTCAAAATAAAGTAGCGTTAAGTCCTGAGAATGACAAATGATTCATTGTTCCTGGTTCCGATGAGACCTTACCATGGGGTCAATAAACTATTGATTATTATATGGATGTCGATGCCATTTGAATTCTCCTTGAAAAATACAAATAAAAATTATTGTTAGTTATTATTTTGATTTATTATACTTTTCAATTTTATATATTATTTTGCGATAAAATGTTTTTCTATTCAATTGTTTTTTATTTTGACTTGAACTACCCCATTTTTCTTAATAGGCGTTATCAACTGACTGAGCATGGGTGACGTCATCAGCATGGTACACTAGTGCCCTTTTGGCTTTACATGTTTACCGCTTGTCCATATCCTCTCTTCTTCATAATGTTGTTTATTCCACTTCAACCCGACCAAACAGAGGTATGTGCTAGTGCCCTTATGGGTTCTTTGTACATCCTGTATATAATAATGCTCTACTTATCACAATGGCGTTTGTTCGACTTCAATCCGACCAATAATAACAGAGATATATGCTAGTGCACCCAGCGCTTTCACATACGGCATTCACTCGGCCACCATATTATGAACAATGATGAGATCTTGAAAGATTTACTAACAGATGGTAGCATTTCGGGCATTAGGGGATGGATAGGCAACACAATTAGCGCACAGTCGTCTGTCAATAAATTACATATATGGACAAATTTATTATTTGAAAGTTACGTATCGTATAAGATACAAAATCAAATTAAGGGTTAAAAGCTCGTTCGGTATACCATCGGGTCCTGGGGATTTTCTATTTTTTAATTTTTCTATGCCATTTTTAAGTTCTTCCTTTGTTATTTCTATGTTTTGCTGATACTCCTTCATGATTTGATTCAATTGAGTTAATAAAAACCACAAGGATTCATGTTTCTTAGAATATATTGGAACAAACTGAAACTATATTGTATTTTCGTTCACATATGTTTTTCTGGGGTATGAAAATAAATCAAGGTGAGTTTGTAGTCGTGGTGAATAGAGAGAACTAATTCCGCTTAGCGTGATACGAAACAACAATACTTCATTCTACAACTGCATATCAAATCCCGAATAGAGAATAATATGAAATATTCCATATGGCGCATATATTCCATAGTCGGTATCTCATAAATAATATCTGTGGAGAACGCTACCCTAAGCAATTTGATCAACATATTTTTCTATTTGAATTATATAAAGATATAGGAGCACATTTTTTCTATTAAGGGAAAACTTTTATTGTGGAGATTTGCGATTAGGATATATTTTTAAAATAATGATAACACCCCAAATTTAAGCAGCTTGATTTTGTTCCGGTTAGTTATGCAAAAATTTATTTTGTGAGTAATGCAGCAAATTATATGTGCACAACATAATTTAATGAAATTAATTTTTAATCTTTCATAACCCACAGTTTCAGTCTTTATATTACAAATTGTTTTGTAAATAAATAAGTAATTAATTTCATGAAAGTTGGAAGTCGAATCTACAAATTTATTAGATTTATAAAAAAAATTCTGATGGTTCAGATTGTGGAATGGATGCAGTAAAAAAGTATTTATCTCAATTGGATTATTTCAATTATTTGGTATATCTACTTTTTTTGTCTGGTAAAAAATCATTATATTTTAAAGTACGCCACATTTCTCCAGGAGTGTTATCATTAAACTGTTGCAAAAATATGCTTTCTCTCCCCTTTTATAGACTGGAACGTATAAATACATACATTTTTGTGGGTTTCAAAATGGACTTCAGATCTAGTTCGCTTTTACCTACTTAGTGCTTTGTCTCTTTCGGCCATCATCAATTTTATAGGAAATTTTAACCAAGGTTCTTTTGGCTTAGTAACTCTTGATGTTACGGTAGGGGCATGTCTAACAAAAATAATATTTAAACAATTAACGGAATACGAAACTTTAATCTTTTTCATCTGCTGTGGTTTGATCAGTAATTATAAAAAACGATGTGCTGAATGGATCATGTTGAAAGCTTACTTCATTAAAAATATTGGAACTTTTGTAAGTAATACATTTTGGAGTATCTAGGTTATTATCGATTTTAAAATAACAAAATACCATTTGTTGACGCCATAGGTAGACGTCTTCTTCTAATTGGTGTAATGTTATTAACGTCACATTGATTAGTCTACCAATAATGTATACATGAAAAGTACGTCGATGTTAATTCCTGTTCATTTAATCTCATAGAATAAGTTTTGTTTCAATGATATATAAAAAAAAAGTTTAACTGTCACTGTCACTGTTTAACTGTCATAATTGAATAATTCTTTTCTTTCAAAAATTTGTAAATGTTCGTTTAACAAGATGAAAAGAGATTATACAATACAAGGAGTTCAAATTAACAAAAGTTGTTTTATTACAGTCCAACAAACGATTCGAAGTTAGAAACACCATTGAATGATCAGAAATAACTTTTTGCATATCACTCCCATCACAATCAGAACTGTGCGGCACTATAGCATAATCTAAAAGAGTTGCCATGGATGCGGCAACTCTAGTTGGTTCTTCGATTATTTGACATAAATTAGGTGCTTCTAAAATGCAATTAAACTTTTTTACATTGGTATTTTCAAAGTCCAATAAATCTAAATTAAAATCTCCCATACATATAATGTCATCAACAGTGGTATGTATATAAACAAGATTGTCTTCAAATTCATCTAGAAATATCCTTGTATTTTTTTCATGTGGTTAATAAATAATTCTTATGCCATAAGTCTTCGTACTTATAGCTCCATATCTGTTCCCACGTGTCCCATATGTATTCTTGCTCATTAATAATCATTTCACTACCTATTGTATTTCTTACATAAATGCAAACTCCTTTGCCATTACAGTTTCTATCAGCACTAGATAAACAATATACATTCATAGTTAACACGGGATCATCAATACTATTTTCTAGCCATGATTCACATATTAAAAATATATCAAAATTATTTTAAAATATAATTTGTCTTACATCACTTATTGAAGGTAACAGTGATCTAGCATTAGCACAACCTATACTTAAGAAATGAATGTAATCAGTTCAGTTGTTTAGTTTTCATAAAAATAAAATGAAATAAGTTCATTATGAAACAATAAATAAATTCAAAAAAACCAGTACCTGCTCCTATTCTAGATCGACACACCAAAGGTGTATGTCAATTGCACAGACGTTTCCAGTGCTGTGAAATTTTACTTAAATTAACTAAACATACAAAATCAGTTCGTATTTATTTAGAACATAAGAAGCAAAAAATGCCTTAATAATGAAGTGAACATAAAAATGACAGAAGTTAAATTTCTCGACAAGGATACCATACAGTAAGTCACAACAAAGTCACATAATTACAGTGTACTAACTTCGTCCATCGTGGTTATTTTTGAAATATCATCAACATTATTTAATTTCTAAAACACATTTCCATATTTTGTCTATACTTTGTCGTTTTTGGAAATTTTTACCAACACTGCTTTCAAATAGGCCATCCTCTTGGGAGTAATATCCTTACTAGCGACAGTTTTAGTTTGCTTAAATAATTTTGCATTACTATAAACAAACTTGTCTATTCCAAAAAAAGGATTCAATACCATTTTTATTTATTTTCAGATTCATTTTCCCGGTTAAAATATCAATCATCAGCTTCTTACAATTTTCTTCTTGGTTTTCAAGCACTCCATAAAATAAAATATTACGAGCCCTATTCACTCCATCTTGCTTCTCTTGCTTTTCTGCCAGACCTCTTATCACTTTATCCTGCTCCTCGAATTTCTTTTTAACAATATTATTTTCTTCGTTTAATGTTTGAATATCTTCTTTTAACTTCTCACTTATACTTTCAGTTGTCGTTTTATCTTGTCACTAACGACTCAACTAAAGTGTGCAGTTCGTCTTCTCCCTTGACCGAAATCTTTCGAGCTCTCGCTCTTTCCATATATTTTGAAAAACATTTCATCCCAAAAAGCCAATAGTCCTGTCAAACCTTGCACTTGATTGTTCCTGTGTGGATGATAAATCCTATAGACTGAAGTAATTGGTCCTTGGTAACATTTCTTCATCGAGTTATTCTAGAATGTTCCGAAATACGAACAAAAAGGAAAATGGATTCAGCATAACTGTTGGTTTCATGAACAACATCTAATAATCCTAAGGCATTAGCATTCTCAGGAATTGCAACTAAAAAAACTGGAGGTTTTTGAAAATCAGTTTGTTTCATTCCCGTACAAAAATCATTCCATACATCCGAATTGTCCATAATATTGGTACTACTTTCCGAAATACCGATGTCATCAACTGTTAAGGTGGTTTGATTAGCTTCATGTACAATAAAAGCAAGTAAAAATAGCCGTACGTATTTAAAAAAAAAGAAAATACTGACATTCATCAGAAAACAGCTCATAATCATTAGGGACACATGAGCCCTCGCTATTAAAATTGCAGTTCTCAACATCTGAATCCTCTAATACACGTAGAAGTTCTTCTCCTGTGAGGTTATTGGGGTTTTTAACTTCGATTCTTCGCCATTTTCCTTTCGAGGTCATCACTCATCACTAAATCACCCATACTGCACTGTTACATTTGTCCTTTAAATATAATAAAATCACAGTCGACGCCGAATTTACTATGACCCAACCGTATTGAATGTGTTCTCGCTGCAAGTGCTGGCACAATACTTCCGGTTTGATAAAATAATGGACATGACGTCCCAGTGCATCATGCACGCGGCTGAAAAATAATGGTAACCGCACGGGTGCGTTATGCATACTGAACGTGTATTAGAAACCTTTGATAGAGCTGGAGGATACTAAAATGAATACTCAATGTGAAAGATGTTGATTTGCCCCAGATTAAATATATTTGACACTATTTTCTTTAACAAGGATGCCACTTGGAGCAAAATGAGAAAAGAAATGGATCTTAATTATCTTTTTCAACGACAAATAATGAGAAGTAAATCTTTCTTAACTCATCATGTGGAAATCCTGCAATATATGTTGTTGAGAATTCACTAAGTGCACTAATTATATAGAAAAGTGTACATTGAATTATATTTGATTTTTACTTACTTTTACATTATACTTGTTAATAGAAATATGACTCTATTGGTCGGTAAAACCAAAATAATTGCATAATTTTAGTATTTCATATTGTTAAAATGCTTAATTTTCAACTTCGAAAATCAATCAATAAGTTTCTTGTAAATCAACAATTTCGCGATCATCTGTGTTGGCAACTATGCGATTATTTGTTATGCTGAAATATGTTTTGTAAATTGATCGAGTCCGCAAGAAAATTTTGCTGTAGGTATGTCCTCCATTGTCAACTATCAATAATATCATATGTCACATGACTATTATTTTCTTTGCAAATTAATGTTACTTTGCATTTTACACATCAATTTATTATATAGGGTGTACCAAATAAGAGTGACTTATTTTAAACATAAATGCCCAGCTTATTAATTTCTCCAAAGAGATGGGATTTTCACTAGTTTCACTAGCTTATCAAAGAGATTTTTTTAGGCTTGGCTGGCATTTCATCTCATCAACACAGGGTGTTTTACTAATGTTGGTCAAATTGTATTATTTTAAATGGAGCACCCTATAGTTTTTAATCTCATTCGAAAGAGCAATAATTCTCCTTTACAAAAATGTATAGTTTCCTATCTTTTGTTTCATTAACAACAAATATATTCGGGGTTTCATGTAGTAGTACATTTTTAATTATTAGTTTCATATCAACGTATTTTGATGCCTAAAATCAACTCGTGCTGTGACCGTTTGACGCATAAAAAAATCATTTAAGTCGGTTTCATGTAGTATGCATTTTTAGTTACGTAAATAATTGCCAAGAAATCTGACAAACAGTTTATTTAGTAAGAAAACATAATAACATTATTCAATACATATAAAGAACGAGGAACAAAAAAGTTACAATAGATACAATAAATGCTTTCAAATGAGTTTTCTAACATTTCTTGCGGAATGTTTCCAATAATTTTCCTGATATTATTTTTTAGTTTTGCTAAATTGTGAGGCTTAGGATTGTAGCACCTATCCTTCACATATCCCCAGAGAAAAAAATCTGGGACAGTTAATTCAGGAGACCGCGGTGCCCATTCAATCGGTCCAGCTCGACCTATCCACTTATCAAGAAAAAACGTTTTTGATGAATCTCGTGCTTTTAACGAATAATGTGGTTGTGCACCGTCTTGTTAAAAGTCAACGTCGTCGCTAATTCCATCTTGAACTAGTTGCGGATAAAAGAAAGTTTCTAACATATCCGTGTAATTAGTATCCGTCACTGTTGGTTCCTTAACAAAACCCAACACTGATCTGGTAAAAAATGCCATCACCCTCAATGCCAAAAAACTGTTCAATCAGCAACCTTAAGAATTAAAAGAGGAAAATACATTCGATAGTTTCCGGAGCTTAACAGCGGCGTTTTTGCTTGAGAGACCTTATTATTCAGTGGCAGAATTCTGCGCCGATTTAATGTCTATCGTCGACAAATAATGTGCGTTCCTAAGTTTATCCAATATTGAGGAGATATATGGCAAGGGATAACTATCCCTCTCCGTGACTGCATTGAGTTTACGAAAATCAACGCAAAACCTATACGTTCCATCCTTCTTTTTCACCATAAGAATCGGCGAAGACCACGGACTATTGGACTTCTCAACGACACCTTGAGACAACATTTCATCTAGCTCCTTGTCTATGTGATTCTGGATAACAGGTGAAACCGGATAATACCTCTGTTTTATCGGAGTCGCATTGCAAACGATAACATGTTCAGCGACAGTAGTACAACCTAAACTAGCCCCCATAAGTTCACGAGTTCTTTCAACCAAGGTATCCAATCGAGTCTTTTGAAGGTCCGACAACACAGCTTGTCCTCGAAGGTGATCTACCATTCCCAATGATACAGGTAATTCAGAAAAATGCCAATCATTATGCCGCAAATCTGGGACAATTTCCATCGCACGCCAGAAATCTAACCCCAAAATAAGAGTATGAGGAACTCCCAAAACAACTAAAACCGGTAAAACTTTCAAACGATCCTTCAACAAGAATGGTACCAAACATTCGCCACTAACCTCACATAATTGACCATTGGCAACTCGACAACTAGATTTTTTTGATGAATCCATTTCTGAACCTAATCTTTGAAGTAATTTCCAACCGTTGCTTCCAACAATAGTCCTTGAAGCACCAGAGTCCAAAAGGCCTAATACCTCAGTCCCTAAAATTCCAACTTTTAAATACGGTCCCTCATCATTCACTGCATGCTCGAGGATAAAATCGAGAGTAGGTTTAACATTAGTCGTAGTAGGTACAGCATCACATATCCGACCACTTATGTGTGCTGAGAGCCGTTTCCCTGTTTGCAATTAGGGCAGTTTCTGACCGTAACTCCCTCTTTCTTACATTTAAAACAGTGCAATTTCCTAGGCACCGCACAACCAACAGCTTTATGTCCACGTTGATTACAACGAAAACAGACCATTTGTTTCGCAATCGTTCCCTGGTTTCCAAACCTTTGTGTGGCCTTAGGTTTAGCCGAAGAGGTAGTTGCTACATCCACACTATTACAACTCTCAACATCAACAAAAGCCAAGTCCTTTTCCACAATATTTGTCCTCTTAGAACTAGGTTCGACATAATTAGGAATACAATCACGCCTACTTTCCATGCTACGACAAATAATTCTAAGTTCCTCTAGTGTAGTTGGTAAAGGATCCCTCAATCTGTCCTGATAAAAAGGATGTAAATTCTTTACTATAATGGCTAGCTTAGTCTCCTCTGCTACATTGCAACGTAAACGATTAAAGTATGTGTTCATTATGGCCAGATAAACACCAATTGACTCCGATTGATGCTGGGTTCACTTACGAAGTTCTTCAAAAACTGCCTCACTATGAAGAGCCGACAAATATTCCTTACGAAACTCTTCCACCATTTCTGACCAAGTACTCACTCGCATGCGAGCATCCTTATAAAATTGATACGCCTTCTCCGAGAAAAGATCAATCCCTGACTCCAGTAAAACGTTTTCGGGCACATGTCGAGCCAACCTAAGTTCCTCTATCATTTCCAAGAAAGCAGAAACAGACATACCTTTTGAAAATCCTGAAAACTTTTCAATACCCCACTTATGAGGTGGTATCATCTTATCCGTTGACACTGGAACGACACCACCGGTATCCCTAGACTTTTAAGTTACATCGGCGTAGTTTAATATTTAGTATGATGAACGATGGTAACATTGTATTATATTTATTAATTGAAATTTGTATTTTTATAAATTGAGTTCTGTACTGTTAGTATAGTCAATATTTTCTTTATATCTTTATATTATTTTTTATATACTTTTTTTATATTTATCTATTTTTAAATTATTTCGCTTTGTCCATAAAATTGTAAAATTTTTCATGACAATAAAGCTTATGTCTCCTCTCTCTCTCTTTCTCTCTCTATCTCAAAGAAAACAGGACCATAGCTTTTTCGCCGAGATAATGCACACCAAACGTTTACTTTTAGACTATATCTCTGAAATTCATTAAAAGAAATTGGTTCTGAGATCCCCATATTCTACAATTATGTTTGTTACACATGCCATTAATGTGAATCGTTGCTTCATCAGACATAATTAGTAATGAATTGGGTTCGTTTATTAATAAGTCAAGTGAAGTTCACATACCATTACTCTCTTTCCATAATCTGATTCGTACAGTTTTTGATAAGTATGAATTTTTTATGGAGTTAATTTTAAAATTTTTAGACATCTTTGAACGTCACTCTTGCTAAGCTCTAAAATTCCAGCAATTTTACTAATTGAAATTTTATGATCGTTATCATGTAGCACTTCATTAATTGACATCAACTTCTTTAAAAGGCCACTATTATTTCTTGGTTTTTTTAAGTGTGCAATGCAACCACTTTCGATAAATTGTACATACCATTATTTGATTATATTCACTGACGGCGGATTTTTCATAAATTTCCTTCTGAATATCCTCCTTTTTTGAATTATTGATTTCGTTTCTGCATAAATTATTACAGTTTGAGCTTTTCCACTCACTGTATAGATGATTTCGAAACCGACTTATGACTTAACAAAATTACTATGGTAAAAATTGCTGATTTCGTTGTTATGCGTCAAACGGTCACAGCATTTAGGCATCAAACGTTCATATAAAACTAATAATTAATAATGTACTACTACATGAAACCTCGAATATCTTTGTTATGAATAAAACGAAAGATTGAAAACTATACATTTTTGGAAAGGAGAATGATTTCTCTTTCGAATGAGATCAAAAATTATGGATTAACTATCTCAGATTTCTTTCTCTGGGGATATGTGAAGGATAGGTGCTACAATCCCAAGCCTAAAAATTTAGCAGAACTAAAAAATGATATCAGGAACATTATTGAAAACATTCCGCAAGAAATGTTAGAAAATTTCAGATTTCGTTTATAGTTATGCATAAACGAAGAGGTTTGGCATATGCAGCATTTATTGTAACTTTTTTGTTCCTCGTTCTTTATATGTATTGAATAATGTTATTATGTTTTCTTACTAAATAAACTGTCAGATTTGTTGGCAATTATTGAGGTAACTAAAAATGCATACTACATGAAACCGAGTTAAATGATTTTGTTATGCGTCAAACGGTCACAGCATGAGTTGATTTAAGGAATCAAAATACGTTCATATAAAACTACTAATTAAAAATGTACTTTTACATGAAACCTCGAATATATTTGTTGTTAATGAAACAAAAGATAGAAAACTATACATTTTTGTAAAGAAGAATGATTGCTATTTCGAATGAGATCAAAAACTATAGGGTGTTCCATTTGAAATAATACATATTTACCCCTTAAAATTTGACCAACATTAGTAAAACACCCTGTGTTGATGAGATGAAATGCCACCCAAGCCTAAAAAAATATCTTTGATGATTTAGTGAAACTAGTGAAAACCCCATCTCTTTGGAGCAATTAATAAACTGAGCATTTATGTTTAAAATCATTCACTCTTATTTGTGACCATCCATCCATGGCTCTACAACCCGGGGTGGGTCTTGGTCGCCTCAACAATTCTCCTCCATTCATGTCGATCCTAAGTACTTTCTTCCCAATTAAGGACTCCCAAAGTTTGCAGGTCCTTGTGTATATTATCACGCCATCGAAGTTTTGGGCGCCCAAGTGGTCTTTTGTTGTTAGGGGCTTCTTCCCAGACCATTTTAATTAGCCTTGAGTCATTACTCCTCTGGACATGTCCCAGCCATCTTAATCTGTTGGATTTAATTTCTTGTACTATACTTGGGCTATTATATAGTTCATATACCTCATTGTTCGTGCGCCTCCTATACCGCACTGTTTGTTGATACCAGACTCCTCCGTATATTTTCCTAGGGATTTTTCTTTCGAAGCGATTGAGTAGTAGCGTGTCTTGTACCGTCATGGTCCATGTTTCGCTGCCGTATGTTACAACTGGTCTTATAATAGTTTTATATATGTTTATTTGTGTTTGCCTTATCAGAGTCCTTGATCTTAATAATTGTTGGGTTGCATAATAACATTTATTTCCTTGAAGTATACGCTGTTTAATTTCTACTTTAACGTTATTATCTGATGTTATTAGAGCTCCTAGATATTGAGAAGTCTGTACATGTTCGAAGTTGTATTCGTCCATAGTAACATTTTGACGTATTCGATCTCGTCCTACGTTTCGTGTCATATGCATATACTTAGTTTTTTCCTCATTAACTTTCAGTCCCATTTTCTTTGCCTCTTTTTCTAGTTTTATAAAGGCTTCCTTCACGTTAACTGTACTTCTTCCTATTTCTTCTTATTTGTGACACCCTGTATAATTCGTGAAGAGTTTTTAGAATTGAAAGGACATTTTGACTATAGCGTACAGTGACAGATGGAGTATAGTTGCTCATATCGTTATTTATTTTGCAATGTTAGCTTCAGTATTCAATGTATGTAAATAGGTCTATTATTTTTCTACGTCATTGTTGAACACTTTTTTCTATTGAAGTTGAGAAATTATTATTTGGAATATTTTTTGTGTTACCTCATTTATATCTCTATTTGTTCTCTCATTAACGGTCAGTGTTGAGTATTTTCATAGACTCCTTAGTTACAAAAAAGACGAAAATTGTGCTGAAACATCAAAGAACATATTTCTTAATAACACCAATATTTAATTTAATTTGACCTATAATCAGAAAGAATTTTTAACTGGAACATATAAAGATTTTTTCCAAAAATCTACCCTTACATATGAAGCACGAAATATTTGACTATCTTGAAATGATTTATCATTCCTAAAAATAATCTTATAACAATTTAAAAATCGCAACTCTATATTAAATCTAGAAGTTAATCCAAATTATGCAAATAGCTAGCAGCTACTTTGTAACTATTCATATTAAATTACACAATCTTTAAAAATTTTCACTCGACAAATTGGATGTTATGGCTCGTGATCCTATTAAATATACAACGAACGCTTAATCTATGGAAATCACCTCAGTTAATGTTGCCAACACCGTGTGACCTGAAGTCTTTTAATGGCTTTAAGCCGGGATTTACAGAAATGTTAACTTGAAATAAAGCTAAGAGTATTAGCAGAATATCATAGGGTCAAACTGAACGTTAAATTGTTGGTTAAAAGTGGTACACTGGTACATTTAATTGTTCCTACCAACTAAGAAAAATAAGTCAATGGAATGTTTGAGAAATAGATTATCATAATTTAATTATTTCGCTTAGGCCATTTAAAACATGTTTATTTTTGATATTCCCTGATACTTCACTTGTTTCGAATAATTATAACATTACTGTTATTGCCACGTGGTCATATAGTTTTTCCAATCCCTAAAAATTCAGTCGTCCTAAGTGCGTCAACAAATACAGCTCCTTAAACATTTGAATAATCCCAAATAAAGAACTTTTGTTCGATTATTCTAAGGACTTCCATCAAATAATCTGATATTGTTAAAACTGGTGCTTGTGGAGGAATCGATCAATTAATATTGAGAAGATAAGAATATTTGTGAAAATAAATTAAATTAAGATAGTACAATTCCACTATGTTCTGTAGCAACATCTGCCCAAGACCTCATCTATGAAAAGTCATTCTGAAAGCTGTGATGGTATATAGTCCAGGAGAATTAGACCCCAAATCTCTGAAATTGACTGTGTCGTGACGTAGATTAGATATTGGTTGGAATTGCTCGGAAATCATGTAAGAAAATAAATTATGAAAGTGCGCTAGCTGAAAAAGTTGTGCTATTTCCAGGAAAAATCATAAACTGCAAAAAGACGCAAAAATCGCTCATTTTTTCCGATATTTCTTAATATAACTCTTTAAATATGCAAGATGGAGAAAAAAAGTATACTTACGAATTTGTTCTTTATGAAATTCTCTATAAGGTGAAATTGGTTTAAAATCAATATATTCAATTTTTTCGTTGAAAAATGACGATAAATTCAAAAAAAGTAGCTAAAAAACGAGGTTATTTTAAAGCATTTGTTTCGCAGATAAGAAATCATCCAATCACGCTATGAACTGGATTCAAGAACCTTACTATAGTATAAAACAATCTGCCAAAGGCCGATTGAATTGGCCTGATAGTTTTTACATGAATTAATTGTTAATTAATTTCCGCGATAAAAATTAACGTTATTTTTGCGTTCATCCCAGGATCACATTTTTGAGTTGTAATAGGTGCCGATTTTTTTACAATCAACAATTTTCAAGTTTTTATCATTTTTTTATGCGATTTCAAAAAGTTGAAATCGACGCTTCAAATCAAGCGCGGCACAAAAAGTTGCTGTATCTCGGCTTCTATTGGGCCGATTTTGATGATTTTTTAAATCGATGTAGAAAAATGGAAGAAACTCATTTTTCAGAATGGCGTCTACCAATTTTGACAATTTGAGCATCTAGTGTAACAACTTTTAATTTGGCATTTTTTTATGTTGATAATAATCATTGATTATAATTATGTCCTTGCTAGGATTGTGTTTCATTTTTTTGAGATAATTAACTTTAAACATTTTTTATTGGAACTTTTTTATGTGATTGAATTGGAAATGTTAGTTTCAATATTTCGTTAAGGATTATAATATACAACTTGAATTATATTTAAATTTGTGGTGAAAACTCATTTTAATGAGAAAATGAAGTTTGAATGTACATGACACCTTCATCCATTGAAGATTAAAAAAAATTATTATCTATTAAAAAGTAAAACGGCGTCATGTACAAAAACATGTTTTTTTATTAAGTTAAACAACTACAAAAAAATGACAAAAACATTCTTATTTCAGTGTTATTTGGTTTTTCTCCTTTTCTTAGGATTTTTTTCGTTTCCTTCCAAGATACGTTCATAAAACCATTTATATTATTCTTTAATGAACACCAGTTGTTCAGGCAAGTTCGACAGATGGGTGCTTAATTCTTTGAACTTTAATATTATCTCCTCTAGTCACCATCCTACTTCCTTCCTTCAATAGGTCAACCTTGTGAAATGATAACATTCCGTCAAGATTTTCTTTGTACTTGTACTTACAAACTCATCAACAGCGTATTCCAAAATTGTATAACCACATTTGACGCAAATAAAAAGCTTTACTAGTAGACAGTTTTCGAAGGGGCATGGTCTGCTGTAAATCCATGGTGATAAATCAGGTATTTCTATCAGTTAATGGTTTTTTCCTGTCTCGATTCTGCGCATCAAATGCAACTTCATAATTTTCAGTGTGAATTTCTATGTTCCGACCAGAATCACAGTTGCTGCACGTATCGCTTCGTGGCCGGCCAAATGATAAATTAAATGCATTTGAAAATATATAGACATACGATGAAAGTTTAACTTTGAAGGAGTCATCAAGATTATTTTCTTCGCATTCTTGAAGATACATCTTGTGCATCACACTCATATTAAGAATGGGAGACAAATACTTTTTATGGCAATTTTTGTTGCGTGAGTAGTGTGATTCTTCCGCAGGATATTTTTTGATGTGGTTAGTGATATAAGTCACTACTTCTTCATTAATCTTATGGGGCCGATTTCCGTGTCGGCCCCTCATATCTGGCGAAGGCGCATTCAGTCCCTTTTTTAACTTATTTTGTATTACTTCGATTTTTTTCAGCTAAACTGATATAGGGAACACATCGCATCTCGGCAGATTACCTCTGTTTTTTTATTCAAAACACCTGAATAAGGAAATGTAAAGCTCTCCTCTTTTTTTGCACCAGCTCTATGTCTTTCAACAGGATGAATGTTAATACTTCTAAACAACAAAGAAATTTTGGAGTTTACGTCTAGCGAATAATATTTTTTCAAAATCGCTTCTCTGTTTTGTTCGTTAAACTTGTCAGAGCATTTTAACCTACACTTTTCTATACATAGCAATCCTACCTTTATTTTTCCGGCATGAGTTTTCCTCTCTGAGAAATATATTCGTCGCCTTTTGTCTAGTGATGGCAGATTTATTTTTCTTCCAATTATCTGGATGATTTCTGATACGAACCTTTGCAGTTTTTTTCCTTACGTTGAAATATCTTTTTCTTTACTTTCTCTCTTTTTTCTTAAAAAATTTGGTTTTCAATAAAATCTATCCATGTATTAATATCGCCTGTAACATGACCACAAAAATAATTTTCTGGAGTGGCCAAACCCTTTTCCAAAGAGTTCTGATTCATTTGAAACGCTTTATTACGAATGTTGTATAATGGTTCATTATCTGAATCATCGCTGGATTCGTCCTCAGGCATGTATTAACTACCAGATGGATCATATTCTTCACTGTAATCAGTTTGTGACAATGTGAAACTATTAAGACCTAAAATTGCATACCAAAAATTATTAAGTATGTTTCAAAACAGTTTAATTTGAAGCATTTTACCTGATGTGACGATCGTATTAGCAGACATTAAGGTTTCAGCTGCAACTACTTCTTTGCTGGTACTAGGTAGGCTAGGAGTATATCTCGGGGTAAGTTTTTAATTTTCCGTCGCGACTACTATTTTGCAGATATTATGTAAATTTTGTCTCCCTCGTTCAGGCTCAACTATCACTTTTTTTGATAGATTCTCGATATGTCCACAGATTTCTGTTTTAACAATTGCATTTCCGAAAGGTGTGCTCGTATTATAAAGGTTATGGAAAAATCTCGTATGGGTGTCTAAACCAAAATTGAAATACATTACAATATATTAGATAGCAAAAAATCTAGTAATTTCTTACCTTTTGTTGAATGATTTTGTTTCTGTTGCTTCTCGAGCAAAGACAATATATGTTTTCCTCGAGACATCACTTTTTTACTCAACCCTTTAAAAGATATTCAAAAAAACTTTTGAGCTCACGTTCACTTTCACAGACTTTGGCATAACCTCAAAATAATGTGTCATGTACACTCTGGCTCCACCGACCTCCAGATAAAGTTTAGTGGATGAAGGTATCATGTTACCTCAACACCTTTATCCATCGAAATTAATCTAAATATCGGAACATAACACTTTTATCCATGAAAAATCTGAGCTATTTACAGAAATTTCGGAACAAAAGTACCACAGAATAAAAGTATCATATATAATAATATGTTAAATAAAAAAAAACCGTTTTTTGAAAAAATGTTACATGACACCTTTATGCACTTGTGTCTTCAATAATTATGAAAACGCTGAAATTATTAATTGTGTGAAAGCGTTTCCAAATTATTTTATCCAAAAAAATTAACATTCTATTATATCAAACTTTCGTACACACTTATTCCGTATTCAAAACATACACTCTGAAATTCACTATTTGCTTTTACTTTAATTGAATTAGTTTGGTACAATTTACAAATTGCGGTTGAACGACTCCTCTTCTAGCATCAAATAACATACATTTAGGTACTTTCGAAAGTTTGGAATATTATAATGGATCTCAAAGTTGATATTTTCTATTATAAATGTGGATGTAAATTAAGTTATTTCTCATGTGTTCTAATGGTAGTTCAATTTGTTACTTCTATTGTTTTGAAAAAAAAACATATCTACAATTAGTTCAATATCATGACTTTATATATTCATTGTCAGCTTCTAATTTCGCTTCATCGTTCTTAGTATAGTTCACTGGAGAATGCAAAATATAGATTGAACTTGATAAACCGTTTTTTAGCGCAAAGAAAATTGCAAAATTGTTACCATTTCAAGTTGAAACAAGTGCATTTATATATTTGCGATTATTTCAACAAATATTAACAATTGAGAGGAGAAAATAAAATTATAAAAAAGTCTCAACTTGTGAAATTTTGACTGCATTATCTATACTAGTGTATTGAATGAAACTCAACGTTTCTAGCTAATTCCACAATATAATGAAAAATATTGAAAATTCTAAAACATTGACAATTGTTTCGATAACTGAATATCATCGTCAGAATGCCTACCTGATGTTTAGTAGTTATTTTTGGCTAGACCAAGAAGTGACCTTGTGATTGACTTAATGTATGTTAATAGAAAAAAGAAGAAGATGTGATACTACAAATATTGAAGCTTAGATATTATTAGCCCTATTGTGATATCCTGGATATCATTTTTCCAATTAAGATCAGTATAACTGTGCAATGATATAGAAAACCAGGAAAACTATATCTGCTGATCTTTACAATTATCACTTAAGAAGACAAATTAATAGTGGTGAGCTTCCTAGATTTATCTGTTCATTGACGACTTAATATTGTGGGTTTCTTGAGTGTCTTCTAATTTCCAACTCTTCAAGGAAATTCAGTTCTTGTTTCTTATCACAAATATGTAGTACTTCTAGTTCTGTGTTTGGTGTCAATGAATGGTTGGTGTCAAGTAGATATTTTGCGTATTGGGAATTATCTGGTTGTTTCAATCTGTATGCTCGTAAGTGTTCACTGTATCTGATTTCAAAATTTCTAAGGGTCTGACCCAAATAGACAGCATTACATTCTGGACATTTGAGTTTATATATACCTAATTTCTTTATTGTTGGTATTTTTGTTTTAACGTTTAACAGTTTTGTACTTGCGTTACTTTCTGTTTTAAAAGCAATTGTTGTATTCGTTGCTGAAGATATTATCTTTGAAATATTATCAGAAATATTTCCTGCATATGTGATGGTTTTATAAGGTTTTATTGCTTCAGTTTGTTCAGGAAATATTAGTTGTAATGCCACTTTCTCCTATTTTTTATTAATTAGTTTATTCATCATATGTAATGGATAACCGTTGGATGTTCATTTAAAACACTAATATGAGTAGATTCCACGAAGAAAGGGTCGAGACAGTTAATTGCATTATCTATAATTTATTTAATGTCAATTTTGGAGTACGTCAAATCAAATACTAAAAGTGTAAACAGTCATTTCCATTTCTCATCCACAATATAGCCGAAAATGGAAATTTGTTGTGAGAACTGATTTGCAAATAGTAACAGTAAAAATAAATTACTCTTCAGATAAAACAGTTAAAAAACCTGTGAAAAGTGTTTATTATTGCAATTATAGGTAAATACTGAATAGACATTAAAAGGTTATTAGTTGATAATTTAACAGTAATTAACTACTACAAAATAATTTACGTTGCCGGCTTGTGCTTAAATTCTAGAAACCCAAAGTGAAAACCATAAGTTAACATAAAGGAGGGAGGAAACTCCTATGTGTGGAACTGGGCGACACCCCTATCGTTGTGTATAACCTAAATGAAGAAAATGGAGGGTATGTTCACCCTAATAGAAATGAAATTCAAAGACATGGATGATGAATCAGAGAACCTGGTACAGGAAGTAAAGGAGAGAAGGAATGAGGGAAATGTTAGGGGGATTAGGTGCATCGACATTTTGGTCATTTAGTACCCATAAGAGTTTTTATTATGGATATGCATTGTGTGGAATTACTTCAACTTTTTTATGTTGAAGTGAGTAATAACAATAATTGTTTCGTATAGCAAATTTTTGAAGAATAATTCCTTGTGATTTATGTTTTAGAGTTTGTTGCATGAATTGATGTCTTTTATATATTGAATGAGCTTTTTGGCTGCTGTTAAATTTGGAGACATGATGTCTTTGAATGAATTTGAGTTTAATATGCTGATTCTTCTGTTTTGAAGATGTGGACAATCTATGATTATGTGTATTATAGAGAGGCTCGAAGTACAAAAGGGGCAGGTTGGAGGAGGTTCGTTTTTGAGAAGGAAAGAATGGGTTAAACTGGAGTGACCTATGGCAATTCTTTTCAATTCAACATTGTCTTTCCTAGGTAAATCAGGGAAATCATATGAATCAAAGAATTTTTTTCCTACTTCGTATAATTTGTTTTTATCGTTAGTAGCGTGCCAATCTTTTTGAATTAGATATCGATTCATAGGGGAGAGGAAGGAGTTAGTTTCTTTTGAGGTCTATCGGATTAGAATAAGTGAGCCATCTGCGGTTGCTTGTTTGGCAAGGAAATCTGCTCCCTCGTTGCCTGTTTTGCCTTTGTAACTGGGGATCCAAAGGAAGCTAATTTCTATATTTCTCAGTTTGGAGATATAGAGTAAATCTTGAGTTTGGATAGAAATATGATGACTGGGGGTAAATTTTTGTATTAGCTTCAGTGCGTTAAGGGAATCTGAGGTTATTAGAGATAGAGGTTTTTTGTTTTTTAAAATGTGTTTTATGTTTTCGCGAATGGCGAAGAATTCTGCTCAGAGGATTATATTATTAGGGTGAATTTTTAGTTTTATAGAGGAGTGAGATGAATAAAGGCAGATCCAACTCCGTTTTCAGATCTGGAACCGTCTATGAATATTAAGAGGTGTTGATTGTAGTTTTGGTTGTGAAAAGTGAGATGTGAAGAAGGAATTAGGAAGGGAAGATTCATGGAATCAGAGCAAAGAGGTTTTAATGGGAAAGGAAAGTGTCTATCGGGAGATATGTTGAATTTTATTGGTAAGACGTTTGGGAGCGAGATATTTATGTTGTTGAGAAGTGTGTTTAGCTGGTCGATGCAGCCAGGGATGGGATTGATTCGCATTGTGGGAGAGGAAGGAGACGGTAGGTTGTTAGTTTTTTGGATGTAAGGTCTTTGTTTCACGGTAACAGAGTATTTTATCAATTGGATTTGTCTAACATTCTTTAGGGAAGGGGAGTTAGTGATACTTTGTAGGCTTTCTATGGGTAAAGTTCGGTATACTCCTGTTGAGATTATGAGGGCTTGGTTTTGGATTGGGTAGATCCGTTTTTCATATGAGGGTCTTGCGGAATCGAAAATGAATCCCCCGTACATTAGTTTTGGAAAAATTACTGTTCGATATATTTTAATTATTGTATTGTTGTCTGAGCCTCAGGTGTGATGTGATAGGGATTTCAGGATGTTAAGATGGCGTTGAGTTATGTATTTTAGGTAATTCATATGAGACTTCCAATTTAGATAAGAGTCGAAATATAAGCCTAATATTTTTATGTTATCTTTTATGGGAATTTCATCATTATTGATGGAGATTGTGTTGACTTTGGAACAGTATCTCTTTCTATAGAAGGGATGATGGAGGATTTCGAAGGCGAGAAAGAATTGCCAGTGCTTAGGGCCATTTTTATAGTTGGTTGATACAATTTGAAATTACTCTTTCAGATGTTTTGGAAGTAGAGGAGGAATGATCAATAATTATTAGATCATCGGAATATATTCTATAGGACATGAAAGAGGGGATGTATTTTTAAAAATAATTGATAGATATGATGAAGACAGAGTCTTGGGGGATTCCGTTTTCGAGGGGGGTCAGGATGAATTCGTGATTATTGATTCTTACAGAGAAGGATCTTTGTTTTAAGAAGTTTGTAATAAATATGGGGAGGTTACCGTTGAGTCTGAAGTCTTAGAGCTGATAGATGATATTTCATCTCCAGGAGGTATGCATTAGAAAGGTCGAGAGAAGCTGCTATGAGGTGATGATGTTTGCGAAAAGATGGTTCTATGCTTATTTCGAGACTAGGCAGATAATCTATTGTGGATCGTTTGGTTCTGAATCCGAGTTGATTAATATTAAGAATACTCTTGGATTGTAGGAACCACGATAGTCAAAAGATCACCATTCTTTCTAGTAATTTGCGTAGATGATTTTTGAGTGATATTGAGCGGAAACTTTCTAAGATGTTTTTGGGTTTGTTAGGTTTACGAATGGGAATTATAATCGAGTGAGTCCAGGATGAGGGAAATATATGAATGGTCCATAAATGATTGTAGAAATTCAAGATTTCCTGTTTAATGAGTATTGGTATATTTTGGATCATTGGTATTAAAATGTCATCTCGGCCTGGAGCGAAGTTCTTAGATTTGGAAAGGGCATGATGGAGTTCTTGTAGGGAGAAGGGAGTGTTGTAGGAGTCAGAGGATGTGGTAAAAATGATATGGTTTTTTTCGCTTTTTTTGTTTTCTGAGGAATTTTGATTTCTAGAATGAATAAGAAGATTTATAATGGAATAATTTCGCAAAGAGATTACTTATTTCAGTAGGATTTGTTATCCACTCGTCGTTATAGTGAATATGGCCGACAAGCTGGAACCTCCTGAGGGGAGTAAAGGAGAGAGAAGAAGAAATCATAATGTTACAAGATGAAATCATGGAACAAGGTGAAAGAATTGAAATGCTAGAGAGAGGTGCGAAAAAAATCTTATCTTAAAGGCGTGTCAGATACAGATAATGAAAACGAGAATACCACCCAAAACAATGTAACGAATATAATAGAACAATGGGGGTTAATTTGGATGAGACTGAATTGGAGAACTTTAGGTGAATTGGGGAATATAAAGGAAAAGAAGCTAGACCCATTTTGTTGAAGTTGATGAAATTTTCAAAAAAATGGAAGATCTACGAAATACTAAAAATTTAAATGAGACTGATACCTGGGTTGAGGAGGATTACTATAAGGAGGTCTTGAAAGGAAGAAGGCACTGCCAAAACTTAAAGAGGCGGGAGTAATTGGAAAGAAGGCGCTTATTGAATTTATAACAAACTGATCATCAACAATAATGTTTATCAAACACAAAAGGAAAACGAATGCTCTAATATGGAAACAGACGATAAAGACGAAGATAGACAAATAACAAAAAGTAAAAGAGAAGTCGGTAGTGAATCACCCCGAGAGAAATCGTTGGAACAACAGTTACAGTGCAACAGAAATAGATGGGTGGGCGCAGGCCGTGTGCGCAGTAGCAAAATCAGCTGTACGTACGTTTTAAATCATTTCTTTCGCAACTCTTGTAATGTTCACTTCGAAAGTACAATCCTAGACAGAAATTTTAGTGGTTTTTGATACTTTATTATTTTACGTGTTATATTTTTATTTTAATTAGAGTTTATAGTTTATAGTTTGTGATCTTCGACACTTCGACCGCCAAGCTACTTCTGTTGCACTGTACAAAAGATAAGAAGGAAGGAAAAAACTAAGCAACGTAGATAAAAATGGGCAACACGGAAAGACACACGCAACGAACAAGGAATATGAAAAACAAAATTGATGACAAAAACCAAAGCAACCACTAAGCAAAAAAAGTTAATAAACACAGGGGAAAAGGCATGCAAAGATAATACTGGGAAAGTAGCTACTTGAAACACGAAAAGTATCAATGGAAAAGAAATAGAACCGGAGAATGAGTGTGACAGATCTAAAGTTCCTATTTTGGGCCTTACAGAAACAAAGAAAGGAGGATCAGGAAAAAGCAAACTAAACAATGGACATATATTACTATATAGAAGGGTAGAGTTAAAGAAACGGACGGCTTCAGGCGTGGGTTTTTTTATAGACAAAGACCTACTTCAATGTATTCATAAATAGGAGCCACAATCAGAAAGGATGATGACGGTAAAATTGCATGAGTAGCAAATAAAAAATACTGGCATTGTTGTGGCATATGGGCCAAATTAAGACGATCATAAAAATAACAAGGATAAATTTTGGCATGATCTGACAAACATTGTGGAAAATGCAAAAGGAAAAATATGTCTAGTAGGGGATTTTAACAGAAGATAAAATATATGAGGAAATAATTGGTAAATATGGAGAAAAAAGAAAAACAATAATGAAAATTGGCTACTTACATAGCATATGGTTCCAACAAAAAATATACACACGTACAGAAAGAAAGTGAAGAGCAGAGATGATAGATCTATTATTGATTACGTTATAGTGGACAAAACAAAAAGAATAGCCACCACCGACACTAGAATCAAACGCGGAGCTAAGATTGGTAGTGATCACTGCCATCTGGTATCAACGGCGAGGGAAACTGAAATAACCAACAAAAATAGTCATGAAGGTAATTGCGGAAACATTAATTTTGAAACCATAACGACATATAACTTGAAAGAGGATGAAGTAGTAGAAAGATACGCACACACAGTTGCAGAAAATATACAAATTAAACAATCGAAAAGCTTTACGGGAAACTTGGAAGAATCGTGGAATGCTTTGAAAGAAGCATAAGTGAGGCAGCGAAACAAGTATGTGGTATATGCAAAACAACTACCAGCAAAACATTGACACCATGGTGGACTATCCAAATAAAAGAAGAAATACAAAAGATGCGATATCTGGAAAGAAAAAAAATACAAATCTATGGAAAAAAGAAAGGAAATAAGTAAAACAAATGGTAGCAGAAGCTAAGGAAGCGAGCTGGACATATTTCGGTAACAAATTGGTAAGTAAGAGTAAAGGAAATCTGAAATTGTTTTACAAAACTATCAAATTTTTAGGAAAGGGTAAAGAACGAAATATACATAAAGATGAAATTGTTAAAATTTCAACGGAGAAGGCAAAAATTATGTAAAGATGGAAGTCGTATTGCAAGCAATTACTTGTGGAAACAGAAGGCAATAATGACCAAAACAATAACATAAGTGATAAAGCGGGTCACGATGGAAACAAAGAAGCACTAACAAAAGAATAAATTACAGAAGCGATCAAATAAATAAAAACTGGAGTATTTACCTGATGCGACTGAATAATAACTGAAATGTTAAAAGCTATGGAAGAGAGTGATTTAGACTTATTTACATTTACAAAGATATGCAACATATCTTGGAGTACCCACAGCAAAGGTACCAAAAGACTGGCAAGTAGCGTTCTTACTACCCATTATTTAGTCAGGAGATAGCAAGAAATGTAATAACTTTATTGTGTACATCAATGAAAGTATACGAAAAAATCCTGAATAACAAATTAAGACCTAAAGTAGAAAACTCGCTAAATGATGCACAAAGCGGATTTTCCGCAAAGGCAGAAGAGTACAAAATAATATATTTACCATCTAGCAGCTTATAGATAAATTTGTCCGTCAAGATACAGATGCATTATTCGGTTTTATAGACATGGATAAGGCATTAGACAAAGTATGGAGAGCTAATATATGGGAAAGTTTTGGAGAGAAGAGAAATAGTTGATTACTTACGAAATACAACGTGAGTCTATATCAACGTATTGTCAACCAAGTCATTAGTAAAAACTTAATCTTATAGGCTTTCCTAACCACAGAAGGATCAAGACAAGGTGGTGGCTGGAGTCCCTTGCCTTTCAAGATATTTATAAATGATATAATAAATATCTGCTTCACCAATTCAATTACAATGTCCGTTGGATATAAACACCTGCAAGCAGTGAAAACATCTGAGGGGAAATATGCCGATTATATAGTTCTTTTTGCAGAAAATCATCTAGACCTACAGAAAAACTTCGACATCGGTAACAATACACTAAAGCACCACGGTATGCGAATGACTGTAGAAAAATCTGCAGTTATGAATCTCAAGCAACAAGCAATAAATATAAAAATAGAAGAACAGAAGATTAAAACGGCGAGCACATTTGAATAACTCGGAACAGATATAGAAAATAGAGTCAATGAAGGTGCAGATATTACCAAAAGAATTAAAAACGCTCTAAATTCATATCACACCATAATCAACTCTTGATGAATAAAAATTAATTGATAAAAAAGACAAAGCTAGATGTTCTTAAAGCAATTTATCAACCAACATTGACGTACGGTTGTGAAACATGGACTCTTACAAATAGACAAAAAAGTGCATTGAGAGCGGCAGTTATGAAATATCTTAGACGTTTGAGAGGTGTTACAAAAAAGGATACGGTAAGAAATGTCCAAATACGACAAGATCTTGAGATTATATCAATCATGTAATTCATTGAGGAATGACAGTTCTGTTGGTGGAGTCACTTGCAAAAAATGGAAGATTCAAGATGAGTAAGGAGAGTATAGGAGGCAAAAATAGGCTATAATAAGAAGAAAGGAAGGCCTAGAGCATGATGGGATAAAGTAATTGGTACTATACTTGAGAAAAGAGGCTTGAAACAACGAAAGAAACAGCCATTTAGTAAAAAAGATTTTCAATTTATATTTCATTTGCAATTACAGGAAAATATAAATTAGGGATAACCAAGATAATTTTCCATTTGTATGAGACTGAATGCATGCATTGACGTGAACCAAAAAAAATGTAAAGAATATATGACTCTAAAGGAAAACTGGTATTTTAAATAATTTGGCCACTCGGTTATCCCACAGGGTATTTTGAAATTGGAGAAAAAAATTGGTTATCCCACAGGGTATTTTGAAATTGGAGAAAAAAACAACATTTTGATTATCCTTGTATAATATGCGGAATAACCAACGTTACTAAAGATTGATAAAAGACATGTTTTAGTCGATAGTTGTACGTACAATTCCATAAGATCGAATGAGACCGAATAGGTCTCGATACTGCAAGAGAAATTCTCTCATTCTCTGTTTTTTGGCTCGATTCAAGGATTGACCAGCTACTGATAACATCTGTTCGAACCTGCATTAGAATTGTCAGTGGTCGTTGTTTGGCGAACCATAGAGGTCACTGGTACGCAGGATCCAATCCTGGTTTCCTTCTTTATGGTAACTGGGTAATCGTTCACGTTTATCACCCGTACTTACTGGAATCAATTTCGTCGACGTAACCAATACTTTTTCAATTAGTATTCTTTTGCCAACCTCATCGTCGTGGTTCCTTGGCTCCATCATAACCGGTGTACCTCCCTCCATGATTCCCTGTAGCCGTGCTATTATAATGGTTTCGCTTCGTGCAGGTAAAGCGGTATCTTCCTGTACAGCTGCCAAAACCGTGCTGCCTGCATATGGATGAAGGAATACCTCCTCGGACCCCACTTTGATCGTTATGTTTCCAAAGTCCAACTGACAGCCATGTAGATTCATTACGTCCATTTCCAGAATCACGTTTTCTTCAATGTCAGATACGATTACCGTATGCGTGAACTTTTCTCCGCCATTTCCCAATTGGATTTGTGTCTCCCCATGAACGTTGGCACTCTCACCTGTGGCGTTTCGTTGATAAAAGCTTCTTCTTAGAGTGTACTATCTCTGGTCGTATGATTGTTCTAGTTCCTCCAGTGTCTACCAGCAGAGTATATTTCTTACCAATCATTTCGCCACCTACATATACACTGTCGTTGCGACATCTGATAAACTATCGGTATGAGAGGTTCTTTGGAATGAGTTTGGGTCGGTGCTTCCCCCTTGTAGCTGACCCATTTTAGTTTTCCTATGACTGTGGCTCTTGGTTTGCAGGAGCTCTGAAGCGCTTACACGTACTGCGTACATGCACTAGCTCGCCACAATTTCAGCATCTGATCTTTCTCGGTTTCTTGTCCATCATACATTTTATCTGGTCAAATTTGTCCTCGTCGCCTTCTTCTCGGATGGTCCTAACTTTGTTATTACCCGAAGCCTTCGTTACTGCTTCATATTCAAGATCAGCTGTCAATTCGTCAACAGGTGTCTAGAGATGGGCTGAATGAAGCATCCTCTGCTTATCGGGGTCACGTAAGCCATCAATAAGGGCCTGGATGCCCAGACATTCCATCATGTTCTTTGGTGCTGATGGATAAGCAAATCGAACGAGTCTGGCAATATCCAACTTATACTCTTGAAGGGGTTCATCACATTTTTGTCCACGGTTCTTCAGCTGGGATTGGTACAAATGTTCTAGATGTTCGTGACCATATCGCATGTCTTCTTCAGCTGCTCGAATTCATCCGTTTCTTCCAAAGGTATCGTTTGTAGTCTAAGGTATCTCCTCGAAGCGCGATAGTTAAGTTCACTGCCTTCTCCATATCGGACTAATTATTTACTCTAGCAGCTGCTTCAAATTGTTTTACGTAATTAGTACACGAGACTTTTCCATCGAACGTTGGGTCCTTGCCTCGGGTAAAACTGCCAATGCCTTCCAACTTAGGGTGTGTTTATGGCTTGCAATGTTTCGTTTGCTCGGTCTTCTTTTCTTCTGATAGAGTGTCTTGTGTTCGTAAATCGGCAATCTTTCTCTCTAACTCCTCGACTTTCTCGTCCATCTGGTTTTCCATCATCGACATATTTTTCTCGATTTTATCGTCCATCGATGTTATCTTATTCTCAATTTCAGATTTCAGAGACGAACTTTTATTTTCCACGTCAGCAACAATGTAATTTTTCTTCATTAAATTATCGGCAGAAATATCGTTCTTCATGGTAGAAGTATCGCTCCTTATTGTTGAAAGCTTTTTGTCCTTATAAACAGAAAAGCGTTCTTCATATTAGAAATATCGTTCTCCATATCAGATATTAACGATATTAAGGTGAAACCCTCGTCATTGAACTAAAATGTTTCTGGATCCAAGCCGTTACTTTCCAGTGCCATTTTTAGTCTTCCTATTAATTCACTTACTACCCCACTCCTGACACCAATGTAATGTTTTTCTTGTTTATTTAAAAGTTTTTATTTCAACGCGTGGGATAAATTTAT
The DNA here is from genome assembly GCA_963921935.1 of Galeruca laticollis. Classification (NCBI taxonomy): domain Eukaryota; kingdom Metazoa; phylum Arthropoda; class Insecta; order Coleoptera; family Chrysomelidae; genus Galeruca; species Galeruca laticollis. Next base: position 273,265,394 of record OY998175.1, on the reverse strand, counting down.
ACACACACGTTATGTCTACTTAATTAATTTATTTACTCACTCAGCCATTCACTAATTTATATTATTTACACAGTATATTCACTTACGTTAATTTATATCAAAACTTCACTACTTAGAACATATACTTGTTCGCTGTTCATATCACGAGATCACTTTAAAAACTGCGTTTAGGGCAAGTAGGTAGTCTCTTTATATACCTTCTCGAATATTCTTCTCCGGGATGCTTCTCGAAGGCCGGCTCAATCCTTAAAAGATCTTCGGAGAACTTGTCTATAAAAAAACGGTCACAAAAAATCCCAATAGACCTTCCCAGAATTCGGCGCTCTCGCCATTTTTTAACACTGTTAACATAAGGCAGTGGTCGCCAACCTCTCAATGTGTGGAGCTACTTTTTTAATTTTGGAATAAAGAGCGAGCTACCCACACGGAAGCTACTTAACGCAATGTAAATGAAATAATCCACAGTTAATTTATCATTATATGTATTTATTTTACTATTTAACTGGTAATACATAATACATAGGTACTAATAATAAACTAATAACAAAATAACTAATATTACTAGTACGTACTTGTTCATAGCTACATTTCTACCTACCAAACGAAGGTGTTTGAAAAATAAACACAAACTTTTATCCAGCCACAACGGCATGTCACGTAAGATTCAAAAATAGTTAACAATAACAACAAAAAAGTAACGCACTATCATGAACATAAACATTGAAAAATAAAAAATCCCAATGGCACAGGACCAATTGGACAGGCTTATTTCAATAACATGTTTGCATAAAATCCAAAATGAAAAATTAGATACAAAAGTAATAGAATGTTTTGAGATGTACAAAAAACCAAAGAAACATTCTGGCATTAAATCAAAAACAAAAAAATTTCTGGTAAATTTGTGAAGTTTCTTAAATAAATGTTTTAATGTACGATTTAGAGGAAAATGTTGAATACAAAAGTTGTAGAACGTGTTAAGATCTATGAAAAATATCAGTAACTCTTTTACATCAAATGAAAAACAAAGGAAATGCGATTTTTACTCCACTTTACTGTTCTATTATTCTAAAATTTCAAAGAATTTAATTTATGCAATACTTCCGAAAAACCCCATAATGTCTATAAAATCAATATAGTTGAAAAACCGTGTATTTGTGAGATTTGGCAGATCATTTAATTTCTGATGACATTTATTTGTCATAATTGAACAATGCATTCAAGGTTAAGTGTTTTTAAATCATTATTGGCCAATAATCAGAGTAAAAACTCAAATACTCAATTAAGTACTTAATTTCATAAATTGATAAACATTTGCACATTTGATCGATCTGAAAAAGAAAGAAACAGACTTTATATAGTGAATTAATCGCATAAATCGTTAAAATTGATAAAAGGCCGAATTTTAAATAAATTAAAATATGTACTTACGCCATCTTGTAATCGCATAAATCTGGTGATTGAAAATTTATCAATGTTATAACTATGTCCATCTGTATATAATACCTATATTTCTATCTATGTATATAACTATTTTCTTTCCACAGCAATTTGTATCATATATAACTATGATATATATATATATATATATATATATATATTTATATATAAATTCTTTTATGTTTTTTATGAACCATTCATTTGTCTGCATCTTCAACAAACTTGGTATAATATGAATAGATGCTTCTTACGTATAAGAATTGTTCGTTTTATGCTAAAGCGCATGACTAGTTTTTCACGCATGCGTATTGATGAAATTATTATAATAAATAAGTAGATACAATATAACCATTGGCGTCTCATATTATTTTTATCAAATATATAAAATATTAAATTTAAAATTAAATTGATTTCAAAATAATGTGTTTTCTTTTTATTTAAACAATTACAACAATATAAAAGCCAGGACTCAAAGAGAAAAAGGGTTTCATGCTCCCGAATAATCAAATTAAAATAAATTACTAAACAAAATAACAATAACCAACTGAGCTAGCCAAACTAAACAAAAATTCTAAATAATAAACATCTATCTTAAAATATTCAAATTAAAATTATACAGTATTATATATATATAGTATAATTGTCACCCAAAACGTGGGGCGGTTTATTAAAAATATAGGAAACAGTTGTAAATTTTAAACTTAATTAAAATGGCAAAACGAATGATGTTGAGAGATGGAAGGCAGGTAGGAGCAGACAGTGGTTCGGAAGAGGAAAGGGAAGAACGAAGTCATGGTATGGGAGACTACCAAGCAGTATATTTGGAGCAAGGACAACAAGTGGAAGGTGATGCACAGGAAGAAGATTTGACAGATGGGGAAGCAATAGAACAAGTAGATAGAATACAAGAGAGAAGGGTAACACAAGGAGAAATGAATAACAATGATACAATGATGCAAATTCTGATGAGCATAAATAGTATGAAAGCTAACTTGGACAATATGGAGAAAAATATGAGGGGAGATATGAACAATATGGAGAAAAATATGAGGGGAGATATGAACAAAATGGAGGAGAATATTAGGGAAGATTTGAATGGAAACATGAATAGATTGGAAAAGAAGATAGAAGAGGTGAAAAATGAAAGTATCCAAGAATTCAGAAAACTTACGGAAGAAAACGAAGAAAGTAGGCAGCAGATAAATAAGGTGAAAGAAGATATGGTGGAGCAAAACAAACAAATACGGATTGAAATTCAAGAAAACGGTATGAAAATTAGAGAGCAGATAGAAAATCAAGTAGTTGAACATATTCAAGAAATAGAGAGAGGTATAGAAGAAAAATTACCGGGAACGATCCAAGCGGAAGTAATAAAACAAACAGAAGATATAACGAAAGAAATGGAGTATATGAAATTCAGGGAACAAACAATCGAAGAAATTATGCAAAATTATCAGCAAAACGCGGAACATAAATTTAAGGAATTAGATGTAAAGTTTCAAAAACAAACAGGAACATGTGAGGAGAGGAACGAGCACATTGGACAAACATTTCATAAAGAACTGGAAGAAATGAACAGAAAATTACAGGAAAGCATAGAAGAAATTGAATTTAACGTTAGGAGAAATGGAAATGGAGTAATCTATGAGGGAAACATGGATATCGGAGTAAAGTTTGATGGGAATATAAATACTATTCATCCGAAGGTGTTTATTGAAATAATTAAAAGCAAACTTAAAGAAATTAAGAAGGAAACTGGAGAAGTAGGATACATAAAATTACAAGGACAAGTAAGTAAACAGGTAAATCAACATTCTTACGAAAAAGTGAATAAAGAAATTATAAATTTAGATGGCAGAGTAACAAAACCGACAGGAATATATGAAAAAAGGAGTCAAATCTTAGGTAGACAAATTAACAAGGAAATACAAGAGATGAATCGAAGATTAACAGACACAGTAGAAGAAATAGAAGATAGTATAAGAAGAAATGAAGGAGGTATAGGATGTTCAAGAAATTTTTATAATAATGTAGTAACAGGAATAAAATGGGACAACATGATGACTATGATTCATACAAAAGCTTTCTTTAAAATAATACATAGTATGATGGATTCATGGGAAGAAATTTATGAGATATGGGACAACAGAATTAAAAAGAATACAGAAGAGAATAGACAGACGCTTCAGAAATTTATCGAGCATCAAACCACAAGAGAAGAAAGCAAGAAAAAGGTTAGAAAAAGAAAAGCAAATTGAATAATGGGACATGAGAATAGGAATGAGCTTTGGAGAAGAAAATGCAATTCAATGGAAAAGGGAAAGGATACAGAAATGAAGTTGAAATTAAAATTTTTTATTAATGAGTAACACAAGTATAAATAATGTACATAGAATTTATTATTAATGAGTAACCCAATTCTGAAGAATATATGATGTTATGTTACGAATAATACTTGAAAAAGGAAATGATAGTCATAAGGATAGATTTAAAATTTAATATTAGGTAGTGTACAAAGATAATTAGATAGTAGACAGAGTTTTGTTTTCCATTTGGCAGCTGGTGATCCAATTAAATTCATCACGTTTGTTTCTTCAGAACCTAAAAAAATAAATATAATATAATATAAAGAAAAATTTATTAGGTAAAACTTATAATTAAAACAATTTAAAAATTTGTGAGTATGGCAAATCAATATATATAGCAAATAAAGGAAGCAATTTATAAGAGATACTGGTTTTACATAGAATGAAACTATTAAAGAATATAGGATAGAGGGGATAAAATAAGAATAACTCAAGTATCAAATGGAAGTTCACTTTTTTAAATAAGGAAATAAGATGTAAGTAATAAAGGATAGGAAAGGATAATAATGAATGATATTGATTAAAAATATAGGAGGTAATGTTTAATGTCAATTAGAATCTTATAGATTACTTGAAAATACAGGAAGGAATAAGGAAGTTGATATTGATATATATATATATATATATATATATATATATATATATATATATATATATATATATATGAATTTAAGAAATAATTAATTATATTGAATAATGAATATTGAAAAGAAATATGATATGAGGAGTATATAGAAGTATAATGTAATTACAAAGAAATAAGTTGATATATAAGTGGATGTTAGGAAGAAATGATAATAAAGAAGTATTATATGAAGTAATATTAAAAATATAAATTGACATTGATCTTAATCAAGTGTATTTTAAGGAAAGAATTAGGAGACAGTTAATGAAAGAAATAGATTTTGTAGTAGGAAATATGTGAACAAATATTTGAGAAACAAAGTTAAAGAAAGTAAGATTATGCCATAAAATTGTTAAATTTTTTTTGAATAAAATAAAATCAATCATTTATAATAAGAAAATTGAAATTTAAATAAATATCTAGGGTATGGATATAATTTAAATTTAAATTTGAGGGGAATTGAACCAGATATCATAGATAATAAGAGAATTAGTATTATAAAAATATGTTGCTAGTATTAAATTATATGAAAATAATATAATTTAAGAAAACAGGTAAAAAGGAAACACTTTTCTCAATTTAAACAACATATCAAATAAAGATATATTAAATAATAGCCTATAACAATATAATAAATAAAGAATTACCTCAATAATAATACAAAATATAGAGATTGCCTAACCAATGTAATGATGTAAATAAAGTTGCCTAAGACGAAGAATAATTTCCATACCATAACCAGCTGTTCACCTAAAAAGATATAATTATATAGTCAAGTCAAGAGAATTTTAGATATAAGTAGTTACATTAGAATACAAATATTATTATAGATAATTCATTATAATCATCAATTTAAGAATAAAAAACAAATACAAATATTGAATAGAATAGAATTCAATAGATTTTCATAGATAAACAAATAATGACATATAGATAAATGATATATGGTAAATAAAATGAACGTTGAATCAATAAATAGTAATTTGTTAAAGTTTATTATAAATAATATAATGCAAAGAGTTTAGACAAATAACATAAGAGAATTTATATTTATAATTAATATGAGTGTAACAAGGATATACTATCAATAACAATATTGAATGTTGTACCATGTAAATGTATCTATGTATAACCAATTTTAATTTATTTGTATGATGAAAAACTCATAGGAAACTCTATAAATGAACTAATAATGTAAAAGAGTGTATGTATGAAATTTTTAATAAGTGAAAGAAGTTTCAATTAATCTGATTGCAAAAGACAATATTTTATTGGTTATAAAATATGACAGAACAAATTGTGAATCAACAAATAAACTTTGAAATAGTGACCTGAAAAAGAACAAAAGACTGTTTGTTGAAAAAAGTAGAGAATCGAGGGGACGCTTAAAAAAGAAGGGAAGCTGGTGTCAAGAAGTGAGGAGTGTGTGTGATGGTGTTCCTGAAATTTCAAGAAATTCCCGGTTTAAGACATTTAAACCTATAAAGTACTATTAAATACAATCTTAGTAATACTCACAGTCAATTGTATCAAGTTTTTCGGCAAGAATCTACGAAATTTTCATTAATTTTGGTTTTTTGGAGCTTCAGCGGAGTGTTCCTGGGATCCAGAGACTTTCATCCCAATTCAAGAGCAACAGTTCAGTGTTTTTAAATCATTATTGGCCAATAATCAGAGTAAAAACTCAAATACTCAATTAAGTACTTAATTTCATAAATTGATAAACATTTGCACATATGATCGATCTGAAAAAGAAAGAAACAGACTTTATATAGTAAATTAATCGCATAAATCGTTAAAATTAATAAAAGGCCGAATTTTAAATAAATTAAAATATGTACTTACGCCATCTTGTAATCGCATAAATCTGGTGATTGAAAATTTATCAATGCAATAACTATGTCCATCTGTATATAATACCTATATTTCTATGTATGTATATAACTATTTCCTTTCCACAGCAATTTGTATCATATATAACTATGATATATATATATATAAATTCTTTTATGTTTTTTATGAACCATTCATTTGTCTGCATCTTTAACAAACTTGGTATAATATGAATAGATGCTTCTTACGTATAAGAATTGTTCGTTTTATGCTAAAGCGCATGACTAGTTTTTCACGCATGCGTATTGATGAAATTATTATAATAAATAAGTAGATACAATATAACCATTGGCGTCTCATATTATTTTTATCAAATATATAAAATATTAAATTTAAAATTAAATTGATTTCAAAATAATGTGTTTTCTTTTTATTTAAACAATTACAACAATATAAAAGCCAGGACTCAAAGAGAAAAAGGGTTTCATGCTCCCGAATAATCAAATTAAAATAAATTACTAAACAAAATAACAATAACCAACTGAGCTAGCCAAACTAAACAAAAATTCTAAATAATAAACATCTACATTTAAATTTCATAATCAAAAGTAAGTAAGTATTTATCATATATAGTATAATATATATATATATATATATATATATATATATATATATATATATATATATATATATATATATATATATATATATTATAACGTATAGATAAGTATAAATAAAATATATAAGAGAAAATATACGATGCTCAGATGATTAAAAATCTTAGTCTCACATGTAAAGATATAAGAAAAACTGTTTAATATACAATCTCAAGGCAAGGGAATTTAGCGATAAAGTAATCAGTTCATGGTAGATTGCGATATTTATACATTTGTTAACAGGAAATATTAATAATCCAAAAAAAAGACTTACCTTGTATTCATCATAGTTAGAAATCATTTATGTAGTTCTGTACATAGTAAATATCAACATATAATTATAAACGTCTCAAATAAAGGACTCGTGCAATGCATATTCAGTAAGATTATTTGAACAATTAGTAACAGCTGTTTTGAAATTAACAGATTATTTCATAATCATTCAACATCTACGAAATTGTTTGGTTATATTTCATTTTGACGTGGACGTCAGAAATCGCTATTTAGATAAATTACACGAGAGTTTAAAAAAGAAGCAGAACCATAGAATTCAACTTTATTGCGTCAGAAAATATATGAATTTTTGTTGTCATATAATTAATGATATTATTATTAGGGATGAAAATAAAAATAATAAGGAAACGTTTAAGTAAATGAATTATAAATGAGGTATAAAGAATATTTAAAAATTGATATGGACATAACTTAAATTGAATTCATGTTGTAGTTTTATAAATATAAGTAGTTTTAGATAAAATGTTTATATTGAATATATAAACAATTAAGACCATTTATAGGATTATAAAAATACTCAAATAATATTTATAAATAATAAAGCTTACGATGGATAGGAAATATCATTAAAATAATGTAGAAATAGACACTAAATAAAATTAAAAACTTAAGAATTCGATAGTAAATAGGAAATCAGCATACACATGAACTTATATAGCAACCAGAAAAAAGACAAAAGGAAGTTGTTGATTGAGGAAGCGTTAGTAGATGTTTGGTGATTAACGAGAGAGGATATAATACTATAATTATAACAAAATTTAGATGAAATTAGCAAAATTATGTTTTAAAAACTCCTAAAACAGAAATGGAAGTAGCAAATGAAGTTCTAACTATCCAGTGAATAGTAAGAAATTACATATAAACTACAAAATAAGATATATAATAAGTTATTATAAAAGAACAGAAACTGGATACAATATCCTAATCAAATATTAAGTTAACTTGGAACTAAACTTAATTAAAAAGTTGCTAGAAGAATTATTAAGATTGCAAGAAATCTAATTATGAGAAAATAATCAAATATGTAGTATGCATCAAGAATTGGCTCCTAGAAGAGAAACAGCGTCGCCTGGACGGAAAATCTGCAAGGCAGGTTTTTTTTGAAGACAGCATTTCAAGAAGGAAACTAGTGGGGTTTTAAAAGGTTAGTGTGGTTTTTTCGTATTGTTGGTACCAACTTTAACATTACATTTATTATCATAGATTTGTATCTGTGATATATTATGAAAAGTATTAAAAAACATCTAAACTAATTTAAAGCTTAAAATACAGATCTGATAAAAAGTAAATCAAACTATAGTACTTAACTTTGTTTCTTTCGAATGAAGTTTTTCATTTCTTTTCCCAATTGTATATTTGTATATAAGCATTTCATTAATTAATTATTCTGTTCAATGTCATACACATATTTTCTGATCAATACTATTTATTATGTTATTAAAGCTGTTCACTAAAAGAATGTTTTTACTCACTTCTTTTTCAACTGATATGCATAACATCTGTTCTCACAGTGAGATGCAAGGTAGACTATCTTATTGAGAATTTTATCCATAAGCGCATCAGATAAAGACTCCAGGTAAAATATTGAAGGTCACTATTATATATAAAAAAAAACCATAGATAAATTATATGAGATAAGAGTTAAAATTTCTGCCAGAATCCAAAGGGTGTACAGAGTACCTCATGCTCACCGAAGAAATACAATAACAAAAATAAAACAATATCATTATAATAAATTTTTCTATGCATTAATAATAACATAAATACTAATAACCTATATGTATATACATATATAAATTATAAATATGACATCCTAACGTACTGAATATACATATATATGTCACAATATATATATATATATATATATATATATATATATATATATATATATTGTGACATATATATGTATATTCAGTACGTTAGGATGTCATATTTATAATTTATATATGTATATACATATAGGTTATTAGTATTTATGTTATTATTAATGCATAGAAAAATTTATTATAATGATATTGTTTTATTTTTGTTATTGTATTTCTTCGGTGAGCATGAGGTACTCTGTACACCCTTTGGATTCTGGCAGAAATTTTAACTCTTATCTCATATAATTTATCTATGGTTTTTTTTTATATATAATAGTGACCTTCAATATTTTACCTGGAGTCTTTATCTGATGCGCTTATGGATAAAATTCTCAATAAGATAGTCTACCTTGCATCTCACTGTGAGAACAGATGTTATGCATATCAGTTGAAAAAGAAGTGAGTAAAAACATTCTTTTAGTGAACAGCTTTAATAACATAATAAATAGTATTGATCAGAAAATATGTGTATGACATTGAACAGAATAATTAATTAATGAAATGCTTATATACAAATATACAATTGGGAAAAGAAATGAAAAACTTCATTCGAAAGAAACAAAGTTAAGTACTATAGTTTGATTTACTTTTTATCAGATCTGTATTTTAAGCTTTAAATTAGTTTAGATGTTTTTTAATACTTTTCATAATATATCACAGATACAAATCTATGATAATAAATGTAATGTTAAAGTTGGTACCAACAATACGAAAAAACCACACTAACCTTTTAAAACCCCACTAGTTTCCTTCTTGAAATGCTGTCTTCAAAAAAAACCTGCCTTGCAGATTTTCCGTCCAGGCGACGCTGTTTCTCTTCTAGGAGCCAATTCTTGATGCATACTACATATTTGATTATTTTCTCATAATTAGATTTCTTGCAATCTTAATAATTCTTCTAGCAACTTTTTAATTAAGTTTAGTTCCAAGTTAACTTAATATTTGATTAGGATATTGTATCCAGTTTCTGTTCTTTTATAATAACTTATTATATATCTTATTTTGTAGTTTATATGTAATTTCTTACTATTCACTGGATAGTTAGAACTTCATTTGCTACTTCCATTTCTGTTTTAGGAGTTTTTAAAACATAATTTTGCTAATTTCATCTAAATTTTGTTATAATTATAGTATTATATCCTCTCTCGTTAATCACCAAACATCTACTAACGCTTCCTCAATCAACAACTTCCTTTTGTCTTTTTTCTGGTTGCTATATAAGTTCATGTGTATAAGTTCATGTGTATGCTGATTTCCTATTTACTATCGAATTCTTAAGTTTTTAATTTTATTTAGTGTCTATTTCTACATTATTTTAATGATATTTCCTATCCATCGTAAGCTTTATTATTTATAAATATTATTTGAGTATTTTTATAATCCTATAAATGGTCTTAATTGTTTATATATTCAATATAAACATTTTATCTAAAACTACTTATATTTATAAAACTACAACATGAATTCAATTTAAGTTATGTCCATATCAATTTTTAAATATTCTTTATACCTCATTTATAATTCATTTACTTAAACGTTTCCTTATTATTTTTATTTTCATCCCTAATAATAATATCATTAATTATATGACAACAAAAATTCATATATTTTCTGACGCAATAAAGTTGAATTCTATGGTTCTGCTTCTTTTTTAAACTCTCGTGTAATTTATCTAAATAGCGATTTCTGACGTCCACGTCAAAATGAAATATAACCAAACAATTTCGTAGATGTTGAATGATTATGAAATAATCTGTTAATTTCAAAACAGCTGTTACTAATTGTTCAAATAATCTTACTGAATATGCATTGCACGAGTCCTTTATTTGAGACGTTTATAATTATATGTTGATATTTACTATGTACAGAACTACATAAATGATTTCTAACTATGATGAATACAAGGTAAGTCTTTTTTTTGGATTATTAATATTTCCTGTTAACAAATGTATAAATATCGCAATCTACCATGAACTGATTACTTTATCGCTAAATTCCCTTGCCTTGAGATTGTATATTAAACAGTTTTTCTTATATCTTTACATGTGAGACTAAGATTTTTAATCATCTGAGCATCGTATATTTTCTCTTATATATTTTATTTATACTTATCTATACGTTATAATATATATATATATATATATATATATATATATATATATATATATATATACTATATATGATAAATACTTACTTACTTTTGATTATGAAATTTAAATGTAGATGTTTATTATTTAGAATTTTTGTTTAGTTTGGCTAGCTCAGTTGGTTATTGTTATTTTGTTTAGTAATTTATTTTAATTTGATTATTCGGGAGCATGAAACCCTTTTTCTCTTTGAGTCCTGGCTTTTATATTGTTGTAATTGTTTAAATAAAAAGAAAACACATTATTTTGAAATCAATTTAATTTTAAATTTAATATTTTATATATTTGATAAAAATAATATGAGACGCCAATGGTTATATTGTATCTACTTATTTATTATAATAATTTCATCAATACGCATGCGTGAAAAACTAGTCATGCGCTTTAGCATAAAACGAACAATTCTTATACGTAAGAAGCATCTATTCATATTATACCAAGTTTGTTAAAGATGCAGACAAATGAATGGTTCATAAAAAACATAAAAGAATTTATATATATATATATCATAGTTATATATGATACAAATTGCTGTGGAAAGGAAATAGTTATATACATAGATAGAAATATAGGTATTATATACAGATGGACATAGTTATTGCATTGATAAATTTTCAATCACCAGATTTATGCGATTACAAGATGGCGTAAGTACATATTTTAATTTATTTAAAATTCGGCCTTTTATTAATTTTAACGATTTATGCGATTAATTTACTATATAAAGTCTGTTTCTTTCTTTTTCAGATCGATCATATGTGCAAATGTTTATCAATTTATGAAATTAAGTACTTAATTGAGTATTTGAGTTTTTACTCTGATTATTGGCCAATAATGATTTAAAAACACTGAACTGTTGCTCTTGAATTGGGATGAAAGTCTCTGGATCCCAGGAACACTCCGCTGAAGCTCCAAAAAACCAAAATTAATGAAAATTTCGTAGATTCTTGCCGAAAAACTTGATACAATTGACTGTGAGTATTACTAAGATTGTATTTAATAGTACTTTATAGGTTTAAATGTCTTAAACCGGGAATTTCTTGAAATTTATATATATATATATATATATATATATATATATATATATATATATATATATATATATATATATATATATATATGTATATAATATTTGGAACGGAAGGTGATTTTGGCATCTAGGAACACCAAAACTAAAAACTGCATTGAAATTTTTCCGAAGTCGCGTCATGCTACCCTCTACAACAGCCCTATTTCATTCTGAAATAAGCCTAAGAGCACGATCAATGAGAAGGCTGACACTGAGACTCATCGATAATTTTTTTAATGTTTGCAGTATAATTTTATACAGCCATTCGAATACAATTATCCAAATGTTCATCTGTAAGTCGATTGCGATATTTGTTCTTAATAAACTTCATATTGGAAAAAGAAGATTCACACAAATGGTTGAAGTGAATAATGCTTTCACTTCCAAGGCAACACGGCATAGGCCAGATACATTTGGTACTTGAGGCTAACGATTTGAAGGCTAAATCATTTTGAAACTCAATTACTTCCATTTCTGTTGCAGCGATGTCTTCGCCAAAGTTCTTCATAACACAGGATGCAAACTGTTGGATATCAATTTCCATGAAGGATGAAACAACAAACTGCGCTACTAAAGCCATTTCGTTGGAATCCTTGAAACGATTTTTGAAATTATTCTTCAGGGTAGAAACTATTTCTACATGATATTTGCTGTGATAGGGTTCTAATGGATTTTGAGATATTTTTTCTGAAAAAATAGGAAAATGCTTGGCATCGCTGTTAATTAGGTTTTGTTCCCAAAACTCCAGCTTTTTGATAAATGCTTTAATATCAGAAATGATTTCCGCTAGTTCTTTGTCTCTCCGCTGAAGCTGCAAATTAAATTCGTTCAATTTCTCTGGAATGTCTACGAGAAAACCAAAATCTCTAAGCCAGATTGAATTTCTTAGTTCCGAAGTCGGTTCATCGCGTTGTTTGAAAAATTGAACTAGGCCAGATAGGACATCATTAAAACGTTTCAGCACCCGTCCTCTACTCAACCATCGGACTTCAGAGTGAAGGAGTAGGTCCCCGTATTGACAGTCAACTTCATCGGCCAAGGTTTTGAATAATCTTCTTTGTAACGCTTGAGCTCTAATCTTGTTCACAATTTTTACCACCAGTTTCATAACGTTGTCCACTCAGCTTGGCCCCAAGACGGTGAGAACCAAACCTTGTGGACAACAGTCCACCTACCTTTCGGCATATGGCTAAGGGAAATCCCAATCTCCAGCGAGGCCACTGTCAAGAAGAACCCCTCCCAACTGCCACACTCCAAAAATTAGCGAAGAAAGAAGAATCTGTCCTGTTCCAGTGCGAGTCTAGAGCAGGTTAGAATCCTCTTGTGTTGTCGCTGAAGTAGATATTAATGTTAGAAAGTGATTGCTCATGTGGTGTTTATTTGGTCATTGTCGTCGTCTCAAATCATGCTATCGCCCCATTGGTTTATCCATTTTACTATTTCTTTATCAGTTAGGTCAATCTCCTCAGAAAGATATTTCATCTTTGTCTTAGTTTGTCAGTTAGTACTTCTCTTGCGGCCTGTCTTGTCGGTAACGAGCAGTCTAGTATAATATGCAGTGCGTACATTGGCCATCTGTTTGTCTAAGACTAAATCGTTTGTAGTATTCGTTTAGATGCCCGTGTCCTGTAAGTAGTTGGGTAGCTTTCCATGTTAGAACTGGTTCCATACGCCTTACCGTTTTAATTAAGCTGTATGTTTTCCTGCCTTTGGTTTCTTTATCCCATCTGTCTTGCCAGGTCATCATTTTGTCGAAATCCCTTTGTCTTCTGATATCCGTCTTTGTGATTATTTCTATAATTTCGTCCCGTTCAGTGTGAGCAATTCTTGCTAATTTGTCCGCTTCTTTTATTCCCCAATTCGTCCTTGGCTGTCTTTTGATAGAGTAGTCAATGTTATTCTGTTTAAATAATTCTAAATTCTTTTTGATTTGTATTATAGTTTTATTCCTGTTGTTTCTGTTCTGTAGTTGTTGTATTAAGTTGTATGAGTCTGTATTTAATGTAATGTGTGTGACATTGTATGTGTGTATATCTTTTAGAATTATGTCTGTTCTCAACTTGCTTGCCAATGCTTCTAGCTTGTTCATGTCCATTGACGTGATCACTTTGTACTTTTTCTTAATGGATCTGTCTTTTGCAATTATGTAAATGCCTATTGTCTTGTCACCTGTTTTATCACTAGCGTCTGTGTAAATTTGTGTGTCCGATGGTATGTCTTTGTTTGTTATTTTGATGGTTCTATTTGTTGGGTGAGATAATTGTTTGGTAAAAACTTTTGCGTCGTTTATTTGTTGTCTGTTTTCCATATATGATTTATATATCATTTGGGCATCTATGTCTAGTGGTGTTACTCCATCCAGAACATGTAGAGCAGTTGTCGGTGTGGTTTTGTAAGCTTTTGTGATCGCCAATAAAAATGGTTTTTCTGATGCAGCCAATTGTCTTTTTATTCTACTGTCACTGTATATTTTGCCCCAGATTTCTGCTTCTTATAATATCATAGGTTTTATCGCCTTTTCAAATATTAGTTTGAGTGTTTCAGGTTTCCGTCCCCAATCCCGACCAGATATTATGAACAATTTGTTCCCCACGTCTGCTGCTTTCTGTCTGTTGATCTTTACGTGGTCAAGCCACAATTGACCTGTGTCTATGGACAATCCCAAATACTGTAATGTGGTTTTTGACTGTAGGAGCTTATTTCGAATTTTGATTCTCGGTTGTCGTGTGTGTTCATATGGTAAAAAGATAGATTCTGTTTTACTTACGTTATAAATCAGTTTATTTCGCTCTGCCCTAGTTTCGCATGATATCCAAATGTGTGATCATTTATCTTCTAATGATTTCAGATCATGTCCGGTCAGGACAATTATTTGATCGTCTGCAAATGCTTCAACTATGTCTTTCTCAGTTATTTGTGTGGTCTTATGTACTTCCGTGAACCAATCTTCCATTAATAGTAACCACAGAGTTGGTCCTAGACTTGAGCCTTGCGGGCAACCCCTTTCCGTCATGTGAGTTATATTTTCAGTTTGAATTTGCCTAAATTTTAAAAAATCTATGCACATCTGCTGTATATTTCTAGGTGTGTTCGTCTTATTTAGTCCAAAAGCGATCGCTGGTATTCATGCCGAGTTGAAAGCGTTTTGTAGGTCGAGTGTTATTATTAGAGTACGAGTGATCATATCTGTTACTTGTACTATAGCTTCCATGGTTGAGAGACCTTGTCTGAATCCGTACTGCTTATTGCTTAGGTTGTTAGTTGACTCTAAATAATGTGTTAATCTATTGGCTATCATTTTGTCTAAGATTTTGCCCATTGTTGGTAGGAGGCAGATGGGTCTCTTGCCCCCGTCCTTCTTTGGCAGCCATACCATATTTGAATTTCTCCACACTTCAGGAAAAATTCCATGTGTTAAGCATTCATTATAAAGATTTGTTAATATTGAGGCGTCCTGTTTGTGGACGATAATGCAGCAGTGGTAACAGAGAAATTGCGGAAAAGTTTCATCTTTACGACATAACGCCACCAGACCCTTGTCACAACTCACCATTGCTGGAGCGCTATCGGTTGTCAAGCCTACCGTTTTTGATATTGAAATTTTCTCGGAAGAAATAATATTTTTCAAATAAGAAAACAACTCATGTCCAGTAGTGTGCCCTTTCAGTGAAATAAACTTCAAAAGATATTCTTTAATCGTAAAATCACTAAAAACCATCCTGACGAACACGGCCATCTGGGCAGTGTCAACGACATCTGTTGATACATCCAGTTGAAGTGAAAAATAAACACAGTTATCTAAGTCAGTTGTTAACTGTAAAAAAATATCATTGCTCATTACTTCTACACGTCTAATCACTGTATTAGCAGAAAGTTGCATAGATTTCATACCTGAAACTATCTCGTCTTTATTCCTAAAGTTGGCAAATAACGAATCAGCAGCTTCTAAAAACGCCTGTTTTATATCTTCCTCGTCTTCATACGGTTTTTTTGTGCAATTATCTGGGACACACGGTACGATGCTTCAGTTGCAGCCTAATTTTTGTCGACTGTTCTTAAAAATATTGATTGTTATCCAATTAACTGCTTTTTTAACTGTTTCAGTTTCTCCTTTCTGGCGGCAGAATGTAGTGGGAATGATTTTTCAAAATTAGAATGTACAGTTTTATGATAACTCTCAATATTTCCTTTTTTAGCAACGGAGACCAAAGTATTACATAACAAACACACATTCTTATCTTTGACTTCTGTAAAAAAATATTGTTCTTCCCATTCCGAATGAAAGTGGTATGTCTTCTTACAACTGCTTGCCATAATATTATTTTTTCTTGTTTTCTACTAACCCAACCGCTGGACGTTGGTTACGCGTGCCGTGCGTATTTATCCTGTTCAAAGCAATTCTGATCGTTCTCGAACACTAACGCGCTGGTCCGGCTGGTCGGTTCTAGCCGATTCTAGCTTGATGGCGTCAGCGGCAGATCGCCCACCGCAACGTTGCCGCTGTTTATGTTTAATATTATGACAATTAGATTTTTTGTTAAATTTTCGAAAGCTTCTCTGATTTTTGCAGTTTGTATTTTTTAAATTAAAATCGTTGTGAGAGCTACCAAAATTGCCTCTGCGAGCTACCGGAAGCTCGCGATCGACAGGTTGGCGACCACTGACATAAGGTTACAGAACCGTACTTAGTATCTACTTTGGTGTGTGAGTTCGTAACATGAATGTTACTTCAGCTTTACAGCCACCTATACCGACAATTTTTCCAATGACCCCTATGCTGAAGGTCCTTTGAAGTATCGGATATTGTGTTTTGCACCGACTTCAATCAAGCATTCTTCAAAGATGCCTTTGATAACTCCTCAAATTCAATCAATCAATCAATCCAAAAAGCTACTTTTAGCTGTTTTAAGGTTAGGTACTTATTCAGTGTTCGTAGTGAGTATAGTAGAAACAAAAATAAGACGTAAAGATGGTTTATGTTAACATTATTTGAGATGTGCTGGTAGATGATGCTCTTGAAGATTATGTGGAAATTTTGTTGCTTTCCTCGAAGGAACAATGCAATGAAATAAGCAGTGGGCTAGAGACAAAAAAATAAATTAATATTCAGAAAATGCCTTACTCTCATATTTTTCACTCCAAACAAAGTAATTCAGAGCTTCAACTCTGTGGAGTAAATTAAATATCCGAAGTTGATTGCATTTTTGAAACGTCAAAATGCCGGATACAAACCAAATAAAGCTGAGAAGAAATAAATACATTTCCAATGGAAGCCCCCGATGATGTATTTTTATTCATGCAGGTAATAAATGGAATCAGATGTGAAAATTTTAATTTTTGACATAAAATATTCGTAGGGCCTTGTTATGGGATTTCTGAAGCATATCGATGAGGTGAATTTATCAAAATGACTGTTGATGATATTAAAGATAAAGATAATCTTTCAGTAATAAATATTCCCACTTAAAAAATGAAATAACAAAGAATTTTCGTAATAAATGCTACAACAAGCAACGTCCCAAATATTTTTCAGATCGTGAAAAATACTGTAATGTTTTTATTATTTATTTAAACAGTAAACGGGTGATATAAATTTTAAGCACTTGGTAATTTATTTAAACACCAAACTACTCACTATCACTTAATTTATATGCACACAAACTTAATTATTAATTTATATCAACACTTCACTGTTCGTTATTTTGGTGTATTCCTGTTTATTTCACGAGATCACTTTATCAACTAAGTAACTCTTTTTGGTCGGTCCCTCATATATTAGTGCCGTTTTCACTAGATAATTCTAGATTGCGGCTCACTCACAAACAATTGGCTTTCTGGCATTTTCTAGATAAGACTGGTCAGAAAAACAATGTCTGGATAAGATAGTCATAATCGTAAACAATTCTAAGAATCCCTGCGCGTCCGCCATAATTTTAACTTACATACCTGGCTTAGACAGAGTCGGATTGAGGGACTAAACCAGTGTGCGGTTTCGTAACAATACATCTATCCACGTCCTAAAACTGTCCATAAACGATTGTTCCTATGCTTTGAAGCAAATTAATGTATATATCAAGTGATTGGTAAGCATACTATATCCAAAGTACCAAAAAAATTGCACAATATCTTAAACTCCCTAATGCTGAACATTATACAGGGCACAATTCTAAAAGAACTTCAGCCACTCTCTTAGTCAATGCTGTGGATATATTTTAGTTCTAAAACAGCATGGTGGTTGGAAATCGAATAATATTGCAGAAGGTTATGTAGAAGAATCCTACGCAAAAAAAATCGGATCAAATAATGGGAATTAATAAAGAACCGGAACTTGCATATAACTAACCAAGCACGTGAGATAGCAACTGCATCATATTTTACACTGACCAAGTAGCGCCTAAACAAAAAGCAGGAAGACATATAGGTGTCCTCTATTTATTTTCGGAGGATATTTTTTTAGTTTTAAGTAATTGATTTTCCGCATTTGGTGCAATGTTTCCTGTTCGGAGGTAATGTATCCTCACTTTACGATACACTTTTCTATACACCATTATGGACCGAATGAGCCATTGAACTCATTTTCACGAGCTTTATCTTTATTTGTCACAATTATCAATATGTGAACTAGACTATCTCATATAAATTGATAGATCATTCCAAAGCTTATCACTTCCACCTTATATGGACAAAAATTAGTTCAGAATTGGTGAGATCTTGCAGTTATGATTTTATTATTAAACAATGATATCTAAAACCAAATCCAATACGTCAAATTGAATTCAGATATATTCCACATAACCATCCAAAGGAGAAAATATGTTGCTAGTATCTCTCATAATTTTATCAGTAGTGGTGGAAAATAAATGAGTGCAAAGAACATCTTAGATTTTCACATTTTCATTAAACGTTAATGGATTTTCCACGGCCGGTTTGAGAAACCATTTCCAACTTCAAAATGAGTATCTTTATATTCGCTCTAAGATGTCATAAACAAGAGAGGATTAGGAAAGGAACGACATCTAGAGCGGCTCAATGTAAATATTCATGTTGATATCCAGAAAAGCCGAATAAAGCCCCGCAGAAATACTTTTGGGCAAAGTTTAATGAAATAAATATAGGTTTCAGAAGGGTTTTTATTAAATATTTGTGTTGTGTATATTATTCAAACTTAAAGCTTGACTCGTCACTTGAAGACGCATTTTATATTAAAATGTATGTCTTATATATAAGCCACCCAGTGGTTGTTTGCATATAGCTATATCATGCATTCAATCTATGAAAAATTTATTGCAACTTTGTTTTGTAGCTGTTCGTTTGTGGTTCTCGGAAAAACAATATTAGTGAAGATTCGGTTATAAGTACATCCTGTGTGACGATAATATTAGCCATAAATTGCTACATAATGTTACAAGCTCATTATATATCCTCCAAAGGTTAGAAATTAGGCTACTATACCAAGAACACCAGAAATATTTACAGTAAATTGTTTGTTAATGGTACGAAAATCATTTCAAGAACCTTTTAAGAAACAAAACAAGATACAATCTTACCAGGTATATCGCTCCAACCAGAAGTATCTATAAGTAACTAAAACTAAAATCCCACCACCAAACATGAAAATAAAATGATTTTCTAACTGAAATAAAAGTATATTCCCAGACAAAAATACATATAAAATTCAATGTTTATTTTGATAGCATGTTATAATATAATCAATTGTCAATATTGTCACTATCAAACTTCAAAAATCATTACTTCCTAAATGTCCCTAAATCCCATAAGCATAAGTGATTGCTAAACCAATATTTGAAATCAGTTTGACCAACAATTCTAAGAATCTAATAGATTTAGGTGGAAATTTTCGGTTTACAAAAAAGGTATCTTTCTCTTTTTTTGCTATCCATGTGTATGGAGTGAGAAGATTACCATATTTTACGGATTTTTAAGAATTTTCGCAATTCAATTTAAGGAGTAAATGGTGATAGAAGTACTTTTAAGTACCCTGAAGGGAATAATAACTTAATTACTTGCGGAAATTCAACTAAAACTTGAAATTCAATCCACCTCGAGGTCACCCGACACCGAAGGCGTGTATGTGTAATACAATATCTGCACCTAGACATAAAATTAACTATTTTAACTTAACTTATACTCTATAAACCAAACATTCAAACAATTCTAACATTCACATCAAACATCTGATCTGCAATTGTGGATTTTGCAAATATAATTAGTTTAGCTTCTCAACAATATATTCAATGAGATCAGATCCTGAAGTAACCCTTGATCATCCCATTTAAGTAAAAAAAATTCAAGAACGATCCAACTTATTAACTAATTCTACAAAGCAAAAGTCATACTTTTCAGCACATTTCAATAAGTTAACTTTATTAATTTGTGAGCAATGTTTAGACTATTGTATGGGATTCAGGTCAATTAGGTATTGGAATGTCATAAATATGCTTGTGTCAGAGTTTCATGATGAAATCATATTGTATACTTAGATTTTTAAAATTTATCTAGATAAAAGTTTATAAATCAATAGAAGATATCTTGAGACATTGATTGATTGATTTGCTTATTTGAGTTGAAAATATATTTTTTTGTTATTACCTAAGTTATGGCAGCGACGAATAATACCGAATTATGCTTTTTAGACCTCTTTCAAGAATTAAAGACTGCACATATAATAAAATGGCAAAAATTCAATTCTGAACAATTGGAGCAAACTGGCTGTAATTCCTACGCTGCTGATAAAACAATTTAGTCTAGAGACGTAATTCTTCTATTTATATCTATCATCCCCAAACGATAATCGGCTGGATATATACCATGCCCGATTGATATAGGACAAATTTTATTTTTAAGTCTAATCAGCCTTAAGGTTTTCCAGACCTCCGATGGATTTTTTGGGTTGGAAAGAGCAGTTACAATATATTTTTCATAATATTTTTTTTAAATTAACTGTTTATATTCTTGTTTGAGTTGAAAATATATTTTTTGTTATTACCTAAGTTATGTCAGCGACGAATAATACCGAATTATGCTCTTTAGACCTCTTTTGCATACCGTTCATAATTAGAGCTCCTGTTCCTATTTATTCCTAGAAGTACCTTGGACACAAGATTCAAATATACTTGCATACCTCAGGGCCTTGCATCGGATTGTCGGAAAACTACTTTTCCATCTTCATAGAAGTTCCGAAAACTACTGTAACAGCTTACAGCAGTGCTGAAGGAATACTCCACTGTGACTTGTCAGCTAAGCCTTAGCTATAAGTTGTGTGTGTCTTATTGTTTTTGTTTGTGAACTAAACCACACTTTTAACACATAGGTTAACATACACATCGGGAGAAACAATCACTACATTTAATATTAAACTCTGAACTCACAGTTTATATTAATTTTTACGTTGAAGAACTCTTTAGTATATAGGATTCTTATTATAGGGACTTCGTACCTCACCCTGAAAACGATTATTCATTGTTAAAAGGTAAACTATTGTTGTAAACGCAAAGTATACTCTGCGGTAGGTATTCTGTATATAAAATAGTAATTGGGGCAATTCTGCCACGCCACTTTGTAATACTCTTACACTTGCATACCTGTTCTTCATTCTACAAAGAATACAGTTCTAAAAACCATTCAAATTTGTAACCTAATAGATCTATCGCATCGCCTCTTCTTAGCCGTTTGTTTGGATTGTAAGGCCTGTTCCAGAGTACGTAATTCAGCCACTAGTGGCCTTAAAAAGTTAAGCGCTCTTTCTTGTATTGCGCCACGAGTGCTGCTAATAATTCAAAGGGAGAAATTAGAATGTAACCAAACTACTATGGCGTTTCATCAGCAACCTTAAATAATCGCTCCGTACCCTAACCCTGAGAGAAAAATTTAGGCAAATAAAGTCGCCTACATGTGGTTGTTACTTGGTAAGTGCCCGTCGTATAAACTACGTTTACCATAGAGCCAGTATATCTTTGAGGAAAGCACTTACCTAGTAGCCGTTCTTCAGGGATTGAATAAACAACATCATTTATAAAAATCACTGGGTTTAGTATAGTTAGAATTAACACATATTGCAATATCATATACCTTGTAACTTATTCAGAATAATAATAATGAATGAATCATTGGTTAATTACACTTTGTTTTTATAGGACACATTCAAGTCAGTCACCGTATGTGAACGCGATGTTTACGTTTAATAGAAACGTGATTTCTACGTGTTCGCCTGACCCGAATCAGATCGATGGCCGCTATTAACATTGGAAAATATAATATACACAATTAAATCTTTTTCTATGAAAAGGTCTTTTTTTACAATACTGTCTTTTTCGGGATCATCACACCGCCGTACCTACATATTTTTTTCATAAGTAACAATATTATATGCGGTCAATACTCTCATACTAAGTGTAATCCTGGCCATCAAAAACCAGTGCGATGAATCGCCTCGATGCTCTTGGGATATGAGTATACAGTGCTAGGCATATTCTTCTATAACATGAGGTTTAACACAGAATCCATAAGCGACAATGTGTTAGAAAGAAACAAGTATATTCAGTGTATCACTTATTTTCTTTAACATGGTATCATAACATGCGAAAAAAATATCGTTGCACAAATTGTTGAATTGTTTTTCAAATCATCATAAAGATTCCAAAAATAGGTTGAAAAGCTAATAATTTTACTGGTTAAAATATGGAAAACCATAAATCGGCGATAGTGTCATTGAACATGCTACGTTTTGGACTAATTCATCATTGCAAATCAAGAATTAAAGACTGTACATATAATAAAATGGCAAATATTCAATTCTGAACGATTGGAGCAAACTGGCTATAATTCCTACGCTGCTGATAAAACCATTTAGTCTAGAGACGTAATTCTTCTATTTATATCTATCATCCCCAAACGATAATCGGCTGAATATATATCATGCCCGATTGATATGGGACAAATTTTATCTTTAAGTCTAATCAGCCTTAAGGTTTTCCAGACCTCCGATGGATTTTTTGGGTTGGAAAAAGCAGTTACAATATATTTTTCATAATATTTTTTTTAAATTAACTGTTTATATTCTTGTTTGTTGGAAATATAAGTTGTCTTGTATGGTTCGGAGAATCCTTGTTTTACACATATTTGCCATGAATTTGTCACTTGCCCTTAAGATTTCTTACAATCAGCGTCAAACCAATTATTAGACCGTAGTGAGTTTGTACCATTGAAATATTTCACTGAAACTAAACCTTTATGTTTCGCTACATCCCATATTGTGCTACACAAATTATCATATAAAACGTCCACATCTCCAATTACTCTTACATTTGGTAAGCATTGAATGGACATTTTAACCCTGAACTACTATCGTATATCTATAATCACATAACTGCTATCGTGGGGTCATAGAAGTCCCAAATTTTAATAAGCTTCAAAAATTACATAAAAATATTTTTATTGTTTTTTTGTAGTTTCAATCAATGTATGTGTACATAAATAACAGATATTTTCTAAATTAAGATTTGATTTCAGGAAAGTTGAGATGCTAAAATAAAAACGATAGAACTTTGAGATATTTTATGATCAAAAACATAACACGTTAGTTGAGCACATATTGTAACAATAACAATTTGAACGTATTATAAGTGTTATCTATTCTTGGCACATAGTACACGTGACTTTCTGATTGCAGATGGTTCTATGACATTTTGAGCAAAATGTGGAATGTTTGTTATCATTACCTCTGGGACCTCTGGGACATAAGTAGCATCTTTGTCTTACAACCGGCCTTTCTCGTCTAGTCTTATCTTCATGAATAGTTCCAGTTCCTAATGTTTTGGCAATTATCAACCGCAATTCTCTGCACAATTTGGGCATGGCAAGTTTTACTTTAAAATGTTCATTCCGATTCAGGATTAGCAGCGTGAAAAATAATGTGACTGTTCACTATTGCAATATCCATTATGGAATATCAAATTACTAACGGCCATCGCTGGCATCTTCGGCCTGAACGATAAAGCACACATTTTTGGTTTGAAGCATCGTCGCCGCCATGCGTCGTATTATGGAAACGTATTATTTAAGGTTTTTTACTCTCCTGATCTACAGATTTATCATGATGCATGGATGACAACATAATTACACTTTTATTTTTTTTAGCGACGTATGACACGATTGTGTTATCTCGAGCAAAACCATATGGACACTCATCAACTTCGTAATTTTTATGTGGTTGAAATTGTGGAGGAATTTATATCTTATTTTTACGCATTGTGCCTACATACGTAAGTTGAAGTTTCTTTAGTTCATCAATTAGCTCTAGTGAGATGAACCAATTATCACCCGTGACATTTCGGTTACTATTAGTAATTGGTTCCACTACAGCAAGTACTGATCGTGTAGGCATGGATAGCTTTTTAGGATTAGGGTCATTCGTTTTACCTGTATACACGAAAGCATTCACCAAATAATGTGTATTTGCGTCACATAAACACATGATCTTGATGTCGTACTTGACTGGTTTGGCTTTCATATACTTTCTGAATGGGCATCTACTTCTATACCTAACCAGCATCTTGTGGACTGTAACATATTCGGAACAGGTGTAGTTAGTCATACTGTTTGGCCTACCTACAACACTTATTGAAAATAATGAATCGACATTCGCATGATTAGATTTAAGTACACCTGAAAGGTACAAAAGACCTAAAAAAGCTTTGAGTTCAGCTTCATTTAGATTATCGATAAATGTACAGGTATCCCCATAATTTACACACAGCTCAGTCATTCTTTCATTTGTATACTCTAGAATAGTTGCCAACATGTCGGGAATTATAAGAAGTGACCATGATTCAAGTGGACTGGATGGTTTCGTTCGTAAAGCAGGTCCATGAAGACCAGGAAGGTGTGTAATAATGTTCTCTGCGCGAATTCTTGATGGTGCCGAAGCATTTTCACCCCACTTATATCTGTTGCGTCCATAGTAAAAATTTGTTCCACTATTAGATGCTGTTTCACTTTCGTCGCTTGATAAGTCACTTACACTAATTTTTGAATCTGTGTCGTGATCCGAGTGTTCACTTTCATTATCAGTATCACTGTTATCATAGTCACTATCAGTGTCAATATTCTCGATTGGCTCTTCTACAGATTCGAGAAAGTCAAAAAAATTGTCACTTTTTACCCTACTCCTGCCAATTCTTACAAAGTCATTGGCCATTCTGATATAATAAATAAAATAATAATAACGCAACTACTATCGTGGGGTAAAGTCACACCCAAAATCAACAGAATGCATTAACTATCAGACCGATTGTTTACTACTAAGAAGCATCCTAAAGTATATACTTAAGTGGGAGAATACATGGAATACGAAGGTCACGTGCTAAACGGTTTACCAGGGGCGTACTGAAGTTCAAGTGATTGGGTAAAATTTGACCCCACGATAGTAGTTAACGGTTAAAATCAATAACTTTGGAACTGTGCTTTTTAAGCTTGTGAAAGATGGTTTAGTAGGAGTCATATCATTGTTTGTTATTACAGTGCCGAAGGAAATAACTATTGGAAAGTGATCAAATAAATACTGATTATCTGGCACACCAAATTACAGATACGAAAAGCTATGACATTTTGCCGTGATGTATTACAAAAAATGAAGTTAGCAGGTCTGTCTGTTTTTATATGACCATTTATTAACTAGAAGTTTCTATTTGAAATAGATTCTAAATGATGATCATTCTTATAGTTATTGACTCTGTCATAACTTAGCATATTGGGGAAAAATTGGATATTTGCTACAACTTCTTCCGGAATTTCACTTGTCTCGTCAGTTCTACTATTTCAATCTCCAATTATAAGAAATATAGTATAGCATTAACTGACATTCCAAAAGCTTCCAATAATTCATTATAATCACACTCAGTTAAAAAATATACAATAGCTCATCAATTGAAATTCTCTAATGATATGGATAAACTTATTTAATGAATTGACTGTATCTAAAAATTCTCTATTACCGCGACGATGCTTCTTGTGAGACGAAATCTGTATCATTTCAGTCTAATTTGAAGCTGAGAATCAATTTATTCCTATAGGGATGTTACTAATTCTCAAGTGTCATCTTATTGAGGATAAAGTGGAATGTCAAGACGGAGCGGGAAATTGAAATCGGTTAACAGTCTAAATACACGTTATCTACCAAGAGAAGTAGACGATTTAAAATGAAATTGAATTTAGTAAATCAAGGTGTCCAAAAACTAGAATATTTTGATCATAACCAAAATATGGTAGCCATCGTCTCATAATCCATTACTTCCTTTAAAAAAGCGCATCAATTTATCAATAATGGGGTGTAGACAAGCAGTATAATGACTCTATCATGTCAGTGGTAACGATGAGAAATATAATATGTAGAAGCACTATCAAGTTTATAATAAATGAATTTCATGGAATTCAATTCCCCAGTTGATAGAATATCAATTTTTCCTAAAAGGCGCTTATGCATTTCAATTTCTCATGAACTCTATAGGAAACATTCCCGTCAATATGATTTTGTAGCAATTTGCTATTAAAATTTATCCTTAAGCACAATTTAGTATTTGAATTAAATGAATACGATTCACTCCAGTATGTTATGGTAAGATCAGTTGACAGTGGTGAAAAAAATGTATGGTATCGATAATGTTGTTACAGTTTGTCAAGGTATGTGTATGTCAATCAACAAGCGGTGCATGTGTCAGTACCCGCGAAGATGTGTTGACCCATGTGTATGACTGGTGATTTATACTGTATCTGCACAAAAAGAATTATTCCAGGAATTAGTATACAAATATCATCACCACTGGAATTCTTTGAATTGAATACAGCACTTCATAGATAGTTGTTGGTATTCATTAATTTATAAATAGATAACCTTCTAGAAACTTGATTAATATTATTGGGGTTATTCATAATATATTAACCTACCCCATATCTTCATCATCATTGCCTATAGCAAAAGAAGTTTCGAATAAAAATTGTGACTGAGGTTTTGGAATGGATTTCTCTCTGATTTCACGAATATATAATATGTCACCCCTATCTTATAGCGTTTTTTACTTATTATATGTTGAAGATATTAGTTTAACTAGTTCCAGTGAATATGCAAACATTATTAAAATCTATGAAACTCACAACTAACATGTTTGATAATTGAAGACACAGGTGGATAAAGGTGTCATGTCGCAAGTTCATTTTTTTGAGATAATTAACTTTAAACATTTTTTATTGGAACTTTTTTATGTGATTGAATTGAAAATGTTAGTATCAATATTTCGGTTAGGATTATAATATACAACTTTGAATTATATTTAAAGTTTTGGTGAAAACTCATCTTAATGAAAAAATGAAGTTTGAATGTACATGACACCGTCATCCATTGAAGAATAAAAAAAAAATATTATCTATTAAAAAGTAAAAAGGCGTCATGTACAAAAACATGTATTTTATTAAGTTAACCAACTACAAAAAAATGACAAAAACATTCTTATTTCAATGTTATTTGGTTTTTCTCCTTTTCTTATGATTTTTTTCGTTTTCTTCCAAGATACGTTCATAAAACCATTTATATTCCTCTTTAATAAACACCAGTTGTTCACGCAAGTTCGACAGTTTTTCAGATGTGAGTCCACCCCTTTTTTGCGTATTTCTTTGAACTTTAATATTATCTGCTCTAGTCACCATCCTACTTCCTTTCTTCAATAGGTCAACCTTGTGAAATGGTGACATTTCGTCTAGATTTTCTTTGTACATGTAACTTCCAAACTCATTAACTCTGACTCATTTAACACCATCTCTAAAATTAACTCTTTCATTCAATGCATTCTGTTTTTTATTCCAAATATGTAACTTTGTAGGTAGTTCGTCGAAGGCAAAAAAGTAGTTTTCCATCTTATCACATACAGAATTTTTGGCACTTGCAGCCTTAATAATATCTCATACTTCCTGAGTTTTTTCTCTATTCGCCCAAAATTTCGATCCGAATCTAAGTAGCTGTGACCCACTTCTGGGTACTTATGGTCAATTACTTTATATATGTCATGTAAAATTAAAAGCTGATAGAGGCAGATTATCGTAAAATTTTTATTTTGTCCGGAACACGAGTCCGACCAAATGATAAGGTGGTCGATTTGTTTATAGTCGTCTTTCAGCAGCTGACAAAATGTGAACAAATAACTTGCTATCTCAACACTTCCCAGATTCGCCACGTCTTCCGTCCAATTGATAAAAATGGTTTAGGCCCATCAAGTGTTATACAGTGAATTCCAAAATTGTATAACCACATTTGACGTAAATAAAAAGCTTTACTAGTAGACAGTTTTGGAAGGGACATGGTCTGCTGTAAATCCATGGTAATAAAGCAGGTATTTTTATCAATTAATGGTTTTTTCCTGCCTCGATTTTGCGCAACAAATGCAACTTTATAATTCTCAGTGTGAATTTCTGTGTTCCGAC
The DNA here is from genome assembly GCA_963921935.1 of Galeruca laticollis. Classification (NCBI taxonomy): domain Eukaryota; kingdom Metazoa; phylum Arthropoda; class Insecta; order Coleoptera; family Chrysomelidae; genus Galeruca; species Galeruca laticollis. Next base: position 273,236,614 of record OY998175.1, on the reverse strand, counting down.
CAGAATCACAGGTGCTGCACGTATCGCTTCGTGGTTGGCCAAATGATAAATTAAATGCATTTGAAAATATATAGACATACTTGAAGATACATCTTGTGCATCACACTCATATTAAGAATGGGAGACAAATACTTTTTATGGCAATTTTTGTTGCGTGAGTAGTGTGATTCTTCCGCAGGATATTTTTTGATGTGGTTAGTGATATAAGTCACTACTTCTTCGTTAATCTTATGGGGCCAATTTCCGTGTCGGCCCCTCATATCTGGCGATGGCGCATTCAGTCCCTTTTTTAACTTATTTTGTATTACTCCGATTTTTTTTCGGCTGAACTGATAAAGGGAACACATCGCATCTCGGCATATTACCTCTGTTTTTTTATTAAAGACAACTGAATAAGTAAATTCTTTTTTTTTGCACCAGCTCTATGTCTTTTAACAGAATGAATGTTAATACTTCTAAACAACAAAGAATTTTTGGAGTTTACGTCTGGCGAATAATATTTTTTCAAAATCGCTTCTCTGTTTTGTTCGTTAAACTTTTCAGAGCATTTCAACCTACACTTTTCTTTACATAGCAATCCTACCTTTATTTTATTTTCCGGCATGAGTTTGCCTCTCTTCCAATTATCTGGATTACTGTTACGAACCTTTGCAGTTTTTGCCTTAAGTTGAAATATCTTTTTCTTCACTTTCTCTCTATTTTCTCCAAAAATTTGGTTTTCATTTGAATCTATCCATGTATTACTATCGCCTGTAACATGACCACAAAAATAATTTTCTGTAGTGGCCAAACCCTTCTCCAAAGAGTTCTGATTCATTTGAAACGCTTTATTACGAATGTTGGATAATGGTTCATTATATGAATCATCGCTGGACTCGTCCTCAGGCATGTATTCACTACCAGATGGATCATATTCTTCACTGTAATCAGTTTGTGACAATGTGGAACTATTAACACCTTAAATTGCATACCAAAAATTATTAAGTATGTTTCAAAACAGTTTAATTTGAAGCATTTTACCTGATGTGACGATCGTATTAGCAGACATTAAGGTTTCAGCTGCAACTACTTCTTTGCTAGTACTAGGTAGGCTAGGAGTATATCTCGGGGTAAGTTCATAATTTTCCGTCGCGACTACTATTTTGCAGGTATTATGTTAATTTTGTCTTCCTCGTTCAGGCTCAACTATCACTTTTTTTGATAGATTCTAGATATGTCCACAGATTTCTGTTTCAACAATTGCATGTCCGAAAGGTGTTCTCGTATAATATAGGTTATGGAAGAAATCCGTATGGGTGTCTAAACCAAAATTGAAATACATTACAATATATTAGATAGCAAAAAAATCTAGTAATTTCTTACCTTTTGTTGAATGATTTTGTTTCTGTTGCTTCTCGAGCAAAGACAATATATGTTTACCTCGAGACATCAATTTTTTTGACACACTTTGTCATGAAATATTGATTTGTCATAACCTCAAAATAATGTGTCATGTACACTCTGGCTCCACCGACCTCCAGATAAACTTTAGTGGATAAAGGTGTCATGTTACCTTGACACCTTCATTCATCGAAATTAATCTAAATATCTGAACATAACACTTTTATCCTTGAAAAATCTGAGATATTTACAGAACTTTCGAAGCAAAAGTACCACAGAGTAAAAATATCATATATAATAATATGTTTAATAAAAAATTCATTTTTTGAAAAAATGTTACATGCCACCTTTATCCACTTGTGTCTTCAATTAACAATTTTTTTTATGAAATAATTGAGAAGGTTTATAGTAAGAACAAAAAGTTCAAGTAGGTATATGTATAAAATTGTGAAAAAAGATTTATGTTAAATAATTAACTCATAAAAGTTGTTCGATTTTGCCACCATTTTTTTCAATGCATATTTGATAAAGTCGTCTCATATTAATAATTGCATTGCAAATGGCTTCATTACTTTAATTTGGATTGTCGATTTCAAGTTGACTGTTTCGTTATGTCATGGTATTTCCATGAATTAACACAATGTGGGAAGTTTATTCACTTGTATGTTCATTACTTTTATTATATCTCGAAGGACCAGCTGCTGATTCGCGATAATAATTGACTGTAGATTTATAGGAGTGGGATGGTTAAGTAAATTAAATTCGTTGTACACTTGCACTTACTTATATTGCAAAACTATTTTACATTTGTTCTCTCTGCTTAGCAAATGAGAATATCAATAGTGTTAACGGTAAGATGTATTAAAGTATCATTTTCTGATATTGATCAATGGTTGTATAATGTATTATAACGGGGCAAGAAGCCGGTCGGTTATTAAAACGAAAATAACATGTTGTGCGAAGGTTGATTGAGAAGTCCCTGAAAAGTTGAGTTTGAGTCGTATTTTTATGTCGTCCAGAGAGGGTGGGGAAAAGGAGAATTGTGCGAGGATTCAACCAATGGGAGAAGAGAGTTTGAAATTTAGCGGCCATACAAAACGGTTGATAAGTGTGAGCAGGGAAGCTTTCTCTTATAGGAAAAATCGTTTGTTTGAGGCGGATAAAAAAGGTTTTTGCGGTAGTTTTTATGAGGCGATAAGGTTAAAACTGATATGGAATCCTTTGAAGTTTTGTGTAGAGATGAGTTTGAGGCAATAATTATTTGTGTTTTTCATATGAAAGAGACATTAAAATTTATTTTTGCGTATTTATTGAAATATTTGAATAGTTGAGAAGAATGTTATTTTCATTTATGATGTACGTGGGATATATAAATTATGATATACAGGGAGAAGATAAAGTAAATTTTACAGGAAGAAATTGAATGTTAATTCAAATTCGTACATTGACCTTGTCGTCAATTACTTGAATACTATTATTAATGTTATTAACAAGGTTTTTCAGAAATTTAAAAAAATTAATGCATAATGCTTCAATCTGTTAGGCCAGTTAATAGTTCCATTATTCACTAACAATATCGGGAATACATTATTTGATGCTCCATCCTGCATGAACCATTTCAAAAATTTCAAAATATACAGGCTACATCATTTTAAAGTAATGTAAAATGGGTGACTACCGGCTCATGCAAAATCGTAAAGTCGGTCGGCGTAAATAGCTACATCAAATTTGCCCATGATTTATTTACATTTATGGCAAAAGATTATGAGAACGGAACTCAGTCACCAATAGGATCTTTATTCGCGAATCAAATTATGTCTTGTCTAGTTTTAGGAACATCAAATCTCATAGGCAGAATTAGAAAACTAAATCTCTGCAGCGTCATTGTTGCGCGAAAAATATCACGTCTTGTTCCATCACTGGCGAAAAGTGATTTGATGTCTTTAGCACTTGACTTGAAGACGCCAGCTAGGTAGAGTAGTCCCAAAAGACGTGATTAGTAAACTGACATGCCAAAGCTTTATCGCCATAATTCACCTACAGTTTAGTAATCTTCTCATTTGGTTTTTCGATCAGCTCGTTTATAATTTGGTCATCGAGTAACCAACTTACGGCATGAGAAGGTGTAGTCGGTGAATTGATAAGACCCGGATCTATATTCATCGCACGAGTACGACTTCTTGCGGGTGGTTGTTTTGCCCGCTTTTTTTGTTTTTGCCATAGTAATAATTCAGTTCATCTAATGTCGTATCTGAGTCTGAAACTTCGTCTTCACTCTCGTCCTCACCATTACTATAGTCACTCGCTGTTGTAAGGGTTGGTCAGTGTGGTAGAGCATAAAAAGGGGTTGGGTGATTAGATATACTTCTTTATTCAACAGTGAGATGTATTCAAACTACAATAAATATTTACAATTAAAATCTAAAGCTTGTTCAATAAGTATATACATGATTTATTGGTCCTGGAGGCGGGCAGTCTCTCTAGGGTGGTCGTCGGATTGTGTCGCGGATGATTCTTCTCGGTTGTCCAGATTGTCACGATTACTGTCTACCCCTCACGGCTCCGGTTTACCCTGCTCGGGCGTTGTTGTACTCTGTTGTCCGGATTCCTCACTGGGACGCTAGGTTCCTATAATCAAAGGAGTGTCTCAGGGAATATTACTTTAATTATTGCATCAAAAACGAATTAGATGTCTCTATCACCCTGTATTCCATAAAAACTATTGTTCTCTAGTTATTAAATGCATAATCAATATTAATAACAAATTCCCTAATATACAGAGTGTACTTTTTTATTTTTTAAGGAACGTCTTTCTTTGGATGAATTAACAATCTCCTGTATACATATAATGTAAAATGGGTTTGTATAATGTCAGAACAGTAAACATTATGTATGTTTTCATTTTTGACCATGTTTTCATTCCATATAACATTCTCTCAGAATTTCAAAAACCCCTCCTGATGTAACTAAGAACCACCCTCATATTTTGGACGTATATCTTGAATATATTCATAAAAATTTATTGGTTGGGTGCATTTGTTCGGGATACAGATGTATTTTTTAAGTGTTTACTATGAGTGGTAATAATGATGCCGTGTTCAAATTTGATCTATTTGATAGAGTTCTTTAAAAAAAATAAGTATTTCAGATAATAGCTAGGTACAGTTGCGAATGTTATTTTCCTGAAACTGTACTCCAAATTATATTGCGCAGTATATCGCGTCAAAAACGGACTGTATAATTCAAGAGTTGCACACAATAATTCTAATTATCGCTCGTGCTAAATAGCTGTTTTTAGAATAAATATTTTCCACCTTTGTTTCTTCTCATTGAATGCATAATTTCACATTAAAGTGTGAATAGCTAGAAGCCGTAAGTTATCTTCTGTGAAACAAATGCGAAACACCAGCATCGCATATAATAACGAGTCTCTAGTGCTCACAAAGTTCTTTGGACGCAAAGAGGAGCCATAATTTGTTTGAAGTAAAATTAAATTTTAACTGCTCCTTGCATAACACCGCCTGGCACGTAGAGGGAATTGCTTATCTGGATATTTTCATTTTGGTTGCACTTAGACAAGCGAAGCACGTGAGAAATATTTCAAGTTGGTTTCTAATGATAATGAGGTGCTCAAGATCACATTTTAGCTTAACTAAAATGTTGTGTACTAAGTTTCAATTGAGAATATAATGCAAAAGCTATGTCTAATCAAAAATTATCATGTATGATAGTTTTATCAATGTGACTATGATATTATCAGAGCTATTCCAGAACAGAACAGAACAATTATTAACTAAAGCTCATTCCTTTGCTTGACTAATAGTATAATAATGTTATTCCATGCTTAGTAAACAGCGTTTGGTGTCTATGGGTGACCAATAACACGCATAAACATAATTAAAATCCTTTCAATTTATTCAGAAGATAAATATTCCATACAATGCAGAGCATAAAATTATGTAGTAATTACCGAAAACTCCCGTTTTTGTTGGTTATATATCAGTCGTTATGTAGATCAATTAATGATGATTGGAATTAAAAAAAAATGGTGTTGTATCAATAAGGGTCCGTACCTTAATTCCTATAGTGGAATTATACAGTGATGAGCAAATGTGTGGAGCCAAGTAAATATCTCTGGAATTATTAGAGATATCAAAATGAAATTTGGAAGGTAGATACTACAGTTGATTGGCCATTTGTTTTCATATTTTTTAACAATTTTGAACTTCCGGTTTTACCGGAAGTAATGTCGATTCTAAAATTTGTAATGGAACACCCTGTATATTATTTAATTTCTGATGGAACATTTTATTACGAATACAAAAATGTCGGGTTCGATATTCTTCATTTCAATACATACCAAGATATTAACAGAAAAATAACTAAGGAAAGGAAAATTTAATGGTAGCTAGTAGTCCATGGAATTCATTGTAGAAGTGACAGTAGTTGTCAAAATAAGTTATTAGTGTTTGTTATTGAACGTCAAAAGATTGTATTGTTTCAATTTGATCGTAAAATGGCCGAATTAAGTGAAAGAGAAAGAATAGAAATATTAATGATGATTGGGTATGGGGAGAGGAAAAGGACGCATCAAGAAGTTTGTGACCTTTTTAACATTGTACATCCGAATGCACAAATATCCCGTTCAGTAGTGACGAAAACTTTACGAAGCTACCGCACAAGTGGAAAAGTTAGCAATTTACCAGAAAATGGACGGTTAAAAAGTGTATGTAATGAAGATGTAGCTAAAAATGTTGCTATATCTTTGGAAGAGAATCCTCACTTATCCACTGCTGACCTCGCCAATGTGCATGGAATTAGCCGTCGTTCAGTAGGAAGGATATTAAGGCCTCGTTCAAGAACTATCCGAAGACGATTTCAACAGACATTTACAATTTTGTGAAACGATGATGGATATTTGCAACCGTGATAATAATTTTATAAGAAATGTGGTGTTTTCAGACGAGGCTACATTTTCTTTGAATGGTACGGTTAATCGACATAACTGCCGCTACTGGTCGCAAAGTTATCCCCAGTGGGAACAAGAGGCTCATACACAACATCCCTAAAAATTGAACGTTTGGGCCGGCATTTATAACAACAGAATCGTGGGACCCTTCTTCTTACAAGAAATTTTAAACGGAGATAGATATTTACAGCTCTTAGAGACACAAGTAATTCCGGCATTGGAGTTAAATGGACAATTACCAAATAAAATCTGGTTTCAGCAGGATGGAGCACCACCCCATTACGCTCGCATTGTTCGAGATCATTTAGATAGGACATTTCATCACAGATGGATTGGAAGAAGGGGTACTTATGAATGACCTGCACGAAGTCCCGACCTTAATCCACTAGGCTATTTTCTGTGGGGTTATTCAAAGTCTAAGGTTGATAGATCAAATAATTTGCAAGAATTAGCTGCAACAATAACTCAAGAGATCCAGAAAATTCCACCAGAAGTAATAGCTATTGTTACTAGAGAATTTACAAACCGACTTGCCTATTGTCAAGTAGTAAACGGTGCTCAGTTTGAACATCTAATACATTAATTTGAGTTAAGTTAAGTTTCAAGGTTTTTAAAATCACTTAGTTTCAGTTAATAATTATGATTATTTTCTTAATGGATATTAGATTATTCCTTTCCTTAGTTATTTTCTGTTAATATCTCGATATGTATTGAAATAAAAAATATCTAATCCGATATTTTTGTATTCGTAATAAAATGTTTCATCAGAAACTAAAATAATATACAGCGTGTTCCATTACAAATTTTAAAATCGACATTACTTCCGGTAAAACCGGAAGTTCATAATTGTTAAAAATAATGAAAACAAATAGGCAATCTACTGTAGCATCCACCTTCCAAATTTCATTTCGATATCTCTAATAATTCCAGAGATATTTACTTGGTTCCACATATTTGCCCATCACTGTATAAAGTATATTAGGAAAAAGTCTAATAGTGGTAAATGTATATATAACGGGGTAGAGGTCCCCGAGGAAAAAACTACAGAAACATTTTTCGTGTCAGTGTATGCTGACAAAAAAGCCTCTTACAATTTGCTCTTTAATTCTGACTCGGACGTAACAAATAATACATTCGTATTGAATTCGGTTGGTGAGTTAGACTTCGATGTGGCACTAAAAAAACTGAAAGTCGGAGAGATCTGATGGAATACCGCTATATATATATATATATATATATATATATATATATATATATATATATATATATATATATATATATATATATATATATATATATATATCTATATATATATATATATATACATATATATATATATATATATATATATATATATATATATATATATATATCTATATATATATATATCTATATATATATATATATATATATTGTAATGTTTTATATATTCATCAACTTTTATTATTCTTTTTTATTTTCATGTAATAATAATATAATATTCATTTTTATTTTTTTTAATTGACCCTTTCTCTAGTGTGGATCTGTGGGGCTCTTTTTATTATATAGAAATAGACAAAGTAACTTTAGTTAATTTAATTATTATTCTTTTCAATTTAAGAAATTTACAAATTCAACAAATTAATCAAAAAAACCTATATCTATTAAATCACGTAACTAAGAGAAAAACTTACTCAGTGTTATATCTATATCTATCAAATTACTAATCTAAAAGAAAAACTTACTCAGGATTCTATTGTCCTCATTTAAACTTCATTAGTTCATTCTTTTACTTATACTTTTTCTTTATTGTCCGTATTCACACTTGCTTAGTCCATGATCTCACTAATATTTGCCCATATTTAAATTTTCTTAGTCTTCTAAGTATCTCCATCATTACTGACTTCTTAATTTTTCCATATATAAAAATTTCTTTTAAATACACTTTCAATCGCTTAACATGTTTGTAATTTTTCTCTGTTGTTGACTTTACTTGGATTATAATAATTAATATCAATTTTGCAAATTTATTACCAATTTAAACTAAACTTTGCGGAGCTAAACTTAAAAAGATCTCTCCTCTCGTCAATTCGGAATTATTCAAAAGTCATAATTTTTCTCTCCCTGACAGTTTGTTATTTATTTTGACAATACTCATCGAGATACTTCTGAGATGATGTTTCATAGACAGATTAATAACGTTGAGAGTTACATTTGATGTATGAAATAGATCTGTTATAAATCTGTGTTTCTTTAAGAATCCATTGAAACGTACATTATAATTAATTGAATTAAGTAACGCATAATAATAATATCAATTACAATAACCACAACATTAATCTACTTATCAATCAACTAATCACTTCATGAATATTTGACAATATAACACGACTTATATCAATTCATTATTATTAGAAAATACAATAATTTCCCAAATTTACATTCAGAAATTTTCTTACGTATTTCAGGAAAATGTTGAATGGTAAATTTTTTGAATTTTGATAAAATATAACATTATATTTACAACTTATTTTTTTTTATCAAATTTTTTTTTAATTATTGCTTTGCCAAAATTAATAAATTTGATTTATAGTGAAAATTCCCCTAATTCTTTGTGTATATGGATCTTTCAAAACATAGCTATTCTTCGCTTCCTAGTTATCAATTATATATGAGCTCTCAAATGGTAGGATTAATTTTGCACATTTTTTATCATTTGTATTTGCTATTCTATGTGCTCTTAATATTACAAATTCTCCTTTTTCAAAATTAACTGGTTTTTTTTATCTTCTTACTTCTTTTTTTAATATAATTATCAGCATTTTTATGTAACCTTTTATTTACATTTTCAACAATATTTTCATATTCTTCTAAATTTTCTTTCTTCCATGGTCTTTGTGGATTTTCCCTTTTCATTATGAACATTGGAGTTTCTAACGTTACTATATTGGGTAATGAATTCATGAACATTTCTACTTCTAACAACTTATTTTCCCACTCTTGCTGTTCATGTCCAGTTAAAGTTCTTAAATATTTAATTATTTCCTTAATATATTTTTCTGTTGGATTCGATGCTGGATGTCTTATACTGGTGAAATTGATTTGAATATTATTATTTTGCATGAATTTTTTAAATCTATAGTAGTTATTAAAATATGTTGCATTGTCCAATATGCATGTTCGTGGTTTTCCTACTAGTTTAAAATAATCCTGGAATATTGTTATTATATTTTTTCTGTACTTGTCCTTTCACATGGTTTTAAATAAATATACTTGGAAAAAATGTCCAATATTACAAATACATGTTTGTTTCCCTGGTAACTTGTTATTCGATTTGAAATAAAATCTATTGCTATTAATTGTAACGGTCCTTCTGATTTTATAGATTTAGGTATATACTGATTTTGAAAATTTTTCTCTTTACTTAATTGGCATTTAGTACAATGTTTCATAATTTCTTTTATTATTGATAGATCATTCTTACTAATATAATTCTCTCTAAAAAGTATCCAACATTTTCTTATGCCTGGATGTCCATATTCATTATGTAATACTTTAATTATATTTTTAGCCAAGTCCTTTGATATTAAATATAATTCTTTATTTCCATCTTCCTTATACCAAATATTATCTTTTAATTTAGCCTTCTTCTTTTCTTTACTTGTCAAAAAAATTTGATCTTCTATTATAGATTGATATGAAAATAGACCTTCATTATTTTTGAATATGTTTAGTCCAGTTCTAATTTCTTTGTTCTTATTTTTACTTTCTCTATCCATTCTTGTTATAGCATCTGATATTATGTTAATATTCCCTGGAATATATTTAATTTCAAACGAGTATTCTTGTAATAGCAATGCCCATCGATGTAATCTGTTATTACCATATTTATTATTCAAAATTGATGTCAGTGCTTGGTTGTCTGTTTCTATGATGAATTTATTACCTAACAGGTAGAACCTCAATTTGGTTATACAGAATATGATACTGCCTAGTTCCAATTCACTTACACTATATCTTCTTTCGTGTTTCTTGGTTGTTCTTGAAACAAAACTTATCGGAACTTCTATACCGTTTTGAAATTGTACCAACATACCTGCATATCTATTTATAGATGCATCAGTTCTTAAAATAAATGGCATGCTGTAATTTGGATAATAAATTTTAAGATTTTCTTCAAATATTTGTTTTATGTGTTCGAATGCTTTCTGTCTTTCTTCTGTCCATTTCCAAGGTATTCCTTTCTTTAAGAGTTCTATTAACGGTATTTCTTTATCTGTTATGTCAGGAACCAGTCTTTTATAATAATTGATTATTCCCAAAAAACCTCTCAAAGTTTTTAAATTGTTAGGTCTTTTATATTCCCTAATAATTTTAGTTCTTTCAGGATCCATTTTTATTCCAGTTTGATCTATTTTGAATCCTAAATATGTTATTTCTTTTTTATAAAAATAACATTTTTTTTAATTTAATTTGAGACCTGCCTTATCTAATTCCATGAATGCCGTTTCCAAATGAATCTGATGTTCTTCTATACTATTGGAATAAATTAAAATATCATCTATGTAATGTAAAATAAAATCTTCATATTTATTTAGAATATGATGAAGAGCTCTTACTAATGCCGAACATGCTCCTTGGAGTCCATATGGTACTACACAAAATCGGTACACTACACTATCTATCGAAAAACCTGTGAAGTCCCTTGAATCCTTGTGTAGAGGAATAAGCCAAAAACTGTGTATCAAATCAAGTTTAGTAAAAAATTTAGCATTGGTTATCCTACCTAATATATTCTCCACTGACATTGGTGCTTCATATTGAGGTATCGTGTATTTATTTATAATTCGTGCATCCAAACATAGCCTTATATCTCCATCTTTCTTTTGTACTACAACTAATGGATTGATGTACGGTGTATTAGCTTTTTCTATGATTCCTTCTTCTAATAATTTTTCTACTTATTTTCCTACTTCATCTTTTAGTTTATATGGTACTGGATATGTCTTTGCCTTAAAATCTTCAATTCCTCTTACTTCCATTCTATGCACATAATTTTCTGCCACTCTAGATTCCTTCGACACTAACTTCTCATACCTATTCATTGAATTGTTTATAATTTCATAATATCTATCCTTACAATCCATAAATCCATTCGATTCTTCTTCTTCTTCAAAATTCATTTTATTTTTATTATCATTTCTTTCTATAATACTGAACAATATCCTTTTTTCTTCTTCTCTATCTTTACTTCCAAAGTCTATCCAATATCCATCTAATCTTAATTTCTTCTCTTCATAATTTATTATGGTTCCAAACTTTTCTAGTAAATCTGTTCCTATTACCACATCTGTATCTAAATTTGGTGTTACCATTAGTTGACAATTGAATTTTCCTCTTTTTATCTCTAAAATTGTGTCATACATTTTATTTACCTCACATAGTTTCTTATTATTTGCACCTAACAATGTTACCTTAGGTATTTTAATAATTTTTTCATCTTCATCATTTATTTTCAGTTTATTTACAAGATTTAAATTTATGAGTGATGCTTCGCTCCCTGTGTCAATTATTAATTGAATTTCTTGGGAATTTATTTTCCCCTCTTATTATAATTAAACCATACATATGTTCTTGATTAATATCATCTGTTAAATTTATGAATTCACGAGGATGACAAATAGCTACATTTTGGCGCAAGGAGCAACATTTTGAAAATTTTGATTTTCTCTATCATCTGTTAATTCGACTTCCCTGTTTATCCTGGGAATTCGATCTACACTACTCGATCTTCCTACTTCCATACTTGTTGTAACTTGATACTGATTTTGTTGTTCCCTACCTAAACTTCCTGATCTATTATTTTCCCTATTTTGTCTAGTCAAATTAATATGTCTATCTTGGTTTCTATTTTGATAACAAGTGTTTGCACGAGTAGTACCATTATTATACTGTGAATTGTTATTGTCATATCTTTGGTTATTATTATTGTTGTTATTGAACTGACTATTATTATTCACGTTATTATTCCTTTGGAAATTATTATTTTATCTATTTTTATAGTTATTGTTGTTATTATTATTATTATATCTATTTCGATTATTATTATTAGAATAATACTTATTAAAATGTTCATTACTGTTACGGTTTCTATTCCGGTCGATTCTAATTGAATAATTACTTAAATTTTCCATAGTTTTAATATTTTGTATAGGTATGGTTTCTGTAATCTGTTATTTGAAATGTCGGGAGATGTACATAACTATTTCTTCTTCTCTAATTTTAGGATTTAAATGTTGAACCATTGCACATATTTGAATGGCATATGCATTCATACTGGTTCCTCTGTTTTCCTCATATTTTCCAAAACAAAGTCTATCCCTTATTCTGGATTGAACTTGTTCACTCCAAAAGTAACCCATAAACTATCTTTCAAAATCCTCAAACTTTTCCATTTCCTCTTCCTTTGTTGTATAACATACCAATGCATGGTGTTCCAAATGTTCCCTAATTATTTCTCTTAATCCTTGAATATTGGTGTGTGTCCCTACTTTAGGTATTTCTCATCATCCTCATAAATACTTGTGGATGTATTTCCTTTAAATCTCCATCAAATTTTATTATATTTGTTGTGCCTACTGTTATTATTCTTGGCTCGTTTTGTGTTCTTTCTAATTCACTCGTCACTTTCAATGTCTCTCCTCGTTGGTCTTCTTTCAAGTTCTTGACTTGTTCTTCAAGTTCTTTTAATTTTCCTTTGGTTTTCTCTTTTTCTATCTTTTGTGTTTCGATATTAGTTTCCATTTCTTCACTCATTTTTTGTATACTTTTATTTGTTTTAATTATTTCACTATCTATCTTTTTGGAATTCTCTTTTATTTCATTTTTCATATCATTTTCATTTTCTTTCAATTTTTCTATTTCAGTTGATTGTATTTTTTCAATTTCTAATAATCTTCCTATCATTCCTTCTCTTATTTCTTGTTTTGTTTCTCTTATACGATTTTCTGTGTGTAGTCTCGATTCTTCTATTTGTCTATTTACGTTTTCTAATTTTTCATCCATTTTCTCCATTTTATTCATCATATTTTCTTCCTGCATCTTTATTTCATTCTGTATGCTTTCTTTGATCTCTTTCATATTTTCCTCCTGTATCTTGATTTCATTCTGTATACTTTCTTTCATGTTTTTCTCCAATTTCTTTATTTCATTCTGTGTACATTCTTGCATTTTTTCCGCTTTCATCTGCATTTCCATTAACATTTTTATAATTGTATTGTTTTCTTCTTCTTTCGTTTGTTTTGTGTTCAGATTTTCTTCCGAATCATTACTGTCCCTTTCCATTTTCATTTCAACTTCTTCACCTTGCCCTAATTCCATTATATCTTTTTCTTCCTCTTCTCTTCTTTTTATTTTCTTCCCATCTCTTAGGTTCATTTTATCCATTTTGTTATTGATTATTTTTTTTACAATAATTCTTCTTATGGAAAAATCAAATATATTATTTATATTAATAAAAAAAAATTGAAATCTTCAACTGTTCAATACAAAACGTCTCTCTTTATTTTTAGTTTTGAATGGGCAAAATTTTTCAAAGCGATTTCTTAGAGAGCTTCACGTTGGGCGCCATATTGTAATGTTTTATATATTCATCAATTTTTATTTTTTTTTTATTTTCATGTAATAATAATATAAAATTTATTTTTATTTTTTTAATTGACCCTTTCTCTAGTGTGGATCTGTGGGGCTCTTTTTATTATATAGAAATAGACAAAGTAACTTTGGTTAATTTAATTATTATTCTTTTCAATTTAAGAAATTTACAAATTCAACTAATTAATCAAAAAAACCTATATCTATTAAATCACGTAACTAAGAGAAAAACTTACTCAGTGTTATATCTATATCTATCAAATTACTAATCTAAAAGAAAAACTTACTCAGTATTCTATTGTCCTCATTTAAACTTCATTAGTTCATTCTTTTACTTATACTTTTTCTTTATTGTCCGTATTCACACTTGCTTAGTCCATGATCTCACTAATATTTGTCCATATTTAAATTTTCTTAGTCCAATCTATTACTTATACTTTCCCTTTTTAGTATATAAATAATCCAACAGTTTTGAATTTAAAAGTCTACTAACCGTTCACAATTCCAATTTCTTCTAAGTATCTCCATCATTACTGACTTCTTAATTTTTCCATATATAAAAATTTCTCTTAAATACACTTTCAATCGCTTAACATGTTTGTAATTTTTCTCTGTTGTTGACTTTACTTGGATTATAATAATTAATATCAATTTTGCAAATTTATTACCAATTTAAACTAAACTTTGCGGAGCTAAACTTAAAAAGATCTCTCCTCCCGTCAATTCGTAATTATTCAAAAGTCATAATTTTTCTCTCCCTGACAGTTTGTTATTTATTTTGACAATACTCATCGAGATACTTCTGAGATGATGTTTCATAGACAGATTAATAACGTTGAGAGTTACATTTGATGTATGAAATAGATCTGTTATAAATCTGTGTTTCTTTAAGAATCCATTAAAACGTACATTATAATTAATTGAATTAAGTAACGCATAATAATAATATCAATTACAATAACCACAACATTAATCTACTTATCAATCAACTAATCACTTCATGAATATCTGACAATATAACACGACTTATATCAATTTATTATTATTAGAAAATACAATAATTTCCCAAATTTACATTCAGAAATTTTCTTACGTAGTTCAGGAAAATGTTGAATGGTAAATTTTTTGAATTTTGATAAAATATAACATTATATTTACAACTTATTTTTTTTTATCAAATTTTTTTTTAATTATTGCTTTGCCAAAATTTATAAATTTGATTTATAGTGAAAATTCCCCTAATTCTTTGTGTATATGGATCTTTCAAAACATAGCTATTCTTCGCTTCCTAGTTATCAATTATATATGAGCCCTCAAATGGTAGGATTAATTTAGCACATTTTTTATCTTTTGTATTTGCTATTCTATGTGCTCTTAATATTACAAATTCTCCTTTTTCATAATTAACTGGTTTTTTTTATCTTCTTACTTCTTTTTTTAATATAATTATCAGCATTTTTATGTAACCTTCTATTTACATTTTCAACAATATTTTCATATTCTTCTAAATTTTCTTTCTTCCATGGTCTTTGTGGATTTTCCCTTTTCATTATGAACATTGGAGTTTCTAACGTTACTGTATTGGGTAATGAATTCATGAACATTTCTACTTCTAACAACTTATTTTCCCACTCTTGCTGTTCATGTCCAGTTAAAGCTCTTAAATATTTAATTATTTCCTTAATATATTTTTCTGTTGGATTCGATGCTGGATGTCTTATACTGGTGAAATTGATTTGAATATTATTATTTTGCATGAATTTTTTGAATCTATAGTAGTTATTAAAATATGTTGCATTGTCCAATATGCATGTTCGTGGTTTTCCTACTAGTTTAAAATAATCCTGGAATATTGTTATTATATTTTTTCTGTACTTGTCCTGTCACATGGTTTTAAATAAATATACCTACTTGGAAAAAATGTCCAATATTACAAATACATGTTTGTTTCCCTGGTAACTTGTTATTCGATTTGAAATAAAATCTATTGCTATTAATTGTAACGGTCCTTCTGATTTTATAGATTTAGGTATATACTGATTATGAAAATTTTTCTCTTTACTTAATTGGCATTTAGTACAATGTTTCATAATTTCTTTTATTATTGATAGATCATTCTTACTAATATAATTCTCTCTAAAAAGTATCCAACATTTTCTTATGCCTGGATGTCCATATTCATTATGTAATACTTTAATTATATTTTTAGCCAAGTCCTTTGATATTAAATATAATTCTTCATTTCCATCTTCCTTATACCAAATATTATCTTTTAATTTAGCCTTCTTCTTTTCTTTACTTGTCGAAAAAATTTGATCTTCTATTATAGATTGATATGAAAATAGACCTTCATTATTTTTGAATATGTTTAGTCCAGTTCTAATTTCTTTGTTCTTATTTTTACTTTCTCTATCCATTCTTGTTATAGCATCTGATATTATGTTAATATTCCCTGGAATATATTTAATTTCAAACGAGTATTCTTGTAATAGCAATGCCCATCGATGTAATCTGTTATTACCATATTTATTATTCAAAATTGATGTCAGTGCTTGGTTGTCTGTTTCTATGATGAATTTATTACCTAACAGGTAGAACCTCAATTTGGTTATACAGAATATGATACTGCCTAGTTCCAATTCACTTACACTATATCTTCTTTCGTGTTTCTTGGTTGTTCTTGAAACAAAACTTATCGGAACTTCTATACCGTTTTGAAATTGTACCAACATACCTGCATATCTATTTATAGATGCATCAGTTCTTAAAATAAATGGCATGCTGTAATTTGGATAATAAATTTTAAGATTTTCTTCAAATATTTGTTTTATGTGTTCGAATGCTTTCTGTCTTTCTTCTGTCCATTTCCAAGGTATTCCTTTCTTTAAGAGTTCTATTAACGGTATTTCTTTATCTGTTATGTCAGGCACCAGTCTTTTATAATAATTGATTATTCCCAAAAACCCTCTCAAAGTTTTTAAATTGTTAGGTCTTTTATATTCCCTAATAATTTTGGTTCTTTCAGGATCCATTTTTATTCCAGTTTGATCTATTTTGAATCCTAAATATGTTATTTCTTTTTTATAAAAATAACATTTTTTTTAATTTAATTTGAGACCTGCCTTATCTAATTCCATGAATGCCGTTTCCAAATGAATCTGATGTTCTTCTATACTATTGGAATAAATTAAAATATCATCTATGTAATGTAAAATAAAATCTTCATATTTATTTAGAATATGATGAAGAGCTCTTACTAATGCCGAACATGCTCCTTGGAGTCCATATGGTACTACACAAAATCGGTACACTACACTATCTATCGAAAAACCTGTGAAGTCCCTTGAATCCTTGTGTAGAGGAATAAGCCAAAAACTGTGTATCAAATCAAGTTTAGTGAAAAATTTAGCATTGGTTATCCTACCTAATATATTCTCCACTGACATTGGTGCTTCATATTGAGGTATCGTGTATTTATTTATAATTCGTGCATCCAAACATAGCCTTATATCTCCATCTTTCTTTTGTACTACAACTAATGGATTGATGTACGGTGTATTAGCTTTTTCTATGATTCCTTCTTCTAATAATTTTTCTACTTATTTTCTTACTTCATCTTTTAGTTTATATGGTACTGGATATGTCTTTGCCTTAAAATTTTCAATTCCTCTTACTTCCATTCTATGCACATAATTTTCTGCCACTCTAGATTCCTTCGACACTAACTTCTCATACCTATTCATTGAATTATTTATAATTTCATAATATCTATCCTCACAATCCAAAAATCCATTCGATTCTTCTTCTTCTTCAAAATTCATTTTATTTTTATTATCATTTCTTTCTATAATACTGAACAATATCCTTTTTTCTTTTTCTCTATCTTTACTTCCAAAGTCTATCCAATATCCATCTAATCTTAATTTCTTCTCTTCATAATTTATTATGGTTCCAAACTTTTCTAGTAAATCTGTTCCTATTACCACATCTGTATCTAAATTTGGTGTTACCATTAGTTGACAATTGAATTTTCCTCTTTTTATCTCTAAAATTGTGTCATACATTTTATTTACCTCACATAGTTTCTTATTATTTGCACCTAACAATGTTACCTTAGGTATTTTAATAATTTTTTCTTCTTCATCATTTATTTTCAGTTTATTTACAAGATTTAAATTTATGAGTGATGCTTCGCTCCCTGTGTCAATTATTAATTGAATTTCTTGGGAATTTATTTTCCCCCCTTATTATAATTAAACCATACATATGTTCTTGATTAATATCATCTGTTAAATTTATGAATTCACGAGGATGACAAATAGCTTCATTTTGGCGCAAGGAGCAACATTTTAAAAATTTTGATTTTCTCCATCATCTGTTAATTCGACTTCCCTGTTTATCCTGGGAATTCGATCTACACTACTCGATCTTCCTACTTCCATACTTGTTGTAACTTGATACTGATTTTGTTGTTCCCTACCTAAACTTCCTGATCTATTATTTTCCCTATTTTGTCTAGTCAAATTAATATGTCTATCTTGGTTTCTATTTTGATAACAAGTGTTTGCACGAGTAGTACCATTATTATACTGTGAATTGTTATTGTCATATCTTTGGTTATTATTATTGTTGTTATTGAACTGACTATTATTATTCACGTTATTATTCCTTTGGAAATTATTATTTTATCTATTTTTATAGTTATTGTTGTTATTATTATTATTATATCTATTTCGATTATTATTATTAGAATAATACTTATTAAAATGTTCATTACTGTTACGGTTTCTATTCCGGTCGATTCTAATTGAATAATTACTTAAATTTTCCATAGTTTTAATATTTTGTATAGGTATGGTTTCTGTAATCTGTTATTTGAAATGTCGGGAGATGTACATAACTATTTCTTCTTCTCTAATTTTAGGATTTAAATGTTGAACCATTGCACATATTTGAATGGCATATGCATTCATACTGTTTCCTCTGTTTTCCTCATATTTTCCAAAACAAAGTCCATCCCTTATTCTGGATTGAACTTGTTCACTCCAAAAGTAACCCATAAACTATCTTTCAAAATCCTCAAACTTTTCCATTTCCTCTTCCTTTGTTGTATAACATACCAATGCATGGTGTTCCAAATGTTCCCTAATTATTTCTCTTAATCCTTGAATATTGGTGTGTGTCCCTACTTTATTTCTCATCATCCTCATAAATACTTGTGGATGTATTTCCTTTAAATCTCCATCAAATTTTATTATATTTGTTGTGCCTACTGTTATTATTCTTGGCTCATTTTGTGTTCTTTCTAATTCACTCGTCACTTTCAATGTCTCTTCTCGTTGGTCTTCTTTCAAGTTCTTGACTTGTTCTTCAAGTTCTTTTAATTTTCCTTTGGTTTTCTCTTTTTCTATCTTTTGTGTTTCGATATTAGTTTCCATTTCTTCACTCATTTTTTGTATACTTTTATTTGTTTTAATTATTTCACTATCTATCTTTTTTGAATTCTCTTTTATTTCATTTCTCATATCATTTTCATTTTCTTTCAATTTTTCTATTTCAGTTGATTGTATTTTTTCAATTTCTAATAATCTTCCTATCATTTCTTCTCTTATTTCTTGTTTTGTTTCTCTTATACGATTTTCTGTGTGTAGTCTCGATTCTTCTATTTGTCTATTTACGTTCTCTAATTTTTCATCCATTTTCTCCATTTTATTCATCATATTTTCTTCCTGCATCTTTATTTCATTCTGTATGCTTTCTTTGATCTCTTTCATATTTTCCTCCTGTATCTTGATTTCATTCTGTATACTTTCTTTCATGTTTTTCTCCAATTTCTTTATTTCATTCTGTGTACATTCTTGCATTTTTTCCGCTTTCATCTGCATTTCCATTAACATTTTTATAATTGTATTGTTTTCTTCTTCTTTCTTTTGTTTTGTGTTCAGATTTTCTTCCGAATCATTACTGTCCCTTTCCATTTTCATTTCAACTTCTTCACCTTGCCCTAATTCCATTATATCTTTTTCTTCCTCTTCTCTTCTTTTTATTTTCTTCCCATCTCTTAGGTTCATTTTATCCATTTTGTTATTGATTATTTTTTTTACAATAATTCTTCTTATGGAAAAATCAAATATATTATTTATATTAATAAAAAAAATTGAAATCTTCAACTGTTCAATACAAAACGTCTCTCTTTATTTTTAGTTTTGAATGGGCAAAATTTTTCAAAGCGATTTCTTAGAGAGCTTCACGTTGGGCGCCATATTGTAATGTTTTATATATTCATCAATTTTTATTTTTTTTTTATTTTCATGTAATAATAATATAAAATTTATTTTTATTTTTTTTAATTGACCCTTTCTCTAGTGTGGATCTGTGGGGCTCTTTTTATTATATAGAAATAGACATAGTAACTTTGGTTAATTTAATTATTATTCTTTTCAATTTAAGAAATTTACAAATTCAACAAATTAATAAAAAAACCTATATCTATTAAATCACTTAACTAAAAGAAAAACTTACTCAGTGTTATATCTATATCTATCAAATTACTAATTTAAAAGAAAAACTTACTCAGTATTCTATTGTCCTCATTTAAACTTCATTAGTTCATTCTTTTACTAATACTTTTTCTTTATTGTCCGTATTCACACTTGCTTAGTTCATGATCTCACTAATATTTGTCCATATTTAAATTTTATTAGTCCAATCTATTACTTATACTTTCCCTTTTTAGTATATAATTAATCCAACAGTTTTGAATTCAAAAGTCTACTAACCGTTCACAATTCCAATTTCTTCTAAGTATCTCCATCATTACTGACTTAATTTTTCCATATATAAAAATTTCTTTCAAATACACTTTCAATCACTTAACATGTTTCTAATTCTTCTCTGTTGTTGACTTTACTTGGATTATAATAATTAATATCAAACTTGCAAATTTATTACCAATTTAAACTAAACTTTGCGGAGCTAAACTTAAAAAGATCTCTCCTCCCGTCAATTCGTAATTATTCAAAAGTCATAAGTTTTCTCTCCCTGACAGTTCGTTATTTATTTTGACAATACTCATCGAGATACTTCTGAGATGACGTTTCATAGACAGATTAATAACGTTGAGAGTTACATTTGATGTATGAAATATATCTGTTATAAATCTGTGTTTCTTTAAGAATCCATTAAAACGTACATTATAATTAATTGAATTAAGTAACGCATAATAATAATATCAATTACAATAACCACAACATTAATCTACTTATCAATCAACTAATCACTTCATGAATATTTGACAATATAACACGACTTATATCAATTTATTATTATTAGAAAATACAATAATATATATATATATATATATATATATATAAATATATATATATATATATATATATATATATATATATATATATATATATATAAAGTGAAATATATCTACTAGGTCATGTTGAATCATTAACATCACTCAGAAATGTGAATCTAAGTAATCGTAGTAGTGAATATTCGATAAAAGGAAATAATCCATAATAAAAATAGCTTAAATATGACAAGAAATATTTACAAATAGAATACAATTGATAAAATTATATAGAAGATTACTATTTAATTTTGTAACTATTTTTCTTTAAAGTATAATTCAAGATATTGAAAATACAATAGTAACAAGTAAATTACGTCAAACATAAATTTTATACATAACTATGATCATCACTGTATATGGTATCACATGAATTTTGAAATAAAATTCAATTATTATAATTTAATATTTTGTAGACACTTTCAGAAACCCTGTATATTGCGTAAACTATTTAATTATTTATATAAAACTTCAAGGTCAAATATCAACGCGAAATAACGTTCTGTTATTAGTTCGAATAGAGTATTTCGGAGTGACAGTGGAAGTACATAAAAACAAAGTGAATTTGTCTACTATAACGCAGAAACAGATATTTTGATTCAATAACAACAATGTTTATTTACCAACAAAAGAACGATGAAAAACAAAAGTAAAAAACATTGGAAGGTTGTTGATTTTAAGCTTGAGAGACGCGGTGTAAGTTTAATAAATGGAGGACGTGTTGAATTTATTTCCTCTAAATTTTTGTAAAAAACTATAATGATTTAAAATATATCAAGTTAAAAAGTTAACTAAAGAGTTTAGTGAAGTTTTGAACAATAAACTAATAAAAATTTATCACTCGTAAATAAATAAAAAGTGTAAAAAATGGTGATAGCATCTAGATATGGTAAGATGAACAATTACCTTTATTAATATAATCTTCGATAACTATTTACATATCTTGTTGTGGATAAGATATTTCTACTGATGAAATAATTCACACCACATCATTTTCCACATCTGAATTTCGCTTATTCGATCATAGGCGATCGTTTTTCTCCGATGCATCACATTCAGGGTCAAGAAGAACCAACCATAAACTCTATTACTCATGTATATAGTGTATTTCTCCTATAAAACATTTTGATATATTTATATGTTAGGTTATATTGTTTGATATCTATTAATTAGTAAAAATATTAGTATTAGATATTCAATCTCTACTAAATATCGGACACAGAACACTAAACACATATTAAAAAGATTAATACTCACCAAATTCTTACATTAAATTATCATGATACATCTCAAACACTTTGCTTTTTCTTTCATTTTGTAATACTAAATAATAATCATCACAGAGTACCACAACACACGACGCCAAGGTTGATAATAGCGAGGGTAGAGGTTGAGTCGTTGTGAATGCATTCAGAACTTTTAGTGAAATAAGTAATCAAGCGAAACTTACTTGGTACGTTGGAATTTAATAATATTAATAATTTATTAAAAGCGTTCTTGCGCGAATATTTTGTCAATAGTTTTCTATTCAGTTTGATATGAATTATAAACTTTTAAATCATAATAATTTCGTCATTCACATAAATATGTTCAATTAAAATCATTTGTCTATGTTCGTCTTGCGTTTCTTTGATATCTTACCTACAGTTCCCTGTTGCTGACAATCGCCAAGTGCCGAATCTCATCCCTGAGATACAGTGTTGAAAGTTAAACAAAATTATAATATTTTCTAATTTGTGTAGTATCTTTGAATTGGGAATTCGCAGAAAGCGAACCAATTCTGGCGCCCATACAATCATTATTAACAAATATATAATAAAATTAAATAAAAATATATAATTAAATAGCTCAACGTAGAGGCATTATTTATAAATACACAATAAAATGTCGGCCCAACGTAGGGCAAATTAAATTCCTATAATATAATATACAATAAAATGGCAAGCCCAACGTATGGCGATTGTTAAACGACCGGAATAACGCTTGTTCAACAAACTAGCAACAGGAACAGGTTATAATATTTTTGAGATATCTAAAGGAAATTTTGCAAACTATAATGGCAGACAAAACAATAAACATCGACGAACTGACAGTAGAAGACTTGAAGGAACTTTTGAAATCTAGGAACATGGACACGAAGGGAAACAAACAAACACTAAGGGAACGTTTGACGCTAGCTATTCAAGCTGAAGAAGCAGCGGAACTGGAAAAAGGAGATAGTATAGTGGAAGAAGTTCACCACTACACAAAACCAAAACCAAATGAAAATGAACAACTATTGGACATGATGAAAATAATAATGGCTGACATCAAAAGCGCCAAAGAAGACATCAAAAGCACCAAAGAAGACATCAAAAGCACCAAAGAAGACATCAAAAGCACCAAAGAAGACATCAAAAACACCAAAGAAGATATAATAAAAAACACGAAAGATGAAATAAAAGGTACGAAGGACGAGATAAAAGAAGAAATCAATAGAAGATTAGACAAACAAGAAGAAACATTTTCAGAACATATGGTGGAAATGAAGAAACAGTTCGAAGAACATAAAAAAGAACAGGAAGAGAAAATGAATAAACTATATGGACATTTAATACAAGAAGGCACCATCCGGAAGCAAGAGATAGAAGACATGGGAAATAAACTACGAGAAGAAGGAAAGGAACAGATAGACAAAATGGAGAGAAACATCATGAAAACCAATGCCAGGATAGATGATGTAGAACAAGGCATCCAGTTGAATTTATCGATTGCGGAGGAGATGAATTTAAAGACTTAGAAAGAACTAATATGGGAAATGGACAAGAAGTTAAAACAAATCAAGGAAGATAGGAATGCACAAGATTTTACAAAATTGGAGAGGGAAATTAAAGAAGACTTTAAGAAGAAAATGATGGAGTTAGAAAAAGAATTTGAAACCATAAAAAACAAGACGAATCCAAACATCAATACTCAAGGGGTAAATTACATCTATAACCATGGGGAAAATAATCTTAAATTTGACGGGGATACGAGAAAAATGCATCCAAAAATTTTCTTGAGATATCTTA
Organism: Galeruca laticollis; assembly: GCA_963921935.1. Classification (NCBI taxonomy): domain Eukaryota; kingdom Metazoa; phylum Arthropoda; class Insecta; order Coleoptera; family Chrysomelidae; genus Galeruca; species Galeruca laticollis. Next base: position 273,212,223 of record OY998175.1, on the reverse strand, counting down.
AAAATAAATTAAAAGGTATCAGAGAGATAGAAGATTTGAAAGAGACAATTAGATCTCATTTGCAGGGTCAAACATTACTTTGGTTCACATGTAATGATGTAAATATAAATAATTTTAACGATTTTGAAAGTAACTTTTTGAAACAATACTGGGGGGAAACAGAACAAGGCTATGTTAGGGAAAAGTTATATTTTGGAAAATTTGATAGTAGAAGAAGCAACAACATGAGTAGCTATGCTTTGTCTTTATTTTCTCAGGCACAATATTTAGAGCCAATAATTTCTGAGCAAGAAATAATAATATTCTTGTCTCGACATTTTAATGACAATATTACTCAAGGTATAGCAATACAAAATATTACAAATTTCCAATCTTTACTAGACTATTTGAACCGAGTACAGAGAACGGTGCACAACAACAATAGACGTGACTATGATGACTATTACAGAAACGTCAACGATAGACGAGACTTTAATAGAAGTAACAATAATAGACAAAATAATAATCACTATTACAACAACACAAATAACAATAATAACAATGATAGACGATATGACAGAAATAACGATAGGACAAATAATAATAATAACAGGTACACAAATTATCCAGATAGGAGACAACAACAAAATAATAATTATAATAGAAGAGAAAGAAGAAACTCTGACGGAGACATAAGAAGGACGAATAATATAAGACGTGACACAAGAACTAACAGGACGAACAGCCTAGAAAGAAACACAACTAATCGTAACACAGACTTTAATCGAACTAATACAAATAGCAATAATCATAATGATGATAATGTTGTGGTTCCCGTGTCATCTTCTGGTACGGAACAACAGTTTTTCCACTAGAGGGTGAATATGGTAAGTTAAGTTGGTGCAGCTATGTTCACCCACGCGAATTTCTAAAGGTACAGGACCAGCTAGAACAAAACAATGAAACATTAATTTATATATACGGAACGATAGAAGGCACTAGCATAAAAATATTAATCGATACCGGGTCAGAAATATCTTCAATAAATAATAAATTTGTAAATGATTTGACAATATCAAAAGAAAATTTCGTCAAGGTACCAAAAATAAATTTAATCGGCATAAATCAAAGAAAACTAACAACTTCAAATACTACGATAACTGTAGCATTAAGATTAAAGGAACGAGAAACTATGGTACAACTGTTAGTAGTGGAAAATATGGAATGCGAACTATTGTTAGGATCGGATATCTTATATGAAAACAAAGCAATTATTAATTATGAAGAAATGTACATAATCTTTAATAAAGAGAAAGTTGATTTTAATTATGAAGAGATAAATGATAATTCGAGGAAGAATGAAGAGTTAGTAGAAGAAGTAGATAAATGTATTAATTATAATAAGAAATTTGAAGATGATATGGAGAAGAGATATGATTATAGGCAGGAAGGAAAAATGAGTGGAGATATGATGCTGGATGGCAATGGAGAAATAAATGATAATAATAATATGCCGGAATGGAATTTGGATATAGATGGGAAAATAGAATGGAAAAATGAAGTAAAAGGAATACTGAGAGGACATAGGAATTTAATTAATGAGGAATCTCGAATTGCAAGAAATTATGTACATAAAATTGAAATGAAAGAAAATCAACAATTCCAACAGCGAAGTTATCCGATACCCTACAAATATCAAGAAGATGTGAAGAAAACTGTAAATAAATTATTAGAAGATAGAATTATTAAACATAGTACCACCTCGTATATCAATCCAGTTGTTATAGTGAAGAAGAAGGATGGAGATTTAAGGATTTGCCTTGATGCACGAAATTTAAATAAATGTACAATGCCCGAGTATGAATCGCCTTTAACTATCGAATCGATATTAGGAAAGATAAGTAAAGTTAAAGTTTTTTCTAAGCTAGATTTGAAGCACAGCTTCTGGCTGATACCACTACATCCGGAAAGCAGGAAGTATGTAGGATTCAAGATTAAATATGTTCTAAGTTACAGTTACCTTATGAAGGTCCTTATTTAGTAGAAACCAGTCATGGTATAAATAGTTATAAGTTGATACATCCTGACACTCATCGAGAACGTGGAGTTTTTCATATAAACCAGCTGCATCAATTTAACACCAACCAGTCGTAACTAAAATTTAAGAAACAATAGAATTAGAAATATTATTTATGTAATCAAGTATAAATTAATTTAATTTAGTCAATCTTAACTAAGAATTAGAAATAGTGGAATTAAAATTTATTAATAGACTAAGCATAAGTTAATTATGAGAATTTAAAGACTTCTTCATGAAATTAAGAAAGAATTAAACTGGGGAATTAATTAAATAAGTAATATATAATTATGAAATCAAAGAAAAAAAAATCAAGGTAAACTTCTATAGAATATTCTTGTCAAATCAAGAATAATTCTATAGAATTTTAGGGAATGTTAAAGTGAAATATATCTACTAGGTCATGTTGAATCATTAACATCACTCAGAAATGTGAATCTAAGTAATCGTAGTAGTGAATATTCGATAAAAGGAAATAATCCATAATAAAAATAGCTTAAATATGACAAGAAATATTTACAAATAGAATACAATTGATAAAATTATATAGAAGATTACTATTTAATTTTGTAACTATTTTTCTTTAAAGTATAATTCAAGATATTGAAAATACAATAGTAACAAGTAAATTACGTCAAACATAAATTTTATACATAACTATGATCATCACTGTATATGGTATCACATGAATTTTGAAATAAAATTCAATTATTATAATTTAATATTTTGTAGACACTTTCAGAAACCCTGTATATTGCGTAAACTATTTAATTATTTATATAAAACTTCAAGGTCAAATATCAACGCGAAATAACGTTCTATTATTAGTTCGAATAGAGTATTTCGGAGTGACAGTGGAAGTACATAAAAACAAAGTGAATTTGTCTACTATAACGCAGAAACAGATATTTTGATTCAATAACAACAATGTTTATTTACCAACAAAAGAACGATGAAAAACAAAAGTAAAAAACATTGGAAGGTTGTTGATTTTAAGCTTGAGAGACGCGGTGTAAGTTTAACAAATGGAGGACGTGTTGAATTTATTTCCTCTAAATTTTTGTAAAAAACTATAATGATTTAAAATATATCAAGTTAAAAAGTTAACTAAAGAGTTTAGTGAAGTTTTGAACAATAAACTAATAAAAATTTATCACTCGTAAATAAATAAAAAGTGTAAAAAATGGTGATAGCATCTAGATATGGTAAGATGAACAATTACCTTTATTAATATAATCTTCGATAACTATTCACATATCTTGTTGTGTATAAGATATTTCTACTGATGAAATAATTCACACCACATCATTTTCCACATCTGAATTTCGCTTATTCGATCATAGGCGATCGTTTTTCTCCGATGCATCACATTCAGGGTCAAGAAGAACCAACCATAAACTCTATTACTCATGTATATAGTGTATTTCTCCTATAAAACATTTTGATATATTTATATGTTAGGTTATATTGTTTGATATCTATTAATTAGTAAAAATATTAGTATTAGATATTCAATCTCTACTAAATATCGGACACAGAACACTAAACACATATTAAAAAGATTAATACTCACCAAATTCTTACATTAAATTATCATGATACATCCCAAACACTTTGCTTTTTCTTTTATTTTGTAATACTAAATAATAATCATCACAGAGTACCACAACACACGACGCCAAGGTTAATAATAGCGAGGATAGAGGTTGAGTCGTTGTGAATGCATTCAGAACTTTTAGTAAAATAAGTAATCAAGCGAAACTTACTTGGTACGTTGGAATTTAATTATATTAATAATTTATTAAAAGCGTTCTTGCGCGAATATTTTGTCAATAGTTTTCTATTCAGTTTGATATGAATTATAAACTTTTAAATCATAATAATTTCGTCATTTACATAAATATGTTCAATTAAAATCATTTGTCTATGTTCGTCTTGCGTTTCTTTGATATCTTACCTACAGTTTCCTGTTGCTGACAATCGTCAAGTGCCGAATCTCATCCCTGAGATACAGTGTTAGAAGTTAAACAAAATTATAATATTTTCTAATTTGTGTAGTATCTTTGAATTGGGAATTCGCAGAAAGCGAACCAATTCTGGCGCCCATACAATCATTATTAATAAATATATAATAAAATTAATTAAAAATATATAATAAAATAGCTCAACGTAGAGGCATTATTTATAAATACACAATGATATATATATATATATATATAATTTATTTTTCAATTTCTTGGGTGTCAGGTTGTGTAGTTAATTAAATCATTTTATTGTCACTGACGTTTCGTTCCTGGGTTAGGAACTTTCTCAAAGTTTATTATTGACTGAATCAAGTTTCATCGTTTACAGTTCAAAATTAAAAACACATATACAATAGGTAAAAAACATTCATAAAACAGACATCTAAAACAAGTACCATCGATACAAATTCTACGACATTATACAGGGGGAGTACGGAAGGACTTCAGATATATTATTTTATTAAATTATGATAAATCTGACTTAAGTTTTTTACATCTTGCTTATCGTTGACTGTATTTTCTTCCTTTTTAATGTGCACCATTTCTTTAATTGTTAATTTTTTGTAGTTTGAATCTTGAGCTAGAATTTTGGTGTTTTTAAAATCGAACTCATGGTTTTCATTCCTTTCATGTTTGTGGAGAGCCGTGGAAGCATTTTTGGTATATTTATGGCCATTTAATCTATTTTCTAAAGTCTGTGTGGTCATTCCTATGTACTTTTTTGGACAGTTTAGGCAGGGTATAGAATATATAACGTTTGACTTTTTTGTGGTTTTTATTTTACTTTTTAATTTAGTGAATAATGGTGATAGGGTGTTTTGAGCTTTGTGACATATAGAGATATCATGTTTAGAAAATATGTGACTGAGTTTTTCTGAAAGCTGCTCTGTATATGGCATTGCTACATATTTATTATTGTTTGACACTTTGTTTTTAGAGTATTTATTTGATGGGTTGTTATATATTTTATAGACTCTTTGTTTGCAAATACGGTTTATGGTATGTATTGGATAATGATTGCTTATTAAAGTCGTTCTAACTTGTTTTATAACATCTGGTCTGTATTCTGGAGAAGTTAATTTAATGGCTCTGTCAACTAATCCAGTAATTACGCTGTTTTTATGTGACTTTGGATGGTTGGAATTGTGGTTAAGGTATCGGCCTGATGAGGTTACTTTATTATACAGTTTAGTTTTGATAGTATTATGGTTAGTTCTTATCAATGTCATATCTAAAAAAATTATTGTGTTATTTTCTTCTGTTTCTACAGTGAATTTGATTTTTTCATGAAAATTGTTGAAAGCGGACAGTACGTAATTAATACTATCATTGGGTACAGCTGCTAAACAGTCGTCTACATAACGTTTAAAAAACAGAATATTGTGATTCAAATCTTTCAATACTACTTCTTCTAGATATTCCATTACTAACTGAGCAAGTGTAGAAGATATAGGAGAGCCCATGGTGCATCCATTAAGTTGTTGGAAAAATTCATTATTATATTGAAAGTAATTATTGTTTTGAATTAATAAGATGGCTTCAATGAATTCAGTGTATTTAAGTGAAGTGTGTTCTTTTATAATATCCCATTTCGTTTGTACAGTCTTAATTATTAATTCGTTAGGTATATTAGTATACATTGATATTACATCCAATGATATTATTTTATAACTAACTGGTATATTAACAGAGTCAATAAATTTTTTGAACGAAAATGAATCTTTTAAATAACTGTCATTTTGACCAACTACATTTGAAAGGCAATTGGCTAGATATTTAGACAAATTATAAAATGGTGATTGTATGTAGGATACTATAGGTCTTAATGGTATGTCTGGTTTGTGTAATTTTGGTAAACCGTATATTCGAGGTGGGATCGCGTTATGTATTAGTAGTTTTTTTGCTTCGTTTTGTGTGATCGAACTATTATTCAATAATTTTTTTATTAGTTTATTGTTTTTTTCTTGAAAAGATTTGGTTTGGTCTGATTTAATTTTCTTGTATAATGTTCGATCACTCAAAATATCGTTCATTTTATTTTGATAATCGCTGGAGTTCATAATTACGGTTTTATTGCTTTTGTCAGGCTGCAGTATGATTATTTGTGGATTATTTTTAATAAATTGTTTGGTTTTATTCATTGTTTTTTTTATTTGTTTTTGGAGCTTATTAGTTTTATTTTTTCTATGGCGAAGTTTAATTTTATGGTTGGTAATTACATTTACTGCATCCGCTCTTATGTTATTTTTTATGTAGTCAGGTTTATCACTAATTGCAGATTCTATACAAGAGATGTATTCTGTGTAAGGAATTTCTGTTTCATTATCAATATCAACAGCAAAATTCTTTCCCAATGCTAAAACTTCAGCAATATCTTGTGGTATATTCGTATCAGATATATTTTCAAGCCACTGTGTAGTATTTATATAATTAGTTTGTGGTATTTCTGATATTAGTGCATTAAATTTTTTTGTGTTTCTTATTTTGATTTTATTAAAGAGGTTTTCATATTTATTGTTTTCAAAAGTTAAAAATGTGTTTAGTTGATTATTTGGTAGTAAGTATTTTAATTTAGAAATTTCACTCTTTATTGATGCATTTAATTTGTTGATATGCTTAGTAGTTTCCGAAACAGTTAAATTTAGAATTTTTATTTTAGTATTTTGTATAATATCGTAAAACCTATCTCGAAAGTACGTACCTGTAAAATTAATTTGAGACATGTTAAAATCTAAAAACTTTGGAAAAACATTAGTATGTTTACATCGTAATAAAAATATTCTTCTGTTTTTCTGATTAGCTAGTTTTCTGTAGTAACTGGAGACTGCCTTTAGTGAGTTTGTTGTTGTGATACCATATTGCTGCTTAATATCCTTGTAAAACGGCATGTTTTCTTGAATTTAGCTTTTATAACCCGATGCCATATATAATAAAAGTATTATTTTTTCTTCAACCTTCTTAAATAATTTATTTTTCAATTTCTTGGGTGTCAGGTTGTGTAGTTAATTAGATCATTTTATTGTTACTGACGTTTCGTTCCTGGGTTAGGAACTTTCTCAAAGTTTATTATTGACTGAATCAAGTTTCATCGTTTACAGTTCAAAATTAAAAACACATATACAATAGGTAAAAAACATTCATAAAACAGACATCTAAAACAAGTACCATCGATACAAATTCTACGACATTATACAGGGGGAGTACGGAAGGACTTCAGATATATTATTTTATTAAATTATGATAAATCTGACTTAAGTTTTTTACATCTTGCTTATCGTTGACTGTATTTTCTTCCTTTTTAATGTGCACCATTTCTTTAATTGTTAATTTTTTGTAGTTTGAATCTTGAGCTAGAATTTTGGTGTTTTTAAAATCGAACTCATGGTTTCCATTGCTTTCATGTTTGTGGAGAGCCGTGGAAGCATTTTTGGTATATTTATGGCCATTTAATCTATTTTCTAAAGTCTGTGTGGTCATTCCTATGTACTTTTTTGGACAGTTTAGGCAGGGTATAGAATATATAACGTTTGACTTTTTTGTGGTTTTTATTTTACTTTTTAATTTAGTGAATAATGGTGATAGGGTGTTTTGAGCTTTGTGACATATAGAGATATCATGTTTAGAAAATATGTGACTGAGTTTTTCTGAAAGCTGCTCTGTATATGGCATTGCTACATATTTATTATTGTTTGACACTTTGTTTTTAGAGTATTTATTTGATGGGTTGTTATATATTTTATAGACTCTTTGTTTGCAAATACGGTTTATGGTATGTATTGGATAATGATTGCTTATTAAAGTCGTTCTAACTTGTTTTATAACATCTGGTCTGTATTCTGGAGAAGCTAATTTAATGGCTCTGTCAACTAATCCAGTAATTACGCTGTTTTTATGTGACTTTGGATGGTTGGAATTGTGGTTAAGGTATCGGCCTGATGAGGTTACTTTATTATACAGTTTAGTTTTGATAGTATTATGGTTAGTTCTTATCAATGTCATATCTAAAAAAATTATTGTGTTATTTTCTTCTGTTTCTACAGTGACTTTGATTTTTTCATGAAAATTGTTGAAAGCGGACAGTACGTAATTAATACTATCATTGGGTACAGCTACTAAACAGTCGTCTACATAACGTTTAAACAACAGAATATTGTGATTCAAATCTTTCAATACTACTTCTTCTAGATATTCCATTACTAACTGAGCAAGTGTAGAAGATATAGGAGAGCCCATGGTGCATCCATTAAGTTGTTGGAAAAATTCATTATTATATTGAAAGTAATTATTGTTTTGAATTAATAAGATGGCTTCAATGAATTCAGTGTATTTAAGTGAAGTGTGTTCTTTTATAATATCCCATTTCGTTTGTACAGTCTTAATTATTAATTCGTTAGGTATATTAGTATACATTGATATTACATCCAATGATATTATTTTATAACTAACTGGTATATTAACAGAGTCAATAAATTTTTTGAACGAAAATGAATCTTTTAAATAACTGTCATTTTGACCAACTACATTTGAAAGGCAATTGGCTAGATATTTAGACAAATTATAAAATGGTGATTGTATGTAGGATACTATAGGTCTTAATGGTATGTCTGGTTTGTGTAATTTTGGTAAACCGTATATTCGAGGTGGGATCGCGTTATGTATTAGTAGTTTTTTTGCTTCGTTTTGTGTGATCGAACTATTATTCAATAATTTTTTTATCAGTTTATTGTTTTTTTCTTGAAAAGATTTGGTTTGGTCTGATTTAATTTTCTTGTATAATGTTCGATCACTCAAAATATCGTTCATTTTATTTTGATAATCGCTGGAGTTCATAATTACGGTTTTATTGCTTTTGTCAGGCTGCAGTATGATTATTTGTGGATTATTTTTAATAAATTGTTTGGTTTTATTCATTGTTTTTTTTATTTGTTTTTGGAGCTTATTAGTTTTATTTTTTCTATGGCGAAGTTTAATTTTATGGTTGGTAATTACATTTACTGCATCCGCTCTTATGTTATTTTTTATGTGGTCAGGTTTATCACTAATTGCAGATTCTATACAAGAGATGTATTCTGTGTAAGGTATTTCTGTTTCATTATCAATATCAACAGCAAAATTCTTTCCCAATGCTAAAACTTCAGCAATATCTTGTGGTATATTCGTATCAGATATATTTTCAAGCCACTGTGTAGTATTTATATAATTAGTTTGTGGTATTTCTGATATTAGTGCATTAAATTTTTTTGTGTTTCTTATTTTGATTTTATTAAAGAGGTTTTCATATTTATTGTTTTCAAAAGTTAAAAATGTGTTTAGTTGATTATTTGGTAGTAAGTATTTTAATTTAGAAATTTCACTCTTTATTGATGCATTTAATTTGTTGATATGCTTAGTAGTTTCCGAAACAGTTAAATTTAGAATTTTTATTTTAGTATTTTGTATAATATCGTAAAACCTATCTCGAAAGTACGTACCTGTAAAATTAATTTGAGACATGTTAAAATCTAAAAACTTTGGAAAAACATTAGTATGTTTACATCGTAATAAAAATATTCTTCTGTTTTTCTGATTAGCTAGTTTTCTGTAGTAACTGGAGACTGCCTTTAGTGAGTTTGTTGTTGTGATACCATATTGCTGCTTAATATCCTTGTAAAACGGCATGTTTTCTTGAATTTAGCTTTTTTAACCCGATGCCATATATAATAAAAGTATTATTTTTTCTTCAACCTTCTTAAATAATTTATTTTTCAATTTCTTGGGTGTCAGGTTGTGTAGTTAATTAAATCATTTTATTGTTACTGACGTTTCGTTCCTGGGTTAGGAACTTTCTCAAAGTTTATTATTGACTGAATCAAGTTTCATCGTTTACAGTTCAAAATTAAAAACACATATACAATAGGTAAAAAACATTCATAAAACAGACATCTAAAACAAGTACCATCGATACAAATTCTACGACATTATACAGGGGGAGTACGGAAGGACTTCAGATATATTATTTTATTAAATTATGATAAATCTGACTTAAGTTTTTTACATCTTGCTTATCGTTGACTGTATTTTCTTCCTTTTTAATGTGCACCATTTCTTTAATTGTTAATTTTTTGTAGTTTGAATCTTGAGCTAGAATTTTGGTGTTTTTAAAATCGAACTCATGGTTTTCATTGCTTTCATGTTTGTGGAGAGCCGTGGAAGCATTTTTGGTATATTTATGGCCATTTAATCTATTTTCTAAAGTCTGTGTGGTCATTCCTATGTACTTTTTTGGACAGTTTAGGCAGGGTATAGAATATATAACGTTTGACTTTTTTGTGGTTTTTATTTTACTTTTTAATTTAGTGAATAATGGTGATAGGGTGTTTTGAACTTTGTGACATATAGAGATATCATGTTTAGAAAATATGTGACTGAGTTTTTCTGAAAGCTGCTCTGTATATGGCATTGCTACATATTTATTATTGTTTGACATTTTGTTTTTAGAGTATTTATTTGATGGGTTGTTATATATTTTATAGACTCTTTGTTTGCAAATACGGTTTATGGTATGTATTGGATAATGATTGCTTATTAAAGTCGTTCTAACTTGTTTTATAACATCTGGTCTGTATTCTGGAGAAGCTAATTTAATGGCTCTGTCAACTAATCCAGTAATTACGCTGTTTTTATGTGACTTTGGATGGTTGGAATTGTGGTTAAGGTATCGGCCTGATGAGGTTACTTTATTATACAGTTTAGTTTTGATAGTATTATGGTTAGTTCTTATCAATGTCATATCTAAAAAAATTATTGTGTTATTTTCTTCTGTTTCTACAGTGAATTTGATTTTTTCATGAAAATTGTTGAAAGCGGACAGTACGTAATTAATACTATCATTGGGTACAGCTGCTGAACAGTCGTCTACATAACGTTTAAAAAACAGAATATTGTGATTCAAATCTTTCAATACTACTTCTTCTAGATATTTCATTACTAACTGAGCAAGTGTAGAAGATATAGGAGAGCCCATGGTGCATCCATTAAGTTGTTGGCCAATTGCCTTTCAAATGTAGTTGGTCAAAATGACAGTTATTTAAAAGATTCATTTTCGTTCAAAAAATTTATTGACTCTGTTAATATACCAGTTAGTTATAAAATAATATCATTGGATGTAATATCAATGTATACTAATATACCTAACGAATTAATAATTAAGACTGTACAAACGAAATGGGATATTATAAAAGAACACACTTCACTTAAATACACTGAATTCATTGAAGCCATCTTATTAATTCAAAACAATAATTACTTTCAATATAATAATGAATTTTTCCAACAACTTAATGGATGCACCATGGGCTCTCCTATATCTTCTACACTTGCTTAGTTAGTAATGGAATATCTAGAAGAAGTAGTATTGAAAGATTTGAATCACAATATTCTGTTTTTTAAACGTTATGTAGACGACTGTTTAGCAGCTGTACCCAATGATAGTATTAATTACGTACTGTCCGCTTTCAACAATTTTCATGAAAAAATCAAATTCACTGTAGAAACAGAAGAAAATAACACAATAATTTTTTTAGATATGACATTGATAAGAACTAACCATAATACTATCAAAACTAAACTGTATAATAAAGTAACCTCATCAGGCCGATACCTTAACCACAATTCCAACCATCCAAAGTCACATAAAAACAGCGTAATTACTGGATTAGTTGACAGAGCCATTAAATTAACTTCTCCAGAATACAGACCAGATGTTATAAAACAAGTTAGAACGACTTTAATAAGCAATCATTATCCAATACATACCATAAACCGTATTTGCAAACAAAGAGTCTATAAAATATATAACAACCCATCAAATAAATACTCTAAAAACAAAGTGTCAAACAATAATAAATATGTAGCAATGCCATATACAGAGCAGCTTTCAGAAAAACTCAGTCACATATTTTCTAAACATGATATCTCTATATGTCACAAAGCTCAAAACACCCTATCACCATTATTCACTAAATTAAAAAGTAAAATAAAAACCACAAAAAAGTCAAACGTTATATATTCTATATCCTGCCTAAACTGTCCAAAAAAGTACATAGGAATGACCACACAGACTTTAGAAAATAGATTAAATGGCCATAAATATACCAAAAATGCTTCCACGGCTCTCCACAAACATGAAAGCAATGAAAACCATGAGTTCGATTTTAAAAACACCAAAATTCTAGCTCAAGATTCAAACTACAAAAAATTAAAAATTAAAGAAATGGTGCACATTAAAAAGGAAGAAAATACAGTCAACGATAAGCAAGATGTAAAAAACTTAAGTCAGATTTATCATAATTTAATAAAATAATATATCTGAAGTCCTTCCGTACTCCCCCTGTATAATGTCGTAGAATTTGTATCGATGGTACTTGTTTTAGATGTCTGTTTTATGAATGTTTTTTACCTATTGTATATGTGTTTTTAATTTTGAACTGTAAACGATGAAACTTTGAGAAAGTTCCTAACCCAGGAACGAAACGTCAGTAACAATAAAATGATTTAATTAACTACACAACCTGACACCCAAGAAATTGAAAAATAAATTATTTAAGAAGGTTGAAGAAAAAATAATACTTTTATTATATATATATATATATATATATATATATATATATATATATATATATATATATATATATATATATATATATATATATATTAAAGGCCTGTAGTAAGTGGATTGGTATGTCTCATATTTAAGTCTGGTGATAAAATGAACATAAAAAACTATCGACCTATTTCAATTATGTGTGCCCCTGCCAAGCTTTTTCAGCAGATGTTATATTGTAAATTGTATACACATGTTAAAAAGTATATAGTACCTCATCAACATGGATTTGTGTCAACAAAATCATCTAATACATACCTGTTTCTTTTTAGTAATCATGTATTTGAGTCAATGGAATGTGAATCTCAGCTTGATGTTATAAATGCCCATTTCAGCAAGGCATTCGATAAAGTTGACCACGACATATTGCTAGATAAATTGGGTGGTTTTGGATTATCATATAACCTACTTCGTCTAATTCAAAGTTATCTAGAAAACAAATATATAGTTACTAAATACAATGTAAATGCATCGAGGAAATTTGAGGCAGATTCTGGAGTGCCTCAAGGATCCAACCTTGGGCCGCTTCTTTTTGTACTTTTTATGAATGATTTGCCTAAAGTACTAGTATCTTCAAATATATTAGAAAAAATTCAAATTAAATTTTTAAGGTTACTATATTTCAAAAAGACTTACATGTACCCTGACTACCAGAATTTGAGATATTATCCCTAGAAAATAGACGACAACTCTCAGTATTGATATTCTTATATAATATCATGAATAATTGAATTAACTTCCCTGAGCTTTTGTCTTCGATTAAATTCAACGTACCACCTAGACGAATGCGCCAGGTTACAATGTTTAATATTCATTCATCATCCAACATCTCGAAATCACCTACGGTAAACATGTTCAACTTGCGAATCGATTCAATACATTGATGGACCTAGAATGGACAGTTTCCACCATAATTTTTCGCAAAACAATCTTGGAGCAGTTAATCTTCATATCTGTATGAAGAACTTTGAAGGTTGTGTCAATCCTGATACAATTCAATTAATATAGGAAAACGATACGAATACAATTACATGTTTGTCTGTCTACATTTTGTGAATTTTATAAATTCTGTAAATGTTATTTTATTACGTAAAAATGTATTATTTTGCACAATGTATCTTATCACATATTTATTCATGTAATAAACCGTAAGGTGTGTATGAATAATAAATAAATAAAAAAATTGGTGTTTTTTCAATAAGGGTCTGACACAAAATGGATCTCTACCTAAATTCCTATAGTTCTGTTTGGTGTTTCAGTTTTTATGTTTCAAATTGTTTGTTTAGTTTTGTCATTGTTATTGTACCCCAATGAGCATGAATCCTGTTTTTTTTGTGGTAGAAATTGTGGATTCTATAGAAGATGAAGTGATCAGCGCGACACTGTCATAAACGTCGGTGTTGTGTCTCCGGGTTGTATAGTACAAAAGACTGGCAAAGACTACTAGTCATCTTAAGAATAACTAGGAATGAACATTCTATCATTTCTAGTATGTGACAGCTGGACAAAGTGACGTACTTAAGGCTGAGAAATGACTTGACTGAAAAATTGGAGGCTAGCCGTGTTGGAACTTTTTCTGAAGCAAAGTTATTTGTTTTTAGCTATTTAAAATAAGCATTATTTCTTTAGAGACAAAGCCGATGCCATTGAAATTTAGGAAAGAAATCATGAAATATCGATGAATACTAGGTATACCAAGATATTGAACTCATCACAACATCTATAGGAGTTTGAAGGTGCTGATGTGAGAGGTCTTCAAGTAAGAAGTTGGTTAGAAATCACCAAAACAGGGAATTATTCGTTTTTCATCATATGAATGAGGTTAAGGTGAATTATATATTGAGTTTATACCTATGATATCGTTTGTTTAATGTTAATATTGAGGTGCTAAAATAATATTCAAAACATTTACCATTGTGTCAATGCTTCATGAAATAAGTCAACTCATACTTGTATATCAGACCATAAATCATCTTTAAACAATATAATAACTTGTAAATGTGGCATATGCGTCATAAAAAGTTTCTAAAACCCTAAAAGAATGAATAAATGTATTTAGATTATTATGATGCATCATGTTTAATAAGAATTAGTAGCAAAATCATTATTTTTGATGTTTATTATCATTAGGACACAGAGAACTCTCAACAAGATATGAATGTCAAATTTACTTTCAAAGCATTAAACGCCCGCGACAGAAACTTGATGCCCGCGACAGGAATTTGATGTCAGCGACAGTAGTTAGTTCTCATAGAACTATGTAATTCTGATTGATATCTGAAGGAACAATGAAATATAACACATAAATAATTTTTGTAAATATAATTTTTAGTCCAAGTTCATGAGAAATAATAATCAAGACAAAATTCTAATACAAATTGAAAAGAATTATATATATTTTGAAAAGTTTCAGACTGTAGATTTGTTTCATTCAGTATGGAAAAGTTTTAGACATTAAGAGGGATAGTTTTAGAGGAGTAGCGTTTTAAATAAATAGATTAAATTATTTTGGAAATGAAAAGAACATTAAATATTCTAATATAGTTAGGAAGAATATTAAATTGAATGAAAAAAACCTCAGATGTGTAAATAGTTGTAAAAAAAAATCTAGTTAGATGATTCGTTTTTGTCCATAACAACGAGAGGAAAAAAATAGTTTGTTGATGGGGAAGCGGGCGCATGTAAGTGATGTGATATTATTGAGAGCGGATATATGTAAATGAAAATTGAATAAGACAAGTCCTCATATAATCAATGGAAAAGTATCAGAAAATGTTAAATAAAGTTGAAGAAATATTTGAAAAGATTTAAAAGTTAATTAGACAGAACTTGAATAATTAAAATAGATATAAAATAAAGGCATTACAATAATAAGATATAGAGAAAGCATCATTTGAAAAGATCTCTACTAAAGAAACCAGATTTTAAAAGAAAAGAAGAAAAATAAGATATTATAAAGTATATCATGAAAAAGAATGTCAAGACTTACCTGGAGGAGTTTTGTTAAGTTGGAGTTCAGAGGGAGTAAATGCAGTAAACATTAATACAAGAGTTGTGTTCTTGGAGATTGGTGATCGTCGGTGCCAGAAGAAATAATCATCGTTAGTGAAGGTTAGTGCGTTATTTTATTGGTTAACCAATTCAAAATTTTATGATTTGGCCATTTTAAACAATATAAATTTGCGCTAAGGTACCTATTATTTTTGACATATTAGATTTTAGTTGTTTGTTCCCCTATTTCCAATTTGTTTGTATTGATGTATGTAGTTCTTTCCCAATTTCCATTGCATTTTTGATAACAAATAATTACAGTGGTCTTCATAGTCGTTTCAATACCCAATATCAGAAACAGGAAATAGTTATTCAGTTCATTTCAAGTGTTAATTAGAAACAGGACTAGAATTGATAACATAGGCGTATCAACATAAATGCAGATGAGGTATAATTTTATTTTTAATAAAAGACAAAAACAAATAATTCTTTATTAATCTATATAAAACAAAATGATAAATTACATTAAAAATCTTTAGACCTGAACTCAAGAGATTAAGGAGTACTCATGCTCGACGACGATACATTTACCCTGAGCTTTAAATAAACAATAATAATTATAAATTATCGCCGCAACAATTTATTTGAGCTAGCCGAACAACATTCATTGAACCTAAAATAAAAAAAAATAATTGATTGTAAAACAATAAGTATATTATAATATATAATTATAAATCTTATTCAAATCCTAATAATAAATATCATTCAAGAATGGACCTTGTTGTCGGTTCAATTAAATGGAATTTTTGTTGTCGAAATCATACAATTTACAATTGCGACGATTTTCTAAAGTTAGATACAAGTCAAAGGCTACCTGAAGTGAAATAATTGAACCTATATATCAATTGTTTAATAATTGGCCACAATAAAATTCAATGTACCTATCTCACATATCAACAATTACATTCGTCCAATACATACTGCCATTGTTCAAGAACAAACATCTACTATTTCTGAGAATAGAACTAACCCATTGGTGAAGACTAGAACTAGTTCCAATCACAGTCAAATCCTATTATCAACTGTCTGTTTCTCAAATGAAGATAATGACGGTATCTTTCACGAATCTAAAGCTATTTTAGACAGTCCCGAGGCAACTTAATCACGTGAGAATTTTGTGACCAGTTGAATATTCCATTAACCTCGAGTATTTAACTGAGTTGAATCAAACAATGTTCAAATACTATTAATTCCAATATATTATTATCAATCCGATATCACATTTCAAGTTGTTACTGTTTTAAATGAAACTGTTTGTGACATCTCGAACAAGAAAAACAATCCCCCCATTGAAGTTGAATATAAGTCTGCATAGTACCTACAGACACTCAGCATCACTACCATTACCATCCGAATCAGATTCAGCTTTTTTTTATTTGCTAGAATTCAGGCGGTTTGGAATATTTCCATTTTGGTAGATCATCGGATGTTATCTTCCATTTCATTGATTTTCCTTTAATCAGTTTAGCATGTTCCTTCTTCCGTTAATTTAACTCTGTCTTGTAGTATAATGTGAATATCGCTGTTTGGTCACTCCTTCTTGCGATTCTTTTCTCGGTAAACTTAGCTTTAGGGATTGGTAGAACAACTTCAGGGAATGCAAAATTG
This sequence comes from Galeruca laticollis, assembly GCA_963921935.1. Classification (NCBI taxonomy): domain Eukaryota; kingdom Metazoa; phylum Arthropoda; class Insecta; order Coleoptera; family Chrysomelidae; genus Galeruca; species Galeruca laticollis. The sequence goes on along the minus strand of OY998175.1, from coordinate 273,194,843 downwards.
GAACTAGTATCGTTCTCCTTTGATGTTATAAGTTGTGGGGTTTACGGTGTGTTCATATTTGAATGTTTCACGAGGGTTTCCTCCTGTTGATGTATAGGTTCTTCTTTGGTAGGATTTTTATTAGTAGGCTCTATTTCAATATCAGGCGTATCTAATGAGCATGTAATCTAAGTCGTTAAAACGTCAATGTTCACAGGCCACACCCCAGTTTTGAAGCCCATTTGTGGCAGTTAGCAATGTAGCTGCCCACAAATTAGTCCGGGAAAGTAAGGTCAAAAAATCTGTTACTATCAAAACTTTCCCATAACTGATTTTTCATTTTTAAATGAAAATATATTGACCCAGCATCACTCTCCTAGATTGTCTAATAATTTCCACTGGAGCTTGCGACGCAGGTTGCAAGCACAGCTCAGACCACCTAAAATTCAAGTGATTTATGCTCGTGTCATTCCTGGATGTGTTCTTATGCTCTTGAAGGGGACGTAAATAGTTTTTAAAAAAAAAAAATTCCGATCTTAAATTTTCCAAAAATTGAAAAAATTTACCAAAATTATATTTTTGGTTGGTAATTATAAATAAAATATTAATATCGAGGTCAAAACATAGATAAACATAGAGGGCAAACTTCTAAAAATTTACATATTTTCATATTTGGAAAATTCAAAATGGCTGCGCGAATTGGAAACAATTTTTTTTTCAATCGCGTCTTAATTATTGAACATTAACGATATTGAGAAACGGTTTGTTGAAATCGATAGATTGAAAGTTATATTTTTATAAATAACATAAACAAATTTTTTTTACATGAAATTTTAGAACATTTACCAAAAATGAAAATTTTTATATCTAGTTTTTTCTCATTTTGGCGTTGAAAAATTTCTTAAAAATATCTTTTTACGTTATAAATATGTTTGCTTTTGAAATGCGAGTATTTTGAAAAAAAAATTTTTCAGATGCGACTTTTACAAGCTGAGATAGACAAATTCAAAATCTGCTAGGTACTGTCATAATATTAATTGAAATTTTCAAATTTCGATCACTTCGCTCGGTTGTTGGATCCCAACTCAACTTGAACACAGTAATCCTAGCTCGCTCGGCCAAACGGTGCGGCGGCAGCTCCTTGGCGTTTTGGTGGGGGTCGGCGCTCATTCTCTTCGAACGCCCAAAAGACCCTTAATAACATGACTGACGACGAATTATTGAACATTATTTCGTGTTCTTGTACCACAGGGTGCTCTACTACCAGGAAAAAACTGTTGTAACATCGAAATTGTAAGTAGGATATTTGACAATAACGAGGATGATAATGAATCTCTGAGTGATGAGCTAAATTTTGATATGACTCAATTAGTTGATTGTGAACTTGCAATTGATAGTAGCAATAATATCGATGAGGATTTGTTTGCTAATGATAATGACGAGGAAAATTGTACAGAGCCATTTCCTCAGAGACCAAAAAGGGCGAGAATTTGTAGAAAATAGATGTAAATTTGTAAATAAATATTATTCTTAGTATCTACGTTTCAAATTATGTATAATATATATATAATAAATGGATTTATAGGTATACATTATAAATATCATTTTACCTTATTTCTAGCAATATGTATTGGTTGATAATAACCATACTATTAGCAAACCACGAATGCAAAATTTTTACAAAGAAAACCAAATAAAAGATTGAGCTTTGTTCAAACGCGAACGAGCGTTGACCCCCCACCACAACGCCAAGCAACTGCCGCCGCACCGTTTGGCCCAGCGAGGTAGGATTGCTATTCTCTTTTGAATGGACCAATTGAAGGTAGAAAAATGAAAATTTGTGTTTAAGTTGAGTTGGGATTCGACAACCTAGCGAAGTGATCAAAATTTGAAAATTTCAACCAATATTATCGCAGAATCTAACAGACTTTGAATTTGTTTATCTCAACTTGTAAAAGTCGCATCTATCGTGAAAACATATTTTAAACAAATTTTTCAACGCGAAAATGAGAAAAAACTAGATGGAAAAATTTTTATTTTCGGTAAATGTTCTAAAAAATTATGTAAAAAAATTTTATTTATGTTATTTATAAAAATATAACTTTCACTCTGTCTATTGCAACAAACCGTTTTTCAATATCAGTTAGGTTCATAAATTTAGACGCGATTGAAGAAAAATTGTTTCCAATTGGCGCAGCCGCTATTTTGAATTTGCCAAATCTGAAAAAATGTTAATTTTTAGAAGTTTGCCCTCTATGTTTATCTATGTTTTGACCTCGATATTAATATTTTATTTATAATTACCAACCAAAAATATAATTTTCGTAAATTTTTTGATTTTTTTGAAAATTTAAGATAGGAATTTTTTTTTAAAATACTATTTACGTCACCTTCAAGAGTATAAGATTTGCTTCAATTTTCATCTCTACGATTTTTTTGTAAGAACACATCCAGAAATGACACGAGCATAAATCACTTGAATTTTAGGTGGTCTGAGCTGTGCTTGCAAGCTGCGTCGCAAGCTCCAGCGGAAATTATTAGATATTCTAGGATAGTGATGCTGGGTCAATATATTTTCATTTAAAAATGAAAAATCAATTATGGGAAACTTTTGACTTTCATTTCCTTACTTTCCCGGACTAAATGAGCAGCACTAAATAAAAAGTTATTTGATGGATTGTTACTGTAATAACCTAGGGATAATATCATGGTGAAGCAGTTATCTACTCAGACGATTTACCTGATTAGGATTATTTGTTCGACCTTGTCTGGTCTAGATCCGGTGTGTTTTACAGTAGCTGTGCTACACGTCAGGCAGGGTGTGATTCTTCATCACGCACCCTGGTCTTGGTCTACCGGATGCTATGTTCCTTGAGGCACTGTGTTGCGCAATTACTAGACCCTGGTTGAAGAAAAGCCCGTTGTTACTCCTTCGTTGACCAAAATATTCTACCTTTACGCCATTTGGCATGTTCACCTTAGGCTGGTCCTTAGCCTTGCCTGAGTATGGATTTTTTCTCGACCTTCTCTGGTCTAGATCCAGTGTGTTCTGCGCCAGCAGTGACACCTCGTGCAGGATGTGATTATTCACCACGCACACTGGTCTTGATCTAGTAGAAACTCTGATCCCGACAGCTCTATTTTGCGCGATACTAGACCCTGGTCGCGAACCGTCAATTTCCCTCCTGGGTATGGTAGTTGAACCGCTTGCCAACACTCACGGGGAAATTGCTCTAGACAATCACTGTCACCCTCCCTGGGGTGATGTTGCACAGTTCACCACGCGTGGGGTACGGTTCGACAACCGCTGTCACCTCTGTAATAATAATATGGTCACCATGTATTTATTCGCTGAGTTTCTGCTGTAATGGTCCTAGACTCTGTGTTTCTGGATGCGTTGTAATCTCTATCACCACAGAAATCTACCTGTTCGCTTCGTCGTATTTCTGCTAAAAAAATCCCGCTTACGTGTAAATAAACCCGCGCCACAATGTCCCTATTGGAACAAGAAGGCAGCGCAGCTGGCTCTCACCACCCACGATTTCGTGGGAAACAGGAGTCGTCGGCTTCTGGAAGGAATGTCCGAAAGGGTTGGTTTCGGCCTCCGTTGCTACCAGTTGTCGTTGGTAATGAGTGGTCTTGTGCTATAAGGTTACGTTAGTTAGGGGGATGTGTTGAGGGAAAATCTTATGTGTAGCTCTTATGGGTATATGTTATGTATTCATATAATCATGCGCTTCTGGTTGAGAATATAAACTAACCGATAATGATTTCTTCAGCGAGTTTTTTATAAAAAAAACTAAAAATAAATAAATAAAAATGACACCAATTGACAAAAGCGTCAGGAATGATTGTATGTAAAGTCTTGTGACTGTAAATGATTAAAACCAATGATAGGATCGAGAGAAAACTTGAGATACCATGTTACATTAACGAGAATGAAATGCAGAATAAAATGAAATTTGTTAGTTTGAAAATAGTCGCCACAACCTAAATATTTTCGCATATCCTATATATGAAACTTTGAATTTAACCATTTAGTATTCAACTTCAAATGTGCTCCCCATCCCTGATGCATACGGAGAGGTATCACCATTGAATACTCGTATGTGATATGAAATAACATAAATTAAATTATACAGCGAGTATCATAGATGCGGGATGGCAATGCTAATAATTTTACCAAATTACAAAAAAAGTCATGATACACAGTTAGTGTAATTTTTGAATTTGACTTACCAATTCTCAGACTGGGTGTTCACAAAAACGCCGACGGCTGCGATTCGCGTTTCGAACAAAAATAAACTCAGTAGACGCTCCCTTGTAATCTTCTTTTTTCCCTTTCGAAAAAATTAACACTTGATAAGTTAAAACACTACGTCTCAATTATATGTTAGGTTAGGTTTATAATGAGTGAGTCAATGAGGCCCTCCACTGCGACTCGCGAGAGTCTATTGTGGTTCATACCTATTCAAATTTAACCAAACAAATTCAGCTTCTTGACGAAGCCGACTAATTTGTTTGGTGAATGATATTGCAGGTCCGAGGGCAAGAGAGTGGCCTGCCAAACATCAGATACCTGATTTGCGCCGCGGCGGGGCAGGCACAAATTATATGTTCTGCTGTTTCATCATCTTCCAAACAAAGACGGCAAATCGGATCGACCGACAGTCCAAGTTTCAGCATATGATGATTCAAACGACAGTGGCCTGTTAGAAGGCCTGTTAGGCACCGTAGATCGTGTCTATTATAGCCTAACATTTGTTTGGATACATTATTCGAAGGATGTATGAAGGCCTTTGAATGAACCAATCCTGGTATATTATGCCAGAAGTCTAAAACTCTTCTTGCAGTCCAAGTATTTAGTGTTTGTTTGACAACGCTTGTTGCGATGCCAATTGTAGGTTCTGGTCCGATAAAGTCATGAGCGGCACCCTCTCTTGAAAGAGAGTCAGCCTTCTCATTACCATCCATACCAGAGTGGCCAGGGATCCAAACCAGCGATACCCTGTTGCGTTCTCCTATTGAGGCGAGTCTTTTTTGGCAGTCTAGAACCAATTTCGACGTTACATGTTACGAGCTAATTGCTTTCAAGGCCGCTTGGCTGTCCGTGAAAATTTTTATTGATCTGCGTGTCAGGTTGGATTGTCCCAAACTCTCCACACATGAAGCAATGGCATACATTTCTGCCTGAAATACGGTTCATAGGATCCCAGAGATGTTGAGATTTCTGTCCTAGGTCTTCGACCGTATACACCCGCACCAAAGCCTGAGGGTGTCTTTGATCCATTAGTGTACCAACAGATGTCTGCTCTTGAGAGTTCATTCTTGCGGAGGACCCATTCATCTCTATTTGGAAATAGGACGGTATAAGGCAGATTATAGTGTACTGTTGGGGGCATTATATCAGAGGTCATTCCCAGAATATTATGACTTTCGGTGGCCGCTAGCATTCTACTTTGCTCTGTATAAGCCTGTTTCGTGCATTTAGAAATATGCACAATTCTATATGTTGTTCATCTGGCCTCCTTTTCCAGAAGTATGTGGAGAGGAGGAAGGTCCAGGAGGACTTCCATGGCTGCTGACGGTGTGGTGCTGATAGCACCAGTTATAGCCAAACTAGCCTGTCTCTGTATGCCAGAGAGCTTTACTTGTGCCCTTTTCTGTAAAGATCACCAAGCAATGGCTCCGCATGTGATCATTGATCTAACAATCATCACATATATCCAATGGATTTGTTTGGGACCCAAGCCCCAAGATTTTCCGCAGATCCTGCGACATGTCCACAAGGAAAGTCTGGCCTTAAGGATGACTTTTTCCAAGTCAGCGTTCCAAGTATGTTTTTCATCTAGGATGATCCCCAAATATATTACTTCCGCTGCAAATGGAATAACCTCACCATTATAGGAAAGTGGCGGAAGGTCCGCCAAATTCCTTCTCCTGGTGAAGGGAACTATTACAGTTTTGCCAGGGTTAACAGACATCTGTTCCTTCTGGCACCAACTGTAGACATCGGCCAAAGTCCTTTGGAGGGTATTATGTGCAACCCGTCCCTACTTGGTTCTTGCCAGAATGACAAGGTCGTCTGCATACGCTTGCTGTTCTACCCCTCTACCCACGAGAGTACCAAGCAGGTCATCCATCAGCAGTGACCACAAAAGGGGAGATAACACTCCACCCTGCGGGCAGCCCCTGGAAACCTTAAAGCTGATGGCCTCGTCTTGAATAATTGTAGTGGCTGTTCTATTAGTGAGCATGGCATATATCCAGCCGGTAATCGTTGGTTTAATGCCCTTTTCAGTCAAAGCTGAACCAATGGAAGCTGGTTGTGCATTGTCGAATGCTCCTTCGATGTCGAGAAAAATGGCCACCGCAATCTCCTTATTGTTAAGGGATTGTGTGATTTTCTCAACAAGGTTATGTAATGCTAAATCTGTTGATTTGCCTGTTTGATGAGCGTACTGGTGGATGCTAAGGGGGGAGCTGTATAAAGCTACCTGCCTGATATGGCAGTCCAGTACTCTTTCAAGTCATTTAAGCAGGAAAGATATTAAGCTAATTGGTCTGACAGATTTATGGTGTGGGTCTGTGCGGCCCACTTTCGGTATATATACTACCCTAGCCGCCAACCAACTGGGTGGTATATAATTCCACGCCAGACTAGCTCTATACAATTTAATGAGGATGGGTATAAGTAATTCCAGTCCGTTTTGTAGCAGAGCTGGAAATATGCCATCCTCACCGGGAGATTTGAAGGGCTGAAATGATTTTATTGCCCATTCAATCGCCGGTGCTGTGATAACGTTCTTGGCGACCTCCCAATCATTCTTTTTGGGCCGTCTTGCGCCCTCAAAGTGGGGAGGTCGGTTGTTATCCAGAGTTAAACTTCCGGGAAAGTGGTTTTTGATCAAAAAGCTCTAACTTTTCTTTTCTAGAGGTCGTAAAAGTGCCATCTGGTCGTTTCATCGACCCTATCTCGGCAATCGGCTCTTTAATGAGAATATTGTGTATTCTAGTACTGCGAGGTATGTCGGATATACTCTCACAGAACTTCTTCCAAGACCCTCGTTTCGCCTTTCTAATTTCTTTGTTATAAGTTGTTAGAGCAGTTCTATAAGGCTTCCAGTTGCCTGACTCTTTAGATCGATTGAATAATCGTCGAATTTTTTTGCTTCGCTTATCTAGGCTTTTGTTCCACCAAGTAGAGTTGCGATTGTCTCTTTTTGTCTTGAGTGGACAGTTTTCATGATAGGAGGAGATCACTGCTTCCCGAAGCTTGTCTGCCGCAGTATCTATCCCGTCACAACTGTTTATTGTTGTGAAGCCTTCCTCAATGTACCGTTGGAGGGAATTTCTGTATCCACACCAGTCAGTAGCTTTTGAGTCGCGATATTCCACTACTGGCCGTGGACCTATTTCAATGTTGAATTGAATGTGTCTGTGATCTGAACACGAAGGCGCAGTAGATACTGCCCAATGCCGTATCTTATTGCTCAAAAAGTTTGAGCTGATAGTTAAATCTAACACCTCTGATCTATTTCTAGTTACAAAAGTTGGTTCGGAGCCCTTATTAATAACAGATAGCCCTTCCCCTAGTATATAATCAAAAAGTAACTCACCTCTTTGATTTATATCTGTGCTACCCCACGATGTATGGTGTGAATTGGCGTCACAGCCCATGACTAACTGGAGTCTGTTCTTCTTGCTATAGTCGACTAGCCGATGTATAGCGAGAGGAGGTACAGTATCCGTGTCTCCTGGGAAGTATGCTGAGCAGTCGACTATGTTAGTCATACCATTCTTCTCCGGTAGGGACACTTGGATGGCTACTACATCAGGAGTGCAAAAGCCTGTAAGCAAAAAATAATTAATATTTTTCCTAATGAGGAGACAAGCCCTGGGTTTCACCCCAGGACGGACTACTACCTCACCAGGAATATTGCTGAGACCAGTTACTCGGTCTGTGTTTCATGTCCATGGTTCTTGCAGGAAGGCAAGGTCGATTGATTCGTCCTTGAACCTTTTACCCAGAATGTATGAAGCGGCCTTGGCATGCTGTAAGTTTGCCCGTAAACAGTTGAAAGTGGCGAATACAGGTAGCCGCGGGCAAACTTGTGTCTCCTCAGAACCCTAGGGGAGATCACATGGTGGGTCAATTGAGGCGCCACCATCTGATCCTCACAGAGGTGAGGCTGTAGTTGGTGCCATTGACGAGGCTTGGTCATCTTTCGCCACGGCAGATCCAGCTGATTGCTTTGGTCCTTCATTCGAGGCCATACTGGTCTTCGGTTTCAGGACAGCAGGTCCAGTTCCTTTTTCCCGTTCCGTTGAAGAGACGTTACCTGTCTTCTTTTTGGGGAAGCCAGCTCTCCCTTTGGGATGGCTGGTGCCCCGGCTACGTGCCGGCGGTACACTCCCCCTGTTCTTGTGAGGAGGGTCGGTCCTCCTCACTGTAACAGGAGGTTTTCCACTCGGCCCCGGGCCGCGGCTGTTCTCGGATTTCTTCGAGGGACCCGGTTTTGATGCCAGTTGGGAGGGCCGGGCTTTAGGTCGGAGAACAACCTGCCGAAAACCAAGGTATGGTTTGAATCCGATCCTCTCCAACGTGGCCATGGATCGATCGTCAATGGAAAAAGTCCATGTTTGACCAAGGCCTGTAATTTCCTTGTGTAGGACAGTCCACTCCAAGGTAAACTGACCGTGGTTCATTTTACTCAGTCTGGTGAGGACCTGTTCTTAAGTCAGTCTACGACTGCCTTCGTCAGGTATGTAAGCCACACAAATGTGTGGCTTCGGGAGTTGGTCACTTGAAACACATTTCAGGGAGGCACCGTCCCATGGCTGAAGTGTATTGACTACGCCAGTCAACCACGAGACACTCTCCTGATTTACACAGGTGACCTGTAACCATCCAGGCCGGAAAGTACAGCTCTGGAACTGTACTTGAGGACCACCTTAAGCTATATCCTCTACAGCGGCCATAATGGCATACTGAAGGGACTCCATTTGTTTGGTCGTAATCGAGGCTGTCGGATGTTCAAGATGTAAAATTCCCACCTTGATGCCGGATATAGTCTGCCCATAAGAGTGCTTTTGTAAGTCAGTTTCACCTGACGTTACCACTGATTCAGCCGAACAGGGCTTCTTTGCCTCTAGTTCGGGTGAGTCATCGTTAGAGCGTAAGCGCTTGCTGGTACCAGCCACAGAGGGAGAATGTTTCCTCTCTTGCGGTTGATCCCGCTCTCGCTGCTCTTGAATTTGGTGCAAGGCGGATTCGTAAGGAACCCCACTCGTTAGGAGACGACTAAGTCGTTTCCTGACTGCACCACCTAGTTTCCTAGGTTTATTTTCAGGGGTTGGAGACCTGAGTAGGTCTCGTTCCTGATCAGCTGTTACAGGGAGGTCAGTTGGAGTCGATAGGTCGACTTCCATCTCCTCTGTAGTTTTTGTGTTTATTTTTTTGTTACTACTTCCATAAAAAGTCCCACGAGTAGCTAGGGAAAAGAGGTCCATCACGGCAAAGCCCCGCATTACCATGACAAGGCTGACTTACGACGGGAGGGCGCCTAGTATCCCGAGGGTTCCGTTAGTGACAGATGATAGGCTCACTGTCATGCATCCCCTCGGCACGGATACGCACACCTTAGGATTAAGCCGAAAATTACATGTTACTTAACCTCTGAGAACTCCTCAAAAACAGCTATCCGCGAACCCCAAAAAAACTGCCACTTCGTCTGTTACATTTTCATAGCATCGGCATTTTCCGATTCGTTTATTTTTTGTACATGTTAATTCCTGATTGGTGAAAACAAATCGTTCGACGTTATTGTGTAATAGGTTTTTTACCTCGATTCAGGATGAATTTTTATTTGATTCCCCAAAATTTCGTTATTTTGACGCAAGTATTATTTCCTGTTAAAATATTCTATTTTTCGTTTCTTGCAACAAATTCAGACTGTTTAGCTTACTGTTTTTTTTCTTTGTTTGTGTGTCAACGACCGCTTTTTCTAGTTTAAACGTTACAATATACACGGAAAGAAATTTTGGATACTATTATTCCAGTAAGGTAGTATTACAATCAAATTTTTGATCAATGTAATGCCAATTCAAATTTATATTAATATCGATAAATGATTCGATTGATTTGTTTGTCGAGCTAAAATTTATCAAACCATGATAAGTAGCAGTAAACGAGTTGCATTAAATAACAACATAAATTTGATTAATATTAGCAAAAATAAAATTTAATTTGCCTATAATATTCCTATATTTCTTAAATTTAGCTAAGTGTTGAATTGTATTAAGCAATTTTTAGATCAGTTTAAGTTAATTGTAGACAATATTTGCTGAATATATGATTTATTTTAGAAAAAGATATGACGAAAGATAGTAAATTTACGAATAATCAGGAATAAATTTATCAAATTATATTATTACTTTTTGCAATAATTTGATGTAATATGTCTAAATTCTAAGCAATAAATGAATCGGATTTTTCTAAATCTCGAATGTTTTAATCTAATAATTAAGTTAAACTTTTCTGATCTTTTGATTATTTGTATTCAATATTTGATTACTGGCTGTAATATTGATTTTCATTATTAGCCGTGGGGATGGTGGGGATATATTACCAAAAAAAACGAAGTTTCTATTCAATTAATATTTATTTGAAAAAATTGTACAAATCTGAAGTAAAATGAAATGAAAACTAAATTATTATAGTCTAGCTACTAGTAATAACCTAAATAACTTCTCAAAAGGCAGTATAATATACAATTTACCTAGTAGTTTATAGATAAGTTTTAATATGAAAGCAAATTAATCTAAAATTAAGACAGCAAATAATAACCTAATTGAGGGTTAGAATCAATGCATAAAAATTAAAAAAAACTCCAAAAACCCTACTGTTTTCGCAGGTTTACTTTGCATACTTTCATACTAAAGATACCTTTCCTTCACAACTTTCCTACCATCTGCTAGGGTGTAAATGTAAATGTAAAGTTTTGCCACCGTGATCTTATGAACATAATATAGCTTTCCACATGGCATGTTTTTCTCGCCCTTAAAGTAGTATGTGCCCTGTAAATTTCAAATGATATTTTTAAGTTGACTGAACTTTTTGAAATATTCACCTTCGATTCCAAGGGAAAAAATTGTGCATGAACAAATTTCGATTAACATAGTGACGTACTATCTCTTGTATCAATGTGTCTGTACAAACGCCAGACAAACCTCCATTGTTTTCATTTGCTTATTTTTGTATCCTGGATCCATCGTTATTTAAATATGTCTTCAAATCCTAAAATATATATTTTTTTGAGAAAATAATATTAATTAACTTTGAAAAGACTCACAAATTCCGTTGGGGAGGGCGAATCCCGTGGTGAATTTTGAATTGAATTTGAATCATCACATGAAAATCCACTTGACGATAAAGGTCTGGAATTTTACTTAATTAAAATGTCATTAATTGATTCTGAACAGTCCAATGTAGTGGGGATCTTCATTTTCTGAAAGTATAATTTTTTTGAATAGAAAAAAAACTATAAGAGCCATTAAAAAAATTAAAAAAAACTAATTTTGTTTGATAATCTCCATTCTGCAACATGTTTCCTAAACATAGTTTTGTTTTCCAAATCATTACTAGGAAATATTATGTCCAGGTCCCGCTCCGTCATATATTTAAATGAGTTTGAAGTGGACATTCCGGCCTCTGCAAGAACAATTTCATATTTTTACTAAATATCAACACACATTAGTAATTATACTTTAAAATTACCCTCAAATTAAACTTAGCAAAAATGTGCATGATACAGGCGGTGATAGGTCCCGGAATTTTGCAAGAAGATTTTAAACCTTCATAGTTTCATTCAAGTTATCCATGATAACTGAAAATAGCATTCATACTATATATACTATGATATGAGAAATAATTTGTAAAAGAAATCCATGGCAACTACATAGCAACTGAATAACATTTTTCTAGAACATGCATGGAAAGTGACATTTTGCGATTTGAAATTATCGTTTTCTGATTGAAAATGAAATGTAATGGGAGACAATCGACAAACTACACTTTGCCGATTGATTGCAGGTTGAAATGCACCTGAAAAAGGTATAAAATAACCATTGTGTTTTGGATCTCGATTTACTGATATTCCATTTGTCTCTGTTATCGTTTTTCAAATTGAAATGAAAAATATTTCATTTCTGAGAAAAACCTTGTATATTGCCTATTTTTGCATAATGTAAAGAAAAAAGAATAAAAAAGAAGCTTAATTGTAAGTGTACAAAAAAGGTGGGGCATACCCCATTCTTCTAATAAACAAAGAATTCCATTTTTATTCAGGCTGTGATCAAAATTGGAAAATGACAAATCAGTAAGTGTTATGTTTCCACTCTCGTTATTACCTGTGTCTGATGATACGTTTTGTTCTCGATTTTCTGTCAATGTAATACTGCCGAAGTGCGTATACCCTGAATATGGATCCTGATATATATTATCCATTTGAATTTTTTAGGTACCATTCATAGCAAAATTGAAGAAGCCCTAAAATAATTTAAATAACTGCTAAAATTCATTTTCCAATTTGCTTGGTAGCCATCTCTCAATCATTTTGAAGATTCTAAATTCTATAGCAATTAAATTATAATATGTACCAAATACTAATTGGACAAAAAAAATAGCAGTGGCACTCCGGGAGTGCCGACAGAAGAGGAAACTTCAACAATTACGTGTGTAAGAATTAAAACTCGTAACACAAAAACAACTTGTAGTTAAAGTCTTGGTAAAGTGCTTGGAATCCATTGTATTATGTATTATGTAGCGTCCGAACTCCTATAAGAAGTTTTCACTTCAATAAGATCAACAAAAGTTAGGTATGTATTTACTTGAACAAACTGTACGTAGTGTAGTATGAATAATTGCATCCTTTTTGCACTACTCATTAGTGTCTACATGAAAAAATTGTTTATTTTGTACTTACCTAGAAAAACTATCAGGGATCAAACCAAGACAACGCTCAAAACAGAATGGGATCAGTTATTGGTATATTCTTACCCAACCAAAAACTAGATTTGTTTCTTCCACCTGCGCGCATAACGTGAGACACGTTCACACCTTACCAGCCGCCTGCGTTCCCGTTTAAATTGATAAGTAAAATATGAAAAGCACGCGACCACAACACAAGGGTTGTGTTGTGTATGCGACCAGCGAGCTGAGAAGACGAAGAGTCTGGACATATTAAATGATAAACATTTCCAAATTCAAGCACACGAATAGCCAAAACCGTTAAAAAGACAATTATTTGCTTAATTTTATCCTTATATTATAGATTTTGTCAAAATAAATGCTTGATTCTAGAAGATTTTTATTGATTTAGTCAAATGTTTGATAATCGTAGCAAAAATTACATAGAATTAGCTGTATATTTGATTGTTTTCATTAGACAGATTAATTTTTTTTCTCTTATTTTGCTTAATTTCGGTAAGTTGTGCGAATAACTTAATCTATAGACAGAAATACATTTTATCTAAATATAATAGAAATTAAGCATTTATTTTATTGATCCCATTATAACTATAGATAAGAACTACATTCTTATATTAATCTGTGTCCTGTGTTAAAGCTTCAAATATTTCAAATTAATATACCTAGAGGTGTTTACTGCTAATACCCCCAGAACTTTCTGCCATGCAATTCATACCAAAATGATTTCATTTGAAAATGTATGCAACAGTGAAACATGTAAAAAAGTTCATTATGATGCTTGTTGAGATTATAGTAATTATGTAATTTATCGTACCAAGACCAAGAATTTCAATTTCTCAAATTGGATATGATTGTTAAATCGGATATTATTATTTGATAAAATTATAATCCAATGATTGAGCTAAAATAATATAATCTATGAGTCAATTTGAGTAAATTTCTTGCGAAATTTGAGCAGCGTAGGTACATCAATCCAGTCTTTAATGTTTGATTGGTTAAGGAAATGCGTTTTCTGTAGTTAATCTAAATTTTGGTGTACCTATCAAAAAATGGATGTGATTTAGCAGTTTGAACGCAAAAACAAGAAAATTGAGTCTACTGACATTAGTTTTAATTGAATGTTATTAATCATAAACGAAATTAACAGAATAATCTTAAAACACTAAGATTTGTCAGTTTTTTGAAGTGAAACTTTTTATGGGACACTAGCGTTTTGTCATGAGAGTTAACTCGTCGAGCTAAAAAAACTGTTAAACTCCTTGTGAGAGAGGCGGAAAAAATTAACGAAGATCCGCACAAAGAGGAGACGCCGAGAATAGTCGCAGGGCATTGTTTATTGATGGCGATCATGTTATTCCGTTTATCAATCCCCACTTCGCTGCGCGAACGATAAAGTGAGAACGCATTCGGGGGGAAAAGGATACCAAAAGCGCTTAATAATTTCTGCCGATATTGTTATAATCCAGTGCGAAATTAATATAGAAATTGTTTACCTTTAAAATTAAGGCGATGAAAACTAGGAAATTTCTTTGCATTGTGTATTTATTTGTATTATTTTGAAAAAAATATGTAATAAAACGTAACAAGAGTATTGAAATATATAGAAAAAGGAAATAAACAGGTATACTTGTCCGTACAGATAAGTTCTGTACTCATTAAAGTTTAAGCATAAACTGTGTTATCTCCTACTTTCCGCATTGAGACCAACGCGCATCGTGGGCGTGTCCACTTTCAAACTTTCAGCTATATTTGCTAACCTGTACGTAGAAGAGCAAGTAAGTCTCAGTTCATCAGAGAAAGTCGTTGTAACTATTGTTGCTTTATTTATGGAAATATTTTTTTTTGTAATTGTAATTTAAAATTATTTTTTGATAAATGAAAATGAATGGACAAAAAACTTCAATTTCAGTCGTTGGCGATGGAAATTGCTTGTTTAGATGTTTGTCTTATTCTATTTTTTCAACTCAAAAATTTCATTATTGAAGTGAAACTTTTTATGGGACACTACATAGTTTTTAGTTGGGATGTAATCCGGTAATGGCTAACAAGTGTTGTGAAGCTCTTTTTCTTTTTCTAATTATCATATACACTTAACTAAGTGAGAGAGACGCAACGCTGATCTCCTCGTCCTGTCATCACTCGACTCGATTTAAAATCAAATGAAATAGCTCAGTTAGTTAGCGGGTCGTGCTAATAACGCAAGGGACGCTGGGTTAATCCCCCATGGGCCAGTAGTTTTTTTGTTTTTTTTATGTTTAAAAAAGGACTTAATATGCTTTCAAATTCAAATTTCTTGAAAAGATCATTTATTTTTCGTCTTCTTCTTCTTTTATTGTAAATTGTTTATTTTTATATAGTCTATCCGAAAAATTATTGTTTTATTTTAATTTTGGAAATAATTTTTGTTTTCATTTTTTTAAATAATTATTTTGTTGATGTTTTTGAATTTTCTTTGTACACTCATTGACGGTTTTTGCGTCATAAAACATAAAAAGTTTCACTTCTGACGCTGTTAGTTTTCGACTGACGCATAAATCTTTTTCTTGTTTTATTCTATTTTAGATTGAACTAATTTATTTGGCATAAATTAAGGAATTTCTTATTCCAATAAGTCAATTTTATTCACCTTATCAATGCATTTCTTTCCGTGTAAAAGGTAATTTGTTATACAGGGTGATCCTTCCTATGTTTCTTACTTTGGTATTTATTACATTACTACACGGCCATGATGGTTCGAAGCCATTTCCTAGCATCATCTTCATAAAAATTTTCGATCCATAATATGAAGTGAGTAGTTTCATGAACGCAACAGGCAGTGCTTGGCATCGGTAGGGTGAAACGAGGTGGCCAACATAACAATATCATCCCTTTGTCTCTGGCATAGTTCATCACATCTAGATTTTTGGTATGCGAAGAGTGGTCGTCTAGAAAAATATAACTGGTGAATCTTACGAACTTCGGGAATACTCAACATGCTCCTCAAATCATCTACATAAGCCTGCTGCCTTCGCTTACGCAAAATATTAGCATAGTAGGCCTGTATACTTATGATGCTACAAAACAAATTTCATCAGTTATAGAAATCAAGATTTGGCAAGATGATGGAATTTTTATTAGAAACGAGTAAGAATCAAATGAAGAATATGGGAAAGAAAATAGATGAAAAATCAGAAGAACATAAAAATAATAGAAGAAAATGGGAGAGAAAATAGAAGAGATAAAGAAGAGCATTGATGAAAGATTTAAACAACTAACAAAGAGGTTGGACAAGAATGTTGAAGATTTAAAAAAAACAATATGGCATGGAATTGGAGTTACGATAGATAAAGGAAAATCAAAACACCTTAGAAATGGAAGTAGAAATACAAAAAGGAAAAATTGATAATCTACAAAAAATATTCAAGAAGAGTTACAAATAAATGTAGTCAGGAATATAGAAGTGACAAGTCCCAAGATGGGAATGGAAATGAAAAAAGATATCCAGTCAATGATAAGAATAGTTCAACAGAATATAAGAGACACAAAGAAGCTGGGGGAAGATTTAAAGAAACGATTGGAGAATAACAGATCAGGAGTAGAGAGAAGTGGTGAGAAAATGTAAATAATTGGATAAAAGTATCAAAGATGCATACTTGATTATCAATATTTTATTGAAAACCATCAGATAGAAAAGGAATCACAGATAAAAGAACTTGGAATTTATTTTGATTCAAAACTTATTTTCGACCAGCATATCAATTATATATCAAAAATCGGGCGTTGGGGTTTATTATCAGGACTTGTCATGACTTTAAGACCTCACATTCATTACGAACTCTATTTATGGCCTATGTAAATAGTGTCTTGAGCTTCGGATCCATAATTTGGAATCGACAGTATACTGTATATATCGATGGACTTGACCATGTCCAGAATAAAT
Organism: Galeruca laticollis; assembly: GCA_963921935.1. Classification (NCBI taxonomy): domain Eukaryota; kingdom Metazoa; phylum Arthropoda; class Insecta; order Coleoptera; family Chrysomelidae; genus Galeruca; species Galeruca laticollis. Next base: position 273,177,954 of record OY998175.1, on the reverse strand, counting down.
GTATAAGGTACTGCAGGAAGAAGTTGTTTCCTAAGGATAATATTGTTCCAGTTAGGCGGAACTTGGGTTCAATTACCCTGGAAGATAGACGTTAAACAAACGATGTTTAATTTGTATATAAAATTGTTAATAATCTCATTGACTCAAAGGAGATCACCAGCTTCATTAGATTCAATGTTTTGGCCTATGATACAAGAGCTTTTAAACTTTTTTATATTAATATCAGTGCTAACAATCATTATGTAAACTCTCCTCTCCATAGGTGTTGTAAATCATTGCACTCAGTTTGTAACCACGTTGATATTGATATATTCCATGATAAATTTTTACATTTTTGTAATAAGCTAATGTATTTGAGTGATAAATGTGCGTTATAATTTCATAGTGATAATTATTTAATATTTACAATTAACAGTCCATATTTTATTAATTATATACTTGTGAATACTGTATTTCGGTTCGTCCCGTTTGTATTCCATATCATAAATAAATAAATAAACAAATGTGCTTTTGATTGTATGTATTCGTTAGAAGAGTGTTTCAACTTTGCGCAGGACAAACGACGCATCCGCAAACATGTAGGTTAAGCCCATTCAACAAATTTCGTGAAAGGATCGCCTTTCACTGAAACCAAAAGTTAAACTTTCTTATGTCATGCTAAGATTCTAACAAGCAACTTCATAATACAACAACCCTTCTCAACATCAAGACTTTGTTAATGACTCTCCTTCAACAATTTGATACCAGCAGGAATGGTGTAGGAAAGAAAATACGCTACAAATACTTTTTATCACATAATTTTGGCAACTTCTTTGTTATACATGGACTACAGCTGAAATTTACAAGATTGCATTATATAGTAATCATTTTGAATTTAGGACGATGTATGGTTAAACAACAGGAGAATATGAGAAAATGTAACTATGAGATGTTTTTGTGAGGATGAAAACTAAATCACCCCGAATTAGACTTCTAATTCAATGGAATAATTGAGAATGACATATTATTTGGCAGAACAGATATAACTCAAAATCAAATGAAAGAAACAGAAGATGAAGAAATACTTATGTATTGCAGTGTAAGATAGATTCAGTCAGACAAAATGAATGAGAATTTCGCTTATGCCATTAAATGTTATTGTGAATTATATGGAAAAAATGTGAAATGTGCTATGATGTCGATGTTGAATATTTATTGTAGACAAAAAAACTTGAATATAATACATTGAGCAAGAATTGATAATGAACGAATTGCCTAATAAAGAAATGGACAACATTATTGGTTTTATTGGTTGGAGAAGATGAACTCCCATCAAACATTTGAAAATAAGTGATGATTGGAATATGGCAACTAAATTTTGGTGCGAGGAATATGAAATCCTAATGGGAAGGAGAAATTAGCGATTTACCTGAAACGTACTCCTTATATTCACTCAGTTTGTTCAGAACACACTCTAAATTAATCTGCAGATGATATCCGATACACCGTCATAAACTGGGCATTTTGACAATCGATTATGTAGAATGCTATACAATTGATTTTGGGCAATTTTGATCACATTATTT